>CAJNDT010003602.1:0-704546 GCA_905221615.1 Symbiodinium sp. CCMP2592
TCTGCATGGCTTCTTCGGCCATTTGTGAATGCAATTCATCACTGAATAATTGCCTCATATGAGGAGTAGTACTTGCATCGTCATAGGTTTGAAACCGTTCAATGTCCCTTTCGGTGCCACGTGATCGTGTATCACCTCTTTGAAAAGGATCGTTCCTGCGAATCTCCGCAACTTGTACTGCCTGGAGGCAGGTTTTACACAGCACCTTCCTTGAAACATCGTTTGCTTGCTTGAGCTGGTAACAGCTGTCTGAAAGATGGTAGACTTCGCTTCGGGAAGTGTGCCACACAGGTCGCAAATCCGTTGTTTCTCCAGAATTGACCCTGTTGGGTCCTAAAGGTTCACGCGTCTGTGGTTCTTTCTCGGGTTCGAGAAATGGTGGTGGTCGTTTCGCTGCTGCTTTTGCATTTGATTGTTGGCGGTCCATACATCTGATGGGAGCCCTGGTGAGCTGCTTCCACATCCAGTGTAGGCCCATTAGCAGCATAAACACATTCCACGCGATGCTGAAGACGGAGAAGTCTTGCTCACTGGTTAGTGAGTTGGGAAGTGAAGGTTCATCAGTCTTGATAGACTCTGCGTTCGCTCCACCGTGGTTACGGTGGCCGAACCAGCCCGACAACCCCGCTGCTGTGGCAGCTGTTCTGAGTGCCTTGCCGCTCGGAGCAGACGGTGGGCGTGATGCCTTCCTTCTTCTCCTCCGGCTGGAGGATTCGTCCTCTTGTTCCTCTTCATCTCTCTGAGCAGACATCAAGTTTGATGTTTCTCTTTCGTGTTCTTCGATGTCACTTTTTGTTGGTGACGGTTCTTCTTCTAGTCCATCCAGCTCTTCCAAAGACATGTTGAGCTTGTCAACAATCTTGGTTCTTTGAGGTCTGGACCTTGATCTTGGTAGATCTTGTTGTGAAGAGGACGATGATGCCTGGCTCCTTCTTGGAGGAGAGCCTTCAGGATCGCTGGGACGTTCAGGCTGTGGCCTTTCCCAGAATCTTCCATATCTGTGATAGCTACCTTGTGGTTGCTGTCTGTCGTACCAGCTGTTGCCGGATGAATACACAAATGAGTCTTTGTAATCCCAGTATTCAGCATTACGCTGCTTGTAAGCCTGTCGCTTGTCAGCGATCTTCTGAACCTGGGCATCTGACCGGTTGTGTTTTCCTTTTGTAAGGATTGGTTGTATCGTGAAGCCCAAAGGGCTGTGCCAATCTTTGTCAGAGGGACTCAACCACAGGTCAAGGTTAGAAAAAGTTGAATAGTACTGCTTGACTGAGACAAACAGACGGATATCGATATCCCTGTTTCTGTTCATGTCTTGCCACATATCTGAGACTCGTTCCCAGTATGTTCTTTCGGCGGCAGGTGTAGCATCTCTTGGACTAGGTGACGCCGTGTGCGGCGTTTTACTCCAGTCAAGGATATAACTGTTGATACAGTCGGGGTCAGCAACTTTCTTCGCCGGGTCCGGCGGTAGACGATCTGCACGTGCCAGTCTGTGCTGGTCAGAGTTGTTCAAGCAGAGGTGTCGCACTTGTGAGTGCCTGCCTGCTATTCTGTTGAATGCTGCAAGTTTCTTCTCCAGGTATAGAGAAAACAAACCGTTTCGCGGGTGAACGTCTCCACCTTTTAAGGTGAGCCTCGACGCAATATTATTGAGACCCCCCGCAATTACATCCGGTTTGAAAGGGAGAACCTCGTTGAGGAACGCGTTCACCAGTTCGCGCCTCTGTTCTTCCTTATGAGTCATGTATGAGTTGAAATGGACGCTCGCGATGGTGATGACCTTGTAAGGCCCTTTTGTACACCACATCTCGTCAAGATCGTTTGATGCTTCTTGTGAGAAGATCTCTGCGTATGACTCAAAGTCTTCCTCTGGTGGCTCATCACCCTCGACATGGCCGTTCCATTCACAGAGAACCGGCGAAGGGTCGAGGTCCGACAGTGTCAGACACGCCTCTTGTGAGAGGTAAGAGCCATCAGTGGGTCCATCCTTGTCAGGATTTTTACCCTTGAGAGGGTCATATCCGATAATCTTCATGTACTCATCTCTCGTCATCGTCTGGCCGGAATATGGGTGGACCCATTCTTTTGCCTCCTTGATGGTACTGTGGTACCCAAAGGTGAGGCGGCATACCGCACCGTGGCATGCCCACAGTCGCTTCTTGGTACCACCAGCCTTAGGCTTCATTGTTCGGTGACGGTAAAAGTGGTGGACGAGAGAGATGTCTGTTGTTGGGTCACCCTTGACTCCAATATACATTGAGGGTGCCTCAGGCTCCTTGGGAGGAGAATGGATTAACATCCCTCTGTATTCATGTTTTCGCATGGTTGCGATCGAATACTTTGACGCAAGTGCTCCTGCCTCGAGTACGAGGGTAATATGTGCTGAACTTTTTGAAGCCACATGTCAATAAAAAAAAAAAAAAAAAAAAAAAAAACCAAAAAAAAAAAAAAAAAAAAAAAAAAAAAAAAACGAAAAAAAACAGAAAAAAAAAATAAGAAAAAAATAAACAAAAAAAAAAAGGAAGGGTGGTAATCGAATCCCTTCTCAGGTTTGAGCTTCTTTTTGGGATTCCCTGCGGGCACCGGCGCTCGATCCATATTTCCCCAGTTGCATACCACTAGGCTTAGTGATACGCTGTCTGGGTTTGAGCCCTCTATGTATTCTCTCTTTTCGTTATCACCGGCCATCCTATTACGAACTATCTCGTAATGTGCGTCGAGCACCAGTTTGTCTTCGTAGCCAGTAAGAGAGAGAAAAGACGCCGGGTGGCTTGTTCTGGAGTCCTTGATATTGATGTGACCCTTGTTGATGCTCTTATATTCCTCCAGGGTTGGAGCCTCTGTGGAACTGGTGTAAGTATTAGGAGGATTATTCCTAATATCATCAAAGCTACATGGATCAACGCCTGGATGGGCTCTCATGAACGAATTCCTTGCGTGGTCGCAATACATATTGATTTTCTGGACTGCCAAATCTACGTCCTCATGTGTGAGGATGGCCTCGTATAAAACCTGACGCTCTTCTGAGGTCATTCCTGCTGACACTTTAGAGGTCTCGAGGCAATCGATTGGCAAGATGCCCTCGCACATCTGTTGTTTACCCTGTGGGGTAAGTCGACAGTCTGCACATACAATCGTACCACAGGAATAGCAAAAATAGCCTGTAGGCTGGTTGCAAAGATCGCAGAGAGGATTATCTGGTCGTGTCATCATCCGTATCCTTTGGTTAAGACTCATGGCTGTCCTGCGTACTCCTACAAATCTCTCCTTGGTAGGAGGTGCAGAGGAGGAAGATGCCGAATCTCTGGGTCTGTCCCACTCCTCTTCGTCAGGAGCCTCAGAATCCTTGATCATGAGTGGACTTCGAATTTTTCGATTCCATCGACTAACCCAGATTCTCTCTTTCATTTCCTCTTGCATAGCCGGGTTAGACGATGACTTCGAGATTCGGTGCTTGCGATTTTCTCGAAGTCGAGCGCTGATGCGCTCATGTTCTCTTACGAGATCTTCCTCATCAGCAGGTTCCTCGTATTCGAGGTTGAGCTTGCTTCTGTTGACTCGATAATCACTTTCTGTTTCAGGATCGAAGAGAACTAGGAATTTCTCCTTCTCCTTTTTAGGAGATTTTGGTTTCTGTGGCTCTTCGTCTGAACTCTGAACATATTCTGCTTCAGGCTTTGGTTGGTCAAGTTTGACCTCCTTAAGTTTCTCTGTGATCTCTTCCGTGGGAGATTCTTGCTTCTCCTCCGACGCTGCAGGTGCAGAGTTCGTCTTGTGAGACGGATTAACATCAACTCGGAGTTCTGAGGATGACGAAGATTTTGAGCTCTTTTCGCTTGATGCCGACTCATCGTCTGATTCTTCGTCACGATCCTGGTTAGGATCCGGTTCCTCAGGTTCCGTCTCTGTTCCCGAAGATTCTTCCTTGGGAGGAACTACGTTGGCGGAAGTATCCTGAACAGGTTCTGGAGGTTTGTGACCTGTCGTTATCTTAAGAACTTCGGTGGCGCTTCTGGTGTCGTCGGAGTTCCAGAGCTGTCCCATAAGACTGTCCGGATCCTTGTCAGCCTCGGCCTGCCGGGCGAGCTTGGATCTCGGATGGATCTCCTTTGCAGTAGTCTCCGTTTTCGGATGTACCTCACCTGCAGAAGCGGTTTGCTCCAGGTTTGGAGCTGTGTCAGCCTCTGTCTTTGGCAGAGAAAAAGACTTCTTGTGAGAAGATCTAGCCTTGGGAGGCTCTGGTGGCAGATTTCGCCTTGCCACGTTTCGAAGTGCCGATTCGATTTCTCGGCCGTAATTTGCGCACCATTTCTTCGACTCGTAAGTCGCTGACGGCATCTGTTCGGAGCAATGGTCTGCCCACCATGGTCCGATGCTCTTGAGCTCATCGTATTGCGATGATACCCAGAGGGTTTCAGAGGGTGCGAATACGGCGCTAAGAGTACGGGCATGCACTACATCTGGTGTAGCAAACATCCCTACTTGCGACTGCCACAGGTTTGTGACTTCGTTCACTACGTTATTTGCATCGAATACCAGAAGCAGTGCCTTGTTGGCACGAAACATGGTCGGATTGGGATTCGCCAGGTTTAGCGTTGAGAACTGAACAGTGTCCCTGTTGGAACGACTGTTTTCATTCACGAGAGCTTGGAAATCTGGTGCTGTAACCACCTGCGCTAGGAGGTTTGATGGTACCAGACCGTGCCTCAGGATTGAGGATAATTCCTGTAGGTCCGTGGCATGCATGATGTAACAAGGGTTGTTCTGTCGAACAAAATCCTCCATGCCGACGGGCCTCGGCGCGTTAGTGGAGAGACGCTGTGCATGGGACTGCACTGGATTGCTCCCCGTTGCCATGAAGTCTGAGATGGTCATGTGTGACCTTGGTCTCTCTTCTTCAGGATCTGGTTCTTCAGCTCTTGGTAGAGTTCGTCGTGAACCGTGTCCTCCCACTACCGAAAGGAAAATTTTGCTCATGGTCAACACATTTGCATCCGGTGGGATGTTAACGGCGGCATCTGTGGTTTCGGCCTTGCCATCTTTGTTATAAACCATGGTGACCACAAACCTAGACTTAGTGTTGAGGAGGACACCAAGCGCGATCTCTTGTGGTGTATACTGTGCGAGCTCTGCATCGGCCAACTGGAACATGTCCAGAAGATAATTGTGTTGGCCAGCAAAGAGATCTGGGCGCTGGTTCTGAAGGTGTCTTGTTGAGTGTGCCAACCACCTTCCGACTCTGTTTGTCTTGGAAAGAATGTGGAAGCACATCTCTGGTGAGAGACCTGTTACCTCTGCCAGTCTTGGCACTGAGGAGGAATAGTCATATTCTCCGGATGCATCAAGACTCACACATTGTTTTACCTCCGATGGGAGGCCTGTCTGAAGGTGATGTGCAAGCATCGTACAAAACTGGCGTGGATCACGAGCGTGATTACCCACGTTGTTATCCCAGTATACAAGGGGACTGTTGTCCCATGGTCCTTGAAGGACCCCTTCGTAGAGCCTGACTCCATGTCTGGAGTTTAGAGTGAGCCTTGCTCCACTCGCATGGCCATATCGTGAGATCAATTGAGCAAGATCTCTTGGATGCGGATTGAACACCTGTTGGTGACCCATGATGATGAATTGAGGCTCGTGATTTTTCTCACGTTTGTGAATTCGGGGTCCACCGTGTTCGGTGTTTCGACGTGATGCTTCCCGACGAGACTCGGGGTACGAGCTATCCATGTGTGGATGTCGCTCATGGTACGCCTGCACTGCCCTGGGTAGGGCTTGTCCATCACGGCTACGGAAGTTTGATCGTGTGCTCATTACGGCACAATGACCAAACAGGATCAGGAACGCTTGGTTAGCCCGAAAGGCTGATTGCTGTGAGGCTCGAGGCTGAAAGCGGCTGCGGATGATACAGAACATATAATTCTCATGAACATGTCCGATCTTAATGAAAACGCAGCTCGCAGACACAAATTTTCTTTTAGACGGAAAACAGTCTAAATAGAAAATCCAGCACATGGTTTTGCTACCAGCAAACGAGACTACCACCATATTCCTTGGCAGTAAAATAATCGGTAAATCTCTGTTGAGATATCAATTCCAAGGAAGGCTACCGCTGTGGCGGCATTCTTGAAATTGTCTATGATCCACCGAACAGTGAAAGCTTTATGTTGAAGAAGTTCACGGAAGGGTGGATGAATGTCTGTTTCTGGTAAATTCCCTGTTTCCAGAGCCTTGATAAGCTCATCACGTTGCGCCGAGTGCTTTGTTAATGCATCAGCTAGGCAGTACTTCGAGCTTACATGAGCTAGGTCATCTAAAGATCCAGAGTTGGATTCCTTACGAAGCATCTGTATAAGATTGTGAGTTTCCTTCTGCTCTGGAAGGTGTGTCGTGCCTGCTGTTGTCACAAGATTGTTCGCATCTGTTCTGATATGTATAGGTACGGTCTCTGATGAGAGATCTGCCCAAAGTCCCTTGAGGAACAGGCAGGTACCAAAGCAACGCATCAATGCGTTAAGCTCTGCCACTGTTGTGGACATTGTGGTTGTCGTAATCTTGTGAGACTCATAATCCACCAGGCTACCTCTCGAGGATGTTTCCTTAATAGAGGATTCAGAGAAATCGTTCTTCTTGGAAGAAGCAGCCGCTGCTGATTGTTTCATTCCCTTTAGCTTTGGATTTCGATCTTCAGCAAGGAAAATAACATGTGCTCTCTGAGATGATTTGTCATCATTGTTCCTGTAGGAATCATCAGGGTAACCGAGGATTCTGAGATTTCCTTTCAGCGGCCAAAAACGCAGTTCTACTTCAGTAGACTTCAAAATCCTAACAAGCTTGTTCAATTCTCGAATATCACCGATAGTAGGCTTGGCAGCCTTACTCGCACACCGACTGAAGCGATACCAGATGTGAGCTTGAGTCCGGCTTTGTAGCCAGTTGATCTGTCCTAAAACACTTCTGTAAGCAGTGTGCTGCTGTGGTGTGCATTGTTGCTCATTGTTGAGCTTCTAATCAAAAACAATTTCCTCTAGAGCTTCAACAGCTAGGTTCTGATTTACTGAGATATGTGCTGGCACTGATGCTGTAGCATCCTTCCAGACTAATCTCTGTCCTACAAACATAATATCGTTCGTGTCTTCAGAACCGACTGCAAACTCCTTTTTGATCGTTTCAATCACGGCCTTACGAAAGGTGTCATCACCGGCCATGCACAGGTCATCTACATGTAAACAGACTACTCCATGTACCTGTCTACCCTTGGCATTGTTGCCTGCTATGGGATCTAGGAGATAGTCAATCGCTGATTCCATGGTCTTGGGCTGAGACTTCTTGAGCTCAGCATCTGCTGTTGCAGACTTCTTACCATACAGAACATATGTACAGCGATCCGCACGGGTTTGCACCAGGCCGTAAGACAGGAGTGCCTTATCAACGATGTTCCACCATCTTCGAGGTGCATCGTTAAGTCCATAAGCGGGTTTCTTCATCCTCGCTGCAATGTAGGGAGGATAACCTGCTTCAGGAGGAATCTGCCAGATTATGTCTCTCGACTCATCATAGGCTTCACCCTGCAGAAAAGCAGTCTTTAGGTCGATGTGTGTCAGATTCCACAGCTTGTTAGCTGCTAGTTGAATCGCTAAGCGGAAACCTGGGCGACTCGCAGCAGGACTATCAGTTTGCTGTATGTCATTTTGTCGATCCTGGAAACCTCTTAGGACCCATCGGGCCTTGCACTTAAGGAAGTTTCCGTCCTTATCTCTTTTTAGAGTCATGACCCATCGACCAGTGACATAATTTCGGATGTTTCCGAGTTTCCGTGTATCGACGAGCTCAAAGACATCATTGTCTAGCCAGCTCTGATATTCTGCTGCTTTCGCTTCATCAAACTGTTTCTTCATCTCACGCTTTTCCTTGGCGGTTGCCTCCTTCCGTTGTGCCTTCTGGGTCAGATTTGCTGAGTTCCTGGGGGAACTTAGGGATAAGGCCTTGTCCTCTTCCGTGAGAAGATCATACTCTTCACTGATGTCAGATCGGAACCTTTTGGTGGGTTTATACCGTGTTCGGTCTGACCTCACTCTTGATGTTACCTCTCTGATGTCTACGGGTCCGCCATGCATGTACCGAGGCATGGAGAAAGAACCTGTGTTACTGCACAGTTTCTGTTCTTCTGTGAGAAGGACCCAGTCCTTCTCATCTACGACCAAGTCACCTTCCTCATCAGAGTAATACCTTGTGTCCTCTGACTCGGCATCGCTCTCCGGTTCTGGTGAACCAGAAGTGTGAGGAGGAGCGGACGGTTGTCCGGGGTCGTCTGGGACCAGTTCTTCTTCAGTGTCTGCTTCATCTTGTTGTAACGGAAGAATGGGTCCCTGTGGATGTGCCTTCGGTTTAGGTTTTGGTGTCGGCACCTGTGAAGGTGATTTCTGTTTGTGCGGCGAAACTTTCCTTTCCGATGAATACCTTGGCGACACATCACCCCCCAGACGCCGAGGAGACGGAACGCGAGGAGGCGGATGCACGCGAGGCTTAGCCCGAGCAGGAGCCACGGGCTCATCGGAGGAAACGGCCGGTAGTCGCGGTGGAGGTATGGGAGGAGTAGGACGCGACGGCGGCGTGCCGGGAGGCATCGGCTGATCTGGTTCCGGCATAGAGACATCGTCAGATGTGATCCGTGAGCGATTAGTGCTCATGGGTTCTGACGGGTCTGACGGCGAAACCTCTTCGTCCGACATGATAACATCCGTCGGTGTTCGCACGGACGGTGAAGTCTTGCCGCCTGTCATCTGGAAGAGCACCCCCGAGAAGGTTGATGGGTGTACTTTATTCCAGGAAACCTGGTGCGGCAAGCAACACGTCATAGTCGAATTGGGCTTCTTCTTGTTCCAGAAGACAAGAACGCCATCAGTTACACTGGTGAGTGCTTTGACTGTTCCAAATGTACCTCTGTATATAGTACACTGTTCGAAACCAGACCCTGGTAAGAGTCTTGATCTAAGGCGAGTAATGTCTGACACCAAGGCATCAAGGGACGGTGATGGTTTGGAATGATGCAATGGTAATTCAGTTTTACTCGATAAGGAATTTACTCTAGCAACAAGTGATCTGATTTTCGGATCTTGCAGGAGTTTTGAATCCTTGAGAGGATTTGTTGTCAAAAGTGAATACTCCTGATCAAGAAGTTCCGAAAGTCCCTGTAGGCATTCATCTCCAGAGTATTCTAGTATGTCTGTGACTAAAGACAGATGAGATGCATACGCATCTCGTTTCAGGAATCTTGCCAAACACGAGGCAAAGGTCTCACAGAATTCATAAGGATACACTTGTGCGAGTTTCGTTTTAAGACCGTAGCCTTGAATACCCTTTTCGTCTCCTGGTGGAAATGTTGGAGATTTCGTTTTGGCAGAATGCCTCTGGAGAGGAGTTAGAACCTGCGGTGGCAGGTTGTGGATGAAAATCGAGGATTTCGATTCATAGTATCCTTTTGGATCTTTCATGCCATAGGCTTGTAGGTTACAGACCTCATAGCTGATCTTGCGGTTGGAAAACAGGCGTTTTGCTTCTGGTGAAGACCAGAGCCTGCTGTAGTATGGTTTCTCAAGAACAAAGTAACGTCCGAGCTTCATTTGGTGGTCTGCGACCGATTCACAGAATTTTAAAACAGAAAGTCTCTTGGCAGAGCCTTTCTTCCACTGTGAGTACCAGCGAGACCACTGAGAATGGTCAGGTGACATAACAATAATAGTAGGTTCTTGTTCCTTGATGATCCTAAGAAGATTGGAGCGACCTTGCGGTTGCTCAAGATCTAGACCACTACGCAAGTCAACTGGCTGACCTACTCGCAGACCTGACAGGGCAGCCTTGTGACTCATGCGGGGAGATCCACCGTAGAGTTCTAGGAAGTCAATCTTCCCAGTGCTGGTGACCTGCCAGTGACACTCTTGATGTGGAATCGTTAGGTCTGTCGACTGCAGGGAAGCATCGAAGGTGACCATGCAACTTGCGTGGTCAGAACCTTCTGACGTCAGATTTTCCTCATCAGGCGCGAGAGGAATCTCCACATCAGATGTTATGTCATAGTTTTTCCTCAGTTTTGAGATATTGACGCGGACGATGCGTGTTCCAAGATCCACACCTACCATGGATCCTCCGAGTTCGGAGATCACCTTTCCTTTTAGCCAAGATCCATGTTTGGACCCAGTTGATCCAATCTTAGACTTATCCTCTGACCATTAGAAAACCTTATCTCCCAAAGAGAAAGGTCCTTCGGTCATTGACAGTCTGGCCGCAAGATCTCTGCGCAGATCATCAGATTGGCGTGCCTCTTGGTAAGCCCTGTTTGCAAGCTCCTTAATGGCTCTCGCAGTGACTTCCGTATCAGTTGGATTACCTGTCAACTGATTGGGATCAGCGTTCTCTGGTGTTATAACATCTCGAGGACGCCTACCAAAGGCCATTTCTAAAGGAGTAACTCCTCCATAGGTAATCGAAGATTTTCTTGCCAAACATGCTTGTCGAACGAGGTTGCCATACTTCATGGTGATTCCGTTATACTGCGGGTCACCATCCTTCAGGATCTGAAGTATGATCTTAATCTGATGCTTCAGCAATCTTACAGCAGCTTCGGCCCTGTTGGGCCATGGTGTTCCAGGTTCTGTTGCTACAGGCTTGATATTCTGCCGATTGTAATAAGCCTCCATTTTTGGAGTCATGAATGCTTGATCTCCAACTACAACCTTTGGGTTGATCTGAAATTTCTCAAAGTAGTCATTCATAATCGACATTGTAGTATGCTCTTCTTTATACTGGACTACTTCGGAAGTCAACAGGTTTGTTGCTCCGTCATAGAGAATAAGAAATATTAAGCGACTATTCTTGCCGGGAATTGGAAGCTCACCGTGATCTACTAAGGTGAGATCACCGAAAGTCTCTGATCTTAAACCGGAAATCTTCGCTCTTGAAGGAGCTCTCACGTGTTCCTGACAGGCTGAACACTTTTTGACCAGTTAGTCATATAGCTCATATATCTCCTTTGGGATCTGTAAGGCTTTCGTGCGTCGCTTGAACTGATCCGTACTCATATGACGGTGCTTAAGGTGAAGCTTATAGAGTTCTACAGGGTCCTTAAGCGTCTCATGAATCCTGCGAAGAGCAATGGGAAGAGATGGCGATGGTTCTGCGACAATCTCTTCACCTGTAGGTGAGTCTGTACCAGGAGCCGGGTATTCTCTTGACTCAAGTGGTCTTACCTCCGTCCCGTCATCAGCTCCTGGGACCATATACTTCTCCTCAACAGGAGGTTTGACCGCATATTTGCGGGTTTTCTTCAGAAGGTTTTTAAGACCCTTTGGAGTCTTTGTCTTCGCAGGTGGAACCTCAAGTCTTTCTTCTTCTGGAGGTTCGTGCGGTGCAGATGATTCTGCATGTTTGTCTCTAGAGCCTGATGATGGTTCCGATGGTTCGGAAGGCTCAGGAGCATCACCAGATGGTTCTGGTGGATCAGGTTTCTTGGCAGATGATTCTGCCGGATCAGATGGAAGAGGCTTCTTCTTACCTGGAATGCCCTTCGGTGGTGGATCAGCTGCTCCTTCAGGAGCTTTGTCGCAACCTTTGAGGAACGTATGAGGCTTTTTCTGTCCTGCGCAGGCTGGACAGCGACCTTCCGGGATCTTAGTATAAGATCTTCTTTCTTCCTTTGGCTTCTTAGCTCCTAGAGCAGTCTCCGTCGCACTGAACGACGTACCTGACTTAGGGATATACTTCCTGGTGGAAGTGAAGCCTAGAAGGTCCAATACCAAATGGTTATTGGTACTAATCGGAAGGGGGGTTTTGTACAAACCGAAAGCTTCACACGTTGCTAGGTCAGCTGTGGGACTACACTCGAGGGTCATTCTTAGATTCCTCATCTGTTCGATGGAGAACAAAATGGGAACTCTCCCCTGATCCAGAACTTCTATGGTTGTATCTCTTCTTGGAGTTGTGTTAAACCATAGAGTTACACGCTCCTTTATAAGAGCTGTTTCACTATCTGCGAAAGAGAACTTCGTGTTCGAAGGTGAAAAAGTGAAATCAATCATGCCTGGGGCATGTTGCTTCACGGCCTTGATAAGCCTGTTCACCGCATAGCGGGAACCCATAGCCCTAGTACAACCTGAGTCAAGTATGACAAAGGTAGGGTTCTTATCAAGATTGATCCGCTCTGTGAGAGCAGATAGAACGGTGTGCTGCAACGGAAACACCGCTGTTGCAGTTTCAACACCTTGCCCCTCGGATGGTTCAAAGACCTGGGGCACGTAACTCACTGATGAGTTGAACACGGGTTCTTGGTGCGCGCTCGGATCTGTGCCTCTACCTGATGATCCTGCTTGATTTCTTCTCTTCTTTCTCCGTGTTTTTCTGCGTGAGGCTTGTGATGCATAGTATGTATAAGACGTTTGATCGTCATAAGCGGCATAATTCCAACTGGAGTCAGTATAATAACTGTCCTCATACCATGAATCCCAGCTCGGTGCGGTGGAAATCTCATAGGCCTGTGGAGATCCAGTTTGGTCTCCTTGTAAGGAGGCAGACTTAGCTGTATCCTTACCTTTGCCTTTTGCCTTTGCGCCTTTGAAGGAGCTTCCTTTATCTCCTTTGTCCTTTCCTTGTCCTTTGCCTTTTCCACCTTTTCCTTTTTCCTTTCCTTTACCTTTACCGAAATAGCTGGAATCAGTTGGATCATGTTCTGCCTGGTTGGCTCTCCCTTTTCCGCGGTATGACCTAAAACGGCCACGTCCTTTTCGCTTGCCACCCTTTGCTCTTCCCTGTGATCCGGGACGCATTCTTGGTCTTCTTCCCTTTTTGAATCTC
Source organism: Symbiodinium sp. CCMP2592 (assembly GCA_905221615.1). NCBI lineage: Eukaryota > Dinophyceae > Suessiales > Symbiodiniaceae > Symbiodinium > Symbiodinium sp. CCMP2592. The sequence goes on from CAJNDT010003602.1 coordinate 12,847, forward strand.
CTTGCAACGAAGGCTTCATGGTCGTCAACTGTCCAAAAGACAGCTTCTTCATCCTCGGCGGCAAGAAAGCCTTCCTCAAGGGTGTCTTCGTCTTGGAGCCAGAATCCATCGACTCCGTCGTATTCACCCTGATCGGGGATGAGGAAGTTTCGACCTCCGCGTTTGCGGCGTTGATCTCTCCTTCCATGGCGGTCCTTCTTGTGAGAAGAGTGCCGAATGTTGGGATCCTGCAGACCAGTTCTGGTCGTTGAGAACTGATCGAACCTGGTCTGCCGTACCACAGGGTACGTGTAGGTCTCAATTCGGTGACCTTGGTTGGTCAATGCTGTTACCAACCTCTCACGTTGCATCTCATTTAGGTCGGACTGCACTAGGAAGATGAGAGCTAGGAGATTATCGTTCAGAGGAAACGCTCTTCGATGATTGTCAAGGCGTTCCTTGTTCCATGTTTCGAAATAGCGTGCGGCATATGTGTCTCACTCGGCTGCATCCTGCATGCGCAAGAAGGTTTGGTCTGCCTGCACAGCTTGCATGAAATCTGGATGGGCATCCTCCAGAGCTATCTCTGGTAAGAGATCTATCCATGAGTTTTTCACGCGCTGTAGCACGATCTCAAACTTGGCAATCCAAGTCACAAAGTCTTGGTTGCCCTTCCATGCCTTGAATAGGCCGAGGAAACGCCACAGGAAAACGTACTGTTCTCCTTTCACGAAAAATGTACGCATCTTCTTCTTGAAGTAATCTACTCCATCTGGGGCTGCAAGCCTTTCTCGGTTCAGTGATTCCTTTTGTACTGCGGCCAATCCGGAGAGCCTCGTCTTGAGAGACGGACCTCTTTTGTTGTCATCCAGCGTTGTTATGTCGCACCAGTCGTCAATCAACTGTTCATACTCAAACCACGAGGTGGTGCCATCATAGGCAGGCGCGATCTTGGGCGTTATGCCTAATGATGCAAGCATGCGGTCAGATGTTGCATATTACTGTGCGACATAAGTGGCTGGACCTTGGGAGGTCTCTTCGTTCTCATATCCCCCGGAGGATTGGGAACTGTCGTCGGCTTCGCTATGCGAGCTCGACATTGTGCTGCCTCTTATCCGCTTGGTTAAGCGTTCGGCGAGGCCGACCGCTGTAGCGGACTTTGTGAGGCGGGCTGCCCTTTCCGGGCTCCGCTACCAGAAAACTGTGCCGATACACCCCCAAGGGATACTCCTTGTGAGGAGGTGTATGACCAGTTATTCCCTAAGGATCAAAGGTCAGCGCCCTGCACACGGACAGTAGTTGTTTTGTCTTGCTACGCAAGGAGAGCTTGTCTTGTCTCAATATGGTAAAACCACTGTGAGCCAATGGGCAGCGGAATGTATATGTATGACATGCCAGCCATTGCTGTAGGTACCCTGTTAAGCTACCCTTTAGAAGATGTTTTACCAAAACAGGGGGTGTGGAGCCGATACACCCAACAAGAAATGCTCCTTTGTTAGTAAGGTGTAAATGACCATGTTTTCCCTAGGATCGAAATTGCAAGCGCCCTGCACACGGGACGGACAAGTAAGTTTGTTTTGTCTTTCACGCAGAGAGCTTGTCTTGTTTCAAATATGGTAAAAACCACTGTGAGCCAATTGCAGCGTAATGTATATGTATGAGCATCAGCCATTGCTGTAGGTACCTGTTGAGCTACCCCTTTAGAGTTTACGGCAAACAAACCGACACTAATTGTCTTTCTTTTACCCGAAGCATGGCCGCACATTCACACATATACTATTATGCCCACTGTCACAGTTGCGGAGTTTGGACTCATGATAAAAACAGCATATTGTTTATGCTAGGTATAGCATTGAAGTACACTGTTGAGGTCACTCCTTTTGCACACACTCATGCATGTTGGTCAGAGAGATCATCTGTACAAGATCAGGTCTGGGAGTGTTCTTCTACCGAATTATGCAGCCCTTCATTGTGCTCTTGTTAGAGCCTTGTGAATCACTGTTGTGAAACTCTGAGAATTTTCTTATCTCAGATTCTGATCCAGGTTTGGATCATAGGCTCGAGCATAGACGTTCGGATGTGGTTCATCCGGGTCTGAGTGATCTTCTTCGGAACTTGAAAAGATTCCGAGTAATCTGTTCTCAGCCCTGGTGAAGGCGGCGTCTGCAGTTCATATCCATGGTTGGATGTAGTCGCCTTTGGCTCGGCCTTTGGTGCAGCTTGTGAGCTGATTGGAGTTGCCTCGGCTTTAGCCGGTTGTGGCTGCTTAGCCTTTGCCCGTTCGGCCCTTCTTCTTTCAAGCTGTCCGTCTGAGGACGCCCATGATCTTTCACTTTCATCTCCTGAAGGAGATAAGGCGTGGGCATGAAGGCTGTTCCAGTACTGTGCTGCAGAAGGAGTTAGGACTTCTTCATGGTCAGATTCTGACTGGTCTTCCTCAGAGCTTTGGTCGTCGAAAAGTGTCTCAAGGACATTTTTGAGGTTTTTATGTCTTCGCTCTATCTCTAGTGAGGAATGGACCAATTGATTGAAGACTGTTTTTGAGTCCTTCAGTGCTGTTAGAAGGATTTCCACTCTGGATAGAGTATCTTGGATGGTGTCAAGATGATCCTTTCTTTCCTCCTTGTCTCTCTGGATAGAGTTTCGCAATGATTGTGCGATTCTGAGGAGGTCGAGATATTTCTCAATAGGCATAGTTACCGTATGATTGTCATGTATGACAGTTGTTTCGTCGCTGCTCAAGTTCCTGAATAGGACTTCCACGACTGGTAGAAACTCCGTGCTCCACGGTTCCTCTTCATCATATGTTTCTACGTGCTGTTGCACGCGTTGTGTAAACTGCTCGGCTGCTTCTACCGTTGCATCGATAGAGCTGACGTGTCTTACTGCCATGTTTCGGCACATAGTGTTAATGGCCTGGCCTTGATTGGCTTCGCCAAGTGCAGCGTCTGCATGGTTGCAGAGTCCACTGTTATGGGCTTCTCTAGCTGCCTTTCGTTGAATGCGCCGATTTTGACCTCCTCTTCTGGTAGGACCTTTTGGTCTCGGAGGATCTGAAGGTACTGTTCCTTTCGCCTTTGGCGGAGGAGTCTTAGGTGGAGGTGACATGTTTGCCTTGTTAGGCACTGGTGGCATTGCCTTGGGCACTGACGACGATGAGGCACTTGCGAGTGCAGATGTACCTCTGGCTCTTGCCGAGGATCCCTTAGGGATTGATGTATAGGTAATCTGCATGGCTTCTTCGGCCATTTGTGAATGCAATGCATCACTGAATAATTGCCTCATATGAGGAGTAGTACTTGCATCGTCATAGGTTTGAAACCGTTCAATGTCCCTTTCGGTGCCACGTGATCGTGTATCACCTCTTTGAAAAGGATCGTTCCTGCGAATCTCCGCAACTTGTACTGCCTGGAGGCAGGTTTTACACAGCACCTTCCTTGAAACATCTTTTGCTTGCTTGAGCTGGTAACAGCTGTCTGAAAGATGGTAGACTTCGCTTCGGGAAGTGTGCCACACAGGTCGCAAATCCGTTGTTTCTCCAGAATTGACCCTGTTGGGTCCTAAAGGTTCACGCGTCTGTGGTTCATTCTCGGGTTCGAGAAATGGTGGTGGTCGTTTCGCTGCTGCTTTTGCATTTGATTGCTGGCGGTCCATACATCTGATGGGAGCCCTGGTGAACTGCTTCCACATCCAGTGTAGGCCCATTAGCAGCAGAAACACATTCCACGCGATGCTGAAGACGGAGAAGTCTTGCTCACTGGTTAGTGAGTTAGGAAGTGAAGGTTCATCAGTCTTGATAGACTCTGCGTTCGCTCCACCTTGGTTACGGTGTCCGAACCAGCCCGACAACCCCGCTGCTGTGGCAGCTGTTCTGAGTGCCTTGCCGCTCGGAGCAGACGGTGGGCGTGATGCCTTCCTTCTTCTCCTCCGGCTGGAGGATTCGTCCTCTTGTTCCTCTTCATCTCTCTGAGCAGACATCAAGTTTGATGTTTCTCTTTCGTGTTCTTCGATGTCACTCTTTGTTGGAGAGTGTTCTTCTTCTTGTTGTTCCTCAAGTGTGTCCAGTTCCTCTAAAGACATGTTGAGCTTGTCAACAATATTGGTTCTTTGAGGTCTGGACCTTGATCTTGGTAGATCTTGTTGTGAAGAGGACGATGATGCCTGGCTCCTTCTTGGAGGAGGGCCTTCAGGCTCGCTGGGACGTTCAGGCCTCGGCCTTTCCCAGAATCTTCCATATCTGTGATAGCTACCTTGTGGTTGCTGTTTGTCGTACCAGCTGTTGCCGGATGAATACACAAATGAGTCTTTGTAATCCCAGTATTCAGCATTACGCTGCTTGTAAGCCTGTCGCTTGTTAGCGATCTTCTGAACCTGGGCATCTGACCGGTTGTGTTTCCCTTTTGTAAGGATTGGTTGTATCGTGAAGCCCAAAGGGCTGTGCCAATCTTTGTCAGAGGGACTCAACCATAGGTCAAGGTTAGAAAAAGTTGAATAGTACTGCTTGACTGAGACAAACAGACGGATATCGATATCCCTGTTTCTGTTCATGTCCTGCCACATATCTGAGACTCGTTCCCAGTATGTTCTTTCGGCGGCAGGTGTAGCATCTCTTGGACTAGGTGACGCCGTGTGCGGCGTTTTACTCCAGTCAAGGATATAACTGTTGATACAGTCGAGGTCAGCAACTTTCTTCGCCGGTTCCGGCGGTAGACGATCTGCACGTGCCAGTCTGTGCTGGTCAGAGTTGTTCAAGCAAAGGTGTCGCACTTGTGAGTGCCTTCCTGCTATTCTGTTGAATGCTGCAAGTTTCTTCTCCAGGTATAGAGAAAACAAACCGTTTCGCGGGTGAACGTCTCCACCTTTTAAGGTGAGCCTCGACGCAATATTATTGAGATCCCCCGCAATTACATCCGGTTTAAAAGGGAGAACCTCGTTGAGGAACGCGTTCACCAGTTCGCGCCTCTGTTCTTCCTTATGAGTCATGTATGAGTTGAAATGGACGATCGCGATGGTGATGACCTTGTAAGGCCCTTTTGTACACCACATCTCGTCAAGATCGTTTGATGCTTCTTGTGAGAAGATCTCTGCGTATGACTCAAAGTCTTCCTCTGGTGGCTCATCACCCTCGACATGGCCGTTCCATTCACAGAGAACCGGCGCAGGGTCGAGGTCCGACATTGTCAGACACGCCTCTGGTGAGAGGTAAGAGCCATCAGTGGGTCCATCCTTGTCAGGATTTTTACCCTTGAGAGGGTCATATCCGATAATCTTCATGAACTCATCTCTCGTCATCCTCTGGCCGGTATATGGGTGGACCCATTCTTTTGCCTCCGGGATGGTACTGTGGTACCCAAAGGTGAGGCGGCATACCGCACCGTGGCATGCCCACAGTCGCTTTTTGGGACCACCAGCCTTAGGCTTCATTGTTCGGTGACGGTAAAAGTGGTGGACGAGAGAGATGTCTGTTGTTGGGTCACCCTTGACTCCAATATACATTGAGGGTGCCTCAGGCTCCTTGGGAGGAGAATGGATTAGCATCCCTCTGTATTCATGTTGTCGCATGGTTGCGATCGAATACTTTGACGCAAGTGCTCCTGCCTCGAGTACGAGGGTAATATGTGCTGAATTGTTGAAGCACATGTCAATAAGAGGGTGGTAATCGAATCCCTTCTCAGGTTTGAGTTTCTTTTTGGGATTCCCTGCTGGCACCGGCGCTCGATCCATATTTCCCCAGTTGCATACCACTAGGCTTAGTGATACGCTGTCTGGGTTTGAGCCCTCTATGTGTTCTCTCTTTTCGTTAACACCGGCCATCCTATTACGAACTATCTCGTAATGTGCGTCGAGCACCAGTTTGTCTTCGTAGCCAGTAAGAGAGAGAAAAGAAGCCGGGTGGCTTGTTCTGGAGTCCTTGATATTGATGTGACTCTTGTTAATGCTCTTGTATTCCTCCAGGGTTGGAGCCTCTGTGGAGCTGGTGTAAGTATTAGGAGGATTATTCCTAATATCATCAAAGCTACATGGATCAACGCCTGGATGGTCTCTCATAAACAGATTTCTTGCGTGGTCACAGTACATGTTGATTTTCTGGACTGCCAAATCTACGTCCTCAGGTGTGAGGATGGCCTCGTATAAAAACTGACGCTCTTCTGATGTCATTCCTGCTGACACTTTAGAGGTCTCGAGGCAATCGATTGGCAAGACGCACTCGCACATCCGTTGTTTACCCTGTGGGGTAAGTCGACAGTCTGCACATACAATCGTGCCACAGGAATAGCAAAAATAGCCTGTAGGCTGATTGCAAAGATCGCAGAGAGGATTATCTGGTCGTTTCATCAGCCGTATCCTTTGGTTAAGACTCATGGCTGTCCTGCGTACTCCTACAAATCTCTCCTTGGTAGGAGGTTCAGAGGAGGAAGATGCCGGATCTCTGGGTCTGTCCCACTCCTCTTCGTCAGGAGCCTCAGAATCCTTGATCATGAGTGGACTTCGGATTTTTCGATTCCATCGACTAACCCAGATTCTCTCTTTCATTTCCTGTTGCATAGCCGGGTTAGACGATGACTTCGAGATTCGGTGCTTGCGATTTTCTCGAAGTCGAGCGCTGATGCGCTCATGTTCTCTTACGAGATCTTCCTCATCAGCAGGTTCCTCGTATTCGAGGTTGAGCTTGCTTCTGTTGACTCGATAATAACTTTCTGTTTCAGGATCGAAGAGAACTAGGAATTTCTCCTTCTCCTTTTTAGGAGATTTTGGTTTCTGTGGCTCTTCGTCTGAACTCTGAACATATTCTGTTTCAGGCTTTGGTTGGTCAAGTTTGACCTCCTTAAGTTTCTCTGTAATCTCTTCCGTGGGAGATTCTTTCTTCTCCTCCGACGCTGCAGGTGCAGAGTTCGTCTTGTGAGACGGATTAACATCAACTCGGAGTTCTGAGGATGACGAAGATTTTGAGCTCTTTTCACTTGATGCCGATTCATCGTCTGATTCTTCGTCACGATCCTGGTTAGGATCCGGTTCCTCAGGTTCCGTCTCTGTTCCAGAAGATTCTTCCTTGGGAGGAACTACGTTGGCGGAAGTATCCTGAACAGGTTCTGGAGGTTTGTGACCTGTCGTTATCTTAAGAACTTCGGTGGCGCTTCTGGTGCCGTCGGAGTTCCAGAGCTGTCCCATAAGACTGTCCGGATCCTTGTCAGCCTCGGCCTGCCGGGCGAGCTTGGATCTCGGATGGATCTCCTTTGCAGTAGTCTCCGTTTTCGGAGGTACCTCACCTGCAGAAGCGGTTTGCTCCAGGTTTGGAGCTGTGTCAGCCTCTGTCTGTGGCAGAGAAAAAGACTTCTTGTGAGAAGATCTAGCCTTGGGAGGCTCTGGTGGCAGATTTCGCCTTGCCACTTTTCGAAGTGCCGATTCGATTTCTCGGCCGTAATTTGCGCACCATTTCTTCGACTCGTAAGTCGCTGACGGCATCTGTTCGGAGCAATGGTCTGCCCACCATGGTCCGATGCTCTTGAGCTCATCGTATTGCGATGATACCCAGAGTGTTTCAGAGGGTGCGAATACGGCGCTAAGAGTACGGGCATGCACTACATCTGGTGTAGCAAACATCCCTACTTGCGACTGCCACAGGTTTGTGACTTCGTTCACTACGTTATTTGCATCGAAGACCAGAAGCAGTGCCTTGTTGGCACGCAACATGGTCGGATTGGGATTCGCCAGGTTTAGCGTTGAGAACTGAACAGTGTCCCTGTTGGAACGACTGTTTTCATTCACAAGCGCTTGGAAATCTGGTGCTGTGACCACCTGCGCTAGGAGGTTTGATGGTACCAGACCGTGCCTCAGGATTGAGGATAATGCCTGTAGGTCCGTGGCATGCATGATGTAACAAGGGTTGTTCTGTCGAACAAAATCCTCCATGCCAACGGGCCTTGGCGCGTTAGTGGAGAGACGCTGTGCATGGGACTGCACAGGATTGCTCCCCGTTGCCATGAAGTCTGAGATGGTCATGTGTGACCTTGGTCTCTCTTCTTCAGGATCTGGTTCTTCAGCTCTTGGTAGAGTTCGTCGTGAACCGTGTCCTCCCACTGCCGAAAGGAAAATTTTGCTCATGGTCAACACATTTGCATCCGGTGGGATGTTAACGGCGGCATCTGTGGTTTCGGCCTTGCCATCTTTGTTATAAACCATGGTGACCACAAACCTAGACTTAGTGTTGAGGAGGACACCAAGCGCGATCTCTTGTGGTGTATACTGTGCGAGCTCTGCATCGGCCAACTTGAACATGTCCAGAAGATAATTGTGTTGGCCAGCAAAGAGATCTGGGCGCTGGTTCTGAAGGTGTCTTGTTGAGTGTGCCAACCACCTTCCGACTCTGTTGGTCTTGGAAAGAATGTGGAAGCACATCTCTGGTGAGAGACCTGTTACATCTGCCAGTTTTGGCACTGAGGAGGAATAGTCATATTCTCCGGATCCATCAAGGCTCACACATTGTTCTACCTCCAGTGGGAGGCCTGTCTGAAGGTGTTGTGCAAGCATCGTACAGAACTGGTGTGGATCACGAGCGTGATTACCGACATTGTTATCCCAGTATACAAGGGGACTGTTGTCCCATGGTCCTTGAAGGACTCCTTCATAGAGCCTGACTCCATGTCTGGAGTTTAGAGTGAGCCTTGCTCTACTCGCATGGCCATATTGTGAGATCAATTGAGCAAGATCTCTTGGATGCGGATTGAACACCTGTTGGTGATTCATGATGATGAATTGAGGCTCATGATTTTTCTCACGTTTGTGAATTCGGTGTCCACCGTGTTCGGTGTTTCGACGTGATGCTTCCCGACGAGACTCGGGGTATGAGCTATCCATGTGTGGATGTCGCTCATGGTACGCCTGCACTGCCCTGGGTAGGGCGTGTCCATCACGGCTACGGAAGTTTGATCGTGTGCTCATTACGGCACAATGACCAAACAGGATCAGGAAAGCTTGGTTAGCCCGAAAGGCTGATTGCTGTGAGGCTCGAGGCTGAAAGCGGCTGCGGATGATACAGAACATATAATTCTCATGAACATGTCCGATCTTAATGAAAACGCAGCTCGCAGACACAAATTTTCTTTTAGACGGAAAACAGTCTAAATAGAAAATCCAGCACATGGTTGTGCTACCAGCAAACGAGACTACCACCATATTCCTTGGCAGTAAAATAATCGGTAAATCTCTGTTGAGATATCAATTCCAAGGAAGGCTACCGCTGTGGCGGCATTCTGGAGATTGTCTATGATCCACCGAACAGTGAAAGCTTTATGTTGAAGAAGTTCACGGAAGGGTGGATGAATGTCTGTTTCTGGTAAATTGCCTGTTTCCAGAGCCTTGATAAGCTCATCAGGTTGCGCCGAGTGCTTTGTTAATGCATCAGCTAGGCAGTACTTCGAGCTTACATGAGCTAGGTCATCTAAAGATCCAGAGTTGGATTCCTTACGAAGCATCTGAATGAGGTGGTGAGTTTCCTTCTGCTCTGGAAGGTGTGTCGTGCCTGCTGTTGTCACAAGATTGTTCGCATCTGTTCTGATATGTATGGGTACGGTCTCTGATGAGAGATCTGCCCAAAGTCCCTTGAGGAACAGGCAAGTACCAAAGCAACGCATCAGTGCGTTAAGCTCTGCCACTGTTGTGGACATTGTGGTTGTCGTAATCTTGTGAGACTCATAATCCACCAGGCTACCTCTCGAGGATGTTTCCTTAATAGAGGATTCAGAGAAATCGTTCTTCTTGGAAGAAGCAGCTGCTGCTGATTGTTTCATTCCCTTTAGCTTTGGATTTCGATCTTCAGCAAGGAAAATAACATGTGCTCTCTGAGATGATTTGTCATCATTGTTCCTGTAGGAAGCATCAGGGTAACCGAGGATTCTGAGATTTCCTTTCAGCGGCCAAAAACGCAGTTCTACTTCAGTAGACTTCAAAATCCTAACAAGCTTGTTCAATTCTCGAATATCACCGATAGTAGGCTTGGCAGCCTTACTCGCACACCGACTGAAGCGATAACAGATGTGAGCTTGAGTCCGGCTTTGTAGCCAGTTGATCTGTCCTAAAACACTTCTGTAAGCAGTGTGCTGCTGTGGTGTGCATTGTTGCTCATTGTTGAGCTTCTTATCAAAAGCAATTTCCTCTAGAGCTTCAACAGCTAGGTTCTGATTTACTGAGATATGTGCTGGTACCGATGCTGTAGCATCCTTCCAGACTAATCTCTGTCCTACAAACATAATATCGTTCGTGTCTTCAGAACCGACTGCAAACTCCTTTTTGATCGATTCAATCACGGCCTTACGAAAGGTGTCATCACCGGCCATGCACAGGTCATCTACATGTAAACAGACTACTCCATGTACCTGTCTACCCTTGGCATTGTTGCCTGCTATGGGATCTAGGAGATAGTCAATCGCTGATTCCATGGTCTTAGGCTGAGACTTCTTGAGCTCAGCGTCTGCTGTTGCAGACTTCTTGCCATACAGAACATATGTACAGCGATCCGCACGGGTTGGCACCAGGCCGTACGACAGGAGTGCCTTATCTACGATGTTCCACCATCTTCGAGGTGCATCGTTAAGTCCATAAGCGGGTTTCTTCATCCTCGCTGCAATGTAGGGAGGATAACCTGCTTCAGGAGGAATCTGACAGATTATGTCTCTCGACTCATCATAGGCTTCACCCTGCAGAAAAGCAGTCTTTAGGTCGATGTGTGTCAGTCTCCACAGCTTGTTAGCTGCTAGTTGAATCGCCAAGCGGAAACCTGGGCGACTCGCAGCAGGACTATCAGTTTGCTGTATGTCCTTTTGTCGATCCTGGAAACCTCTTAGGACCCATCGGGCCTTGCACTTAAGGAAGTTTCCGTCCTTATCTCTTTTTAGAGTCAGGACCCATCGACCAGTGACATAATTTCGGATGTTTCCGAGTTTCCGTGTATCGACGAGCTCAAAGACATCATTGTCTAGCCAGCTCTGATATTCTGCTGCTTTCGCTTCATCAAACTGTTTCTTCATCTCACGCTTTTCCTTGGCGGTTGCCTCCTTCCGTTGTGCCTTCTGGGTCAGATTTGCTGAGTTCCTGGGGGAACTTAGGGATAAGGCCTTGTCCTCTTCCGTGAGAAGATCATACTCTTCACGGATGTCAGATCGGAACCTTTTGGTGGGTTTATACCGTGTTCGGTCTGACCTCACTCTTGATGTTACCTCTCTGATGTCTACGGGTCCGCCATGCATGTACCGAGGCATGGAGAAAGAACCTGTGTTACTGCACAGTTTCTGTTCTTCTGTGAGAAGGATCCAGTCCTTCTCATCTACGACCAGGTCACCTTCCTCATCAGAGTAATACCTTGTGTCTTCTGACTCGGCATCGCTCTCCGGTTCTGGTGAACCAGAGGTGTGAGGAGGAGCGGACGGTTGTCCGGGGTCGTCCGGGACCAGTTCTTCTTCAGAATCTTCTTCATCTTGTTGTAACGGAAGAATGGGTCCCTGTGGATGTGCCTTCGGTTTAGGTTTTGGTGTCGGCACCTGTGAAGGTGATTTCTGTTTGTGCGGCGAAACTTTCCTTTCCGATGAAGACCTTGGCGACACATCACCCCCCAGACGCCGAGGAGACGGAACGCGAGGAGGCGGATGCACGCGAGGCTTAGCCCGAGCAGGAGCCACGGGCTCATCGGAGGAAACGGCCGGTAGTCGCGGTGGAGGTATGGGAGGAGGAGGACGCGACGGCGGCGTGCCGGGAGGCATCGGCTGATCTGGTTCCGGCATAGAGACATCGTCAGATGTGATCCGTGAGCGATTAGTGCTCATGGGTTCTGACGGGTCTGACGGCGAAACCTCTTCGTCCGACATGATAACATCCGGCGGTGTTCGCACGGACGGTGAAGTCTTGCCGCCTGTCATCTGGAAGAGCACCCCCGAGAAGGTTGATGGGTGTACTTTATTCCAGGAAACCTGGTGCGGCAAGCAACACGTCATAGTCGAATTGGGCTTCTTCTTGTTCCAGAAGACAAGAACGCCATCAGTTACACTGGTGAGTGCTTTGACTGTTCCAAATGTACCTCTGTATAGAGTACACTGTTCGAAACCAGACCCTGGTAAGAGTCTTGATCTAAGGCGAGTAATGTCTGACACCAAGGCATCAAGGGACGGTGATGGTTTGGAATGATGCAATGGTAATTCAGTTTTACTCGATAAGGAATTTACTCTAGCAACAAGTGATCTGATTTTCGGATCTTGCAGGAGTTTGGAATCCTTGAGAGGATTTGCTGTCAAAAGTGAATACTCCTGGTCAAGAAGTTCCGAAAGTCCCTGGAGGCATTCATCTCCAGAGTATTCTAGTATGTCTGTGACCAAAGAAAGATGAGATGCATATGCATCTCTCTTCAGGAATCTTGCCAAACACGAGGCAAAGGTCTCACAGAATTCATAAGGATACACTTGTGCGAGTTTCGTTTTAAGACCGTAGCCTTGAATACCCTTTTCGTCTCCTGGTGGAGATGTTGGAGATTTCGTTTTGGCAGAATGCCTCTGGAGAGGAGTTAGAACCTGCGGTGGCAGGTTGTGCATGAAAATCGAGGATTTCGATTCATAGTATCCTTTTGGATCTTTCATGCCATAGGCTTGTAGGTTACAGACCTCATAGCTGATCTTGCGGTTGGAAAACAGGCGTTTTGCTTCTGGTGAAGACCAGAGCCTGCTGTAGTATGGGTTCTCAAGAACAAAGTAACGTCCGAGCTTCATTTGGTGGTCTGCGACCGATTCACAGAATTTTAAAACAGAAAGTCTCTTGGCAGAGCCTTTCTTCCACTGTGAGTACCAGCTAGACCACTGAGAGTGATCGGGTGACATAACAATAATAGTAGGTTCTTGTTCCTTGATGATCCTAAGAAGATTGGAGCGACCTTGCGGTTGCTCAAGATCTAGACCACTACGCAAGTCGACTGGCTGACCTACTCGCAGACCTGACAGGGCAGCCTTGTGACTCATACGGGGAGATCCACCGTAGAGTTCTAGGAAGTCAATCTTCCCAGTGCTGGTGACCTGCCAGTGACACTCTTGATGCGGAACCGTTAGGTCTGTCGACTGCAGGGAAGCATCAAAGGTGACCATGCAACTTGCGTGGTCAGAACCTTCTGACGTCAGAGTTTCCTCATCAGGCGCGAGAGGAATCTCCACATCAGATGTTATGTCATAATTTTTCCTCAGTTTTGAGATATTAACGCGGACGATGCGTGTTCCAAGATCCACACCTACCATGGATCCTCCGAGTTCGGAGATCACCTTTCCTTTTAGCCAAGATCCATGTTTGGACCCAGTTGATCCAATCTTAGACTTATCCTCTGACCAGTAGAAAACCTTGTCTCCCAGAGAGAAAGGTCCTTCGGTCATTGACAGTCTGGCCGCAAGATCTCTGCGCAGATCATCAGATTGGCGTGCCTCTTGGTAAGCCCTGTTGGCAAGCTCCTTAATGGCTCTCGCAGTGACTTCCGTATCAGTTGGATTACCTGTCAACTGATTGGGATCAGCGTTCTCTGGTGTTATAACATCTCGAGGACGCCTACCAAAGGCCATTTCTAAAGGAGTAACTCCTCCATAGGTAATCGAAGAGTTTCTTGCCAAACATGCTTGTCGAACGAGGTTGCCATACTTCATGGTGATTCCGTTATACTGCGGGTCACCATCCTTCAGGATCTGAAGTATGATCTTAATCTGATGCTTCAGCAATCTTACAGCAGCTTCGGCCCTGTTGGGCCATGGTGTTCCAGGTCCTGTTGCTACAGGCTTGATATTCTGCCGATTGTAATAAGCCTCCATTTTTGGAGTCATGAATGCTTGATCTCCAACTACAACCTTTGGGTTGATCTGAAATTTCTCAAAGTAGTCATTCATAATCGACATTGTAGTATGCTCTTCTTTATCCTGGACTACTTCGGAAGTCAACAGGTTTGTTGCTCCGTCATAGAGAATAAGAAATATTAAGCGACTATTCTTGCCGGGAATTGGAAGCTCACCGTGATCTACGAAGGTGAGATCACCGAAAGTCTCTGATCTTAAACCGGAAATCTTCGCTCTTGAAGGAGCTCTCACGTGTTCCTGACAGGCTGAACACTTTTTGACCAGTTGGTCATATAGCTGATATATCTCCTTTGGGATCTGTAAGGCTTTCGTGCGTCGCTTGAACTGATCCGTACTCATATGACGGTGCTTAAGGTGAAGCTTATAGAGTTCTACAGGGTCCTTAAGCTTCTCATGAATCCTGCGAAGAGCAATGGGAAGAGATGGCGATGGTTCTGCGACAGTCTCTTCACCTGCAGGTGAGTCTGTACCAGAAGCCGGGTATTCTCTTGACTCAAGTGGTCTTACCTTCGTCCCGTCATCAGCTCCTGGGACTGTAGACTTCTCTTCAACAGGAGGTTTGACCGCATATTTGCGGGTTTTCTTCAGAAGGTTTTTGAGACCCTTTGGAGTCTTTGTCTTCGCAGGTGGAACCTCAAGTCTTTCTTCTTCTGGAGGTTCGTGCGGTGCAGATGATTCTGCAGGTTTGTCTCTAGAGCCTGATGATGGTTCCGATGGTTCGGAAGGCTCAGGAGCATCACCAGATGGTTCTGGTGGATCAGGTTTCTTGGCAGATGATTCTGCCGGATCAGATGGAAGAGGCTTCTTCTTACCTGAAATCCTCTTCGGTGGTGGATCAGCTGCTCCCTCAGGTGCCTTGTCGCAACCTTTGAGGTACGTATGAGCCCTTTTCTGTCCTGCGCAGGCTGGACAGCGACCTTCCGGGATCCTAGTATAAGATCTTCCTTCTTCCTTTGGCTTCCTAGCTCCTAGAGCAGTCTCTGTCGCACTGAACGACGTACCTGATTTAGGGAGATACTTCCTGGTGGAAGTGAAGCCTAGAAGGTCCAATACCAAATGGTTATTGGTACTAATCGGAAGAGGGGTTTTATACAAACCGAAAGCTTCACACGTTGCTAGGTCAGCTGTGGGACTACACTCGAGGGTCATTCTTAGATTCCTCATCTGTTCGATGGAGAACAAAATGGGAACTCTCCCCTGATCCAGAACTTCTATGGTTGTATCTCTTCTTGGAGTTGTGTTGAACCATAGAGTTACACGCTCCTTGATAAGAGCTGTTTCACTATCTGCGAAAGAGAACTTCGTGTTCGAAGGTGAGAAAGTGAAATCAATCATGCCTGGGGCACGTTGCTTCACGGCCTTGATAAGCCTGTTCACCGCATAGCGGGAACCCATAGCCCTAGTACAACCTGAGTCAAGTATGACAAAGGTAGGGTTCTTATCAAGATTGATCCGCTCTGTGAGAGCAGATAGGACGGTGTGCTGCAACGGAAACACCGCTGTTGCAGTTTCAACACCTTGCCCCTCGGATGGTTCAAAAACCTGGGGCACGTAACTCACTGATGAGTTGTACACGGGTTCTTGGTGCGCGCTCGGATCTGTGCCTCTACCTGATGATCCTGCTTGATTTCTTCTCTTCTTTCTCCGTGTCTTTCTTCGTGAGGCTTGTGATGCATAGTATGTATAAGACGTTTGATCGTCATAAGCGGCATAATTCCAACTGGAGTCAGTATAATAACTGTCCTCATACCATGAATCCCAGCTCGGTGCGGTGGAACTCTCATAGGCCTGTGGAGATCCAGTTTGGTCTCCTTGTAAGGAGGCAGACTTAGCTGTATCCTTACCTTTGCCTTTTGCCTTTGCGCCTTTGAAGGAGCTTCCTTTATCTCCTTTGTCCTTTCCTTTTCCTTTGCCTTTTCCACCTTTTCCTTTTTCCTTTCCTTTACCTTTACCGAAATAGCTGGAATCAGTTGGATCATGTTCTGCCTGGTTGGCTCTCCCTTTTCCGCGGTATGACCTAAAACGGCCACGTCCTTTTCGCTTGCCACCCTTTGCTCTTCCCGGTGATCCGGGACGCATTCTTGGTCTTCTTCCCTTTTTGAATCTCCTTGCAACGAAGGCCTCATGGTCATCAACTGTCCAGAAGACAGCTTCTTCATCCTCGGCGGCAAGAAAGCCTTCCTCAAGGGTGTCTTCGTCTTGGAGCCAGAATCCATCGACTCCATCGTATTCACCCTGATCGAGGATGAGGAAGTTTCGACCTCCGCGTTTACGGCGTTGGTCTCTCCTTCCATGGCGGTCCTTCTTGTGAGAAGAGTGCCGAATGTTGGGATCCTGCAGACCAGTTCTGGTCGTTGAGAACTGATCGAACATGGTCTGCCGTACCACAGGGTACGTGTAGGTCTCAATTCGGTGACCTTGGTTGGTCAATGCTGTTACCAACCTCTCACGTTGCATCTCATTTAGGTCGGACTGCACTAGGAAGAGGAGAGCTAGGAGATTATCATTTAGAGGAAACGCTCTTCGATGATTATCAAGGCGTTCCTTGTTCCATGTTTCGAAGAAACGTGCGGCGTATGTGTCTCTCTCGGTTGCATCCTGTAGGCGCAAGAAGGTTTGATCTGCCTGCACAGCCTGCATGAAATCTGGATGGGCATCCTCCAGAGCTATCTCTGGTAAGAGATCCATCCATGAGTTTTTCACGCGCTGTAGCACGATCTCAAACTTGGCAATCCAAGTCACAAAGTCTTGGTTGCCCTTCCATGCCTTGAATAGGCCGAGGAAACGCCACAGGAAAACGTACTGTTCTCCTTTCACGAAAAATGGACGCATCTTCTTCTTGAAGTAATCTACTCCATCTGGGGCTGCAAGCCTTTCTCGGTTCAGTGATTCCTTTTGTACTGCGGCCAATCCGGAGAGCCTCGTCTTGAGAGACGGACCTCTTTTGGTGTCATCCAGCGTTGTTATGTCGCACCAGTCGTCAATCAACTGTTCATACTCAAACCACGAGGTGGTGCCATCATAGGCAGGCGCGATCTTGGGCGTTATGCCTAATGATGCAAGCATGCGGTCAGATGTTGCATATGACTGTGCGACATAAGTGGCTGGACCTTGGGAGGTCTCTTCGTTCTCATATCCCCCGGAGGATTGGGAACTGCCGTCGGCTTCGCTATGCGAGCTCGACATTGTGCTGCCTCTTATCCGCTTGGTTAAGCGTTCGGCGAGGCCGACCGCTGTAGCGGACTTTAGGAGGCGGGCGGCCCTTTCCGGGCTCCGCTACCAGAAAACTGTGCCGATACACCCACAAGGAAATGCTCCTTGTTAGGAGGTGTATGACCAGTTTATTCCCTAAGGATCAAAGGGCAGCGCCCTGCACACGGACAGTAGTTGTTTTGTCTTGCTACGCAAGGAGAGCTTGTCTTGTCTCAATATGGTAAAACCACTGTGAGCCAATGGGCAGCGGAATGTATATGTATGAGCATGCAGCCATTGCTGTAGGTACCTGTTAGAGCTACCCCTTTAGAGGTTTACGGAATCACCCCCCCCCGCCCTTCCCCTCCCCTCCCCCCCCCTCCCCCCTCCCTCTCTCTTCTCCCCCTCCGGCCCGTCCTCCCCTCTGCCCTCCTCGCTCGTTTTCCTTTTTTGGTTGCTCACCCTTCCGTCTTGTCCTGTTCGTTTGCGTGCTTCTTTCCTGCTTCCTCGTTGAAGCTCTCGTTTTGATGTTTTGTTCTGGCCCCTTTTCCGTCTTGTCTGCACTTCTTTTGCTTGTTTTCCTTCCTTCCCCCCCTCCCCCTCTTGCTGGCCCCCCCTTCCTCCTCCGGCCGGCCAGTCCACCCTTCCGTGTTGTCCTGCCCTCGCGTGTTTTTTCGACCTTTTCTCCTCTTTCAGCCTGCCCCCCACCGAGCCGGCTCCACTGCCTTTTCTTCTTATGTTTCGTTCGCGTGCTTTGGCTTTTTCGGCCTGCCCCCCCCCGGGCCGGCTCCACTGCCTTTTCTTCTTATGTTTCGTTCGCATGCTTTGGCTCTCCTGCTTCCTCGTTGAAGCTTCCCCCCCCCCGACCCTCCCTCCCTTCCCCGGCCCCCCTCCCCCGGGCCTTCCCCCGGCCCCTTTTCCCACTCTTCCGTCTTGTCCTGCCCTCGCGTGTTTTTTCCATTGCGACTTTTTCGTGCACTTCTTTTTGGCTTGTTTTCTTCCCCCCCCCTCCCCCCCACCCTTCCTCCTCCGGCCCCCCCTTCCTCCTCCGGCTTCCCCTTGTTTTTTGTCTTCTGCCTGCTCGTTTTCTTTCACCTTTTCTTCTCTTTCGGCCTGCCCCCGGCTCCACTGTGGGTTTTGCTGCATGTGTTTGCTCTACACTTGCCACACTTCTCCAAGTAGCCCTGACCCTGCAACTAAATTACACCTGCTTTAAGAGGCCCTTCGCAGTTTGGCCCCTGCTCTGCGCCCCTGCTGGCCCTACTGCAGCCGGCGGCCGAGGCGGGCTGCGTAGCATTAGAATTAGATAAATACAAGTGCATCGCTGAACGTAGCATGAACTCATGTGTAATGCCTGCCCTTCCGGCGTCCTGTTGAAGAAGCTCGAGAAGTTTGCGGTGGTTTCGGACGCCTTCAACATCATCCTCCTGGCAAGGCCTCGTGGACAGAGATGTGGACGCAGCAAGATCTGCTCGGGGCTGCTAACCACTGCTGTGCGCTGCATCGAGCATCCGCAGCCCCAGTTTAAAATCGTTTACCTAAGAACGAAGAGCCGCTGAGTTTCGAGCAGGCCACCCAGCCAAACATTCCACGCTTGAGCCTGTTGTCGTCAGGCAGAACATTAGCACTCCAGTCTCTTCCAGCGTATGCCTGAACGGACGTAATCGCTTGTGGATGGGAGAGCAGGATCTCGACCTCACGCAACAGACTGTGACAGCTGACAAGCCAATACTTGCAGTCTAAGACCGTGGCAAGAGCAGACAGCGCATTGTCTGCGCAAGCCTGAAGGGTACGTTGGCAACACTTTTTGAGAAGTTGCTGATTCAAGAAACGAGCCCCGACCGGCGCACGGTGGCCCGCAGATCGTTCATGGGTATATTTTAGAAACGGACTCAAAATCTGCGGAGGTGTGCTCGAAAGACAAATGGGCTGCCGAAGAAAGAGATCGAGTCAAACGTGTCCGGTCGGATCCGACCGGCTACAGGGATGGCCTCATACGATGCCCGTGAGGAGTACCCTGCACTTTACAAGGTCCGAAACAGACAAAACCTGTTATGCCTTGCCGTTTTGCTTTGTTCGTGATGTGCTGCTTGCGACACGGCTCTTGCTACGCACAATAGCATCTGCACTTTGTGGTCGAGTCAGTTTCTGCTCAGCCGTCTGTGAGGCATACCAAGCGGTGAACCCAAGCGTCGACGCATACGCATCGTACTCTGGATTGCTCCCACAGCCTCTACTTAGATGCAAGCCGAAAGCCCTGCCGTACATATGCAAGTGTGTACGTGTGTGTACGTGATGTATGTGTGTACGCGTGTATGTGTGCATCTATGTGTGCATGTATGTGTGTATGCGTAAGTCGTGTGTATTGTTGTATGTATAAAACAACGTGTACAGACATCTATGTATACAAGTACACAAATGCCCTACATGTGTATCTATGTATACAGATACCTATGTGTGCACACATAAACGCATGCAGGTAGGCCGCATGCATGCATGTAGGGATGGATGCATGCACACACGCACCTTTGCATAGAGAGGCAAATGCTTGTAGGTGTATTGATGTACAAATGTAACTGCGTACCTGTACCTGTGTATCTATGCATCTGTATACACATTAAAGATACATGTACCCAAGATTACATGCTTGTACGGTTGTATGTGCAACAGCGTTTATGCGAATATCTATACAGCTGTACGCATTACAAAGCACATGTGTACATGCAAAAGGATATATATATATAAAGATATGTATGTGCATATCTCTAAATATATACATATACACAGAAAGGTACGCCGTGGAGGGGGAGTGTTGAATACAGCTCTCCATATATATATATATATATATATATATATATATGTACATAAGTACATATGTATTATGTACATGCACATATATACGTAATCTTTGTTTCAATATGATGTAATATAATGTAAGATAGTATAGTATAATATAACACAATATGTCTACAGAAACATATGTAGATGTAGGTATGCGTAGATGTGTGTGTGCAGATGTGTATGCAGGTACGTATGTATGTATGTATGTATGTACACATGTATAAACGTACAAATGCGCATGTCTACGCATCCATGTTTCGATATACATGCCCGCATGTATATACATACGTATATATGTATGTATACATACATGCTATTTCAGCACGTAGGTGTGTATCACGTCATGTGTGTTTCAATGGTTGACAGAAGTACAACTCATTGGAAGAAGTTTCTTCACAGTCTAAATTAAATGCCACAAGAAACACGCAACACACACTGCCGATGAATGAAAGGAGGAAGAAGGGAACGCAGAATATGAGAGCATAACAGAGCAACATATGAGAGGCTGTCAACCATTCTAGTATGCCAAACAATGAAGGCATGGGCTAAACTTGGAGTCAAACAGACGCAAAATCCACAAATTCAATTCGCTTGACAGCTTTGTTGTGGGTCCATTTACTCGTATTTCCTGTTGCCATGGTATTTCACAACACACATGCATGTACGTGGATACATTTTCTATGCCCGTTACGTGTGCGTTTGCTTCTTCTACCTCGCTGAAGTTTCATTGCATCGGTTCCAATCGACGATAATCGACGGCCTTCAGCATTCTCGTCCGACATGCCTGCAAAAACAGCCGCCTGCGCAGCCTTTTCAGACTTCTTCTTGGTCCTTTGCCTTGACTGGGTCACAACCTGCCAGGTTGAAGTTGTCCTGCCTGCATCGTCGAGAATGACAGTCTTGCCTGGGAGAGTTTGTTTGCTGCATCCAGCGCCAGGGGCGCGAAAGCCTTTCAAGCACCATTCAAGACTTGCTTGTTAATCAGGTTGCAGGCATTGCAAGGTGCGTTCGTGATGTCATTTCGCCTGCAACTTTGCTGCGAGCGACACACCATAGCACCTAACCAAACCGCAACGCAAGATGCGCAGAAGAAACAACTACCCTCTGGTTCGAGCACGCCGGTTGACGCAGATCTGCATCCGGGTGCAGGATGTCCTTTCCAGCAGGGCAGTAAAGAGAAAATGCCGGAAGGTCAGCAGAAAGGAGGCTCAAGACCTTCAAGATCAAGCACAAAACTTGCAGCTCTAAGGGTAAACCTGCGGATCCTGTGCATGCTGACACTAAACTCATGAAAGAATTCGACGCACAAACGGCCTGTTTAAGAGCAACAGGAATGCCTCTGTGCAATGAGCTAGCTGGGCCAGCGCTGTTCCTCCTGCCCTCGCGAAAAAATCCAGTGTTCGTCGAGATGCGAAAGCCTTTTAGTGAAGCTTCATTGAATTTTACAAGCTGATGATCCAGTCAGCTTTCACCGGGTTATTAGAACGACTGAGATGCGGATTATGGCAGGTTTGACAAGAGGTGAGGTGCGATTCGCGACCACTGCCTACCAGTTCCAAAGTTAAGCTGTCAATCCAAGCCTCACATAATTCAGGGGTCAGCATTGCCCATATCGTCAGAGGCTTCACTGATTCGTACCGGATTGGACGGCATGCACACGATGCAAATCACAGCATGCGTTGAGAACTATGGTTTTACATCGTAGTTTCCAGGAACATCTGAATCAAACGTGTCGCAGGATGCTGCTGCATGTGTATCAAACTCTTGAAAATCGCAGGTGTATATATGGTAAAACTTATACATACGAAGTGGCAGAAGTCTCCTCGACAATCTTTGGCACAAACTGTGGCCATTGAGCAACAACCTCCAGACAAGTTCTCACAGTGATGCACTGCTCCGCACTTCATACCACACGGCTAGAATCGGAACCAGACCTTGTCACCCAAGTGTTCAAGGAAGTCGCAGATCACGAACCTCAAAAATCGGCAGAACTCGCACTGGACTGTAGCTGGGGAATGACATGCTACAACGGGCATTGCACTCCACACGACGGAAGCAAAGGGACCACGTCGCGGAAGAAAGACTGCCCTCGACATGACAGGTTGTTTCTGCAAATCAAAGCCTAAGCTCCACATGTCAGCTTTCTTCATCTAGCTGCTGTGTTTAACCTGCAAAACAGCGGCGGCCCCCATCTACAATGTTGCGCTCCAGGACAACAGCAGCTTCAATCATCTTATTCTGAGTCTGAGGCAATGCCAGCAGTCTGTCTTCTTTTGCCGAACCAGGTTGGAGCCACTGGACAACCTGGTATGCTTGGGTAACTACGATGTGGCAGGACCACATCTAGTCGCCAAAATATCAATGCCGGCTCTACCAAGGTCAAATAGTCTGAAAAGCTCTCGGCGATAAATATGTCAGCATGGTGCCTCGGCCAGGTCTTTGTGCAAGAGCTCCGTAAACCAAAAACATGCCCGAGGCGTGCGCTGCATCAGTGACCCTGCCACTTCACACATGGATGTTCGAAGTGCCTGCATGAAGTAAAACGATCGGGGAAGATGCGGGAATCGATCGGAAGCCACAGCCTGCTCGTCTTCTTCGTCGTCGTCATCATGGTCCTCTCCATCCTGCACAGCTCTCGTATCGTTGTGAGTTTGCCGGGCTTGCCATACCTCGTGGTGCAGAAACGAACGTCACACCTCGTCTTGCTGTGCTTGCTGTGCTGGCCTGCCCTCGCCAGGGGACCAGACAAGGTTTCGATGGTTTTGGCTGCACTTGCCCGCAGGCCTTAGCTGCCTCGGAGCGCCGCTTCAGCGACTCGGCAAGGGCACTAAGCGTTGTGCGGCCTCAAGAGAGCTGAAGCTTCCATGAAAGCAGCTCGTGGCTGCTGTTCAGCCTTTCACGGAGACACGACCACGGGATTCCCGAAGCTCCGGACAAATATGCCGCAACTGCTCGGCGTGGAGGATTCCGGGACCAGCTTCCCTGCAGTTCACGCACATGCTGTGGATGTTAGAGGAAACGGCGACATGGTGCACCTCAGGCAAGCAGTCATTCCGTCAGCGCTTGTCTTGAGTTCGGCCACATCCACCTGTGGACACGCATTTTCACGCGAGCTCATCGCTTTTCTGATTGTAAACAGCCCACTCGTATAAAGAGGTTCTCAGCGGGTGGTTTGTGGTTTTGGGCCCGTAATTGAAACTCAGGAAAATTATGAGGGGTTTCCGGGACTGTATTGGTTCGACTGGAACCACTACCATCAGTAGGCTATTGATAATCCGAACTGGGAGGAGTACAGCAAGGACTTGTGATACCAGTGGCCACGTTCCACAACTCGTGTGTGCTGGGATTGGTACCGCAACAAACAAGTAGTACTTAGTAGTGGTAGTAGTAGTAGCAGTAGCAGTAGCAGTAGCAGTAGCAGTAGCAGTAGTAGTAGCAGTAGCAGTAGCAGTAGCAGTAGCAGTAGTAGTAGCAGTAGCAGTAGCAGTAGCAGTAGCAGTAGCAGTAGCAGTAGCAGTAGCAGTAGCAGTAGCAGTAGCAGTAGCAGTAGCAGTAGCAGTAGCAGTAGCAGTAGTAGCAGTAGCAGTAGCAGTAGCAGTAGCAGTAGCAGTAGCAGCAGTAGCAGTAGCAGTAGCAGCAGTAGCAGTAGCAGTAGCAGTAGCAGTAGCAGTAGCAGTAGCAGTAGCAGTAGCAGTAGCAGTAGCAGTAGCAGTAGCAGTAGCAGTAGCAGTAGCAGTAGCAGTAGCAGTAGCAGTAGCAGTAGCAGTAGCAGTAGCAGTAGCAGTAGCAGTAGCAGTAGCAGTAGCAGTAGCAGTAGCAGTAGCAGTAGCAGTAGCAGTAGCAGTAGCCGTAGCAGTAGCCGTAGCAGTAGCAGTAGCAGTAGCAGTAGCAGTAGCAGTAGCAGTAGCAGTAGCAGTAGCAGTAGCAGTAGCAGTAGCAGTAGCCGTAGCCGCAGCAGTAGCAGTAGCAGTAGCAGTAGCAGTAGCAGTAGCAGTAGCAGTAGCCGTAGCCGTAGCAGTAGCAGTAGCAGTAGCAGTAGCAGTAGCAGTAGCAGTAGCAGTAGCAGTAGCCGTAGCAGTAGCAGTAGCAGTAGCAGTAGCAGTAGCAGTAGCCGTAGCCGTAGCAGTAGCAGTAGTAGTAGTAGCCGTAGCAGTAGCAGTAGTAGTAGTAGTAGTAGTAGTAGTAGTAGTAGTAGTAGTAATCTCAGCCGTAAGTAGGGCTCAAGCTTGGGGTCTCGAGCTCAAGTGCTGAGGTTGCACCTTTCTCGTTTCAACAGCCATTGTGTGCTAGAAAGGGTGAGTTCAGCTCCTTGCGCAAACGTTCCCCTTGGCAAGGCTTTGTCAGAGCTGCAGGAACTGCAGGTGGCAGTGGCTGAACATAGAACTGCAGGCTGCCAGAGTCCCAGGGACGTAATAATGCAAGGAACTGCAGACTGCAAGGACTGCAGAAGACTGCAGCCTGCAGGTTCCAGGCGGGTATTTTTATCTTAGCGGGGAGGAATTCCAAGAAACCTCCTGCTACCGCGACAGGCCTTCGCAGCTTCGAATTTCGGAAGCGCCCGCTTCAGAAACTCCATGACTAGTTCATTGACAATCTGAACCTGCCCGTCGCGCTCTTGACAATTTGCGTTCGCGGCACTATCAACGGCTGTCAAAGCACGCGCCTGACCACCCTGTCGCGCGCTGCGACACAGCTGACCCCATGTCTCGAACGCCAAATCCCTCACAAGTCAGCTGGAGTTGACCCGAACTGAACTATTGACTGAGAGCTCATTGCCTGATGCCATCCTCCATGCAGAAATCAAAGACTGGAAGCAAGGCCTCGCAAAGTGAAAAAGATGTTGAAAACCAATGACACCTGCAGATCCGGGAACGGCCTTGGCTGTCTCTCCCACGAAAGGGGCATACGCGGCTGCGAGCTCTTCCACGAACCTCTGAGCTGACATGACTGACAACAACCTGTGAGTGCCTGGCATCCTTTACCACTGCAAGTCATCTTGAGGCGGGAACGTATGCACACACTCCAATGCTGCTTTCAGGTCCTGCAAGTTCATGCCACTGCTTCTACAAGGCAAGCACACCAATAGGGCTGCGTTATGGCGCTTGAACTGATCGACATGATGGTCCTGGATTTCGGATGAATACATGATCATAACCTTGACCTGCGTGTCAGATTACATCTCAAATCGTGAATCGACCGCCATGGGTGTATCACCGACGTCGAACCTGCCCATTTTCTTGCATCAGCGTCAGATTCACTTCATCGTTGTCATCGACCTCGTCCCCACCGGTGAACTCCTGCCGTAAGGTTTGGATACTTTGGATACTTTGGATATCGGACATGCTGGCGTGAAGCAAAATGACGTGGGCATGCATATGCGGAAGCACCCTCGGGGCCAGCGTGAACCTCTCCAGGACTCCAGGCCTAGGCATCAGAAAGCCACTGCCACGGTATCCCGAGCTGGACAGCTGGACGCAGCCCATATCCAACGTCCCATTCACGAGCTAAGCCATGCACAGAATGTGGGACACAAACGGCAGAAAATCTTGCTTCATCGTTGCCTTTCCAGCTCAATCGCAATATCTCTCACTCGTTGGGAACGGCTCGTCCGGCCATTCTCTTCTCTGGTTTACCTGCACCTCAAACCTGCCGATGACTTGCTCGATTCTGAGTCGGAGGCACAAATTCTCTCTGATGCGGCCATCATGTACTCCTGCAGCCACACATCACGAATGCAAACTAGCATAGTCTAAAAACCGCATCCTGGATGACTGAAGTTACTCAGTTGTACCGGTCATGTCAATGTGATGCCCCTACGCTTGCCACTCCTGGCTGGCCTGATTAGGGGCAAGCATGGTGGCAGCCGCTCATTCTGTTTGCTGCTCATCTGACTGACAAGACTTCGCTCCTTGACAGGATCGTTGTTGGGCAAGTTCGGCACCTTTGTGGCTTGGATCATAGCCTGGTCGGGTTGAAAGCGCAAAGCCAAGCGAAAAGGAATCTGCTGCATGAACTGGGTGCCTGCATGATCTGCTCGGCATCAGCACGGAATCCATTTCGGCCGACTGCCTGAATACCGCCGGCCCGGGGGTTGGGGGGCTCGTTGAGATTCAGAGCGCCTGAGATATAGGACAGGCGTTGCCGAACAATCATATTCTGGCAGCCCCGGAGTCAGTGAAGCTCACATAGCATGCACAGGAGCTTGTCAGCTGGATGATGATACAGTCGGATTTACGTAAACGCTAGTTTGCGTGAGGCACGCACTGCTTCCGCACCCTTCCGGAGAAATCACGCAGACAGGCGTTGCTGAAGTCTGCGATCTGAAAAAGTCGACGCAGCACATGTTCGTGCAACACATGGGCTTTCGGGCCATGTGTGTATGTATGTAAGTCAGTAGGTAGGTATGCATGCACGTATACATGTCTGCATGTCGGATCATGGAGGCATGTGAGGATGTAGGCATGTGTGCATGTAGGCAAGTGTGCATGTATGCATGTATGCATGTGTGCATGTTTGCATGTGTGCATGTGTGCACGTATGCATGTATGCATGTATGCATGTATGCACGGAAGCAAGCAAGCAAGCAAGCATGCATGCATGGTGTTGTATGTATGCACATCTATATCCTAATCAATATCTGTATACTTACTTTTATATAGATGCATATACGGATGTGTGTATGTTCACATATATACCTACATGTATATATATATATATACATATATACTTATTTATGTATTTGTTCAGAAGTATGTATACAACATATACATATGGACATGCACGGAACTATGGCGTATAAAATATTTACATGAGTATATATATATATATATATATATATGATGCAGGGCTGCCACACCCCCCCTCCCCCCCCCCCCACCCCATGGTATCCTCCCCCCTTCCCCCGCGCCCCCCCCTGTGGTATGGGGTCTGTGGTGGTACTTGTTTTGCCGCGACGTTCTTATGTGTTACTCCTTGTCTTCCCTCTTGCTGTGGCACCGGTGATACTGCTCATGATGTTGTGCTGCTCTAGACCGGGACGTGAGTCGACAATCAGACCATGCTCAACATCATCCTTGTCGTCGTCATCATCATTAATACCTTCCAAAGAATATCTGCCACCATCACCATCGAAATACAACCCTCATACAATTCTTCATTGCAATTCATGTCAGATGCTAGAAAGCCGCTTTCCGCACACGGCAGGGCATAGTGCCACACTCCCGATCCGCGCACAAGGTCAAGGGGTGCGGGCCGGGGGCGGGCCGGGGCGCAGGGCGGGTGGGCGTGAAGCAGGAGGGGAGGGGGGGGTGGGGGGGGATACCATTGGGGCATGTTTGCATCTTCAGAGATCCGCTTTGGCGAGGCTGTTATGACAGGGAGCCACCCCGGCTGCTGTGAGCCATGTGCTATTGCACATGTCGGTGAGAAACGCGCTGGCAGTCATAGCAGTGAACGGACCTGCCACGAATGGCCCGTCAATGATCCGAACCCGCTGTAGACTGCATGGTACGGCAGTAGAAATACAAATATCCAGTGGTCAAAGTATGCGAAGACATCTCGGACTGGATGATCGGCTCTTTTGAGTCATCGCATTGCCAGAAGGTCGGCTCCGCATCCGGAGGATATGTGCAGAGGAGGGCACGGTAGTGGCCGGAGGCTGCATTTGGACCCTCGTGTGAAATCACTGCAATCAGTTGATACTCGCAGTATCGGACAGTAAGGGCGGAGTCATGCGGAAGAGGGCGATGCTGAAAGCATGGTAGCAAGATGCGGGGATCCGGCAGCACACGCGTGACATCCTTGGCCCCATTGGCCGTGGTACTAAACCTGTTGACCTGCAAAACCAAAAGACTCGGCTCACTGTCCAGTGCAGTGAGACCAGCAGCTGCTTGATCCTTCCAGGCATGAATAAGTCGTTGTATCGTGAGTCTACTATCGGGACCACTGCGACACTGAGATGGAGGCATAGCAAGGAGCATGGGCCATGCGTCCCCACAGTCGCGCACCTGGCAGCGGGGATGGTTGTCATCTGCAATGAGAAGGCGGTTATGCCACCTGCCCAAGAGCAGGTCCGGAATGACAAACCTGCGACAGAAGACTAGATACTCAGCCACATCATGCTGAGAGTGTGGGCGGGTCCAGGAAGTATGAAGAAGCGACCACTGAAGGGAGGACCAAAGGTCTGGAGCAGGCACCTGTGTGACCATTCGCCGCACGACTGAATGCATGGCCTCAGACCATATCACCTGAGGACGGGCCATACAGGAGCATATCAATTGGTTGGCCCAATGAAGGCAGCACAGAACCGAATTAGCATAGCAGTGATTGGAGGAATTCGTGATGCGGAGTAGCGCAGGTGTCTGGACATAAAGGCAGTCTGAGTGCAGGACCCCTGCAGGCGACGGGCGAGCTCGGCTGCAAGGGCTGAGCGGCCCATCTTCTCTGGGCGCAAAGAGCCGCCCACCAGCTGCCAGATTGCAGAGTTGGCCAGCGATCGGAGGCTCAGATAGAGCTCGGCCGCTTCCGGCGACCGAAAACCCACCTGGAGGAGGAAGGGGACCGTGGGCCCCTGAAGTGGGCCGTTGAGGCGCTGGGTGGAATGGAAGCGCATGATGGCCAGAGGACAGAGACACTGCTTCTGGAGTAGTTGCAGCTTCTCGAGCATCTTGGAGACGTAGATGGGCTCCTGATCCTGACGGGGTACCAGAGCCTTGGTCTCGGGATTGTAGCTCAAGAAGGGTATGCGAATCTCCAGATCTCCCTCCTTCGGCAAGAACACCTGTAGGGTGGTAGCTGTCTTCAGCTGCTCCTCGTTCTTCACAGTATCCTTGATTCTCTTCACGAGGGTCTCCAGCATGGTATGCAGTAGGAAGGACCTCAGAGGCATTGCAATCTCGTCCATCTTCTCCTGCTTCTGCTCTTTCAGGGCGTGCCAGTGCTGAGATTTCTGCACGAACAGAGGAACCAGAGAGAGTGCACTCTCTTTCTTGAAGAACATGACAAAGCCGTTCTGAGTCCTGTCTATGCCCATTTGGTCCTCGTGGCGAAGAAGGAGTTTGCCCAGCAGCCACATCATTCCCTCCGGGGCTCTGGTGTCTGCCTCTGTCGATCTGCGAATCGGCTGTCTGCGAGGGCCTGGGTTCTTGGGTTGGCCCTGCTGGTTGCCCTTTCCTCGCCCTCCCCGGCCGAAACCACCCTTGGATTCCGGTCTGGCCCATTTCGTGTCCCGCCCCTTCTCTTGGTCCTCCGCATCCTCCATCTCGTGGCGTTTGTTCGCCACGTCCAGCTCCATCCCCATGCCCATGGCTCCCTCGCCCCAACACTGGAGGAGCTGCAGCTCTGCCTGAACCTCCTGTCTCTGTGCCTCCTGAAGAGAGAGACTGGTGCCCAGAGCCTGTGCAGAGGCCAAGCTCATGACGGACAAGAAGGCGAAGGGTGATAGTTTGCTGCAGAACGGGGCACGCGGCAACGTGTTGGGTCTTAAAGGAGACCGTGAGCCTGCACCAGCTACAGGGGGAGCGGGCTGCTGCTGTGCGCGCTGTGAGCCAGTCAGCTCGCAGGGATTCAAGAATCGCAGGAAGCGGGTGCTGACGCTTCAGATGACGGAAGATATCCTGCGTGCGAGTGAACCACTGATGACAAACAGGGCAGTGCTTCAACCCTGGGCCGGTATGCATGGAGCGAAGTTGGCGAGCCAGGGGCTGCCAGTCGTCCTGAAGAGCCAGAGCACGAATGTCAGGTCGTTGAAGGAGCGGCAGTGTATCCGAGTGGGCGACCGTGGGAGAGGAGGCAACAGCCTGTGCTGGTGGGACTGCAGGAAGCTCGGAGCGATCAACACCCACGGCCGTGACAGAGGAGGAGGCAGCAGGCGCAGCAGGGTTCTTGATCAGGGAGTCGTCGTGAACCTGAGCTGGGCAGGAATTGGTGTAGTGATGGTTAAGAAAGGGTGGCCAGGCAGCAAACTTCCTGTTGCACAGAGTGCAGTGGGGCATCCCGTCCTTAGCAAAGTGCATGAAGCGTGCTCGTAGCTGCTGTTGCGAAGGAGGTCGAGAGTAAGAAACACCTTCACCAGTGGAGGGGACCAAGGTGGCGGCCGCGTTACCAGGAGATGTCGTGGTCTCGGTCGAGACGTGTGGAGCATCAGGCTCGGCAGGAGGTGCGACAACTTGGTCTGATGATGGCCCATGCGATTTGGTGCAGTGGGTTCGAAGGGCAATCAGAGTGGGAAAGGTTTGCGGGCAGTGAGGGCATGCATAGGTGCGCGTAACGATGCCCGAAACATCCATAAGGCTGCAGCGAGAGGTCTCTTGTCCAGGCTGTGTGGTAGAAGACGAAGGGGCAGATGTGGCCGACACAAAGGACGCAGGAAGAGCAGCCCTCCAATGCAGTCGTTCAGGGGTGTCGAAGGCCTCAATGCTGAGGGAGGGACGAGACTGACGCGATTGCAGCTGCCAGGATAGCTGGACAATGGGGTCCTGGAAGCGGAACCTGGCATAAAGGTCAGCAGTGGTTTCATGAGTGATCCAGCTTGGGGCTTTGAGCACCATGCGGACCTGCTTGGCCACTACTTGGCGAATGAGATCAGGGCCTCGAGGAGGCAGGCCAGTACTGGTGAGGCCGTATCTCAGCGTGGAGAACACACAAGCAGTCCAGAGCTGCAAGCGCTGAGTGGGCAGGATGTGCTTGGATCTGAGCAGAGAGAAGAGGCGACTGAAGTTGGCCCAACTCTGCTTGATCCTGGTTTGGAGAGAGAGCTTCTCGAAACAGTCGTAGCTTAACACTATACCCAGGTAGGGATGCTGCTTGCGAAAGGGCAGATCTAATGGTCCAGTGGCACACATCACTCGAAGACAGGGGCCCTTGTCCTTATGGCGCTGTAGAAGAGGACGCAGAAGTCTAGACTTGGCGGGGCCTCGGAGACCATCGAGGATCACTGTTTTGGAGTCACTCACTGACATGCCAAGGGAGGTCAGGGTGTCAATGATGAAAGCGATGTCCTGTAAAATGCGAAGAATGTCTTCAGGCTCATGGACCTCCCATTGTGCAAGGATGTCATCAGAGAACGCTGTAAGACGGGAAAGAGGAATCTTCGCACTTAAAAGATGGAGGACATAACAGATGAAGATACTCCACAATGCTGGAGATAGGCTGCATCCTTGACGCACTCCCGAGTGGAGCTCGACAGCAACGGAGTGCGATTTGTGCGTGATATTGAGAGTGGCTTGACGGTGGATGTGGAGAATGAGGTCAATGAGCGTGGGTTCCACAGCCGCAAAAACAAGAGCTTTGTGCAGGATCTCCCGCGGCAAGCAATCAAACGCCCGGGAGAGATCTAAGGAGAGGGTGATCCCTCCCTTACATTTCCCCGTAACGTGCCCTTGACGACGAAGGTGAATGTTATACTTTTGCGCTTCCAGAGTAGTGCGTACAGCAGCGCAGTGGGAACACGCGCGTTCGATAGAGTCTTCCACAGATCGACCCCCGATGTAAGCGAACTGGGGGAAACGCGTGGCAAGATGCTGCACAGTCGGGCGCAGAAGACCAGCCGCCAGTTTCGCCAAACATTTCGAAACTGGATGCAGAAGAGCGATAGGCCTGAGGTTCTCAGGACATTTCGGAGGCTTCGACGGTTTGGCCAGGAGGCATAGCGAAGATTTTGGCCATTGTCCCGGCATGGGGTCCGTCATATGAGTGAGCCATTGGGTCAGGGCCGGGTGGATAACATCAGCAACAGGAGCTGCAGCAAGAGACCAAAGCGGGGCAGGGGCACGCCAGGAGGGCAGAGCTTTGCCAGAGGGAAGTTGCGTAATGACACCCATAAGCTCCTATATATATGAAACGGGGCAAAAGAGTGGCCCGGTGGATGAGGCTCCGGCAGGGAAGAGCGGTAGAGGCGGCAGAAGTAGTCCTTCAAGGTCTGCGCTTCCTGAGCCGTGGTGAGGGGAGTTCCCTGCGGGTCCCGAAAGAGGATTGGCTTGGGTGTTGTTTTGGGAGCAAGTCGCTTCACCACCTGGTAAACAGCCGTAAGTCCTTTATGAGCAGCCTGCTCCGCTTCCTGCAAGATCTGCTGGATGCGACGTTGCCTATTTTGGGCGCAGAGCAGTTTAAGATTCTTGGCAGCCTCCTTCAACTCGGCCTCCTTGGGCCAAGCCCGAGAGGCAGAGGGATCCTGTTGCTGCACGAAACACCGTCTTTCACGCCGCAGGCGCCAAAGGTGTAGGATCAGCTGAGTTTTCGGACTGTGGGTTGAAGTGATCGTAGTCGGGCAGGGTGCAGTGAGGGTCCAGGCCTGCAAAAGACAATCGGACACATCGTCTGGCTGTGCACGCGCTAGAGTGATTTTTGCCTGTGCCTGAAATCGGGCAGCAAGGGTAGGGTCCATACGAAGAGCCGTCCTTACGGGGGAGGCGCGCTTGTTTGGCACGCACAGGGAGAGCAGGCCTGGGGATGGAGCCCAGCAAGGGCAGGTGCCGGAGTGCAGTAGACTCAATGAACGGTAGCCAGGCCGGGCAAGTGCGCCTGGCAATGCCATCAGCAGTGATCTGGCGCGTGAGCGCAAAATCGATTTGCGTGCCTCTGCCGCCGGTAGTCGGCAGGAAGGTTTGAGCTGGAGTCCCTGCTCGGCCAAAAGTATTGAGGGCCTGAAGTGAGAAGGTACGTATCAGCTGCTGAAAATCCTGTTGATCCGGAGGGATACGGCTGAGGCGGGTGCGTATGCCCTGACCGACATGTGGTGGGTCAGGGAAAAGATCAGTGTTCATGTCCCCTAACACCAGCACGGAGTTCCGACTCGGGAACCTGGCAAGGGTTTGGTGCAGTTTGGTCCAGAGAGAAGAGCGCCTGAGCAGAGCCTGTTCAAGGCCCGCAGCACCAGGGAGCGCTTTGGAACTGGAGCAGAGGTGCTGATACACAATAACCACATCAAGGGAGGGATTACCTTCTAGGCGCAGGTGAACCAACCTGCCTTCGATGACAGAGGTGAGCTGGATCTGGTCACGCTGGAAGAATCGGAGGTTTACCAGCACTAAGATGCCCGAGACACGGTCCTGACTAGGCGAAGCAAGAGCCTGCCAGCCCTCCATTTTGAAGGTCAAGTCAGATGCCCAGTGTGTCTCCTGAATCACCGTGATGGCCAAGTGCTGGCCGTGAGTACGCAACCACAGAGCAACCTGCTGATAGCGCTCACTCGAGAGCCCACCAGCGTTCCAGCTCATAAAATGTAGTCTGGGAGGCCTGCGATGAGCAGAGGTGGGCTGATCGCGTGGAGTGCGAATGGGCCTCAGTGGAGACGCGCATCCACCTTCAATACGATGACCACGATACCCTGAAGCTCCAATAAGCTTTAAATAAGGTGACGCCTCTTTAAGAATTATAGGATAAGCGTTAAAGCTTTATTTAGAGCTGATATAATCAGCTTTAATTAAGGCTGACAGTTTTCCATAAAACCGCTTATTATCTCTATATATATCGATGTATATATCTTTATATTAATTTTTTTCAGGAGGGCATATATGCATGTCTCTCCTGCATGCATGATCTGGATCGCGGCGACATTCGGCATGCATGCATGCTGCAGGCAGTGCAGTTGCAAGATCGAAGGAATATTGGCATGATATTGCAGGATCTGCGATTTTTTTTGCTCGAGTGTTTGAATTCTGTTTTTTGTAAGCAGCATGGCAATGTCGAGTCGGAGGTCCAATGGTGCCACCGGGAAAGATCTCATGAAGACTTTCAGAGGAAATCTCCAAGCTGTGGAAGCTGGAGATGCCCTCTTGTCTTTGGATGCTTTTTGCAAGAAGCATCATGTGCTCATGAAGGAGATTTTGGGCATCACTACTCGGCCGACTGCAGCTGTCATGCGTGAATCAATGAGCTTGGTGTGGCCAGAGGCACCAAGCTTGGAGCTGAAGACGTTTGCGAATCATCTTCACGAAGTTTACAAGACTCTCTTCACGAAGACTCGCAACATGTCCACAGGAGGAAGGCTGGCCGACAGCATTCAGGACATGTGCTTCTTCATCAAGGACTTGCTCGGTTTACCGGAGAGTAAGCAGGGGTCCAAGAGGGCAAGCTCAGGCTCTGCCCGGTCGCCCAAAGCCTCTCCGAAGAAGAAGATCAAGCAAAGGCTGGACTCGACATGCCAAAAGGCATCGACAAGGAAACTTGAGGTTCACGTCTCTGTGTCCTCTTCGGATGCAGGTGCAACAGTTAAGAAGGAGCCGGCAGAAGCTGCAGAACCTGCAAGCCATACGAGAGATGGGCCAAGGCCTCTGCCTACAGGCCAAATCAGCAAGCTATACCAGCAGGCTGCATCGGCCGCCAGCTTTTTCCACACAGATTTGTCAGTACCAACGGTGCTGCGAATTGCAGGTGACAGCCGAGAGGCTGCCAAGATGCACAAGGGGCCTTCTGGTTTTGCTGTGGCAGTGTGGTCCGATGGGCATCAGATCGTGAGCGAGATCCCGAACCTTCTGCTGGACAAAGCAGCTGCAGCCAAAGCATCTCCTAAAGGAAAAGCAAAAGCAGCTAGCAAAAAGAAGCCAGCTGCAGTCATCAAGAAGCCAGCCTGCCTTCCGCAGGAAGATGGAGAATCTCCAGCTGCAGGTGCAGATGATGCTGCAGCAGGCCAAGATCTCGAAGCCCCTGCCGAAGCCGCTCTGGTTCCAGTCGATGCTCCAGCTGCAGATGATGATCAGGATCCGAACTATGGGGATGTGGCGGTTCTCCCTGCAAATGCGGTTCTTCGGAAGGAGTATCGTGCAGCAAACAACACCATGGCCTTTCGCATGATTTGGCGAAACGAAAAGAACAAAGAGTGCAAGAGGCAGATGTTCCAGCTGAAAGGCGGCTCCGCCACCACGAAGGAGCAATTGCATGCAACAGGAGAGGAAGCCCTACGAAAAGCTCGAGCTGGAGAGCCTTTGGCCCAGGTCAGGAGCTGGGCAGAAGAGCAACTGAGCAGCATGCAGCCATAGCTGGGTGAGCTGCAATCGAGACTCGACGATCGATGACGATTTCGCTTTCGAGCAGAAATTTTGTGAGTGCCTGCATTTTGGATCCATGCTTTTGCAACATGAGATTTGGTATGTGCAGCATGCAACTTGAAGACTCTGTGTTTTTGTATATATCTGTAGCTGGCTCAAAGCATGCATGTCCACGTCTCTAGGTTAACATGGCTTGCGAGGTGTTTTCTATATATTATATTCTATAAATACGTAAATTAGCAAATCTAGATATTTTGGCCATTTTGGCGCTTTGAGGGTTTAAGGGTCTATAGGATTAGATTCCTGTTGCCTGCCGGGCCCTCAGTTCGGTTGTGAGCCTGCCTGCCATAGCTTTGAGAGTTCCAAGCAGTGTTTTTTGTTTTCGGGAGGTTCGCCGCCTCCCGGGGTAGGTTTGAAGCCCCTTGCCCCCTGTGCCCAGGTCGAGACCATGGTGCTCGCGCCGCTCTACTGCGAGGACAAGGACTGATCTGCAGATTCTTCATGTTCGTTTTTGTTTGCAAGGGCAGCAGATTTGTGGAAGTTCTTGCCTCCATGCTTAGAATTTTGAGCTCGAGGGCTCTGGAGTGCTTGTAGCTGTGTTTTTGGATTTGGGCCGCCATGGCGGCGAGCAAGCTCGGTGCAGCTGTGGATTTGGAGGAGGAGGAATCCGAGGAGTCGGAGGTCCGGGTGGAAGACCCGGCAGTGCCCGTGCCGGCCGAGGCTCGGCCGGGGCCGGATTTGAGAATGTGTCGTAAGTGCAAAACGGTGGCATATCTGAGAAAAGGAGGATGCAGCAATCCCTCATGCACCTTGGTTTGTTTTCAGTAAGATTTAAACTTAAGTGTGTTAATTTTCCGATTTTATTCGGGAGTCGTTTTGGACTCCCGTATTTTTTTATCAGGGTTTATGCAGCTCCGCCCTGCAGGCCCCCTGTACTATGTCCACCAGAAGGACTGGAAGTATCATGCGAAGGGGAAGCAGCGGGAGAAGAGCTGGATGGAGGATTCTGAGGGCTTCGAGAAGATGCTCTCCAACATGAGGTGGGCCTACAATAAAGCGGCCGAGGAGAACAAGGCCAAGGAAGCCCAGGAGGCCAAGGAGGCCAAGGAGGCCAAGGAGGCCAAGGATCCCAGCAAGAAGGGCAAGAAGAAGAAGAATAAGGGGATCAACCGTCGAAGCCGCCTATCAGCAAGGGCATCCCGAGGGCCTTTCAGGACAAGACGCCCATCAAGGCCGAGACTGTGGGGAAGGCTTTGATCCCCAGGACGTATCCGAGAGTGATTCAGCCACCGGTGCCGGCAATCAACATCAATTTCTTTGGGAGCTCAGGTGCCTCCGGATCCTCAGGCAGGGATATATATTATGATAAGTTGTAATAAATTTTTTATTATAGATGTTTCGCTGGAGTTTTTTTGGAACTCCAGTTTTTTGTTTTCCCCTGCAGATGTCATCGCCGGGTTGCTTGCGGCCATTGGAGCCGGGATGGCGGGGCAGCCGCCGATGCCGCCGCCGGCGGCGGGCCCAGGGCCAATTATCGAGGAGGTTAAGCCGGATGAGGAGGAGCCCGGCATGGATGTGGACGATGAGGATGAGGAGGATGGCAAGGGCGATTCGGAGTGTTGGAGCCGTTTTCAGTGGCATGTGGTGCTGTTGTTTTCAGGGTTTCATCATCCATGCTTTTTGGCAGGAGTTCCTTGGAACTCCTGAACAATGGTCTTGGCCTCAGAGTGCATGGTGTGCAGTCTGTAGCATGCAGTGCAGTTTTTTTTGTTGTGTTTGCAGCTTCTTTGTATTGCAGGTTGGCTGGGCATCCCCATCATGGGTGTCGAGGCACCGGCGGATTAGGGTTTAAGGGTTAAAGGCAATATAAGGGTTTAGGGTTTAAGGGTTAAGGGCTTAAGGTTTCAAGGGTTTAGGGTTTAAGGGTTGAGGGGTTTGGGGGTTCAAGGGTTTAGGGTTTAAGGCTTTCAGGGTTTAGGGTCTAAGGATTTAAAGGTTCAGGGGTTTAGGGGTTCAGGGTTTAAGGGTTTAGGGTTAGAGGTTTTTAGGGTTTAGGGTTTAAGGGTTACAGGTTGAGGGGTTAAGGGTTTAGGGTTAGAGGTTTTTGGGGTTTAAGGTTTCAGGGTTTACAGGTTGAGGGGTTAAGGGTTTAGGGTTTGTTGTTTTTAGGGTTTAGGGTTCCAGTGTTTAAAGGTTAGGTTTAGGGTTTGAGGGCCCGGGTTCAGGGGTGTAGGGGTTGAAGCTTTTAGGGTTTAGGGTTTTTGGTTTCGGTTTTACCAAGTTTAGGGTTTAAGGCATAAGGGTTGAGGTTTAGGGTTTGGGTTCAAGGTTGAAGCTTTAATGTTTACAATCAGTGTTATAGAATTATTATAATGTTGCAAGGGTTGAAAAAGGGTTGAAATTTCAACCGGTTGAAAAATGGCTTGTGCTTTTGATTAAGTGGTGGGGTGGCTTTTTCAACCGGTTGAAATTTCAACCGGTTGAAAACGTAGTGCTGTATATATAAAACACTATAAGCTGTGTACCAAATTATTAAACTTTTTAACTGGAGGCCACAGCCTCCAGGAAACCTACAATACAAAGATCTTGCTGCTGTGCGGCTACGGTCTGGGTTGTTTCAGGACAATCTTCCAGGGTCTATATGTTCGGTGGCACAGGTTCTAGGTGTTCCAAAGGCTCATGGATAAAGGTTGTGCAAGGTGGGGGTTGCTCCAGTTGTATAGTGGTTTAGGTGAATTGGTGGTGTACATGCTGAGGATTCAAAGGTGTGGGTTTCAGGGATCGCCCAGTATGTTCAGAAGGCTTCTGGCCCTAGCAGGTTTTGGGTTCCTGTTTAATTTTATGTGGGGGCATCATTACATCATCATATCACAGTAACATGTGAATGTTACTGTGATATAATGATGTAATGGTGTAACAAGCATGTATAGTGTGATGTACATGAACTTATCGTCATCTATAAGTATAATATCGATCGTCATTTAATATAGTATATACTCATATATAAAATATATGATATATATATATATATATACATATACATATATATATATGTACTAAAACCTTAAAAAGAATTAGTATCATAATCTTATATATATATGTATATATTAATGGACATATATATATATACACATACATCTAGACATATATACATAAACACCCTTACCTTGTAGAACCTCTATACTTTGGATCTATGTTAACCCTTACAGAAACCCAAATCCTCTAATCCCTGAAGCTTGAAACCCTAAAGCAAAACCCTCAGGTGTCTTGCTGCATGTGCTGCAGATACCATGTGTCCGGGCCACAGGTGCAACAGTGATATGCTGCATCGTTTTGTCACAGCATGATAAACAAATGCATCAAAACACACTTTCGATTTTGTGGCTCCAGATCAAAAATAGTTTAAATAACTGGAGCCTTTTGTACAGTTGCCCTTTTGGCATCATGGCCCCAAAGAATAAGGCCAAGGCTGCTCCGAAGACGGAGCCGAAAACTAAGAGGGCCAAGTCCGGTGCCTTGGTGATTGGAGATGATCCCACACCGGTGGAGATGAAAGCCAGCATTCAGAGGATGCTGAATCTTGTGAAGTACAAAGCCGACCCCGTGAGAAACAAGAGTGGGGAGTGCCAGAGCGAAGCCCAGCAAGTGCTGGAGGCCGGGTTGCAATTCTCCATTTGCTATGCATTACATTTTTTTGTGGGTATTGCATGTGCCAGGCCTACCGGCAGATCGCCGACTCGGACCGAAAGGGATTCATCGCTGCCTACCAGAAGAATGGCCTTAAGGACTTGAAGTGGGTGGGCCAGTACACCAAGAAGGTTGTGAAGGAGGAAGCCGAGGAGGATGTCTCTATCAAGGGCATGATGACAGCGACTCTTAGATTTTATTTTATATAGGTTGCTTGGTCATTTTGTTTTTAATGTTTTGTTTTGCAATGTCGCTGAGGTCGCGAATTTTTGACCTGAATGGCCTCAAGATCAGCGACTTCCCAGAGAAGAGGCAGAAGGAGTTGCTGGAGGGTTTGCTCCAGGAATCCGAGGATTTCTGGGGGCACGAGAGGAACCTGGTGAAGCACAAGATGCCCGAGCTCTGCCGGTACTTTTACCGGACCTTGGTGGAAAGCAAAGATGCAACCCGATCGACCGAGTCAGGCACCTTCGAAATGAGTGCTAGCCTAGCAGCGAAGGAGATGAAAAGCCTGCAGAACACCAAGGGTGAGGTGAAGTTGGAGCACCCCGAGCGGACCGAGCTGAGCAACTTGAGCAAAGTGGCCAACAGTGCAGTCAAGAGCCTGGATGCCAAGCATGGAGAGTTGAGCTCGGAATGCATTGCTCTCGAGAATTGCCCCAAGCTCGCTAGCAAAGCGCCGGAGGTCCGGGTTACCCTGGATGTTCTGAAGAAGTTTGTGGAGGATCTTCGAAAGATCCAGGTCCTGCTGGATCGCAAGCTTCCCACGATGGACGAGGCAGCCTGCAAGAACGAGAAAGCCGACATGGAGCAGTGGAATCGCAATGCCAATGAGCATCTTGACAATGTGAAGTTGCTGCTGAAGAAGGTTAAGGGCTGGCAGGCCTAGGATCCACCGAGCATGGATCTGGATATCATGCAAGCAGCATTTTGCTGCAGTTTTGCGAAAGCAGCTTTGAGGCGATCCACGGCAGGCGAACTTAAAAAAAAACAGTGCTTTGCAGCCGCGAATAGCATGCACTACATATTGTCTTTCAAGCTTTTGCTGAATGTTTTCTGCTTGCAGCCAAGGTCGATCTTCTCGAGCTGCAGACAGGGCCCTTTGCATGCAAAAGGGCGAGTGCAGCAGCAGCTCGCAGACTTCAGCCGACAACTGTGCTAGCTTGCTGTGCAGGGTATAGGTGCTCAAGTTTCTGAAGTTTGTTTCACTTCTGGAGCTGCATGTGAAGCCATGTACTCCAAGAACAGTCGTGGTTACAATGAGGAAGACGTGCCTGAGAAGAAAAGGTTTCGGGCCAATCTTTCGGATGCTTTTTTGTCTGGGCAGATCACAGCTGCCAGGACAGCTTCCCTTTTCAAGGATGCTCAATCTTCTGGTGCCAGTGGTGTGGACGACTTGGCCGCTGTACAAGACAAGAATGCAGCCAGAAGCCTACGAAGGAAAATGTTGAAGGGGTCCCACTGGCCAGACTGCTACTATGCCGACATAGAGCTGCATGACCCCAAGCTGCAGGAGAACCGCCAGGTCTCCTTGCCGTTTTTGCTTCCCCATGAAATTCTGGGGAAGCTTTTTGAATTTGGTGACTCAGCCTGGATCCTGAGCCAGGATGTGCTGCAAGAGGATGCTGAGCTGATTGAGAAGTTTTCTTTGTCGTGCCAGCCAGCGAGAGATCCAGCGACAATTCTGCCACTGGGGCTCTGGAATGACGGGGTGCCTTGCAATTGGGACAGGTCCCAAAGCTTGGAAGTTATAGCTCTAAGTTTCCCATCCATTCCTGGCCTTCGAGTGCCGCTGTTCTGTCTGAAGAAGATGTTTGAAGCCAAGAAGTGTACCATGGATGCAGCCATGAAGGTTTTGGTGTGGAGTTTCGAGCAGCTGGCTCTTGGAAGGTATCCTTCTCGAAGGCATGATGGCAGCCCCTTCGATTTACGGGTCGACAAGGCACGTCTTCGTCTAGCTGGGTCAGATTTGCCAGTTGCTTGTTTGACACAAATCAGGGGCGACTGGAAAATGTTCAAGGATACCCTTTCCCTGCCAGCACACAACGAAAACAATGGTTGCTGCTGGCTTTGTCCCATGACACCTGATAAAGTGCACGAGGTGGATTTGCAGGCCTCCTGGAGACATCAATATTTTGATCAGGAGACCTTTATCATGAGGTGCTGGGAGGAGCACAGGTTCATGAGTGCTGTGTGGCAGTTTCCAAATTTTTGTCTCAAGGTCATCAGGTTGGATTGGCTGCATATTATAGATTTGGGTTGTGCTGCAGATGCTGTTGGGAATGTTCTGTACCACCTGCAAAGCAAGATGCCTGGTTCCAATATTACCAAGCGAACTGCAGAGCTCTACAAAGAGATTTCGCAGGAGTACAAGAACCAGGGTGTCGCATCCGATCGACTGGCCACATTGACCCATGTATCGCAAGGAAGCTGGAAAAGCTCCAAAGCTCAAAGCCAAAGGTGCAGAAACCAGAAAGTTGATACCTATTTTGGGTGCTGTGTGCCGAAAGTTTTTGGACAGCTCAGGGGATCTGGATTCGGCAGTTTTGGCTTGCATCTCTTTGCTTTTGGCATGCTATGCTGCTCTGGATGTCGAGCCCTACGACCCCAGCCTCATGGAGCGAGAGGTCAGAAGGTTTGCTTTGCAGTATGTGTCTTTGAGGGATCACTTTGGTGACAATATCGCCTGGCGAGTTAAACCGAAGCTTCACCTCCTCCTGCACCTTTCGCAGAGCCCTACATGTCCAAAGGACATCTGGTGCTATAGAGATGAAGATTTCGGAGGAGCTACTGCAGCCATGGTAAGGGCCAAAGGCGGCCACAACACTCCGGGAAACTCTTCCCAGCTTGTCCTGGACAAGTTCAAAGCCAGAAACACCCTGCCTGTGCTAGCTGCTTGAAAATGATCGAGCGAGTGATCGACTGCATGCTTTGATTGATTTTAGGATTTAGGATAGGGTTAACGGCAATTTTCTGGAGCCTGCCTCCAGCAAAATCTGTCAAACTTGTTGTTTTAATTGAAAGCTGTCAGCCTTAATTAAGAGACGTACTTTTCATGTTTATTTAAAGCTGAAAGCTTTAAA
Source organism: Symbiodinium sp. CCMP2592 (assembly GCA_905221615.1). Lineage (NCBI taxonomy): Eukaryota > Dinophyceae > Suessiales > Symbiodiniaceae > Symbiodinium > Symbiodinium sp. CCMP2592. The sequence continues at coordinate 54,478 of CAJNDT010003602.1, forward strand.
TTTTCATTAAAACACCTTTTATAATGTTTAAATAAAGGTTATAAGCTTTAAAAAGAGTTTAAAGCTTTATATAAGCATGAGATTTACGCCTGATAGGGAAACTTAAGCATGTCACCTTATTTAAAGCTTATTGGAGCTTCAGGGTACATGGCACTGCCGCAACGATCTGCCCTCGAGAGGGCCCTTTGGAGAGCACGTTTCCTAATGGAAGAGGTAAAGGAGGGTCGAGAAAGACGGGGGATTGAAGCGACTAGGGAGTCGCATGGCTTTGCCAGAGGGGTGTAGGGATGTCGCCCTTGTTGGACGGCTTCAGGAGGATGGCGACTGCCAGTGCCTCCAACCCTCGGCTCAGGGACATGCATTGCGGCGCAAAGATGGGGCATCATCAGGGGGGCAATCATGTGGAGAATACGAAGAGGCGCCCAACACAAGACGTCCCGCCCGGACTTGGGACCGGGCGCAGCAGTACGCAGAGAAGGGAAATGGTGTTCAGAGGGTTCACAGGAGTTCTGAGGCGTGTGCCGGCGGTGGTGACGCTGAGGACAGCGAGCACATCGTAGCCTGGCGAGGAGATGGGACCACAGTACAGGTCGGCGAGTGGTCCGACAGCGGCTTTGCCTGGTACGGGGCCTGGGTCGGGAGACCGATCGTAGACGAGCACATCTGAGGCGAAGACCATAGCACATACGAGAGGCATGTCGGCGGGAGGGGAAAGCAGACCAAGTGCGGCAGCCTTCAGAGCGCACGCATGTATAGTGCAGGGTGCAAACCGGCTGGTTGCAGGGGTGCACACATGGATGCAGCGCTGATAAGTTTATGATTCCGCGCAGGCCAGAGCCAGTGCATGGTCTACAGTCTACAAAGAGTGCAGCCTCCGGCAGCCAAAATGTGGCAACATTGTGTGCCACGATGCTGTGCGAGCGGCCACTGTCAGGCGGGGCAGACTGACAAGTAGAATGAGAAATGTCATACGCCAGGGTCGCGACGGTTGTGCGGACTCCTGCTTCTCTGTAATCGAGCTCGGAGTGTGCGAAGAATTTCGCTGGCCTCTTGATGGACACGCTCGGACCGTTGGAGGCTAGCGTGGCAGTTCTCGATCGTTCGCTGCAGTATATCCAGGGAGGCCCTATCATAGAGCTGTGTTGCCGTGGTTGTGGAGGACGGCACCGAAGGTCGAGCGGCTGGCTGAGGATTGCCTTTTGAGAGCTGAAGAGAAGAAGGAGTTCCTGATGAAGAAGTCCCTGATTCGGAGCAGAACAATCCGCACCGGTACGCGAGCCTGTCTGCAGAGCATCAGTCTGGATTGCAGCCGCGGGAGAGGCCAATGTGAGCTGCTGAGGTCGAGGCCGTCGTTCCACTCTCGGTGGTGGTGATGCCGGCTGCGAGGCATCCGGCGTGGCCGGGGCCGGCATGGGTCCAGATGTGGCTGTAGCAGACATTCCTGTGGAAGCCATCGGGGAGTAGAGGAGTCACAGGAGCAAGGCAGGCGGCACTGAGTAAAGAAGCTGCATATGCAATGTGCCCCCCACGGGGGCACGAACAAGTGCAGTTGCCAAAGGCTGCCGAAGTTGTGAAGGCAACGAGCCGAGCACCAGACAGTGTGACATCCGACGGATGGTGAGGCAGTGACCTGAGCATTGCACAAAGAAGCGTGTACGACAGCTGAAGGCAAAGAAGCATGAAGCGATGGCCCTCGCAGCTCAGTAGTATATGCATCCACTCGCTCGGTGTCCAGGCTTTGCTCTGTGCTCGCATCCGGCTGTACAAACCACATACTACGAGCCTTTGGCCTAAGTGCTGGGTCTGGAACGTGGTCCGGGTCGTGGACCGATGCCTCCAGTCGCCGAGCCGTTGAGCGGGAGGAGCTCGATGCAGCTTTGCAAGGGGTCCGGAGACTCCACCGTCACAGTTTTTATGGACATAGGAGAGCGGTCACGCAGGCCATCATCGCTAGGATTGCGAGGGTGCAAGAGGGCCTCGATGAGAGCGCCCGGACCTTTCGAGGGTCCTGAGGGGGGTCCAGCAGTCTCATCTGTGCTGGGTCTGGTGGCCTTGTGCTTCGTTCCAGCGGCCTCGACCGGGATCGGTGTGAGCGTCATCGGTGTCGACGAGTCAGGGCCGGTGGGGGCAGTCTCTGGCGCCTCCGCATCGATGAAGCTTCCAGGCTGATGCCGTAGCTTGCGCCGAGCTCTGCGAACACACTGCAGGTGGATATCCCCTGCATGGATTTCCAAAGTACTCTCCTCGGTGTCCGACACCAGTTGCGGAGACCGCTTGCGCGGTGAAGCTGCCACATCAGCGGGAAGAGACCTGGGGTGTTCATTGCGAAGGAGTATTCCCGGGCGGCGTTTGGATGTAGGGATCAACCTCGGGCGTGGATCAGCGGGCGCAGCTGTACCAGTGTGAGTAGATTCATCGGTCGGCAGCACAGGGCGAGGCGAGCCGCGGTCGGCTCGCAGCGTCTTTATGAGATGTTTCAAAAAGACTGTAATAGGAGGTGGCTTGGTGCGCCAGCGCAGATACCGAAGAAACGAAACTTCTTCTTCAGCCAAAGCGTCCCTGTCAGGATGAAAATTGAGACAGGTCTTTGGCACCGGTTCGCCGGCTGAGATCGCCGATCGAATGGTGGAAGCCACCTGGTCGCATGAGGCAGATCCTGGAGAGCGTTGCTCGGGCCGCGGTCTGGAGTGCTGCCGAGCCTGGCGCTTTTGCCGTCGCAGGGCCATATGGGCGGGAGGCCCCACAGGGTCGCACCACACTCTCAGGGAGAAACTGAGCCAAAAGCGGGAGGCAGAGGCAGAGGAGGCTCGGTCGGTCACAAGAGCAGAACTGCACGGCGTGAGGCAAAGGATGCAACTAACCATCTGTGCAGTTGACAGCTTGGGGCATGGCCAAAAGAACGAGATCCAGCCGGAGCGTGTGCAGCGTGTCCAGACAAACACTTTGCAGCCAAAGGTCACGACCTGAGTAGGAGGGCAGGCAGAGGCTGTGACATGAAGGGGTGAACATGTCTGAGCACCCACTACAGCGTACATGCTAGAGCAGACCCACAGGCATTTTGCAGACGCGGGAAGGCCCTGGACGGAGGTCGGGCAGCCCGCTCGAGCAGCGCTGTTGGCAGCAAGAGGACGCCCCAAAACTGCCCGGCAGGGAAGCTTGCCAAGGGCTCGCTGGGCACGGTTCCTCAAAAGGCCATCCCGGTGTACTTCATGGCCCGCGACTGGCTGACGGCGGTGGCGGCGAAGAGAGCGGAGTCTGGCATGTCCTAACTGTGATGATGTACTGCAGGCCAGCTGGTGGCAATGGTATGGTAAAAACACTGCCTGCAGGGGTGACTCGAAACGTGTGATCCGCAGCCGTGGAATTCGAAGCCAACCCAGGTGTGGGCCCAGCCGTAGGCAGTGCAGCAGGTCCCGGTGGTACTGAAGTGGTACGAGTCGTATTTGTAGATAGGAAAGGGACCGGAGGTCCATGGGGCCGAGTCCCAAGTGTCGCGCCTTTGCCAGCCATGGGCCCTCCTCTGGCTTTCGGTAGGTTGACTGGCACAGGTGGCGGTGGGCCTTTGGGCATTGCCGTTGATGCCCCTCCCCTTCGCGGTGGTGGAGGCGTACTCGCGGAGGCCGCTCCACCCGGGCTCCCAGCCTCTGAATTGGTGCTCTCAGAACTCGAGACCGGAGGCGAGTGGTGTCGCCGCTTTGCATAAGAAACCACCAGGCCGAGGGCCGCCTGTCGTAGAAGAGCAAAGGCCGTCAGGTGCAGCAGCTACCCACCATACAACAAGACTCGGAGCCCGATGCTGCAAAAGGTGATGTGAGTGCATAAGCAGTGCCACTGGCAGCGGACACAAGTGCAGAGCGGACTGAGAACCGAGTGCAGTATGAGGCGTGGGCCAGTGACGCCCAGAGCACACCCAGATGGAGTCATGGTGCACCGAGCGCTGAGGATTGGACCCTCGGCGAGGAGACCTCGAGCCTGAGTGGGTCGATCGCAGTGAGTGCATGGGAGTGCTGGGCTTCCGGCGAGGGGACCTCGAACCAGGCAGGACGCTCGAGGTGCAAGGGCCAGACCCAAGGCGAGGAGGCCTCGAACCATGGTCGGTTGAGGCACCGGCCCGGTGGGAGAGGCTGGGCAGGTAGATCACAGACTACGGTTCGTTGAAGGCAGGGGAAGAGTGCTGCAGCAGGCATGGCTCGAACACTTGAAATTGCAACAACCACAAGGCAGGAGCATGATGTAGTGCAAGAACAGCCTGCATTTCTCATACCAGCAGTCACAGGTGGGAGCTGACGCTTCAGCCTAGATCTAGTCCATAGTCTCAAGCTGAATGTTGCGACGTCCATCTGGATGATCAACGTCCTGTGGCGACCTGAGCGAAAACCAGTCCCGAAAGCCAGTAAATAAAGCCGCAAGAGTGACTTGGTCCAAGGCGGGTCCGGGAATGCACAGCGGTTACCAGTGGCCGAGTACGTGTAGTCCGAAGCAGAGGTAAGATTTTGCTGCATACGAAAGAGCTGCTTTGCCAGTGGCGTAAGGCGGAGCCTGTCATCAGACGCCCTAAGCTGTAGAGTCCAGAGGTCATGGCATGCAGATGGTCCTGAGGCCCGGCTGGAAGCTTTGGGCCAGCGGTTCCGCAGGAGCGGAGAGCCACAGGTGGCGCTGAGTGCTTCGAGTGCAGGGGCGACTTGCAGCATGCACAGCGGACCTGAGTGGTTATGAGCCCAACCGACCGACTGTAGAGGCTGGGCAGCACAATGCAGCCAGCCTGTGTTTTTGGCCTGACCAAGTGTAGCCATCGACGAACCTGGGAGCAAGCAGAGGCTAGGTAGTGTAGTTGCGAGGGGTCCCAGGTTGCGTAGGCAGCCCACTGCTGCAAGTTCCTGGGTCGAGTTCCTGCACGGAAAACAGTGCAGCCCAAGAAGACAGAAGCTGACAAGTGACATCCATCCGACGCGGCCTCCGAGGTACTGCAGCTTCTGTGGTATCTTGTTGCAGGTACTGGTGGAGATCATAGCGCCATCCACACTGCTTCGTCGCATCACAGAAAACTTCCTTGTACCAAGATCCATGGCACAAGCAGGCCAGTGGCCAGAACCCCGAAGAAGCCGAAGGCCCAAAGCGCCAAGAACCAAGAACCCAGAACACCAAAACCCAACACAGGGGGCACCCTGCTGCTGAGCCTTGCATGTTTGCATGCATGCTCTCTCTCTCTCACCGCCGCAAGAAGTCCTTGCGCTGCGTTGGAGTCGGCAGCTTTAAGCCGGCATCTCAGGGATGCATGCCCGGTAGTTGTTGGGCACCCGAAAGGATACATCTTGCCAGAGGCTAGCATCTGACAGCACACCGAAAACACTAGTCCATGGGATGATGTAACAATGACCAAAACACTGACAGTATCCTATAACATCAGGAAAAGTGTTCATCCCCGTCCGTCCGGCGTGTCCGCCCCATAAGCGACGAACTGGACCTATCAGCCATACAAAACTGTGGTCCCCCTTCGAGACCTTAAAAGACCTCGCAATGCGGGCGAAATGTAGAGCGTCATTCTAAACGACTCAGTATATATACACAGGAGTTTTGTTCTAAAGTGTTCAAGTCTGCAGGCGTAGCAAGCATGTGCGGCATGTGCACATTCGAGCACTCTGTGACTCGGCCCTTTGCGAGACAGGCCACCTTGTAGCACTCACAAGCAGACGAGTGACTGCTATGGAAAAGAATCGCATCCACGCGGTAAGACACTGAAGTGTTTGAAATGCCATCCGAAGTGAAGACAGGTATGCGCACTATATCCGGGCTGCGAAGCTGAAATGAAAGCTTGGTCCCCAAGCTATCAAACCTACCCACACTGAGTGCAAGCATCGGCGGCGTCAGACTCAATGCGTGCCGGCTGGCCTGGAGTCGCCACTGGATTATGAGATGCTGAAGGCTTAAAGATTGTGCCAGGGATCCCGCTTCTGGAAGATGTATGGGCCACGTGTGTCCCCGAGCCAAGACCTGATGGCTCAAACCACTTGTGTCAGGGTGGCGTGCCTCCCAGCAACCCTTCTGAACATGCTCAGTCAGGGCACAACCCAGAGCCTGAAGGAACATTGCCGTATCAGGTAGCACCGAAGGGAGATGCCACCTGTGAAGAAGGCGGTGCCACGCTGGGTGCTTCCAAAGGTTGATGCCTAAGGGTTTGCGAGTCAACCAGCAGACGAACCTGCCAAAATCTGGATGAACCAAAGTAGCGGGCTCCTGTTGCGACATACTCCACAGGCAAGCTACAAAGGATGCTTGGGCAAGGGCCTCGGAGGGATTAGGGGCCGGGGTTAGGGCAAGGGCCTGAAACTGCGGCGCCGTCAGCCTTACAGCGATCGCAGCAGCTGGTCGAGGTGGGTCGCCAGTGGGCTGCGCCCGAGGCGCGTCGGTCGCATGGTGGCCCCAATGAGGTGCAGGCAACCGCATCGGCAGAAGCGGCGGAGGATGAGATACATGGCATTCGCTTCCTGGGTCCGCGATTGGACCTGGAGCGAGAACGGCACCACCTCGCTCTCGAACTCCTCGCTCAGAGTCCTCATCGCATGGAACTTGCCGACCACATCCGGCCACGCCGTGAGCTGGATCAAATAATCGGTCATTTCGACTGCTTTGGCATGCGGAAGGGGGTCTAGGGTGTCCTTCTCGTAGCGCTTGTCCTTGCCATTCCATCGAAGATACAGGTAGTGGCCATCCTCTGTCAGGTTGAGGGCGCGAGCCTTCGCTGCCAGGGCCTGGTCCGTCTCCATCTGTTGCAGGCGGTTGCGTAACTTCACCAAGAGGCAATGCAGTAACACAATGCGCAGCGGCTGATTGAGCTGGGTGGCATCGGCCTCCTTCTGGCGATTCCTCTGCAGGAATAGGATGTACTGTGTGTCCAAGTTGTACACGCTGAGACAGTCCTCGAGGCGGATGGCGAGTTTGCTCACCGCCTGCACCGTCTCCCGGAGACGAGCATTCTGCTTCTCCAGATCCGGGCGTCTGCGATCGTCGCGGTAGCGATCGTTGTCCTGGCCTCTGTCCCGCGAGGAGCGGCGGCGGGACGGCTGGCCCCAAAAGGGTGGCGGATTGCCTCCCTTCCTCGCCGGCCGCTGGGGAGTCCGCGTCAACGCTGGCTGCTTGTCCGGGGCCCTGCCCTTGCCATTGGTGGGACCCTGATCGGTCCCCGTCAATGCGGGCTCGTCCTCCGTCGGCTCTCCCTTCGGATCCCCCTTCGCCAGACCCTTGGGCCATTTGGTCGTTGCGGTCTCCGGCGCATTCTCCGTCGGCTCCAGATGTCTTTTCTCCCGGTCCTTTTCCAGCTCCATCGGATCGGTCAGGGTCTGTGGCCCCAGTGTACGGTCCGGAATCGAACTGGCTGCCGTAGAGAGAGGGGAGACTAGGTCCGGCCGCTTCTCCATGTAGTCGGCAAAGCCCTCCAGTTCCTGGTTGGCTTCCTTGAGCTGGTTGGCGTCCAAAGGCATCCTGAAGGCGCAGCTGTCCTACTTCCGATAGGCTATCGTGACGATCCAGAAAGTGTCCACACGTCCACAAGACTACACATGCCCGCCTATGCGAAGCTGGAGGACCCGAATAGCGCAGCCCACACCAGTTGCACGGGTTTAGGGGCGGCACGCGACGTTTGATCCAGCTGAGGACTCGGGGGTTGGCTTCACGAATACACTCATGCATCTTGCAGGCATGCCTGGCAACATATGACGGAGTGGCATTCCACTGGAAACAAAGCGGGCAGTGATGCAGCGTGTTTGTATCGGCTATGGCCCGAGCCAGCTGCTTGAGGCTGCTCCGGCGTGCTAAGCACAGAAGTGCAGGTCTTTGCAACAATGGAACATCGGGCACCTCCTGTGAGATCGGGGCTAGATCCTGTGCTATTGGGGACAGAGCGGGGAGAGGATCCAGATTTGGGTTGCTAGTGGGTGTCGAGTTGCCTACAGCAGTGTGACTATAGTGAAGCTTGGGGCAGGCCCGTTGGGAAAAGTGACCCCGGAACTGCAGCCAACCGTAGAATTTGCGAAGGCAATGCTTGCACTGTGGCATACCGCGAAGAGAATGCTCACGGTAAGCTTCACACCTAGCATTCTTGGCTTTGGTGGTTCGGGCCTTAGCGGGGCGGGTTGAGGGATGCTTCTTGCCTATGTGCACGCTAAGTGCATGCGACGATGGAAAGTATTGGCCACAGTGCGGGCATGCGCATTGGAAGTGCGCGACCTGTGTGATTTCTGCCAATCGGACGTTCGTGCCCTGAGCCGAGGGTTCTACCGTCATGAGACTAGACAAAACCATGTCCCACCACTGGTGTACCCTGAGGGGTTGAAGGTGGCTCAATGCCTCCCGGCTCACAGCAATCCTGGCTTCGCAGGACTTGTGCAGCATCACAACAGGATCCTCCAGGCCAAGTCTGGCATACAAAGCACTCGTGGGCTCATGTGTAACGTGACCAGGGCTTCTAGCTACGATGCGGAGTTGTCTAGCGACTTGACCTCGGAGTTTATCCTTAGCCCAGTCATCCAGACCGACTGCTCCCAAACCATACTGGATGATGGTCCAGATGCAAGCCCGCCACAGGTTAACCCGTTTGCCCACTGGGATGCTGGGATGTTTAAGGAACATGTGCAACCTGTGAAAAGCCACCCACGATTGCTGGAGTCTGGCCCCCAATGTGTCACGTTCAAATTTCCCATAACCGATACGGACCCCAAGGTATTTATGCGATCGGCGTAGCGGGATCCGAAGCATACGGTCTTCCTGGGGCAGGCAAAGGAAGCGACCTTCAGCCGTGCGTGTAGTGAACTGTTTGAGCAAGGCCGGAACTTCAGCACCCTTCATTGCCAACAAGACTACCGTCTTATCCGTAGCAATGGTCATGCCCATGTCGGCCATGACTTCAAAGATTTGAACTAGATTACGCCCAGCATTGTGAAAATCTCTGGGGTGTTGAAGCATCCAACACATGTGAAAATCATCGGCAAAGCATGTAATCGCATCACGTGGCATGAAGCGCATGAGCTCGTCATAGATGAGCAACGTGTAAGCCAGCCACAGTAATGGTGACAATCCACATCCCTGTCTGATGCCACAATGCATGTCTAAGCTGGTTTCGATGCCATGCCTCGAGATCACTATTTGTGCATTGTCATGTATATACATGATCGCCGAAACCAAATCCTCAGTGGCTCCTATCCTACACAATGCTGCCCGAAGCTTTGCACGCGGTAGGCGATCATACGCCTTCGAAAGGTCGAGTGAGACCTGCAGGCCTCCACAAAAGGCCGTGCCTCGGCTGCCTTCTCTCTTCAAGAAGAGCGTGTTGCGAGACTGCTCCAGACGCGAGCGGACCTGCTGACAGTGCGATATCGCACGATCGATTGAGTCCAGGGTTTGTCTTGAACATAAATAAGCAAACTGAGGGACCTCAGCTAGAGCAGCCTGGACAAAGGGCCGTAGGCGTCCAGCAAGGATGCGGGCCATCATCTTCGGCATGGCCGGGAGAAGGCAAATCGGGCGGAGGTTCTGAGGCGTGGAGGGCGCCTTGCCCTCTTTCGGGACTAGCGTCATGTGTGATTTGTGCCAATCCTCAGGGAACTGTAGGACCCCTACCGCAAGAGCCTTATTGAACTGAGCAGTGACCAATGGCGCCAAGATTGGGATCATGCACTTCCAGAGCGGGGCCGGGGCGTGGCCAGGCGGCAAGGATTTCAGGCTAGGTAGGGAGTTCAACGCTTCAGTCACCTCCGCAATGCTGAAATGGATGCCCTCAGTGAGCGCCCATGGGGGAGTCTCCGGCTTGAGGCGCGTCTGGTACAGCGACCGGAAATACTGACCTAGCGTATCCACCTCTTCCTGTACACTCAGCAGATGCCCATCCCCACCTCTGAAATGAATGGAACGCCTAGAGGATTTTGGCCGAAAGCGTTCTATGAGCCGATACAAACTAGTGAGTCCCTGTTTTGCAGCATGCTGTGCTTCCAGGATCAAAGACTCTATGTGCTCAAGCTTACGCTGTCGAGTTAGCCGACGAATTGTCCGGTCCTGCTGCACAAAACGGACTGCAGCCCTCCAGGCCACAAGCCACGTTTGCAGGCGGAGACTAGCCCTCGGGAAATGACGGCGCACTGCACTGGCTGGAGCGTCGGCAAACAGCTGTATGACCGGACCACTATACCCATCTAGAGCGGCAAGGGCACGTCGCAAAGTGAGCTTGGCTTCCCAAAAAGTTCTGAGACATACCCCTTCGCCCGCTCCGCCCGTTTTCGAGTGCGGACTGCTGTTCAGCGTTCCTGGGTCTACCGGCGTCTTGGGAGCGGGTGTTAAGCTACAAGCCGTCCATGCCTGCAGCAAACAACTATTAAGGTCACTTTGGGGGCGCAGCAGGGGCCGGGCGTGTTGAACAAAGGTTTTGCACAACGTCGGATGTGTGTCTAGGCATGCCTTTGCTTGGCGCGCAGTAGTCGGCAAGGCTGGGGCTTTGCGTTTAGACCTTGGTCGGTCACACCCAGGCAACCATCCTAGAACCGGAACATGCCGGAACCCTGTGGGATGCACAACAGAGGCTTTCAAGGCAGCCCTAGCCGTGAGGGCCAGTGGTTGGCAAGGCAGTCTGACAATGATGTAATCAAGCTGAGCGCTCGCCACCTGCTCCTTGTAAAATGTGCTAGCGCGACATCCAGCCTTGCCCCAACTGTTCATTGCCACAAGCCCATGTAAACAGACCAGTTGTTGGAACTCATCCTGGTCCCTGTGTGGCCCAGTGCCCGCAGCGGCAATGCCCAATCCGACATGAGGTGTTTGTGGGGTCAACGAGCAGTTGAAGTCGCCTAACATCAAGAGCTGGTTTCTACGGGGAATGGATGAAACCCATTGGGCCATGCGCTGCCAGAGCACCCTGCGTTCGGCTAACAGAGCCTGACATCTGCTGTGTGTGGAGCCCTTGAGGGTCTGCCGACTAGGGTTCCATGCTACCTGATAAATTCCTAGCAAGTCCATATTACAAGATCCCTCAATTCGGGCATGTAACAGTCTGCCCGGCACAAGTTCACAATGTCTGATGGATTGCCTGTCGAAGGAATCTGTATGAAACATGAACAATACACCCCCTTCGGCACTACCCATACCCGAATGTACACAAATCCATGGGTCTGAGACAAACTCGCTACTATTGGCCCATTTGGTTTCCTGAATACAAGCTACCCTGGGCAGGCCCTTGGGGTGTTCCGCTGAGCTTGCAAGCCAGGCTTTGAGCTCTTGGAACCGAGCAGAGTGCAAGCCACCGCAGTTCCACGTGACTACGGGTAGGTTGGGCTTAGGTGATGCAGAAGCTGTCGGATGGGTAGAGGGCTGTGTGGACGGCTTAGGGTCTAGGCGGGAAGCCGAGAGGCTAGTGAGGGTATGGGTCCTACCGCGGTACGTTGTGGTCCCATGTTTCAAGGCTCGGGCCTGCGCTCGTTTAAAAGCCCGTTTCCTGGCATGCGAAAACGACGCGGCCGCATGACCATGCGCCCGAAAGACAGTGCACCCATCCAAACAGGAGCTTGTGGGTTCCGGTCGGGGACTGGGGGTGTGAGTCGGGTGATGCGTCGGGTGAGCCGAGGTACCTAGACCCCAAAGAACGAGGAGGAGGAGCCTAAATCCCCTACCTAGTGCGGGTCGGGAAGGTATGGCAGGCTTTCTCGCAGGCACAGGTGAAGGTGCACTGTCCTGGGGCCGGCTGAGACCTCTGCTACGGCAGAAGTTTGCAGTGCTCACTCGGCGACGGCGAAACTGACCTGGTAACAGGCGACACACGGCCCAAAACCAGGTTCTGCGTACGCGCCGGTAACCTCTAACAAGCCAAAGTAAGCCCCATAAGAGCGCGTGTCGGAGCAAGAGCGCACGAGCTGAAGCACACCCAGGAACCTGGCCCTGCGAGTCAGCAAAGGCGGGCGGCAGCCCCAAAGCAGCAGGAGAGTCTGTCAGGGAGAGCCACGCATGCTTATGTATGCGTGCGTGATATGTGTGCAGACAAGGTACATATGGATTGCAAAAGAACAAAGTACTCCTAAGGCTGGATAACAAGTGTGTCGACGGTGTGCTGTCAAGGCCTGTCCATACTGGAGAGGGCTTGGAGACTCCAAAAAGGTCGCAATGCTTCGCCTCAAACCGTAACGAACAGGAGGCGGTCAGTGTGGCTTCAGAGGGGGTGCAACCAAACCTTCCCTCAACCCTCGTGTCTACAACCGGGGCATGTTGCCAATGCAAGCCAAGGATCATGAGAGCAGAACACTGCAAGACAGAAGTCAGATACGGGCATGTTCTGTGCCCACGGTTGTCGCCGGACTTGGGACCGGCGCGGCCCGTCATCCTTAAAAGTCCCCTCCGTTCCGGATCTCTAGCGTCCTCGCGGTGGCCTGGGGTCGGCAGACCCTCTCGCAGCTTCGGGCGAGTCGTCAACGGACTCTGGCTCGCCCCCGTCGTCCTCCAGCTCCATCGGAAGCGTTTCAGAAGGGTCACTAGCATCTGGTGGCATCCTGTGGTACCATCGTTGAAAGGAGTGCCTGTCGTGGTCCGACAGCAAACGCCAGGTGAGCCAGATGCATTCCACGTACCATCCATGGGAAGCAGAGGTGACCGCCTGTTGCACAAACCGAGTTGGGTCCGGAGTGTGGAGCTGCTTGGCCAAGCCTTGGGCAAGTAGCAGTTGTAGCCTTTGTTGGACTTGCTGCCTCGTGGGGTCGCCAATGTTACCCACCTTGTCCGAAAACATCCAGGTGTAGTCATTGTCCGGTATAGGTGTACCCAGCATGTCCAGTATCTTGCCGGCATCCGTCTGCAGGCCTTGCACGGCCGCACCTTGAAAGTGCGGTCTGGTAATGGCCAAGATCTCCAGAGGGGCCATTGACTGCGACTTTCGACGAAGGGAGGATAGCAGTCCAGCGATCTGTCGGGTGGTTTTCCCCTCGCTTGCGTATTCAGCTTCCAAAAGTTGTTCACATAGCAAGAGAATAAGTCTTTTGGTGTACCACGCCAGCAGTCGCGCCGTGCGCTGTGCCTCCCTGATCCGAGCAGCCGCCGCCCTTGCTTCAGCTTGCGCTCGACGTTGACTGCAACTGTCGTCTGTACGGGCTGAGCATGCCGACAAGGAGCCAGAATCAGACTGAGATTCAGAAAGGCCAGGAGCAACAGAGCGAGGCATCGTGAGCGGCCCATGGAACGTCGGGGAGATAAAAGGAGGCCGTGTTGAATCGGGCCGAGACACTTTTGCATGCATGCATACATACATACATATATTCTGTGGTGGACAGGGGTTACGGGCAGGTGACACCTGTGACGATTCGCCAACCTCGCGTGGCAACTGTTGCTTATTCTGCTTAAAGCATGGCAGTCTGGCTTCCGATACTTTGCGCCACTTCCTCTGTGATTGCCCCCTATCCACGGTGACAGACTCGGAATCCACGGATGACCTGACTGATCTTTTGCTTCATCCTGATGCCTGGCTCACGGCAACAGCATCGCGGAAGAGAGCGGCGATGAGACTGATAAGCCGTAAGTGGCAGCACCGTCGTGCATGGCTGAGAGATATGAAGCTGTTAGGGCCCAAGAAGATTGAATCCTTTCTTGAGAGCCTTTGGTAGCCGTTCTTTCTCATGTCATTCGCGCTGCTGAGCTTGAATTTTTTGTCGTTTGTGTGCGCACCTTAGCCTTTCAACATGCTGCCACATGGGGCCTACCGACGAGTGGGCATCTTGTGACGGTGAGTTGGGAGTGAAAGCCACTCCCCGAGTGCACCACGCTTCAGGCCAAACGAATAAAAAAATATACACATATAAGTTGCTGTATGTGTATGCAGTATATACATTACTTACACATGTGTATATATATATATGTATATATGCAGCGCGCTCGAGCACCAAGATAAAGACCGATTCGACATCTGGGGCACAGACTCGTGCCAGGAGGGAAATGCATTCAAAGCATTTGCCCAAAAGCTGCCGCTCCTGCAGGATCTTGCTATCAACGACACAACGCTGAATCTTGCAGCAGGTGTTCTCCTCTGTCTTGTGCAAAGTGCTCTCAATCACCTGCCAAGATGCCAGGTAAGCAGAACTACTGCCACCATGCCCTGCGTGCAGGGGAGAGCAATTCTGTCGGGTATCCGTATTTATGATAAGATTGTAGGGCCTGCTTCAACAAAGGCATGAGATGTCCGTAGTATGGAGCAAAGGCATCGTCGACCTGCAATGGAGCTGCAAGATGCATACCGTAGGACCACGTGAAGCGAAGCCGGCTCGCACACTGCACAAGGCCTGTCCAGCAATGACTGCAATGAACGTAATCGCCTGTATGCAGGAAGAAGCTACCAGCAGAACTATGTGTTGGTCTCGTTTCCGAGTTCCCGCCAGCCTTCTTCTGTCTTTTCACGTTGCCTTGCAGTTTGGAGCCAAGCTTCTCCATCATGGGCTGGACGAAAGGCTCCAGGTCCTCTACTCATCTCTGCTCCAACAGACAAGGTAGGGAGGAGCGGGGCAGCTTTGTTTTCACTGAGTCCTCACTACATGCACACCGCCAATGTAGGTTTTCTGCCAGTCCTCACGCTCGACAGACTCACCAAAGTGCTGGAAGGCCTCGCGAAAAGTCCGTGAAAGCGACTGGAATAAAGGACAGCCTGCTCCAAGGCCTCCATGCAGCGAAGGCACACTCGCTCGCAAGTGTCGTCAAGGCCTGCCAGGCTTAGTCGGCCTTCAGCATCACGGCTTCTGCTATGTACCAGCCTTTTAAGAATTCTGGGAGCAGCTGCGATGTCCAAGCCTACATGCCAGCGGCTGCGTCAAGCCAGACAGACTGCAGAAAGTCTGTGTGGCATGTGTCCGAATTTTAGCTGAAAAGGAAAGTCGCACCTCTGAGTTGAGCACATCTGTGTGATCCTGACAGACTGTGTGCCCTTTCGGGTTGACGACTACGTATTCAAGTGGCGACACAACTTCCCGACAAAGCAACGCTCCTCTGAAAACTGTGCAATTGCACCCCAGGCCGTGTAGCGAACGCGCCTGGCACTGCACAGCACTCAAGCCCAATTTTCCGGTCTTACACCTTGCAAGTCCTGCACCTCCGTCAGCCTTCTGCAAGCAACTTCGAGCGCTGCTGTCGTAGTCTTTTCGCACAGCCTACCCACTTCATGTCGAACACCCGTGTCATCGCGACAAGATGCCTGCGAATAAATGGCAGACAAGGGGTCGACTAACTCCAGCAACGTGGAACACTGACGCCATCAGGCGGGGCGTCTTCAAACGTGAATTGCCGAAGTGCTATCACATAGTGGTAGCACACAGGCTGCACACACCAAGCTTTGTGACCGATAGCCTAGCTGCCAAACATAAAGCCACACAAGCGCAGCAATGAATAACAAAAGAACAGGATGACGAGTGATCAACGCATCAAGAAGTCTTTCAAGCCCTCGAACGGACTTGCATCCGGTGTCTCACTCGGCGCGGCCTCCGCTGAATCCGCCGGCTCACTTTCAGTCTCTGTCTCAGGCACCACATCCTTAGACGAGGTTTGCTTATCGGACAAGCAAAGAAGCCACTTTGAAGCAAGCTCGATTAGGTTTAGGTTCTTCTGCTGCGATGCTAGCCCACAAACCGCCACACGATTGCTGAATGCTCGCGAGGCACTGCCGGCTCCGTGTCATCCTGCTTCTCGTTGCCGCTCACGGCTGCATCTAGCATTGTCAACATGACGTGCGCCCCCGTCACATTCTGTCCAGGCCGTGTGCGCACTTTCACGGCCAGTCCCGGAGCAGCCTCTTGCCTAAAGGATTCACTGAAATCAGATCTTCCCAAGAACCCATCGGCCACATCACCATCCGGTGACTTGACTGCTATCACGGCATGTGTTGGATAAAGGCGAAACACTTCGCCGTCAAGATCGCGGTCCGAACCGATTGACATAAATTTAGACATAAGCTCAGGGGTGTTTCTCGATAATTTTCCACCGTCCAAGGTTAGACGATACAGGTCTCCAGATCGCCTGGTAACATAAATCCGCTCGCCGTCCACCTTGAGCACACGAACGGAAGTGTTCCTGCCGACTCTCAGCTTTTCGAACGCTTTTCGATCGTGGCCGTCCCCACACTCCTGCCAGTCCATGTAAGCAGGCCGGTCAACCCCCACGTCCAGGAAGATTCCGGGTCTCGGACCGCGAAGTATGCTGTCCACGGTCCCTGGCAGCGTGTCCCCCACACTGATGTCTTCTGGCCGTCTGCTCGGATCGCGCATGCTTACGACAGCTCGCCGAGTCCGTGCTGCATACTTCCGCCGGACCTGAATTTTGCTGCCAATCCGAAGTTCCTTCTCTGCACCTTCTGCAAAGTCTTTGCGCGCCAGATCTGCAATTGTCGCCTTGCTGGGATCAGAAGGACTCACAACTCTCAGGTAGGCTTTCTGGAAGTCAAAGCCAATAACCTCGGCGTCCACCTTCTCAGAGATCGCTAGCTTGTCCGTGATGGAGCGGTCGACCTTTAGCCCTTCATAACTTGGCCTGTCGCCGATGTCACGACATGTGATTTTTAAGGTGTTGTTGGTTTGCAGCACCCGAACTTTCATTGTGGAGTTCTTTGCTGGGACATCTGCCGGAAAACCATCGCAGATCTCGCTGACAGGCAGGACGGCCTGGCATGGACCAATAGGCAACTCTAGACTTTAGATGATTGGACACAGGCTAGCAGTAGCAAGCTGTGCAGCTGTGCGCTGTCTCAGGGCCTTGATTCCATCAATCCGCAGAACCAGTCCTTTCTCAAACCTCCCAGTCACTGTTCCTTCCACTTCGTCACCGACTTGAAACTTGGATTCTCCTCCGAACACTGTCTGTCAATCTTCGTCCAGCCAAGCCAGCAGAAAGCTACCATGCCAGACACCGCACCTGGTGCCTTCTTGGCCTTCTTGTTCCTCAGTGGTTCTCTTGGACTTGCTGCACGGCATTGCTGAAACCTACTTTTCCGTGCCGTGGAGCTTCGATGTTTCAGCGCTCAGCTTTTCAAAGTCCAGAGCTGCCAAAACGGCGGAGGACACCTTCCTCTCAACTCTCAACGCAAGCAACGCCACAGGTCAGAGTCCAAGCAAACAAAGCAGTAAAGCTCTGTCCCTGGCAGGTCCTCTTGCAATCTTTGAGGCTACTGCCAGATTTCTTCACCTGGCCCTCTAGGCTCGTTGAGAAGTTCTTCAAGCAAGGCAGCTCAATCGATGCCTGGGCGATCAACATGTTCAAGCTTCGCAGGAAAGCCAGAGTGATTCCCAGTCCCTGTTGTTGCAATGCTGCCGGATGACTTCATACCGCCAGATGAGATCTCTGTTTGTCGGCTTTCTTCCTAGGAGCTGCGTCAGCTTCTGCCGCAGTTCCGACTCCGGGTCGCTTTGGGCCGCCTCCTGCCCGTCAGAGACTCAGAGGCTTCAGAAGTCAGCTCGCCAGTAGTGGATCCATCTTCCGAGCCTGCGCTGACATTGCGATTGAAGATCGCAGGGGTGCTGAGATGGCTCCTGCGCAGAAGGCCTCCTGACAAGAGCCGGCTGACTGCTGGAAGGGGTCCAAGAAATTTTGAGGAGCTCCGCAAGTCAAACGAAATCTGGAAGAGTCAAGCCAGCCCAGGTCTACATGCGGACTCGCAAGGGCAGCATGAACAGTTGAAGGTGTTTCTTTCCTTGGTGTGATTACGCTTCGCTGCGAGCTACCAGCTACTGAGAGAAAGAGGCGAAAAGGAGGATCACTGGAATGTACCATCAGCCCCTTGGCTTGCGACCGGGCCCTGCCAACTGCAACTTCCCGACACAGCAGCTTGCCACAAAGCAGCAAGGGGAGCCCTGAAACTGCCAAACCTGCGAAAACATGCTCCAGGTACCAGAACCCTGCACACACCTAGGAAAATGACAACCCGCCTAAGCCGTGAAGGCAAAATCCCGAGGTGCACAACATGACTTCGTTTCCGGTTCCCACCGGCGTCCTGCGTCATCTCCAAGCCCAGCTGAAGCAACAAAGACAGACTGCCGATGCAGAGGCAGCGCGTAAGCAATCCAGACTTGGACCTTAGGGCACTTTGCGGTTGCCTTTAGGTTCCACTTGCCTGCGAAAGGATCAGCAGTCGAAGCTAAAAAAATACGTGCTCAAGACTAAGTGTATGGAAAAGAGAAAGGGGGAGGGAGAGAGAAAGAGAGAGAGAGAAAGAGCGAGAAAGAGAGAGAGAGAGAGAGAGATATGGAGAAAGAGAGAGGCGGAGAGAGAGAGAGAGAGAGAGAGAGAGAGACACAGAGACACAGAGAGACATGAGAGACACAGAGAGAAACAGATAGAGATGCAGAGAGATTGAGAAGCATTTCAAGGGTCCTTGAGGCAGGGGCCTATGGAGCCGCGCATGCTGGCCGTCCATTCGAAGCAAAGCCATTCCGCAAGTATCACAACTTAAAGGATGTGGCAAGACACTACATGCAGTGAAATGAAAACACATGCCTTCAAATTCTGTCAATTCTGTCATCCACTGGTCAACAAGCGAGCAGTCGCCATCCGTGGCTGTTCGTATCCGTCGCTTGGGCCAAAATATTGCCAATGTTTATGTTGCGCGTCTTCTCCGCCTGTAGCATTCTGTAACTATAGCTGCGTCATGCATGACATGACAGCAACCTGCATGAATATCAATCGGCCGGGGGAACGCATGGGTCGCGGCAAGCTGCATCTTAATGCCCTGCAGCATCTGGGCCACAGTGGCCTGGCTCCCCAAGATTTCCGAAAATGTCGGCCTTGGGTTGTGCTGTCCTTTGCGTCGTTCCCTAGCCTCATCATCCACATATTCCGCAATCATCGTGAGGGTGGAAATGCCAGCGACAACCTAGCAAGATGATCACATGGGCAATTCTTTTTGTTCCTTCTCGGAAATGTGAGCCTGCTTCCAGTCACCTGTCTGGAACAACTTCGCCACAGCCTGATCAGGAGTATCTTCCACAAGCCCCAGCAGCCCAGCACATCTCCGAATCAAGTTCTGGAGTCTAGAACCGCTTTGATGAGCCACCTGCTTCAAGGCTTCGAGCATTGGCAGGAATGCATCTACCTCCAGCCGGGCATTGTGCTGAGAAGAACTCTGATCCGCGGCTAAAGCAAAACGAAACAGGAGTAAAGCCACTTCCTGTCGTGCCCATCTGTCGATGCCAGGCGTGGCTCTTGCTCATGTTGCTACTGATAATAAGGCTGCTGCTGCTATGACGTACAGTACTACTACTACTACTACTACTACTACTACTACTACTACTACTACTACTACTACTACTACTACTACTACTACTACTACTACACGACGACTACTACTGTTACTACTACTACCACCACCACTACTACTGCTCCCATTGCTGCTACTACTAACCTTCCTACCTACCTGCCTCCCTACCTCCCTACCCCGACCCACCTACTCCCCGCTTACCCACGGGGTACTCCTACTGCTCCTGCTCCTGCTGCGACTGCGACTGCTACTGCTGCTACTACTACAACTATCACTAGTACCACGATGCCGACGACAACTACTGCTGCTACCACTACGGGCTCTATTAAAGTGAGGAGAACACTAGTGGAACCTGTCGGTCCGGTGAATAAACCCATGAAACAACTCGACCGAAAAAACCTGAGATCGCTGAACCAAAACCCTGCAGGCCTGAACCCCATGAAAATGCAAACCCAAAAAACAGTAAACTCGTAAAACCCTAAACCTGGGCTCATTCCCTGAATCGTACAAGAAAGAGCCCAACAGTGCTACCCTGAACTTAAATCATAACTCGTAGACCACGAACGGTAAAAGCCGCACACCCCAAAGGCCCTAACTAAATCCAAAACAGCCAATGCTCCAACCCTCAAACCCCTACAAACCCTGAAACTAAACCGCACGCGCTAAAAAACCTGAAGCCTCAAAAAAAACTGAAGCCATGAACACCCTGCACCAAAAAAAGCCTAAGCCTGAAAGACAATGCAATACTGAACCCTTGAAGCCCCATGCACCAAAATCCCAGACACTCGCAAAGCTTGTGAATGGCACATGCTTCAATCGCGTGTGCTTGAATTGCACGTGCTTCAACCGTACCGTTTGTGCTTGAACCGGCCCTTGCGCTTGAGTCCGGATCTCAAAACGCATGTGCTCAGTCGCGTGTGCTTGAATCGTATTCGAGCGTGCTTGAATCCTAGTCACAGTGCTTCAGTCGGGGTCGCTGCTAGAATCGTGGCGGAACACATCATATGCTCAGACGGACAAGATGCTCTGCTTTGCATATGCGTGTCTACATTTATCGGTCCTGGGTTCGCTGACGCAAAACTTATGCGGCCTTGGCGGCACAGCGGCTGAGCCGGTCGACCTGAGCATAAGGGCCCACGGATATATGCCGTGAATTCGGTCTGTAGACGAACGGGCACACGGAATCGCAGAACTGTCGTCACGTTCAACTTGGGCTTGCACGGCCTCCTTACCGAAGGTAAAGGCCCTTGGCACTGCCGATGTTAGTCAGTTACTTATAGCTGAAGCAAACATTCCATGCACACCATGCAAATCTTTGTCTGGCGGTCCCAGCTCTTCATCATCTTCTCCGGTCTCGTCGTCCTGCTCGGCTAGAAAATCTGGAGTCCGACTCACTATGTTCAATCCATCACGGCCATACCGCATGGCTGTGTCATCCTCCTGCATCCATGTGCTTACGTCATCGTTCAGCTGCATCATGAAGTGCATGCAGAGGTCCAGCGCCTGCAGTCTCCAGCCATTCGAGAGTATAAGCCGACACATGCCATCTCATCCTGACAGCTGCCCTCAGCTCTGTCGCAAAGCTCCAAGAGCCCTTTTTTTGACTCACTTGGCAAAGGCCAATCTATATTGAAGAAAATCATGTTGAATTAGCTCTTCAGCTGCATTCTCCGCTTAAGCGTACTGCCCCCGGCTGTCGGAAGCTGAGTGTCGCTCTGGGATTGCAGCACCGTCTTCTCACACTGTCCACTTGGCGTTGCTCCGTTCAGGGTGAATGCCTTAACTTGCTTCCTTTGCCGGGCTGCTCGTTGCTTTCGTCGCCTCACAGTCAACAAGCAGCTGTTGATAGGCGTTGCCTATGAAAGCATAAATCTTCTCTTCAACTTCTCCCACCGACAACCCACCTTGACGGCGTCAGGCTTTTTGAAGAGGTAATGGGCCACGATCCACTCATTACCATCCTTGTAACCCCAGAGTTCTGCGCAGGCCATGAAGAAGGCCCTGAGGGCAGAGCATGCGGACTCCTTGCTTCTTCGCCAACATGTGCAGTAATCACTGCGCAATTCGAGCCTCCATCGATTGAGCCACATAACTTCAGTGCCTGCACATTCAGGCAACCTCATTCGGTTGTGATATCTGATCTTGTAGCCTGAATCTGCAAGAAAAGAAACCCGGACCTGGAGGGTAGGTCTGCTTCAGCAACTCCAAGACCTGCGTGCAGATGTTCACTCTCTCTCTCCAAGGAACAACTTGCAATCACTCAGAAGCAAACCAGCACATGGCCTTTTCGGAGTTCTCGTCAAGATTCTGCAACCACCCCTCTGCCGTGAGCTGGTAGTGTCGACCATTCACGTGCCAGTGCTTCTCCTGCGGAAAACCGATGTGGTTCGAAGATGCAAAAAGTCAGAAAGTGCAGAAATTCACGCGAACCCCTGCAAGGCTCCAGCTGCAGATGCCGCTGGAAGTAGAAGAGGAGGTCGGCAGAAGGCATGGTACCCCCCGCGAAGAAGTATCGAGCCATCCAGTCTGCACAACAATCCGAGCTGCGCCCGTAATGCCAGAGGGCTCAGTAGGTTTTATCGGTGATAGGCTGGGCTTAAGGTTTTGGTAGGCTGGAAAAGGGTAGGGAAGGGCAGCGAAAGGAGAACATGCAGCGACATGAGGTTGCTAGGCGCAAGAAGCAGACATGAAATTGTGAGCCTGCTTCAGATCTGGCCACGAAGTGGTACGGAAAGCGGGTGTGCCTGGCCGATTAAACGATGCAATCCGGTATCCAGTCTAACTACCCACCTGTCTGGCTACACTACATATCCCGCTGTCCGTTTGCAACCCTATCTATATCTGGTTCTCTATCTATCTGTGCGCGCGCGCTCTTCCGGGCGCTGTCTTTGTGTTCACTAGCATGCATGCAGTTCTCAGTTGGTTTCTTGGCATGCTTTACGACCTCAAATCTCAGCCTTCAGGTATAAACTCAAACCGGGCGTTGAGCCCAATCTCACAACGTGTGATTCACGCACATTCTGCCTTTCTCTGTATCTCCCTCTCTGTCTGCGATCCAAGATGCACGAAGATGTGCACAAACAGCTTGCCGCCAGGCCGAAGTGTGGCCGAGACACGCTCGAGCAAAATGTCATAGTTCTTCATGTGTCTTAGCAGCGCAGTGCAGCATCACAGAGCAAGCACAAAAAAGGCTCAATGAAGCTGCGCATGATTCCGCGCACGAAGCTTGATAAATGAATGGAACTACGAGGCTCTCCATCATCTCCACGGACACGACGCGATCGAAGCCTTCTGCTTGAGGCCGCTCCTTCTTCAGGACAGGGAGAGCCGCATCCACCAACGGGACTTTCGACACGTCGCAGGTGACAATTCGCAAGTTCCTCGTGGGCACTCGAAAGCGGACTGTAGAACGTCTGAGTCTGTGTGCCGTACTATGCCGAGAGTCGATAGACCTCGCTGCTTGGCTTGTTCCATGATCCAGCCACGCTGGCCATGCGAGTTTGACACTCCCACGACCAAGGCTTTCCGAAACTTTTCTGCCAAGAAAAGGCTGGCCGAACCCCAGCCACATCCAAGGTCGAGGATGGCCATGCCGTCCTTTCGCGAACGCACAAAGAAAGCATGCACAACAACTCCACGAGGACTCCGGCCGCCGGTGCTGCCGCGGCTCCTGCAAGCCAGCCTTGTCCACGTAGTCTTCCAAGGAGCGCTCTTCGGCTGCGGGGAGAAGCTCGGCCGCACGGCTGGCCAGGTGACCAGCAGCATCTTCTGGGAAGATGCACCCGGAATACTTCTTTCCTCAAATTTCTCTTTCAAAAAGAGTTTCTCTTGCACCACATGTCAGCACATCAGTGTTCCAAGTGCAGTGCACGGGTCGTGGTCCCAACCAGATGTGGTACAGCTCGGGTGGAACCTCGTAGTGCTGCTCGTTCGCTTCTGCAGTGCCTGAGGCAAGATCTGTGCGTGTGCATCAAGGACTACACCTGCGCATACCTGTGCAGGCAAGCTGCAAATTGCGATTGGCATTGTCTTCAGGGAGTCGATGAAGTCTTGCTTGGCTTCTTGGTCCAGTCGGACGCAACCGTGTGTCTCTTCGCTGATTTTCTGCGCCAGCTTGAAACGTATTCCGACCTTTCTTCCACATGCGAAATTGAGCTTGGGCTTGGGCCGTCGCCCGCAATCATGCAAGGAGCACACTGCAATTGCCAACAAAGTCTTCTGCTGGACCGCTTACAGTGCAAACCAAGTAGCTCGCGTTAGCCAATCTGGCATTAAGCCACGATCCAGCAGACGCTGAGCACTACCCACGCACATCTGAATGCAGGTAGTTTTGGGCCGTTTCAGTGCTCGCCACCCGCTCGACAGGAGGCCTGCGTTGGAAGCATGGAGAGCATCACCGTCGAAGGACCGCTCCTTCCGCTTTTTGGAGGTTTTGCCGACATCACTCTGAAGCCGCTTCTGCAGGCAGACTTGCCAATCATCGATGTGGCCCACTTCGAAACCAACTTCGCAATAGGCGAAGTAGTAATGCCATTGACGAATGAATTTGTCATCGAAGCCCTTGCCGAAGGTGCTGACCTCTGCTCGGATGTCTTTCTCATGAGCAGCAAATCGTCGTCGCCACTCATGCAGTGTCTTCGCATAGTCGAGGCCAACAGAGAAGGGCGGCGCGGCCTCCACCAAAGCCGTCCTTCCCTTCTCGCAGGCACGCTCAATCTCTTTCAGGCTCACCAAATTGGAGCCAGGGAAGATCCTCTCTCGGATGAAGTCGGATCCAACTCGATAAGACTCGTAGCGGGCGTCCGGCACGCAAATCGCTTGAATGGAGGCCTTCCCTCCCGGCTTCAAGCACTCGTCTATGGCAGCAAAGTAAGCTGGAAGGTATTCGTGACCAACGGCCTCGATCATCTCACAGCTGACAACTTTGGAGAATGCCCCGGAGCCAAACTTCGATGCTGCATCCCGGTAGTCGCAGAAAACGACCTTGATGCGGTTGCTGAACCCCGCGGCTGCGATGCGCTCCTCAGCCAGCGTCAACTGTTCCTGGGACAATGTGATGGCCGTCCATGACAGGTTTGCACATCGCTGCGCAGCTCGGATTGCCATGCTCCCCCAGCCACAACCAATTTCTAGCACCTTGTCACCATCTTCCAAATCTATCAAGTCCAGCATGCGATCCAGCTTTTTCATTTGTGCCAGCTCGAGGAAATCTCCACTTTTCCTTGCCTTCATGGCCTCGACCTCCTTGTCGAAAATCCCGGCCGAGTATGTCATGTCTTTACTCAAGAACATCTTGAACATGTTATTGGACAAATCGTAGTGGTCTGCGATGTTACGCTTAGAACCATCCTGACTGTTGGCTCTGCATGCATGTAGGTGAGCATAGTATCTTTTCGCCAGAGAGGAGACTAGCCTGACCGGCGACCAGGCCATGGGCGAAGACTCATCGCCCTTTTCCTGTCAAACATGCAAGCTGCTGAGTCTACGAATGTCTACGACTACTGCCCTGACGTGATTCCAGCTCTCGTGCTCCCGCCTTGTTGCTCAGCACCAGTCGGAAAAGGTCGGTTATGTCTGGCTTCACGTCGATGTCGCCCTGTCCAAGGAGGTGATCACATCTTGCGGTGACAGCTGCGATGTAAAGATCCTGGGGTTGGGTTTGCCTCAATGTAGCTGTCGGCGAGGCCCAGTCCTGGATCCAGTGCCATCCTTTGGACAAAGCGACCGTTACCTTAGCCATGTGGACTGGCAAACGAATTGGCGACTCAAGCATTTTGCAGCTGAACTGGGCCCTCAAAATCGACCGAGATAGACAAGCTAAGGGCGGAACGGACATAGACCTTCACACTCACACCGCTGCCGTCACCAAAAGTGTGCTTCTCTCCGCCAGCAAACTCCACGACCAACGAGCCCCGCTTCAACATCTTCTGTAGGCCCGGCATTAAAGCACATGACCTTCGAGCAGCAGCTTTGGAATCTGCGGGTCGAACACCATAACATGAAAGTCCTCAGACGACTCCCCACGGAGCTCACGGTAAGCTGCGTACCAAAGGTTCCTCATCATTGCAGAGGGCGCTGAGTCGTCATTCGAGGCCATGGTTCACAAGCTCTGCAACAGATCCGCAGCGTAAGAAGAACCATGCAGCCGCTGCAGCCGGCCGATCTTTGGACCAAATGGCTAAATCAAGGCGTTTCGGTCTCTGCAGCACAACTAGACATCCGGCCCGTTCTGGCAGTAATTAGTGCAGCGCCTGCTCAATGTAGTGCGGGATCTTCACCATCATTTTCGGCTTGCTCTCCATGAAGGTGATAATTACCTAGACTGATGGACTCCGGACGGATCAGCAATAAAACAGGCACGAAGAAGATACATGTCATGCATGTCATGGCTGCACCTCGAACGCATACTTCCGAGACGAGTTGTCTTGGTGTGACCTTGTCAGATCAATGACAGGGTTCATCGCGCCACGTGTAGTCATGGATACATAAGGCTGCTGCTTCGCAATACCGCAGAGCACTGGCATCAGATGTGACGCGATCTTAGTCTGGTGCTCGTTCGGGAACATCTCCAAAATCACTGCATGGGCAGTTTGAAGTGACTGGGTCCGCTACATGCTGCTTGTAGAAGTCTGCAGTCTCCGTCGCTTGAAACGATAGCAGTACCGTGTTCAAATGCCTCGGCATTGCACAGTGTGACATGGCACTCATGGACTGCGCCCTGCTTTTCCAACGTGAACGAACTTTGTGTCCTGTTGACAGACGTATGTGCTACTCTTTGCCCTTGGTTGACTGCCCAGAAAACTTGGCACGAGACTTGGCATCTGCGCTGGATGCTAGCTGCGCTGTTACTCGGCTCACCTGAACAGTTCTGGGTACTGCAGCTTCTGCGGTCGTTTGAAGCTCCGGCAAAATACTCAAACTCAGAGCCTCCGGTATGAGAGGCTGGAATGGCTTGCGCTCCTATTTGCAGCGCAGGTTCACCATAAGCATCGGCCAGCCGGGTAGCACGCACCTCTTTTTTCTCGATGCTGTCTACGAGCGAAGTGACAAGCGCGGCAGCTTCCGCACGAACCTCGGGTGCAGCATGTGCGAAACCAGCTTCGAGAGCAGTAGCTGCTGCAATCTGAGACATGAACAGGATCAGCGGAATCTTCTAAGCACGTGTGCAGCACCTGCGAAAAAGCTCATGCAGCACAGCTGTGAGGCACGACCCGGAACCAGATTCTGTCGAGCCTGGCCACTTTGAGTAGTGTTGGCGACGAGCATTTGCCAGACGGAGAGAACTAGCTCCTAGCAAGGCAAGCAGAAGCAAGCGACGTGGGCAAAGTGCCTTCGCTCCAAGCAGTGGCCTTCACTATCCAGAGGCAGTCTGCTCGGAGGCTGCTGTCCTCCGGAAGCTGGGCTGGGCCCCGCCCGGCTTCCCTCGCTTGGAGTCCAGTCTGGAGTTGGGTGGAGAGGAAAGAGCTAGAGCAGCTAGCAGCTAGAGTCCTTGCTCTTGTCGCAGATTATGCGGAAAAGGCTAGGCATCAGTGTAGGCCACTCCTGGCAACACTTGCCAGAGGTTCTGAAACACTGCAAGAGTATCCGAATCCTGAATGTTTTGCGGACGCTGGTTCTCTTCGACGTTGATGATCTGGTTCCCCAGGCTTTGGATGCAGTCTGAAACCTCGACAGTGTCCAGCAAAGATCCTTCAGCTGCAAACGACAACGCGCCTTCTTCCGCACTTGTGTCGCAGGCTCCGCCTTGCCAGGCGAATCAAAGAGCGCACGGAGCCGTGCAAGCTGGCCGGTGCCTCCAGCAACTGCAAAAGCTTCTCTTTGACATCCTCCTGCAGCCCGCGAAATGGGCGGATCACACCCAAACTGACAACTCAACGGCAGGTTTATCAACTTCAATCCTGATTTGCACCGAGTTTTTGCCACGTAGAATCGGTATCTTTGACCTCACAGGATGCAAGTCGACTCCAGCAAGGCACGTTCACCTGAAAGCACAAACTCGCGGGCTCAGCCTTGCTGCAGCACTGCCTCAGCAGCACGGCGCTTTGCTCACGCACCTTGGCACGTCTACGGTACAAAGCACAAGACAAGGCCCTAAGAGGACTCGCCTGCTCTGCAGAGCTGAGACAAGGGCAGCTACTTCAAGTTCTGAGTGCTGCAGGACCTGATCGCGCTTACGCTGTTGCCCTTGCCTACCCCTACAAGCACATATGCCGTCGGAGTCAAAAGCAGCAGCACGGGGATTAGTCGGAGGCAGTTCCCAAAGGTCATGACTTCATCCAACATAAACTAAACGTACATGAAACGGTCCCGCTTGGTTTTGAGTTTGAAGACTGGAACTTCCACAATACAGACTCCGACCCGGAGTTCTGCAGCTGTGGAAGCTTCCAGTTGTTTTCCTGACCCTATCTGACCCTCATTAAACTAGCTTTGAGGTGAGGTTGGCTGCCATTGCACGAGAGCGGTCCCTTCACGTGTGCGATGGAGTGCTTTCAATCGGTTCATGGGGTGCAAGGCATTTGGGCTTTCGGTTTGTTGAAAAAGGGCAGGACCGCTTTGTTTCTTGTGTGGCTTTGGGCTTCATCATTTGGGCTGCTGGGTTCTGTGGCTTTTGAGTTGAAGGGTTCGGAATGTTTGTCTTGATCATTTAGGGCAGGCAAACGAGCACCCAGCTTCATGTGGTGCTGAGCCCCGCACCGCGACTAACGATGCTACAACTGTAACTGGCTCGTTCCTGCCAGTAGTGCACGTCTCGCTGCCGTAATCCTCAGCTCCCACACCTGCCTCTTTGCCGTGTCGTATCGCGTTTCTGCTGCATTTCTCAGAGCGTTGTCCGTGCCTTGCAATGTCGCGATATGCTTGCAGCTAGACAACATCAATGGGCACACACTGTGGGCACGGCCCAAGAGCTGTTGAATGGTCTCCACGAAGCTGCGATCCAAGGTCTGCCATCAGCAGAACATGCAGTGCGTGCAGCACTCGAAAAGATGCCACTGCCACGGCTCCTGTCTCGGAGGTGGAGCAAAACCCATTTGATTCGACATGGACCTGCTCGGACACTCGTTGTTACTTAAACAAATTTCTGCCGTCCCAACTGATTTCAAAGCACAGTGCGGCCAATGAAAATCCACTGCGAGCCGTAGGAGAATTACGTGCTCACTGTGCTCTCAATACATAGTTCTCAGGTCCCGGCGCAAGGTCTTGACGCAGACGGAAGTCAAAATGTTGTCGGCTTCTGTACGAGTGTGTCTCTTTGCAGGCTGATCTGGGTCTCGGGTAAACAACATAGACGGACGGGTGGCCTTTGCTTGACATGTAGACATGAACGAGTACCATGAACAAGCGCTGGCAGTTCAGCATTGAATGGAGGCTCGTGGCGGCTGCGGCATACATCTTGGCTGCTCGGCTGCGTGATTGAGGCTTCGCACTGGAAACGAGCCTGCACAAAGTTACGTGAGGTTGCTTTGGACGCACTTGCAAAATGCCTAAGGCAAGCTGCTCCGCACATTAACGTACACTGCTAATCCTTGGGATTGCAGCTGAAAGCCGGGGTCCCGCCTGAGGCTGCATACGACTTAAACTGACCGACTCTTTCGGGTGACACAGGGCTCTCGCGCTTCCCTGCGGAGAGGCCACCACAGCAGAGGTACGAGACTTTGCAGTGTAAATACGCCCTACGATTCATGAGGAGAAGTGCACGGTTGAGACCATGGGTCGGCACCCTCAATGACCTTAGGTTTACATTGACCACGCCGTGCAATGATGTGAAGTCGAAGTCCAAGATCATGACTCCGCAAGACTTTGGAGAAGTGGTCCTCTTGCCTGGCTGCTGCCACCTGCAGCGGGAAGGCTTTGCCAGCCCGAGCCGTGAGGGGCTCGGCGCAGTGCACCGCACACTTCTCGGTGCACCTTCTGCGCGTTGGTGTTGATGCCCGCAAAGTTGGAATCCAGCATCCACCGCATCATCTGTAGGAAACCAACCTGTTCACTTCGTGAAATGTGGAGCAGCGGCTGCGACTAACGAATTTGGGCCGTGGCAAAGCTGAGTTCGTGCTTGTCTGTCAACTGGACACGGCCTCGGCTGTCTTGTTTGTGAGCTGCACACCAGCAATGCCCAACAGAAAGAGTCTTCGAACGTCCCTGCTCAAGCTGAGACGAGCTGCTCAATTTCTCTTCCATGGCCTGTTTGGCCTGCTGGTTGATCTGCAATTCCAGCCTGATAGATAACACCCCCCGAGGAAGCAAGCTAGACGTCCAGGCGCTGATTCCTTTCCGGGGTACGATCGCAGCAGTCGCTGAAACATCGAATGGGTGAGGCCAGGCTCTTCCTCATCCAAATCCTTCCAAGAACAGCTCAGGA
This sequence comes from Symbiodinium sp. CCMP2592, assembly GCA_905221615.1. Lineage (NCBI taxonomy): Eukaryota > Dinophyceae > Suessiales > Symbiodiniaceae > Symbiodinium > Symbiodinium sp. CCMP2592. Next base: position 84,078 of record CAJNDT010003602.1, read on the forward strand.
TCAGATGAATTGGATGGCCAAGGCATGCAAAAGCTTGCAGCAAAAGCATGCAGAAAGGCCTCTGTATCCTTCTTCTTGGCAGCAGTCTCTTGCAGAGATACACGCCTGAACATCTGCGAGTGATGGCCGAATGGTGCACCGCACCGCAACAGAGGTTCAGGGAGCAGGCTGGCCCAGCGTCCCTTCGTCCACAGCCGGATTGAGACCACCGTATTCTCGGCACAGCAACAATTTAGAAGAAAAAATGAAAAAGCTGAAACCAGATGAACCTGCTGCGCTCTCTTGTAAGCTTGGAGCTGGCCCAGTTCAAGAAGACAGATCGGAAGTCATCAATCTGCAGCATCTTGTTTGCTGTCGCTCTGCAGAATGTCGTGATGGCGAGCTTCTCATCTTACAGCCTCTTGCTTGGAGAAGGAGATGGCTTCAAGCAAGGTTCGACTTTCTTCCTCCGCTTCGGGACCACTCGCACAAAGCGTTCAAAGATGCGCGACCGCAAAAGTTGCCGATTGCAAGCCTGTCCTCCTTCGCCTTTGCACGACTTGTCTTCACAAGTCTGACAAGCTGTACCTTCAAAACGACCCTCTGCACATGCACATCAACTGCTGTTGCCAAAGCGGATCATCACGCATGAATTCGGGCACGAGCTCCCAGAACGTAATCATGCTGTTGATTTTCCCCTTGGGCGATTTCACACCGGCCTGGTTTCCAGTCTGCGAGGAATCCAAGAAAAGGCCACAAGGCACAGAAGTAGCGCAAAGGCAAAAAGGCAAGCAATGGCTCTGCTGAGCCTCGGCGGCGAGTTGCTTGGCCTCTTCGAGCTGGTCAAGTGCTGCCTGCCGTTCTGCGATAGTCCTCGTCACGAGCAGAGGTGCAGCTGCACTTGCAAAGCTGCAAAGGACAAAGGACTCTGCAATGTCAATGCTGCCTGCATGGAAGTCCAAAGTCGTTCAAGAGCTCCTGCACCTGACAGAATCCCGTGCAAACAGCAGGCAGTTTCGGTGTTGCCTACCAGAAGCCTGTCGCACAAAGAAGGTATCGGGAAGACTCGCAGAAGTCACTGCCACGTGGCATCATGGGCAAGTTTAGTAGGTTCACTGAACCAGGACATTTGCCCACGATCTGTTCACCGCAGCTGCCATGGTCCACCGACAATGTGTGGATTCATCCCCTTTAACCCAATGCGAACCAAGAAGGCCTTAGTCAAACTGTACCAACATCATGGTACCAGTAGATTGTCTTGTAGCTGAACCACGCAGGCCCATTGTCAGACTTGCATCAACAAACAGTGCGCAAGCAACAAACGACAGAGATGTTCACAAGTTGCACGGACCGCGAAGCCCTTGGTGCAGAGCTGCATGGCAAGTCCAGATGATGCTCCCCAGATTTCCCATGTCCATGACACGACACTTCGTGTCTTCTTACGTCTTCCCAGCTCACCCTTTTCTTCAGGTTGCAGCAACTCCAGAGCAAAAACCAAAAACAAAACTCGTTGACAACAGGAAAATCAAGCCAGGCTTGAAGACGTGGACAAAGGAAAGGTAGGCCAAAAGTGTACGAGCTTGCTTGTACTGCAACCAGCGAACCATATGCCTATGTCATCAACACAAACATGAAGCGACAAGACCTGCGGCTGTCCAGAGCCAAAGGCACCTCAAAGGAATCGATGTCCCCACTCTCATCTTTGTCATAGTGCTTGAACATCTCCTGCACACAAGCTTTCTTTCGGGAAGCTTAGTTGTCAGAACCTTGAAATCTGACTTCGACATTCGGATCAGGGACTCCGATCTCTTTATGGCTTTGTGGCAATGACCATTTTATTCAAAAGTCAAGGTATGCCTCGCACCTGCAAAGAGACATGACGTCGCGCGAGTGATGTGGCAGGATGTTGCCGTCCGACCCCTGCTCTGCCTGTTCTAGTCCCGACTGCCTGACGAACTACTTCGTCCCGGTGCCTCTAAAGGAAGACCTCCTTCCTCTGCAAGCATTGCAGACAACGTGCATTCTGTGGATTGGTCACCATGACGAGGGGCTGCTGGAGCGTCGGGGGACGAGCTTCGGCTGATGCGGGTGTACTCAGCTTCTGCGAGAGTTCTTCGACTCCTTGGAATGTCCCAGAACCACGAAAACCGCGATACCGCGTGACCCACAGCGGTAGTCCAAACATCGGCACGAAGCCTGCTGAGAGACTTCTTTGGTGATTTCGGTTCTGTGGAGGAGCCAGAAGGCTGCCTCATAGCTGCATGCCGGGCGAAAGAGTTCACGGAAATCATTCTTGGTGTCAGGACTCAAGAGCCATGGCGTAAAGAACCTCCAATAATGGCTTGCGGCATTCGGCCCTCGCCTCGAGCTGGCTGATCTCAGCTGGAGAGAAGCCGGCCTCAAACAAGTTCTCAGATCTTAGCTTGCGCTCACTGCCACTAGCATTTCAGAAAGTAAGGGCTGCGCCATACGCCGTTCGGAAATCACCTTTGTCATCCGAGCTTTGTCAGCTAGCGTCACGAAGTCCTGCTTGAAAGCTCATGCGGCAAAAAGCAGCTAGTTACCGGCTTGCATGTCACTCCTCGAAGTCGACAGGTTCGGACCTTGTCGTTTCCATGGACTCCACCAAAAGATTCAGTTTCACACTCACTTCGGCTCAGAACTCTTTTTGCGCGCGAAGCACGAAGTCCTTGGTCTTTTGCACGTTTGTGCAGGGGGTGGGTGGGTGGGTCACCCTTGAGCCGAGAGCCTACGGAGGAGAAACACTACGCACGCAGCGCTAAGCTACCACGTTTCACACTCACTTCGGCTCAGAACTCTTTTTGCGCGCGAAGCACGAAGTCCTTGGTCTTTTGCACGTTTGTGCAACCTTCCCCCCTTTGTACCAAAAAGGAGTGTGTGCCCCTCCACACAAAGGGGTTGTCGGTCGCGAAGCGCGACACGACAAGGGCCACACAAAGGGGGGATGGCGGTTTATTTATTTGGGAACCCTTTGACCGGCGTCATGTCTGCGCGGGCCATGCAGGCAGCGGTGTTGGCGGACGCCTTCCTAGACGTCCAAAGGTAGGCTAAAAATGCGTCCGAGTTCCACCGGCCCCAGGTTCGGAGGACATAAGAGTCCATCCCCCCTGCCCACATTGCAGAGGCTCCCCCAAATCTGAGAGAGTGGGGGGTGTATGCTTGTACCTCCTCTCCCAAGGAGGCAGCGACAGTTTGCAGTGCCGTCTGGATGTCCTGCCTTGTAAGTTCTCCGAAGAATCTTTCCTCCTGATGCGGCGTGGCTTCTGACCATTTGAGTTCCAGAAACTCTATGGTCGCCAATACAGGGCAGACGGCCGCATCGCTGCGAAATAAGTTCCTCGTGGCGGATTCCCCTTCGGGATCCGTCTTTGAGGCTCTCACAACGATCTGCACCTCATCTGCCCCGCTGAAGGGCGGCCGGGCGAGGAACTCGCCACGGCTATACAGCTTGACATCTTTGACACGGAGCCCAAGCTTTGGGTTATTGCCGCCGACCAGTTCCGAGACTCGCAAGAGAAAGAAGAAACCGAGTTGCAATGCACAGTTGAGCTGTCTTCCCCACAGCCCCCGTGGCAACGCCGCTTGGGCCCTTGCTAACATGTGCGGAGTAACTGGACGTCGCTTGGCGATGGGTCCTTTTCTCCTCCTGATTCCCTCGAGTGCAAGTTGCAAACGAGGAAGCGGCTTCAGCGGGTCTGGGAAGCCGAGCTGTAGGTGTACGCTTCGAATCGCTCCCAGGCGGGCCTGTGCTGTGGCTGCTGCTAGCCCTTGGCCCACAAATAGGTACACCAGATAGTCGAGGAACAACGACTCTTCTCCGGGATCGAAACGATCCACGGAGCGGAGTGCTGAAACGCCCCGACGTCTAGTGTATAGCTCCCACCAGCGCCAATGGCCGTCATACAACCGCTGGGTGGATGGTGATAGGTGGTCCTTCACCAACTGCAGTCTTTCTTGCGCCCAGCGACGGGCGGGGACTACCCCCGGTTCCGGCCCTTCTTCTGAGAATTTCCGCTTCGTTTCTGCGGGGGAATTCCCGCTCGGGGCCACGAGGGGGTGGCTGCCTCGACGCCGATGGTGTCGGGTCGTTAAGCTTGAGGTCTGAGCGGGCAAGAGATCCCCCCGGGTTTCCCGGCGTGTCTCTCGTACCGCAAACCTGACCTTGCGCGTTCCTTCCCCCACCCTTCGGGACGCCGGGCGCGAAGCGCGCCACGGCGGACCCGGCCAGGTGATGAGCAACGCAAAAAGAGCAGAAGCTCCCAACAGTGGTGGTCCCGCAAGGTTGCCAAGTCGACCGGTTTCCTCAGCTTGCCGGTCGCAACCCTGTAGTACGAGCAAAGCGAGGGCGGCGAGGCCACCAAGGATCACTCGAAGGAACCCTGTATAGTTGGACCCCTGGCGTCTGGCCGCGGGTGTGCTCCCCGACGTGGGCAGTCGAGTAACCCGAGGCTCCAGCGGGGAGCAATCCAGACAGGGTCGGTACGCCCGGCTCTTCCTCGCCCTCAAGTGTCCGCAATGCTCCGCATGGAAGCATTCACCGGCGGGCGTAACACGGACGTGGTCGGCCGCCGGCGGGTGTCCTTGGGTGGTTTGACAGGCGACCTCTTTCTTCTCGACGCCTCAGCCTAAGGTGGTGCGCCAGGCAAGATAGAGGCAGCCAGTAGTCAGGAGCCTGTGCGTCCATAGCTCCCAGACTCCCCCTTCTTCCGCAATGTCCCCTTCGGCAGCATTTGCAACGATGGGAAGCAGAGCGACGGTGGTCGGCCAGAGAGCTCGCGTGACGACTCTCCGACGGGTTTCGTCGCGCGGCAAGGGTCGAGCTAACCACGGTCGAGTGGGAGGGGGAGCCTTACTGGCGGCTGGCTGGGTGAACGTGGGGCCACCGGCTCTTCCTCTCCGGTTCTGACGCCCTCTACCGAGCATCCAACCTAGCATCATCCCAAGCCCTAGTCCGATCCCTTCTCCAGCCATGCCCGGGCCTGAAGCAGGCCACGGTGCCTTAATCCCGAGAGGAGGACTGGTGGGTCTCGTAGCTGGCTGCATGCTGTAGGTAGCGACCATCCCCCATAGTGCCAGGAATCCCCCGGTTCTCCAGCCCGTCCTCCGTAGCGCACCTGCCGGGCCCGAAGCGGGCCACGGCATGGCCTTCCCGAGGTGGGGTGAACCCGAGTGAGCGTAGGGGTGGTTCTGCTCGCTTTCCGTAGGGTCGTACTTCCTGGTTTTACCTTGCTTTTCGCAAAACCTGGCCCATTTGATGCGTCGCCTGCGCTCGGACTCAGGCTTGCGCTTCTGAGCTACCGCGGCTCGCATCGGGGCGTCTAGCTCCCCAGCTCGCAGCTCTGCCTGGAAGCGCCGCAGGTTGTCCCTTGCCGCCTCATTCATTTGAAAGTTGAGGTGGCTGGCTGCGTCCGCCTGGTCGCGGACCGGGTCTTGCACCCCTGCACCGACGCCTTCGGCAGTCTGCTGAGCCGCACGGTGCGCAGCAGCTCGCAGGCGGGATTTCTCCTTTCTGCGTGCCACCCACACTCCGGCGGCTTCCTTGTCCTGCAGGAAGCGTGCGTGGTTGATCCACCCGAGGCTTTTATCCATACTGGGCCTCACTGGGTTTTTGCGTTCCAGTTCTGCCAGGGCCGGGGGGAGCGCCGCGAAGTAGGCGGCTTCTGCGCCCTCGAGCTCCGCGAGAGCGGCTGCCCTTGAGGTTGCCGCCTGCGCGCAGGCGTCGCGGTTCTTGGAGAACGCTTGCGCCAGGGACGTAAGGTTCTCCACAAGCTCGCTCTTCTCCTCGCCCGACCCCTGGGCTTCTCTGAGAGCACGCTGAACCCCGGACCAGTTGGACGCGTTGGCGGCTGCCAGAGCCCGGAGAAGCGACAACTGGCCAGTAGCCAACACCACTTTGCGGCGGCGCGGTGGTTCCTCCGTCTCGTCGAGCTCGAGTTCCTTCTTAGTTCCCCTGCCCTCCTCTTGTTTGGTGGAGCTGGACGCAGCCTCGCCCGGCAAGGCGGTAGCTACCGGAATTTCGGCCTCGTCGCCAGACCAATCCGGGTCTTCATCTTCCAGCGACATCTCGCCGATTTCTGCCGTCAACGTGTCCGGGTCGACCTTCAGCGCGATGGCTTCCGGCTCTGCCAGAGCTACCTCCCCCAACGCCTGGGCGGCGTCAACAAGGGGCTGCAAAGGACCTCCTTCCTCAACCTTCGGGCCCCAGATTGCCTGGGTTTCGCCTTCGCGCGAAACGCGCCTCGGCGGACGCAGAGGCGCTCTCCCCTGGCGCAGCTTGCTCTTCCTTCAGTGCTGCTTCCGGGGCGGTAGCCTCTGAGGCGCCCAGACCTGGACCGACCGCAGGCTCTACCTCCTCCATTCCGGGAGCGGAACGCTCCACGGAAGGCATCGGTTCGTCGCCCTCGCGCGTGGCCTCTGCTATTCCGGGAGCGAACGCTCCACGGAAGGCATCGGCTCATCGCCCTTGGGGCTGCCCTCTGGAGGGTACTGGTCTGAGCTCGTCCCCCAGCTCCGGATCGGGGCGTTCTGAGGTTTCGGCCGTGCCCCTTGTTCGCCGCCTCGTGCCGGGGTGCCGGGTTGGTGGCGTGGCCTAAGAACGACGGGTTCCGGTGGAGGTCGCGCCTCCATGGCTCGCAGGCGCTGCGTGGCGCACGCTGCTGCGCTCAGGGTGGACTGCTCCCTGCGGTCCGAACAGGACTCACAGTCGGAGTCCAGAGCTCTCTGCAACTCCACGCCCACTGTGCCCCGGGGCGCGGCCGACGCCAACTTACGCCTGGCCTCTTGCCTCTCGGTAAAGCGTGCGGCCTCTTTGTGCTCGGCCACAGCCTCAGCCCTTTGTTGGGCTTTTTCGGCCGCGGTTTTCGCAGCTCCTTCCCGGCGCGAGCCGGCAGCCATTCCGGGAGCGAAACGCCCCACGGAAGACCCCGCTGCCCGCGGTGGGAAGGGAACCGGTCCTTTCCGCCAGGACTCGATCTGCGAGATATACTCGGGGGGTATTCCGTCCGGTGCCAGGTAAATGTCATTGGTAGTAAGAAGGAACCTAACCTGGGCGTACCGAGCGGCTTCTCTGGCGAGAACAAACACGGAGGTTTCGATGTCCGATCTCCACCTGCCGTGTTTGGACCCACAGGAGAGGAGGTGGATCGCTCTACGCGCGTGCAATCCTCCTTGAGCATGTTGTTGCTGTGCCGCGCGTAGGAGCCGTGCACAAGCACCTCCGGAACCTCCTGTAGGGGGAGCTCTCTGCCAGGCCCCACGACCCCTGCTATGGTGTGACCTGACACGGCCGCCACGGTTCCGACGCACTCGTTGAGGTCCTTCAACGAGACCCATCCGTCTTCGCGGATCGGAAGACCCAGGAGGGCAGCCTCGTGTCTAAGGATCTTGACCAGCCTTCGCCGGTCAGCGTCACTCCGGGCTCGGAACGAGCCACGGAGACGCTCCAGCTTCTCCTGGTCCCTGCGCCCCTTATGGGCTCCCTTTCCCTTCTGGTTGCCTTTGCCGCCCATACCGGAGCAGCGGGTCTCGGACCTACCCTCGAGTTTTCCTCCAAGCCACAGGCGTACCAGGGCCTCTGCGTCGTCTTCCCACGGGAGCTCACAAGCTCCTGCCTTGCCTTCGCTAGGGAGCGCACCGCCCCCCTCAGAGCTGAAACGGCTGCGGTCGGGCGACGTGTCAGGGAGGGAGCCTACAAACTCAGCAGCAAAAGCTGCCAGGGCGTAGGGTGGGGCATGCAGGGCAAGACGTGCATCGCTCTCATCGTCATCTGTGGCGTCCCAGCCCCTTCCCCCGAGAAGCTTATAGACCTCTCTGGCCCCGATCACCCTAACCTGTACCCCTTGTTCCCCATGGCTCAACAAATGCAGCGCATCCCTTCGACGGGGGTCCCAGGAGCCATCGTGCAGAGGGGGCATGGGCTTGGCGGGGTCCCAAACAAGAGCGCGCGACCCCTTTGGGTACGAACCGTCCCACAGGGTTTGGGGGACTTCAACCCAAGGAAGGGGAAAGTGGGGTCAAGGTGCACCGTCCCCTCAACCCAGCCATCCTTGGGTTTGGGGTCCAACCAGTGGGTGGCATACGTGTGCAGGGGTGGCGTGCAGGGCTCGAGAGCAGCCCTTTTTTCATCTGTCGCAGCGCGTGCTTCCTGTCCTGCGCCGGGGTTTACACCGACCAGCACCCAGCGGTGCCACCACACCTGCTCTTTAAAGGTGCGGCCGGTGAACTCCTCCGTCCACCATTCCCAGCGGTTCTGGGCATCTTCTGTGCAAATCGCTTCGACCGCGAGTGGAAAGAGTCTATCCAAATGCTCGCGGCCTGCGCGGGCACGCCAGCGCCTCCGCTTCGCCAGTCACGGTGGCGACGCAAAGCAGACGTTCTTCCTGCGTCGGGGTTTCCTCCGCACCGGGAGCGGAACGCTCCACGGTGGGTGCTCCTTCCGATCGGGGCTAAGGAGTCTTGGGGGTCGTGCTTCAAGCCTCCAGCGGCAAAGAAAGCTCGGGTGTACACACCGTGCTCCGAAGCACCGAGCTCATGCACCTTCCAACCGAACGCGGGCATGGCCCGTGGAGGGGCCGGTCCAATCCTCCGTGCGGCGAGCTGCAGGGCCATCTGCCGATCGGAGTCTGGTTGGCCTACCCACAAGAGGGCTCTGCGGTGCCAAGCTTCTTCCAGCACTCGGCCCCAATCTTCTGGAACACGGAGGCGAGTCAGCCTCTGTTGCTCCATGACTTTGTCGGGGTCAAGCCGGGTCAGGTCGTCGGCGGTTTGGTTTTGTGATAAGTGCGAAGGTATGCCCCCCTCACCTGTAGGCCATAGACCCCCTCTAGCGCTCCCAAGACTTTCAGGAGGTGGTTGGCTTGCGCATTCCCGGCTTGCCGCTTGCGCAACCAATCTTGCACATTGGTGTTGTCTCCCAAGTACAGAACCACGCTGCCTGCCCAGGCTTCCTTTCTGGCGACTACTAACACGAGCAAGGCCAGCAATTCCGCGACGCCTATCTGCACCAAGTCCTCCTCGGGCTCGGTACGAGCCTCGAGGTCGGTGGGATCCTGGGCGTTGGCTTCAAGGGGCGATAAGAGAGGAGCTGCGGCGCAAGCTACTGCGACCCTTGCGGTCCAGTCGATCGCTCCCAGCCGGGTGGGCGTGGCGTCAGCTGACACCCAGACCAGGTTGCGCTTGACCTCTGGTAGGGCCACGAGTTCAGGCGTGGTGAGGGCGTGCTCGAGCTGTGAGACGAAGCGCGCCTCCCAAAATTGCCGCGAACCGACCAGCAGCCTTTGCAGCTCGATGGCGCTCCAGAATGCTTCCCACTGTGCGGACTGTTCCGCCTCATTCCCGCGTAGGACGACGTGGCCTTCTCGGTCGGCGGGTCCCAAAAGCGCATTAGTGCTCTGGAGGTAAGGGGCGAGTTGCGGGAGGACCCCGAGCCAGAACTGTTGAGAGCCCCGCAACACCTGGACTTCTTTGAGCGGTACCTTGGTCTGGCCGGCGTCGAAGTACGGGGACTGGAGGACGTGGTAGGCTCGCTCGACCTTGAGGGGTGGGAGCCGACAGGTTCCGGCCTCTGTATCGAACTCTAGGCCCCAAATCAATTTTCTCGTGGTGAGAGTACCCTCCTCGACGTCTTTGGCCGCATTGATGGCGAGTGGCCCCAAAGTCTGTCGGATCGCTTCTTCCAAAGCGTCGACCGACAGCTGAGGGCGTAGGCCCAAGTCGGGCTCGATCACAACCGAGTCGTCCATTAAAGCGAGCGACCGGAAGGAGGACGAGTCGTGCCACTCGGGCCGGTCGGGCCCGCATGCCCTGTGTAGCAACTTGATCGCCCATGCGAAAGCCATGAACTCTCCTGGGGCCCCAGTCCATCCAAACGTCATTGCGAGGTACAAGACCGTAACCGGGCGCGAAGCGTCGCCACGGCTGTCCCGGGTAGCCCCTTCAGTGGGGAGATCCGCTCCGAAAAGCCTGCAGTCGTCCTGCTCGACCCAAAGCCACTTAAAGGCTTCTGAGACGTCTTTCTTTGCCAATAAGACGCGGACGCCGGGGTACCTGCTCTTGTACCACATCACCAGCCTTACTACCTCAGCGTATCTGGGTTGGATGGCTGGAAAATGGTCGTCCTTATGGCAAAGCTCATTAACGACTCTGGCGTCCCATATTACTCTCCCTTTGGAGGAGACTGACCTGTCTGGGTTGTACTTCGGCACTCTTGCCAATGGTACAGATACCACCCCCTCTAACAGGTCCTCTTCATCGGGGCCGGGGCTCATCAAGAGCACTCGTCCTCGCGTGGCGTCCTGCCAGATTAGCTGCCGAGCTTCTTCCACATGATCCTTGAGAGAGGGATGCGGGGTGGCCTTAACCCGGGCACGCTGCGTGCCACGGTACTCGGCCTTTACCCCTTCCTGGGCAACTCTTCTAACCCACGCAAGGAGATCCTCCGGAAGGTGACTATCGAGGTGGTGATCGAAAAGCCCTGCGAAGTGATCTTCTCCCCGAGCCCTCCACGCGTAGCGCAGCGCTCCCACCGTCTCCTTCCATCCTCCACAAAGCCTGAGGAGGGTCGTGCCAGCCTGCACGGCACCATTCCAAGCCTCTAAAGAGTACTCGACCTGGTGCACCTTCCGCAGGTAGGCCTCAGTCGCCTCCTCAGCTTCTTTGGAGAGGCTCTTGGGCAGCCAAGACGGCGGAGGCCCCAAGAGCGGGCCAGAATCAGCGAACAGCTTTCCGCACCTGACGGAGTCACCTGTTCCCTCGGAGAGGTCGGCCTCTTGGCTTTTTCGCTCAGCCTCCCCCGCAGGGTTATCAAGAACAATCTTCAGCCTTTGCATTTTGGAAGCAAAATCCTCCTCCCCCCCCCCGGTACTACAAAGCGCGGCGAGCCCAGGGGGCACGCAGAAAGACGCGCGCAACATGGTAACCCCTCCGGCCGGGCCCAACAGGGGGCTGGGCAGGCGTTCGGCGTGCCAACACGCGCCGGCCAGTTGGATCCGAGTGGCCTTGTCGGTCCAAGCCCGCCGGTAGAGGGGAGCCTCGAGCACGCAACGCCCACCTGTTTGTAACTGCGCGGCGGCCAGCCGCAAAACGGAGGACCACTCGTCGGCGGGCGGACCCGGAGGCAGCGCGGCGGGGAGAAGCCAGAGGCAGGAGACGCCTCCTTCAGTAATGTACGTCAGAGCCGCGGCTGCGGCAGCGGTCTGGCAAAGGTCCCCAGGCACAATCGGAGGCGGCGTGCGCCGTGGAAGGCCCCAACACCAGCAGCGGGAGGGGCTGGCCTGCGGGGGGCAGACAGGAGAGCAGCGGCCAGTCGACGGACGTGGTCGGAACGGCGGGAGCAGCGGTGTGCGGGTCGGGCCCGGAACGGGCCTCGACAGGGTGGCCGCGACCTGCGCGCAAAACCTGTAACCCAAACGCCCCGTCCGAAACGAACCGGGCGCCCGCTTGGGGTGGCAGACCTGGCACTGCAGGAGACGCCCCGCGTCGAGAAGCGGAGAGCCCTCAGCTTTGTCAAGGTACGCCTCCCAGCCAGCTGCCTCGAGCTCGCGGCTCCCCAAGGGCGGCAAGCAGGACGCGTCGGGAACCAGCAAGCGCATGTGGCCACGGTGCACCAGCACCCACCTGGTGTCCTCAGCTTGGCCGCTGTAACGGCTGCCACAGACAATCTCCACGCTAGGCCGCATATATGCGTCGAGGCGCAGGACGGCCAAGCCCAGGCAATCCCACTCCTCCAAAGGGTGGGCAACCAAAGTACGGTAGTCGCGGTCGTGCCCGAAATGGAGAAGGTCGTGGTGGAACACTCGGACGTCCGCTTCGGCCTGAGTGAGCCGTTCGGGCGTTGGCCCCAAAGAGTCCTCGGCGACTCGTGCCTGCGAGCACCACCGGACTCTCCACTCAGCGGCGAGAGCCCAAACCGCCTCGGGCGTTGGGAGGGGCTGGTCCGGTGTGGCGAGATAAGCGGCGGCAACGTGCAGCAACAAGCACTGCTTAGGCTCGTCGCGGACGGCGGCAAATCCCATCCGTTCGCAGGCCTCCGAGGAGAGGGGAAGCTGGTCCTGGTAGTCGTACATGGCCCAGTGACCGACGCCCTTCCAGGTGAGCGTTCCGGCCCCGATGGAGGAATTCCATGTAAGACCCGAAAGCTGCACCAGTGGGGACTCGCCGGCCTTGCGGTGGACGCCGCGTTCCTCAAGGAGGTGGGCAGCCTCTTCAGACAGCTCTGGTCCACCCAGGGAGACGGCTTCCTCCAACAGGTGCGTAACATCCTCAAGCTCAGGGGCACGGCCCGTTTCCTCGCGGAGGCGTAGAAGGCGATTACGCAGGTAGACGCCCACCAATCCAGGGGGATAAGGCCCCAGTGCGGGCTCTGCGGCGTCAATGACTCGCATAGTGTCCGCTCGCGCTGACTTCTCAAACTTTGAACTAGGGCAGGTAAGAGTAGCGGCGGCAGCGTCCACGTCGTGCCACCAGTTGCTGCCTTCGTCTTTGAGAAGTGCGCCAAGGGTTTCCTCACGGTCGGTGGGCAGGACATTGTCCAAATCTGCCACCACATGTCCTGTCTGTTCGGGGACTCGTTCTCCCGCCCGAGAGGTGCGGTCAGCGTTGCCCGTGCCCGCAGCTTGATTGGTCCTCTGGGTGGCAGAAACTTTGGCCTTGGCTGCAGCGATACCTTCCTGCTTAGCAGCGGCGGCTTTCGCAGCTTGCTCCGCCCGAACCCGGGTAAACTCACGGTCGACTTCGTGCCCCCTCGGCGCAGCAACTGGAGCTGGACCGTGTAGTCCAGTGTCGTCCACTTGGGAGCGGCCTTATGTTACACCCGCGATGTGTCAGGAAATCCCTGCAGAGGTATTGGCCCTGTTGGTCTTTCGGCCGGTGGTCCAGGGACCGGGCCGCTTCCTTGGGCGTGAGGCTGGGACCGAGAAGCTTCGGTGGTGCAGCTTTGTCTGCCGCTTCGCCACCAGCTCGACCCCCCTTAGGGGGTGGAGGTACGCCGGGCTCGGTTCGAGCCTCGGTGGCATCCCCTTCTCCTGCAGCCCGACCTCCGGTGTGGCCCTTCTTCTGCGGGAGAGTTGGCGCTGCATTCGCGGCAACATATCGGTGCAGAAGTATTGGGTATCGTCGTCAAGGCGAAAGGTACCCGGCAGTTGGAGCCAGGGTTGCCCGTCTGGGCCAGGGGACAAGGCGAAGAACTTTAGTCTGGCGAACGTGGGAGTCTCGTCCTGCATGGCTCTGCGGATGCGGCGATCCAACTCCCGTGCTTCTTCGCAGAAACGGGCCCAGAGTTCTTCCCATGCACCGTAGACTGCTGACGCTGACCAGGCGTAGCCATGTTGTTCCCCTAAGCGAAGCAGATGTGAAGCGGTCTTTTCGAGCACGGGGTAATATTCTTCTCCAAAGAGACAGGCGAAGGCCCAAGACTGGCGGAGGGCGGCTCTGAACCATGAGGTCAACGTGTTAGGGTACCGGCCCTTACGTTCAAGTTTGAGGTCGGGTGAGCCCCCGTAGTTGTCGAAATCTTCCTCCGAGGTGAGTGGAAAATCTCCGGCCGACAGGCAGTACTCCGGCAGAGTGTTGAGCGTTTTCCCTCCCAATTGCAGGGCCGCAAATCCATAGCTGTGCCGGTTTTGAATGTTGCAAGGGAACTCGATCTTCCGCAACTGAGGTCTCGCTTGCGTCCCGGCGATGCGAAGTGCATGAAAGAGTTCCTTTCCTACCACGCCGGGGCAGAGAGTGACACTCAGGGAGTCGCAGCCCCGGAGCAGGAAAACTAGCCTCTCCTCAAGGCGCCCAATCGATGCCAGTTTACCTCGCTCCTGTGCGAGGGCGTCTTCCTTCGAGGTCAGGCTTTTGGCTATCGCCTGGAGGGCTTTAGTCGTCTCGTCTGCCGCGGGTGCCTCTGCATCCGTGAAGGCTCCTGCCCGGAAAGCCCTGGTGGCCTGGGCCAGCGCGTCTACCGCATCGGTTCTACCCCCAGCTCCCCCTGCCCCTGCCCCGGGGTTTGGCCTGAATAACGCCTGAGCCGTTGGTCGGTGATCCGGGGCTGGAGCAGCCCACGGACGATCCGGGGCTGGAGCAGCCCACGGACTTGTCCTGCTCGGGTGGTAAGAAGGAGGGCCCGGGTCCGAAGCGGACCACGGGTAGAAACCTCCTCCTGGCTGCCCGTCTGTCGAGGCCTGCGGCTGGGCTAATTCCCAAATGAATTTGCCGGCCTCGGCCGGTAGTTCACTGGTGAGTCGCAAGCAATGCCTCCGTGCCAGTTCCCGGAGACGTCTTTGCTCTCGGAGGAGTCCGGCCGTCCACCGCTGACACCTCGACTGCTGAGTCGTGCCCCTTCCCCTGGAGCCTCGCTTCCATATACGCGAACAGGGCCTGGCTGTCGTCGGGTGCCTCGGGTCTGGAGGTGCTCCTGTCCATCGCGCCCCTTTGCTTGAGAAATATAGCCCTTTTTCGAAGATCTTCATCCGGTATCCCCGCGATCTCCTCCCAGGTCAACCCTGTGAGTACCTGATCCTCGACCGAAGCATCAACTCCAGGAAAGGGGGCAACTGAGGTGGCCCCGTCCAAACGCGGGGGAGAGGAAATCCCTCGGAGTTCTGCTGCCTCCGTTTGCGTTCCGCGCTTGGGTGTGGCATCTTGTGAATGCGGCCGGGCGCGCTCCGCGCCACGGCTGCTCGACCTCTTTCTGGCTTCTTGAGGACCACGTGACCGAGAAGCGAAGTTTCCCGGCTTGGGGGTTGGGCCTCGTTCTTCCTTGCTGGCGTGCAGTCTGCAAAGTTTGACCCCTCCCTTTACGGTCTGGGCGACCTTCCCACAGCCCTCGACCGAGCAAGCTCTTCGGGTTTTCGAAAGGGCGTAGCTCTCTTGGTGGCGGGCGCATAACTGGCAGCTAGCTTGAAGCCCATCCCAATGTAGTTCGCCACTACTACTTTGCATGCCGTCATCGTTGAGAAGCTTGACCCACGAGCACGCGGCGTCTTTGCAGCGCTCTTTGCTGAGCCTTTTCGTCTGCGTGCCCTCTTTCCAGGCAATCGCATCTGCCTGGCATGGGTTGTCTTCTTCCTCCGATTCGGTCTCCGACAAATCGTGGCGCGGAGTGCGCCCTTCTTCCTCACCCGGGCGCGGAGCGCGCCTCGAGTGCTTCGCTCCGCCACAACAGCACCAGGAGGCGATCCAACGCCCACATGCGCGCCCGGTGCCCCCAAAGTCCCGTGACTCCTTGTAGGGCCATGAACTTGGACGCATTGAGAGCCCGACACATGGGTCCCCTGCCCGACAGTTCGTTCAGGTCGACGTCCACGCACTGGGGGACCACACTACTGGCCGTGATATGCAGCTCTGCTGCTTCAGGCGAAGTGCATGGTTCTACCGAGCACAGGTGTACAACACACTGCGCTCGCTCCAAACACCTTCTCCAGTAGCGGTGGGACGCCCCGTGTACACTGTCACACCTGCAAAGGAACCCATGACGGTTGGTGCGTCCCCGTACGGCTCCGTGCCGTAAGCGGGCAACAGCTACCCCGTCGGTTACGAGAAGATCGTACGGGAGCTGTTGTTCACCTCTCCCTCTTACTTGATCTTGAACGTAGGTGACCGACCAGGGATGCTCACCCTGGGGTCCTGTCCATCTAACGTGGTATGGGTTTTCGCCGTGCCCTCTCAGCACGGCTTCCCAGGTTCCTCGGCCCGCCACGTACTGGAGCAGCGCCCCAATGACGACGATGATGGGCCTGACGACCCACGCATAGGTCCAGCAGGTAAGTTGTAGCATACCCAGCAGGATGGTGGTGGTGGCCAGCCAATAGGTCCACCTTGCAGCGAGCCCAATGGAGGCACACAGGGTGCCGCACCAGGTCAGCCCCCCTTCCCATATCTCCCACAATACTCCGGCCAAAATCCGGAAGTACCAGCGTCGGGAATGGGCATCTTCAGCTTGAGGCGTGCTGGCTTTTGGTTCGGTGGAACCTTCCCAGGACCAGTCGAACCACCAGTACGATGCTCCCGGGCTCGGTTCCGATCCACGGGTACTGAAAGGCTCGTGCCCTTCTGTAGGGCACGAACCTGCTCCTTCTTTGTCGCATGTTTGGTTTTCGCTACCCACTGCGAAAGGCCATAGCCCCCCGAGCGGGCGCACCAGTGCGCCGATCAACAGCAGGGCGACTCTCATTGTCACCCTTGAGCCGAGAGCCTACGGAGGTGAAACACTACGCACGCAGCGCTAAGCTACCACATTGTCACACACGGAGGTGGTTTCGTGTCAACCTGCAAAATGCAATATAGCACTCACAGAACCTGGCGGGAGCTCCGGAAGAAGTGTGTTCAAGGGCACATCTCTGCCGACGTAGTCCTGTCTTGCATTGCAGCAACATGGGAACTTGCACTCTGTACACTGGGCTCCTGCACTGCAGTCGGTACCGACGAGGCCTCCAACGTCTCCTTCCGGTGTCCACGGATGTCCACGGCATCCCCCCAAAATCCCGCGAGATCTGCAAAGCAAACCCCCGCCGCTTTTCTCTCCTGGGCGACCCCCCGGTGAACAAAGATGTCGTGGAGCCTGACCAAGTCTGCATCAGCGTGCTGCTCAACAGCTCAACATGCTCAGACTCTCAGTCTCAGATGCCCCGGTTGCACCATGAGGTAGTCCCGGCAAGAACATGCAGGCATCGCTCCACCGACTATCAGTTTCCCTTGCACTGAAATACCTCTCGATCAGAATCATCCGTTCGTAATCTTTCTGTCGGTCGGGCTGCTCCCAACGCAATCACACAAATCGGAGCGTGCTCTCCTAAGCCCAGCGGTGCTTCACATAGTTTGTTAGATCATCATTGCACCCGTGGCTGCACAGTTCAGTTCTCTACGCACGGCATTCGATCATTCGCATGTCATACAAAAAGGGGGTTTTATTTTGGGATCTGGGCGCAGCAGCGAGCCCTGTCTCTCTTAGTTGTCTGGCTCTGCTATGGACTGGCCGCTCCATTTCATGCTGGCTTATCGACTTCAACTCTGGATATGGTGTTTGCCGCTGCTGAATTTTGCTCTCACGGGCCGCTAGGGGGTCGGCGTATGTCACCCCCTCGCTGCTACAATCGCTACAACATTTTCTGCGACGCTCCACTGAAGCTGGCTGTGACTCGAATCATCGCTGCCGCGTTCCACTTGCAATAGGGATACCACTTAGATTATGGACTCTCTGCCAAGTACGCTTCTGATTTATGGTATTGATGACGAGTTTTCGTGATGATTAGCGTGCGGCTGACAAATCAACGTGCTCACGGGTCATCTCCTTTCTGATGCCACTTTGAAGCGGCTAGTAGTCTTGCTGCTGTGGGAGACGATTCCCGGATCGGAACTTGCGCGTTCGGAACAAGAAACAGGTCCTTTCTGGCATCGACCTCGGTGCCTTGTGCGTGGACACGGTGCATTCATTTGTCCCAGCTGGAGACTTGCGGAAAGCATGACGGACAACAAGGCGGGTGTGTCTATTCATGTCGCGGCACTGAGACGGGGGCCCTGCAGGTGCAAGAATTTGCAAGGTCTCTTGGATGTGCAGCGCGAGGTGTGCTCTGGACATTCCAAAACCCAGGCCTCTTGAGCTCGGTTTCGCGGTGTAGGCGCATCAGCCGGAGGAACCTGAGCATCACCGGCCGAATTCCTAGTGCGTAAAAAACTGGTCGAGAGGTAGCCAAAATGGGGCCTTGACTCATTGCAGTCGAGGGTTCCGTTTCGGTTGACATCAACCTGTAGATCGTCCGAGCATTTTGCGAGCGAAACGAGTCTTTTTCGCGACAACTGAGCAGTCAGCCTGAGCAAGCAAAATGTAGAGATGGTCGGTTCCTCCGCAAAGCATGCGTGACAAGAAGAAAGAAGGAAAGAAGAAGCAAATGGACAGCGTGGTCCTACGCTGAAGCCCAGAAACCGCAGCATGTCTCCCAGCTCATGCACGTTGATATTGTCAGACCTTCGGGCAGGCTCGCTTAGAAAGCTTTTGCTAGATCGAGACGTGGGTCGCTGATAAGCTGGTTGCTCATCACGATCGAACTTTCGAAACACATCCGCATATTCCGTAAGCTCCTCATGAGGGAATCGCTGTTGAAAGAAACCTGAAAGCTGTGCAAAGACTGCGCTTCCTTCTGGCTGAAGCCGTCGCGCTGCTTGAAGAGCAGCATGAAGTGGAAGAACTCCTGAGCCGGAACGGACAGCACCTTGATGGGCTTGCGGTACACGGCCACTCCTCGAAGTCGAGTTCCGCATCGTGCTCAAAGTCGACCTGTGCTTGGCGCTTCCGTGCCTTGCTCCAAAGCAACTGACTCGGTCGGCCTCTTCCAGCACCTCGCCGATCACTTGCCGCATAGGCCGATAGCCCAAAGCCTGCCTCGAGCACACGCAACAAGCACGAAGGGCATCCTCGCTCCAGGCGTGAAGTACAGGAGTGGAAACACTCCCAAGATCGCAAAAACGATTCTGTTTTCGTAGAGCAGCGCAATAGATATCCTGTAGTTGCTTGTCTTTCGGGTCTCACAGCTCCTTCTTGCTACTGTCATGCCCTCGCCACTTTTACTTTGCCCTTGACCCCTTCGTGTTGACTTGCGCAGCTAGCGATCTTGCAAGCAGATCCTGCGTGCCGTTCCGTGAAGAAGTGTGGCTGTGGGCAATAGAAGGAAGAGGAGCTCAGTGTTCTCGCAACCGGAGATGCAGCAGTGAGTCCTGACAATGAGCAAGGTGGAGTGTTTGGCGCATACTGCTCATACGAGACCCGGACGTAACGTCTCCTTCATTTTTTGTCAACCCTGTTGCATGCCATGTTGTGTTTGAACACCTGGTCGCTTCTTGTTTATCAGCTTGGCCTTCCTTCTGGAATACTGGCCTTACTATTACCAAATATTACCATTATCAGTTTGCTTGCGATAGTGTTGTGATTTTGTGTTTCAGCGGTGTTCATCTTATCTTCTTTCCATTGACGCAACTGTCACTGCTGCTGCTCATGCGTATGTCCATCATTCTTGGTGTTCGTCTTGTCCGTCGCCTTCTTTGTTGGTGCTCTTACTGTTCATGGATGGCTACCTACACTTTTTATTCTCATTTGTTTTGTCATCTGTGATTTCGCATCTGCTACTTACGATGACTTTCCTGTTCCTTATTGGTCAATGTGCGTTGCTTCTCAATTTTTGCATTTTGGATATCCGTTCATTTTATTTCATGTATACACTTCGTATGTGCTAGGTAACTCCCTCCCCCACTTATCTACCCGTTCAGCGTTCTCTAGCGCATCTATACGATTCGGTGGCTTATAGCAAGGAGCAGGGTAGGCAGCCCGTAGTTCGTGCATCTGTATGCGTGTCAAGCTTATCCTGGCAAGTCACACACGAAGTAAGGCCAGCGCCCGTTTCACTGTCAACTAACAAAAGAAGCGGGCCCCTGTTTGGTTTGTGAACCCATGACTCCTGTGTGAGTTTTTCGGTTAAGGTTGTAGACACTCACTTTGCAGCTTGTAGGGCTGCATGGTTCACTCTCGGATTTAAGGTTTCATACTTCAGTGTGCGGGTTCGTGTTGAAGCCGTCAGTCAAGGATTCAGGTTGAAGGATTCTTCTCAATGGCTGATTTGTGAAGTCGTCCAAAGCGCTACCCTATGCATCCTTGAATCTAAGCACACGATTGTGAAATTCAAACGGGCCTTGCAAAAAAAAACTGTACCATGGTATGGTACGGCTTAGAGTTGCGGGGCGCAGGGTGGGGCGAGAGAAGTTTGCCGGAGGATCGTTGAGCCCCCGCTTGTCAGGACGGCGAGACGTTTGAAACCCGACGTCCTTCGCAAGCACCTACATCTTCTGACTTAGTTGGGTTGCGGGTTAGAGCCATGCGCTTTCTTGTTTTCTCGTCCTCCTCATAAATGCAGTACGTAACGTTGCAGACATGAGGGGAGATACCCTACCTCACCCAGGGAGACCGTCTGCATGAACGTCTAAACTAGACTGGAACAACTTAACAGAATTAGTTTGAAAAACTCTCGGGCGGGTTCCTTGAAGGGATTCTGGGGTTTTGTCGGCTTTTGGTACAGGGGCTTGAATATCTAGAGTACATGTTATACTAGAAAAATACAGCCGCCACAACGGAATGTTGGTACTTCGTATTCAGACCTAGACGACTTTCCTTCAGGCATTGGAAAGTCGGCGAATTTGAACTCAGTTCATTGGTCTGATGACAATTCTTCTGCTGGTTCCGTTGCCGAGAGTGTTCACCCATCGCCCCTTCCTTATTGCTTGTCTTCATTTCCTGGTGATGCTAACTCACACCGTGAGGCTCTCGAAACACGGCTAAACACGTCTACAAGGACGACTCCCGTCCATCAACTTGCAGTTGCGGCTCTTTGCTACTACATCTGGCTGCAGTGCCTTGACCATTAAGGTTTGACATGGCAGCTTGGAACGTGGAGGTGAAGCTTCCCACAAACCGCTGCGCTGCTACCAGTGTGGACGAAAATTCCGGAGCAGTTCCACAACACCCTGGCACATGCTCAGATTCGAGCAAGACATCTCGAAGCTCTGTAGCACTGATGTTGCCGCTGCTGTCCTGCGTGCATGTCTGCGGGTGAACTGGATCAGTGCAACTGGCTCCCGTGCCTGGTCAAATCGTTTGAAATGCCTCTTGTATTCAGCCTGACCATCATCGGCAGCACGACAACACGACCCTACGAGAAGTCAACCACCTCCCGGACCTGCTCAGCAATTCGCAAACCTCTGGCGAAGATCAGAAACTCATGGAACGAAAGACCTCAGATTTGCTGCAATGGTGCACAGGACTGCATGAACGTGCTGGATGTTGCCATCGCATTAGGGAAGCAGCAGAGACTTTGCTTGCCATGCAAAAAACACTGCACAGTTATCTCAGAGGACCAAACAGACACCAACGAACACACGCGACAAGAATAAGGGACCGCAACCGGTTTCCTCGCACATGGGCTGGCCTCGATACTTCTATTGCATGCAGTCAGAGCATGCGGGATGAGTAGTTCACCGGGGTATGGGATGGTACGAGTACACGTGCAGCCTGGCAGGATGTCGAGGCATGACTGGCGCCGTGTACCATGTACTGCGGCCAATTCTCCCCGTCGATGCTAGCTCAACGACCGCCCGTTCTTCTTGGGCTGTGGCCTTCGTTTGCCCCAAACTGCCTGCACATGGCAATACCCAGCTGAAACTAGATGCAGCCGTGTGTATGTATTCATGTGTATAGCTGAGAGAGTTAAAGAGTCACAGAGGGGGAGCGATACAAAGTGAAAAGAAGGGGAAACGGTGGGAGGAAGGGAGGGAGGCAGAGGGTCAGAGAACTGGAGTGAACTGCAGGCCCGTGCCTCTTCTGACCGTTGGCATTGTTGCAAAGCTTGTGTGCAATGCCTTTCAACACAGCTCTTGAAAGTATTTTCTCCTGGTCCCGAGGTGAGATACCCGCTGCCAAGCAGGTTGCTCATATCTACCTCGTTGACTGCGCTTAGCGCCCCACGCACGGCGTGGCTCTCGGAGTGGAGGCCGAAGACCGCGACCTGAGGAGGGCGAAAGCACTGGGAAAGCAGGGGGACCTCATGGAGCGATGCTGCTATGCCCTGCTATGCTCAATGTTCCACGCTGTGTCCCGAGCCAGTGCATCCTTGAGGTCGTCAATCTGTAATTGCTGCCTCGGCTTCGCTGTTCCGGCCAAGGCATCTTCGCACCCTGCCGAACCCGAGATTCCAGCCCCCGCTTCAGCTTGACGGACTCTGCGACGAAGCCGGAATAAATGTCCCACATGCGCTTCACCTGTTTAAGTCTTGATGTCTGAATGTAGATACAGGGCCCTTCAAAGTCCACGAAAAGCATCGACCTCCTCCTTTGTGAAGCCTTCGGTGTGCTGGTAGACCTGTAGCACTGCAACTCGACAAGAAGTGGGGCATACGGATACCCTGAAAATGCAAAAGCCCCTGTGCACTCTTCACACAGCGGTCAAGAATCCATGAGCCACGGGCAGTCAGAAAATAAATGAATTCTTCGAAGTTCCTGGATGCAGCTGTCGAGGAGTGTGTGCATGTACAATCTAGCAGTATCCGACTCAATTGCATGAAGTCCACGCTTACGATCCGAGCGACAGCTGACCATTCCCATCATCATCGACCACTTCCAATGCCTTTGTCAAGCTTTGATGGTATGGTTTGCTGCAGTGGTCAATTACAGAAACATGGCTGACATGTGTGAAGTTGGTCTCGCCTTGTTAGTCTGTTCTGAACAACCGCTCGTGGATGACAACATCACCGCTACGATATGTATCTGCTTCCTATCCAATCTCCTCCTCAATCATCTGGCGCACAACCACGATGCCGATGCTGAGAAGCAACCTAAACTGATCAGCTGCTTCAAGCGAACTGATGGAAGGTATATTTGTGTGCTCGCCTGACCAGAAACCAGGCACCAGACTTTCTCAGCTCTGAAATCTCGATTTCTCCGCTGCCTATCAGTTCCCCACAGTTTGCCACGGTTCGACATCTCTTTCTCTCAGACTCGGGAGCAGGCCATCACAATCAAACCTGTCGAAAACGACTTGATACAGATCAAACTGGGCTCGGCTGTACCTGACCGACGATGTGCGCGACATGACAAACCCTAAGAGTATACAGACCCTGCTGGCATGAACCCGACGGCCAGGTCCGTTCATGAGTCAACTGCACATGCTGAAAGCACTTCTCTACGAACTCCAGGAACTCATTGAAGTCCATCTCCTTAAAGGACCTGGCGTTTGCAAGACCACTCTACCCGACTCGAAGGCTACACGTAAAACTGCTCGAACCAGCTCGATCTCAGGATGGGACGTAACCTGTCCGGCAACTTGGTTAAGCTCCTCTTCGGAAGTGACCTGGTTGTGCGTCGTGCACACGGTGTGTGGTGTGTGTATGCGATTTAGTGAACACGAATCAAAACAAGGGCATCAAGCGCAGTCCACCTGCATCTTTTGATGAAGCTTCGGTGCAGAATAGAGGTCCCATCAAGCACCCAAAATTCCGAGCAGCGTGCTAACATATCATCACAGCATTCTTTGGGGGGATGGGTGAACAAAAAAGGACCTGAGCCCGCGATCTGGGTCGAAAGACATGTCCGAAATTTTCCGGTGCGATTTCAACAGGGAGGATATAGTCGATGTGTAACGGATGCGTATGCAAACATCTGGGACCTCCACAACAGAGGCAGATTGGCCCGACGGAGCGTTTCATTCCCGTTGCGTCAAAAGACTTACCACCAGGGCCGACAGCCCCTTCTAAACCACGGCCCCGTGCAGCAATGTGCCCTGCGTGGGACCAGAATCCAGCGTCCCCTCACATTGCAAACTGGAAGTCTGGATCCGCCAGCCATGAGCTGACTGGGTCTGGCTTCTTCGACAAATTGCAGCCAGAACATGCTGGGATTCCTGAAGATTTGGAGGTGTCGGAGAGCCGACACAAACCGAGAAGGCCTCGAAATCTCAGCGTCGGACGACGTAGCCCAAGAACTCCATGGCGTGCGGCAGGTCATCCTTGCAAGCAAAACGGCTGTTCAAACCTTCAGCCTGCTGCCGCGCACTCTACGAGTACCAAGGTCCTGCAAAATCTCATTGCCGGTGGAGTTGCGAAAGCGATTGAAGACCATCCTCATACGCTGCACTGTTGCCTCGCATGCATTGCCGCATCGCGACAGACGGCAAGGGGGATTGAATCGGATTCCAAAAGGACCTCGTCCATCATGTCTGCCTTGCCGAAGTACGTGTTTTGAATCTGCTCCAGACCTGTGAAGAAACCAGAAACCCGTCGGTCACCCGTCGGTGAAACAAAAGCACCGGGCGATCTTGGAGGTTTGGCAGACCGTAAGAGGCATCATCGCGTCCCTTATGTGATTCACAGTCGCAGGGATGCAATGCATCTATGTTCAAGGCGACGGCATCACACACACACACACACACCGTGACTGCCCGACGCTTGCTTAGGTTCCTGCGAGCGTTTTCCACTTCGTGGAAAACTGTTGCGTGAGCTTCTTCCCTGACGGCGGTTCGATGAGAACAAAACAAAAGCACACGAACAGCAGTCTTGACAGGCAACTACATAAGCACCCCATGGTGTCCTTGCTTCGACACGGGTCGTCTTGATTTCGGGGAAGGCGCCGTTGATCCTCAGAACACGGGTATGATATCAAACAGGAGTCTGTCGAGTAAGATGCAAACTGGCCAGGCCTGTGGCATCTTCAGCTGCCGGCCTTCCAAAAGCCAGGTCCGGCTCCCAGCGAAGATTCCGATTGGGGCCTTGCGCCTTGCCTGATCGATCTCTTGTCCATCCCAGAATTAGCAGGCTCCTTGGTCTTCATGCTTGGCTTCTCGTCTCAATTCACTTGAAGCCACAGGTTTGAGCCAGGGGACGCCAGCTGCTTCGGTGTCAGCCTCACCCCAGAGAATGCACAAGCTGGAGACAATCGATTGGCTGGAGATGCCAGACTGGCCTGGTTCATTTCTTCCAGCTGCTTCTTGCGTAATTCTGCGGCACTCTTTGTCGCCTCATCTGCCTTTGCAAGGTGCACAGTTTTGCCAAGCATGGACAGCGATAGCCGACCCAAATGCTCTGCATTGCTCTGCCTCCGGCACGCTTGCCAGGGTGCTCCGGCACCACGCTTCCAGTTGAATCTGTGCCTCTTCGGCAACCTCCTAGAGCAACAAATGCAGTCAGACTCCACAAATCAGATGAACCTGTGACTCCTTGCCTTCTTCTTGCCCTTTTGTTTCGACCGGGGCTGCTTCTTGTTGCGCCCAAGCCCCTGTGCAAAGGGAAGACTCATCAGACACAAAATAGAACACAAAAAAAGTTGTGGAATCGCTGGAAAAGCAAAGCAAAGGAGCGCCTGCCCGGTCTTCTGGCCTCATGGCAGCCGTGGGAAACGAATTCACATCCCTCCAACTCACTTGAATGCCCCGCAGCAGTCGTGTGCTGCTGCGGCAATTCGGCCCTTATAGGTGGTCCTTGATCGGATAAAGCAGACTAGCTGACTGGCTGTCGCCTGCTCATACTTGCACCTGCATTTGAGGCGGTTTCCGGACAGTCAACAAAGTATGCCCTTCTCAGCCCATGGTCTTGGCCTTGGTGCTTTTTGGCATGCAGCATGGCATGCAGGTGCATGTCTGCGCGTGCATGTCTGCGGGTGCGGGTGACAGTCGTACCCTCGGCGATGACGAGGCGGGCAGATGTTGGCTTTGAGCCGTGTTTGGCAAGTCCTTACGGACAGCTCTGCTTCGAGATGCTTTGTGCCTCGTGCTTTCAACTCTCCGCTCAGCGCCAAGGCTAGGGCGCTCTTCACTACGTGTACGGACCCACACGACGAGCATCTCAACCCTCCACATCAGAGGTGGAGGGCCATCATCCAATCATTCACGTTTCAACTCTTTTAGCTGTCTTCGGCTGCGTGGGAAACCATGGTTCCCAATTCCGGCCGCGGCAGCGATCATGAAATGGCTTTTGGTGTTGCCTTCGTCGGTGCAATGGGGCACTTCTTAGTCGGATACCCAGTTTCATGGTTCATCACGCTTCCTGTCGCGTCCACTTTGTCTAGAATCTTCTCGGGAAAACGAGTTGACGCTGCAACATGGCAGACAAGGATTCTGGACACTGCTTCTCGAACAGATGTTCCGGGATTGGCCTTGCGCATGTCACAGTAAGACAGTCAAAAGGGGTATTTCTTGCTTGGCACCAACCCAAACCGCTGAAACTCGAGACATCCGCGAGCAAGCTGGTGCTTCCCCAAATAATCTGCTATCGCGGCTTCTTCGAGCATCTGAGTCGTCTCCATTAGAGTTGCCATCTACGGGCTTCACAAACAGATTCTTTACTCAAACTCTTCACAAAAGAAGCATTCAACCCAGGGATCGATGCTCTCCTTGCTGATGCTGATCGGGCCAGCAAGATATCACGCGCAGCGCCAAACGACTCCGGACTCTGGCGCCCGCAATGTTCGTGGCATGTTTCCTGTTCGCCGACTGTTACCCGTTTCATTGAGGATGCTGCCGGAGCCTTTGCCATCGACGCACTCATCCTGCCTGGTACGCCCCATGCAAAAGCGACGCCATAACTTCAACAGGATATCCATTCCCGCACTGCCTCTGCTCCGAAAGCTGCAGGCCTCGGCTGCATGCGCTGTCAACTCAGCAGCCTTGTCGATCAGCTAATCCGTTCGGAGCCGAACAAATCTCCTGCGCTGCTCGGGTAATCTGCAGAAGGGCAGACTTTTCCTGCAAGCCAATGCTAAACATGACATTTCATTTCGCTTTTCGAGAGACGCGAGCCGATGCAAGCCGACCTTGAAGGAATCTCTCCTGCGCGGTTCCTGCATCTTGCAATTTCTGCATCATGAGCCCGCTGCATCACTCGGCCGTGCCTGAAGCGCCCTGCCAAAACCTCAAGTGATTACAGTCGTGCAGGGGCGCATGAAAACGTAAAGCCTGCAAGCGAGCGACGCGAAGCGCTCCCGCTGCTTGTACCCAGGTCCTGCAATTCAGTCCGGCTGCCACGCATCCAACCCATGTGACCCGAAAGATTCCTACATATATTCTGCTGTACGTCTTGTGTATTGTGCGGCAGAACCTCGGCAGTGAACATTGTCGATCTGGCGGAATGGTTTCCATGTCAGTGCACGACATGCCCCACAATGTACCCACCACAACAAAGCTGCATGATGCTGCAGGGTGTGTTCTGCAACGTCTGCAACCCAAGTGACCGCAAACTTCCACTGCAAGCCAAAGAACATGCAACAAATCAAGAATCGACTCACACGCAAGCTTCTCCAAGGCCAGCGATTGAGCTGATACAGCTGCAAGCACTTGTTTCCAGCATTCGCCGGACCTTGCCCCCCGTCCAAGCCCTGAAACCTGACAGGTGCGCAAGCTCTTGTAAAGCTTTGAGTGGGATGATAGTTTTGACAAGTCTCAGTGAACCCAGGACTGCAAAAGCTATACTTAACACCTCAAAACCGCAGCAAAATCTCAGTATACCGCCATCCCTCATGTCTCGCATGCGAGATCGAGCTCCTTCGCTATTGTCGTGGCACATGGTCTCGGACCAGGCTGTGGTCGGCATAACACAGTTAGGCATCAACCGGATCATCTGCCCCAAACTGCAACATCACGGTCATCAGCCGGTGTAGGTGGCACAACATCGTTCACAGGATTCCTCCTGCCCCGGTTTGGTCAGAGACTCCCGGAATTCAGTAAGCTAGAACATACCGTGCCTACTAGGCTATTGGCCCCGGACATAGACCCCCACATCCCCCACACACCAAAACCCCATTCTCCACGCATTTTTGCAACTACACTCTCCAACAGCATACCACTTCATCCCCCGCAGCCCCGAATCACAAAAAAATTTTCTCAACGGGCATACCATGAATTGTCCCTGGGTTTTCCAACTTTTAAGCCCTCTTGTTCGCGTTTTCAACCAGTCAACCACTCGCCCCCAAGCGTCCAAACCGTCAGCATCCCATTTTTGAACGAGCATACCAACAGCGACGGCACAGGGTCGACGGCTGGATCCCCTCGGACCCTGCCAACCATGTCGCCGAGGGTGTCTCGCCCGGTGGAACCACCGGGGACACTGAAGGCGCCGGCAAGGACGATGCCAAAGCTGGCGGCAGAGCTCGTCGGCGGCTATGTCCCGGCGAAAGAAAGCGGAGTCGACGCCCGGCTGGACGAGGATTAAAGTCCGCCACAGACAACGCCCCCAAGGCGGCGGCCAACAGCTCGTCGTTGGCGTCGGAAAGTTGGCGATGAAAATGTGGGCCTCCGTCTGAGTGCCCACATTGGCGTGGCCCGACGGCGGCGTGAGGCCAGCCGTCGTCTCGGCTTCGCCGAGAAAGGTGGGCGCCACAATCTCTTCCTCTTCTGGGCGGCGTCCTCTGCCTCAGTCACCAAGGGCGAGGCCGTAGGCGCCGAGGTCGTAGAAGGCCCCGGTGCCGGCGAAGCCGCGCCAGCCGCCCAGTCGAGGCCCGCGGCCGCAGGAAATCGGCGGCCTGTGCCTCAGCGGCTGCCTTTGCGGCAGCTTTGGCGGCGGCAGACGAGCCAGTCGACATGACCAGAGGGCGGCGAGGCGAAAAAGACGGGAGGAAGACGAAAAAGGCGATCGGGCCGAGATGTTATCCGGCCGATCGCTGGCGCTTGTTCCTAATTACTCACACGCGTGTGCTACACAACACTCTTTCACTAACTCTTTCTTTCCCTCTTTCACTATCTCTCTCTTGCTTGCAGTCGCACCACCCCGCGCGCGGGCGCGCCCCGAAGTCCTTTAGTCTGTTCACGGCTCCCTTCAGAATGAGGCCCGCGGTCTGCACTGGAAACCCCTTACTAGAACCTATTGGACCCCCGCGCCTCTTCTGTCAGTCCCCCATTTTAGGGGCGGAGCTATCTCTCTCTTTCTTTCTTTCTGCAGGGCTTAAGGGTCGCGCGAGCGCCCCCAGGCCTTCGGCCCGCCCAGCCACACCCTGTGTTTATGGAGTGGCTGGTAAAGGGGTCTTTCCAGATTGGGCAACGAATCACCCAGTTTGTTCAGGGTTTTTGCGCAAAAGAGCCCCCCCGAACACTAAACGCCAAAACAACCCCGGCCTCGTCTCCGCGCCCCTATGGCTGGAAGTCCTTAGCCCTTAGTAGGTTCGAGGGGGCATGAAAAAAGCCGGATGAATTGATCCCCCCTTGCTCTCACACAGCAAGGGTGGCTGTCGAATTATTGTAGGAGGGCGGATCGGACTTCGTCAGGCGACGGTAGTGCAGCGAATTGTGCAAAGGCGGAAAGAGTTCGCCAAATCATGGCAGGGTTCTGCAGAGCAGCCTACATGGACAGGTATGTTACAGAGAAAACGTGCCAACATAGCAACGGAAACACCAAAACGCACCCCCGAAACCCGAAACCGAAACACAACACCCCACAGCATCAGCGTCTCTCCTCTCCCCTCTGGTACTGGGCACAGTCACGCAGGTCCCCCTCTTTTGGAGAACGCAAGCTGCGTCACTTGTTCGAAAAGAAGTGGAAAATTCCCCTCGCTCATTGCTTGTAGTTCACGGTGCGCCTCTCATGTGTGCCTGGACCCGCCGTATCGCCTCCCACATCGGGCCTGGCTGGAGTCTCACTGTCCTCCGCGGGCTGCGGCTTGGGGTCCTTGGTCGTTCCCCTCCAGCCGAGGAGCTGGCTTCTCCCCCGGCTGGTTCATGAGTGGGTCGAGGCGTCCTCCTCCATGGTGGTTCGCCTGCAGGTTCGTTCGGCTTGTGCCACCCCGGAACCTGGGGCAGCTTGCTGGAGCTTTCCGCCCCCTCGTCGGTGCTGCTGTCCTCGTCGTCCGTATTCCCCCAGTCCACTTCATCACTGAACTCGGGTTGTGGTGGTACTTGGTCTCGCGGCTGCTGTGGTGGAGCTCGGTCTTGTGCTGCATCTGTGGCCTTTGCCGTGGTGCTCGAGGCATGGCTTGACGCGCACTCCTTTTCCGCATCCCCCGGCTTGCTGCTCGGACTCTTGTTCGTCCTCCCCTCCTCTTTCGCAGTCTTTGGGTCCTCTGGTTGCTTCGGCCGTCTCTTTCTGGCTGGTCTTGTTGCTGTACTCCCCCGTGGCGAAGCTTTCTTGTGCCGTGCCCTGATCGCACGGCGTATGCGGCGGGCTTGGCGCAGCAGGCTTTTGATCGCCCCTGGAAAGCGGATCATGTAGGCACGCGTTTCTTGGGCGACCTCCGGGAGGTACTTGTCTGCTATCTTCGCCAGCTTGTCTGCTTGCTGGCTGTGCGGCATCTGGCTTGGTGCCTCTTGTAGAACTGGTCGTACTCATCGTTCTCCCCTCGTGTTAGGGGTTGCCCGGAAGGGCTGTGGCACCATCCCCCACCATCTGGGTTTCGACCACTTCTTGCTTCGTCCATTTGTCCAGCGGTCCTGGAAGGTAATGCAGGGCAATCCCCCCAGGAGTCATGTAGGCCGTCATGTGCTCGAAGGGTACCTGTGTACGTCTGCCGCTTCCCCCGTCGCTCTGCTGTGACTGGCTTGTTGTGGTTCTGTCGTGGGACAACACGAGACGCGTGTTCCCCAAAGCTTCCGATCCGAAGAAACGGCATTGAGAGTCGGATCGCTCATGCACCTTACGCATGCCTGGACGACAGATCCCTCCCCCTTCTCTGCAGATTCTGCAGATCTTCTTGCCTCCTCCCCCACGCTTTTCCATGATCTTCACTATCTTCTCGGCCTTGCCACAGTCACGATCTTCCAGTTGAAGCAGTCCCCCGCCCAACGTAGAGGAAGTGCTTGCGAAACTTGGTGGAGGCGTCCCCACAGTCGTTGGTGCAGTTGGCGTCCCCCTCCGACACTAGAGCGTCCAAGAAGAAGGTCTTGCAGTCACCAGCTTATCGTCGTGCGGAAAGTGTCACGATCGTGCCGTTGTCCTTTATGGCTCGCGCCCCCTAGCGGCACTCGCTTAAGCAACACAGCGTCGGATATGCGACTCAAGCACGGCGTGGGGAAAGTGCGCAGGCTCCCCCAAGGTGGACAGCCTTGGGTTAACCCCGCACCTCCCCCCCGATGCAAAGGCGGCACAGGCCTCTAAGCAAAGGTGCAGTACTTGAGCCAAAATGGCTAGCTATCTCTCTCTCTCTCTACCGGGCTTGGGGGCACAGCGGCGTCCTGGCTGAGACCCCCGTGCGAGTTCGCACACTCGCAGTTCGCGGGGTTTCGTAGTTCCCCGAAAAGGTTCTTCCCTTTCAGGGCTCGGCTTTACAGAACTGTGGGGGTGTCCGAGGCTCCCCCGCAAGAAAACAACAAGATCACAGGCTACCCAAGTGTAGAAAGCCCTAGTTATCTCTCTCTCTCTCTCTCTCTCTCTCTTTATCTTTCTCTCTCTCTGTTTCGTCATCTCTATCCCTATCTATATATCTTCTTCCCCGGGGCATGAGGGGAGTGCGAGACCCCTCGGCCTTAAAGGCCCCCCCGATGTTTGTGGGGCTTTTGGAGGGGTGTGAAAACTGTGATGGCATTCCCTCGGCATACTCTAGGCTGCCTTTGTAAAATAACAACCCGTATCATTTGCGCCGAGTTCATGCATCATTCTATATATATATATATATATATATATCTCTCTCTCTCTCTCTCTCTCTCCGTCTCTGTCTCTCGCTCTGTCTCTCAGAGCGGCAGCCATGCCTCGGTGATTCTGCATTGGCTTGCCACAGGTTTTCTGATGATAGATGATGCTCGCAAATTTTTGCCCTCCCGACGGATTCAAAAAAGAACAGCGAAATTCTCAAGCCATGCCCTCCAGCGGTCCACATCGCCCGAACAAGATTGGGAATCGAACATCCAGGCAGTCCTGGGTATTCTCCAGGCTAGAGAGAGCAAGCCTCGGTCTCCAGTGAACTGCTGAAGGCAATGGCTGAAATGATGCAGTGGACGCAATGCACGGCTCCAACAGAGCCAAGGCCCCGTCTTCTCCAGAATCTGATTCCGAGCCTCGGAAGGATCGCTTGGCCTGTTTGGCTCCTTGCGCAACTGTGCTGCAAATCTTGGATCTGGGCCGTCCGTCGCTTCGGCAACATTGCTTCCGACGCGGATCTGCTCATCCCAAACCTGCGCAGCAACCAAACGAAACCCAGTGAGACTGAAGGCATCAGCCCAGCACCTCGCTAGAGATTTCGAAGAGAATGGAAGCGCTGACATCGACTGGCCTGAGATATGGGTCCTACTTCCACTATGGCCCCAACCAGCGCGATCGAGACTTAAACTCAGAGCAACGCTTGCAGTCGCTGCGGCCAGAACAAGAGCCTCTGTGTCAGACAGCTTGCTGTCTGGCCTCAAGTCTTTCAGGAGCGACAGATAAGATTTTCGAAGGTCTTTTCAGGAGCAGACAGGATTGGCAGCTTCAGCACAGAGGATGTCATCGCCATTCCTGCATTGAAGACTGCCCTGGCTTCTGCTGCCATATGGATCGGATTGAACGAGAATCACTGCCTGGCACGGACCTGTGGACATCTGAGGTGCTGTTCCTAAGTGGCCGCAATGCTGCTCTTTTTGACACATTGCCGCCATCACAAATTCACCCGAGGTGAAGAACAGCCATATACCTGAACTCTGCTGTTTTACCCATGCTCGGCCACTTGCGCCGACTAACGAAATGTTGCTACCAAGAGCTTCAGCATTAGCCGATTACCAGGGATATCGATTGACCTCTTCCCTCGCACGAATCTGATGCAGGCACCTGAAGTGAGAAAGCTACGAAGGAAGTTAGATGCACTCTTGCAACTATAGGAGTTATGTTAAAATCACTCGAAATTTGCACAGTCTCGGAAGCAATGCGTTGCTTGCACATTCAACCGCAGAAACTGGTCTTCCGAATCCAAGCAAGAATTCAACTAACAAACCTGAGCAACACTAACATGGCGGCTGCTAACTCTGCGCCGCAGAACAAACCATTCCGACATGATTGGCACCGGCTCTGGACGAGCGCTTTCCTACAATCTCGTCATAGCCGAAGGGACTGACGTGAAAGACATGAAGGTAACAAGAGAACCTACATACTTTCATAATATTGAAATGCTGACATGTAGTGGGAATGCCGCAAAGGCGCAGCACACCACGCTGAGCTTCGAGGTCGGGAAGCAGCGGGACCTGCTTTGAACAAGAACAGCTGCATTGGTGCAAAGCTTGCTCGCGTGCTCCTTTACGGTAGATTTCCAACCTTGGAACTTCTGCCCGTGTGGCTGTCGCTGTGCTGACCTGCCGAACAAGCCAGAGCATGTCTCAAACAAAAATCTCGCGAAGATGGCACGTTCGGTCGTCAAATGTATCAAATGCGTCTCATATGCATCTGTGGCGAAATGCGGACTGAAACTCGTGGCCTGTCTTGACGCGCGTGCTTCTCACCTCCCATGCTACGCAGATGCACAAGCTCCCTTGGCGGCACAAGCAGCTACCTTGTAGGCGAACAACAGCTTTCTGCGCCTGTCGAGGCAGAGCTGCTGCAGGTGTCTTCCGAGATCGTTCAGCTTGCCCAAGTCGACATTAGGAGCGACTTTCGACTCAGTCCCAGGCTGGTCCATCACTGCAGTGAAGATTACATTCTAATCAACGGCTCAAAGTCAATCGAGACTTTACGGTCAATGTCATAGGAACGTCGAACGCTACGGCTGTAGCTCATTGAATCCCAGCTTGCATGATTTTGACCGAAGCTAGTTATGGCACAGGCAGTTGACGACAGATATGCGGGCATGTTCATCTGCTCATGCCATCCATTGCCATCCCCCTCGTGCACTCATCCGGCCCTGCCCTTGAGCCTGCAGGCGAACTCAAAAGAAAGCTGAAACCTCGTGCATCTTCGCTAGACACGGTACACTGCATGCACTTCTGCACGATGCGTCACACCCGACGTCTCAAATGAATGCTTGCTGTCGTTCAGAAGACATCCGGCATTCCCATGTTAAAGGCTCCTCTAGCTGGCCACATCAGGCATCATTGCCGAGCTACCGTATAGGCGTACGAAGCACGCTCGAAAGGGACAGAAAGACACAACAAACATAAAGCCTGCAACAGGCGCGTGCTCTCGATGCTAACTTTGGCGGACCTATACCTGGCTCTCAACTATCCGTTTTCTGCGATGTTCCAGTCATGCACACAAGGTACTGGTTGGATTGACGGGGCGTTTTTAGTTCCACCATTGCCTAGGTCAAGCTGATCTGAACCACATGGTCTCGTAGAGGCTTTCTGAGGATCACTGGGCAGAGCACAGAACTTCCGTCGAAACGGGGCGCAGGGAATTCCTCTATGGCTCGCTACTGTTGCAGCCATGTCATGAGTGATTATGTTTGATAGCTGGCGACTATGGCTGCACACGACACTACACTTTCTGATGTGCACTTCGCGTCTCTTCCTGCAACGGAGTCGACATTCCTGGTGTTGGTGCCACTCCAGTGCTGCCCCATGAACTTGCGCAGGCCGTTCGCATCGGTCGTTGACATGATGCCGCACTGGCGCAGGCCCTCGCGCCTCACAGGTGCAATTCAAGGACAGCTGCGCATCATTGGAATGTACTGCTAAAAAGCGCATCAGTGAAGTGCAGCAGTTCCTCGGACACGGAACTCAGAGTGGCTCTGAAAGATAGCGTGATCATGCTCTGCTGCAGGTGCTAGGGACTGCAAGATGACGAGCCCGTCGAACGGTTTAGAACTGCATAGCACTGCATAGAACTGGGCCACGTACATCCGCGTACCGAAGTCCGCCCATTCCGAGAAACTTACACCTGCAGAGTTCGCTGAGTCCGTCAGAGTCTGAAGAGGAGTTCCACAAAGGGTGCCTCCAAGCGTCTGTGCCTTCCGAATTCCGGATTCCACATGTCACTGTCCAGGGCCTAAACCTTTAGCCGAAAGGGAAAAAACCGCCTTGCGCCGCATCGCGTCGGCGGCCTGCCGAGATTTGCACCAGGTGTAAGTGACACTGGCGCATCGCGCGTCTTCAGTCAGGACTGCATGTGTTTTGCTCACCTGGTTCAAGTCCACCAGCGCGGCTGGCGGGCAGGCTCGGCTGTCGCACGAGCACATCGAGTGCTTGCTGCCGACTCGACTCACCGACATCCAGTCCTGGCAGGGTGCCAAGGTGCCACTAAACCATTGCGAAGGAGCAATGAGCGCATGCAAGAACAGCAGCACCTCGACAGGCATTGCAAACTCCGAGACACGGACCACCTGCACACGCACGCACACACACACACACACACACACACACACACACTTTGGCTCGGCACGTACTGATGCGAAGGAAGACAGACAGGACCCGACAAGACGACGACAGATTGCAGTAACCGTGCAGTTCCACTGGAAGCCAAATTTAGAAACAACAGCGTCGGTTGGTGTAATTTTGGGCTGGCCTTTGCGCAGGTACACAAGGGTGATCAGCCCCTGCTTCCCATCAGATTCCGTAGCTTTGTTAGGCACGGCCCGAAATCTGATGCCGTGTCCCCCTGCCTGAAAAAACTCGTTGGCAAGTCTGACTGAGCCGCGGAAGTCTGTTAATTTGCTACAGTGTAACTAACGCCATTTCTCGTAAGTTCTGCAGTGTTTGGCAGGTTGGGCGCCTGCGTCTCGTACTTTGCCGATTTGCAGAGCTGCCACAGGAACAGTGGAGCACCCGGCTTCAGAACATTGTCTGCCTCGCACAGTGAGCAGCAGCAGTCACCAGCAAAACAGCAGCCTGCACAAAAGCAGTTTGTCCAAGGCTCGGACAACAATGATCGCCTCAGGAATAAGTTAAAAAGCAAAAAGTCTCCGCATGATAGCCTCAGAGAAACCCGACTCCTGTCGAGGCACTCCAGGCCGGACGAGAGCAAGTCTCTCCAACATGGCGAGGTCCTCCTGCATGCCGTCCGAGTCTGAAGAGTTTTTCTAAAATTTTCAGGACATGACTCTCGGGTGCTAAACCATACGCCTGGTAGCGGGAGCCCCGCTGATCCATGAAAACCAAACCGAAGCCACAATGAGCCTTGCAACATCAACAGGGGCTTGTTGCCGTCATGCATTACCGACGCAAAACCGAGACGTGGACTCCTCCGTACTTGCCTCAATTATCAATCTACCCCGCCGCTCGCCGACAACGACAGTGCAGCAGCTAAACTGCAGGTTGGGCGGACGGCCAGGCCTTGCATGTAGGGGAGCAGTTCGCGGCTATGCCCTGTCCAGACCTCGCAGTCTTTGAGGGTCCAGAACAGGAAGGCTTTCGGGGCTGCGGGGCTGTCGGGGCTTTCGGGCTGCGGCGTGGACCCGAGATGACAAGCCCGCAAAGGCGATCACCGTTCGAGCGATCACTGCCTCCACCAACCAGGCAGGGCCAAAGAGGCGAGGCAACGTTGCACAACGTTGCTCAACACTGCGTCTGCGTCCCGTGTCTGAGCTGAAGACGTGGACAGGATCTGCCTCCAACGTCCTCAAGAAACTTCTGCAAAGTTGCCATTCTGGAGATTATTGCTTGAGGGACACATGCTCAGCTTCCCGCACTACTCGGATGTTGGGACTTGCCGTGGCAATGCGAATGGAGGAGCCGCCACAATACGTGCCGATTTCCAGCCTGACTTACTCGGCGGCAGGTAACCAATTTGCTGTCCAATTTGCAAGTACGGCGAAGTCTGCAGTGTGACAGTTTGCCAAGTGTCTGACACCAGAGAACTCCTTGCATGCTGAGCAGCCGCCCAAAGAACCTTGCACGCAAGCTGCCTGCGTCAGAAGATACCAAGTGTCTGGCACCTCAGACTTTTCTCCTCCAGCAACCTTCAGCCACGTCTTGGAGCTGCCTGGCGAACTGCCGCTTGATCTAGTAACGTCGCAACTAGGTTGCAGTATTCATTCAAGCCTTGTTTTCAGCATGTGGCCGCAGTTAGTAAGCTGCAGTCGGTACAGCTTAGGCAGTTGCTGATTTGTACAAAGTCTCGCAACCACCTCCAGCGACAAGCCCTGGCATTGGGACTCTTCAACGACATCCCAAAAATGTGAAAGGAAAGCTCACGTCCGAGACATCTCGAGCGTGCTGCCTAACCAGCACTGATCAATTTATCATGTTTTGTCAAGGATGCATTCAAGCCATCTGGCCAATGATCATGGCCAGCTTTGTGCCTCATGGCCTCGATTGTAGGGAAAGATTGTCTCTTTTGTCAGACAAAAGGGCCAGCCAGCCAGCATGCAGAGGATACTTGCGCCGTGCCTCGGCCTCCTCGCGGTCCCGGAACTGTGGCCAACTGAATGCCAACAAGGTCAAAGACTGAAGGCAGATTAGTGTCGCCAGAAAGCGACAAGGAAGCCAGTCCTGGGACAAAAATGGAAGGGTCTCATTAGTGCGACATGTTGCGCAGCAGTGATTTGCATGTCGCAGTCTGGCCTTGAATACCAACTCGAGGATCATCCAGGTGTAGTTGGAAAGCGTCCTACACTTCCAGAGCCAGCAGGACCCAAGCGCTGACATGTCGGCTCAAGGTCTCGTGCTGCTAGAGGGCCAAAGCATCCAGACCACATCGGTTCGATCCATGTGGTCCGTCATTCGGCTGCAATCGTCGACTGTGCTGGCAAAGATCATTAGGAAGGTAACCTCATTTTCAGAATGACTCAAATTGCCCTGTGGTGTTCTTCAATGGTTCAGCACTACTCAGTTCGGAGCCGCGCTGGTCACAGTAGCCGACCACAGGTACCCCGAGGCCCAAAATCCGTCAGTGGAGGACCTTGACAAACATCTAGTTGCAGAGCAACGGTTTCTGACACTTCGCTGAAAGGGTGATTTCAGCAAAATTCCAGTTGAACACTCTTTTTCTTGGCAAAGCGTCTGCGCCTTACATGGCCATGACTGGGCCATGACGGGTTCATTCGCGGAACAATCTGTTTCCCTTGCGGCTTGATCACCGATGGATGCGATGCATCAAACCTAACCAGCCCAATCCTGACTGGAAAGTTTCCGCATCACATGCCAAGCATGGTGAGGGTACCTACGACGCCTGATAAGCCAGTACTGAGTCCAAGGACGTCCATCCTGACACAGCACCAACCTGCCGCTTCTCGTTCTGGCTCTTGTCGTGATATTTCCCAAGCTCGCACAATGTAGCTCAAGGAAAGGGGAGCGAGACACGCTGTTTTAGGACAACTGCCGGCTCGTACCGATGCATGATGATGTGTCCCTCGCAAAAGCTGCGAAGCTGGGCTAGACTCCTAGACACAAGCATGTTTCTTTTTGGTGGGTGTTCGGGGCGGCTGACATTTGCATCCAAGGTGCCACATGGCAATGTACCCGGCGTGGCAAATCAGTTCTTGCACGCTTGACTTTGAGCATGCTGACTTTGACTGGTCCATTCCTGTAGCTCTCCAAAGCACCTGACAGGAACGCAACCGTGCAATCGATTTGTTCGTTCTTGTTCGGAGACACCTCGAAGCAACAAGCAGAACACAGGATGCTGTCAACACTTTCAGGGCCGGAGTCAGCAAACAAAGCCAAGAACAGCACGGCCACGGTCAGCAAAAAGCCCGGACACAAGTCACACAAACCACAGAAACGGTCAGATGATGAAGCGGAATCGCCACATTCGGGGGCGTGTTTGAGATATATGATGATCCGAAATCGCCAAATGAGGGAGGCGTGTTGAAGGTATGTGATGAACCGGAATCGCCAAATGAGCGGGCACGAGGGGGCGTATTCAGGATATACGATGAACCATGATGAACCGGAACCGCCAAATGAGGGGGCGTGTTTAAGATATACGATGAATCAGAATCGCCAAATCCACAGGCCTACTTCGGATATGTGATGAAGCGGCGCTGAGCCTGTTTGAATATATCGCTTTCGAGGCACGGAATCCTGGTCGTATGCAGCCTATGATGCAACTAATTGAAGAGTCAAACGGTGAACGAAAGTGCCAACCTCGGCGAAGTTGGTAAGCGCTGTATTATCTAGCCTCTCTATTTGGACACTGGCAAGTTGGCGAACGACCTCAAGCCCAGGCGAGGCGGAGGAAGGCCGGGCAACCAGAAGTCCAAAGCAGAAGCACCCCCCGAACAACATCAGCAAAAAGCCTCAGATAATGTAGTTTGTATATATATATATATACATAATGTGTATATATTCGACATACAAGGGAGTGTGTTTAATGTATCTGATCAACCGGAATTGCCACACGAAGCGGCGTGTTTAGGATATATGATGAATCCGAATCGCCATGTGAGGGGGGCGCGTTTAGAATACATGATAAACACGAACTTCAACTTGCTTCTCTATGGGTTTATGTTGATGGCGGTTTAATGTCACTTGTTTATCGCCAAATGGGGGGGCGTGTGTAAGATATTAATGAAGCGGAATTGCCAACTGAGGAGGCATGTTTAACATATATGACGAACTGGAATGGCCACGTTCGCGGGCACGTTTAAAATACATGACGATCCGAAGTCGCCAAATGAGGGGGGCGTGCTTAAGATATATGATGAATTGCAATCGCCAAAGGCGGGGGCAAGGGGGCGTGCTTAAGATATATGATGAATCGGAATCGCCAAATATCGCCAAATGAGAGGGCATGTTTCGGATATATAATGAACCGGACTCGCCATATAGGGGAGTGTGTTTAATGTATCTGATGAAGCAGAATCGCCACACGAAGGGGCGTGTTGAAGATATGATGAATCCGAATCGCCAAATGAGGGGGCGTATTAAAAGTACATGATGAACCAGAGTTTCAATTTGGTTTCTATGGGTTCGTGTTATTTGTTTTTCAATTTCACTTGGCGCCGGCTTATTTCTGATCCTTGCCGCTGTTTTTGACTGCTGGCGGCGTTGCTTCTGACTCGAGGCCTCCCTGTTTCTGACAGGTGGCCGTCGGTATTCTGACTCCCTTTGCTGAATGTTGCGGCGATGTGCTGAATCCAGCTACTCTGCTGTCAAGCGCATCTGAATAAACATGCTCAGTGATCACTGGTAAGGCATCGCAGACATGCTACACCTGCACCACGGTGAGCACGTCGTGACATCTGGATAATTGAAGCCGTCCGTGCGTGCTAGACAGACCTGATGTCAAACGGCCCACCGCTGGCACATGGGTCAGGCCCTAACACGGCTGGTGTCAACCTTGACACTGGCGCCAGGTCCGGCTATTTTCAATACAAGTGTATTTTACATAAATATGTAGATATACACATGCATAATGCTTGCTCTGCTCTGTTCTGATGTTCTGTGCCTGCTTCGCTCTACTCTGCTCTGCTACTACGTGCTATGCAGCCCTATGCCATGCTATGCTACACTGTAATCCAGACTACTCTACACTTCGCTGGACTGCGCTGTACTGCTCTACTCCACTCTGCTCAGCTCTCCTCTCCTCTCCCATATCAAACCATACCATGCCTTACCTGAACCCTAAACCCAAAAGCCCAAAGCCCTAAAGCCAAAAGCCCGAACCCAAGGACCCAAACACCGAAACCGTACACCCAAGAACCCCAAGCCCTTAACCCTAAAACCCTGAGCCCTAAACCTAAGAACCACATGCCCTAAACTAAACCCAAGCCCAACAACCTTAAGGCCCACCCTAAACCCAAAAACCCTAAGCATTACTGCGCTCTGAACCCTAAACCCAATAACCCAAAGCTCTCAACCAATAAACTTTTAGCACCCAACGACCTAAACCGTGCAGTCAAGAACCCTGAGCCCTAAACACAAGAACCCTAAGCCCCAAACCCAAGAACCCTGAGCCCTAAACCGAAGAATCCTGGGCCCTAAACCCGTAAACTTTACCTAAACCCTAAACCCAAATACCACAAGCACTACTGCGCCCTGAACCCTCTCTCTCTCAGTCGCGCAGAGCAAGTCCACAAGTGAGACTACTCGTCAGCAGCCCTTTCAGCTGTTTAACGCAAAACTTCTAACTGAGCCCAGGATCTACGGTTTTGAGCTAACGGCTGTAGGGTCCTCCAAAGGTCAGTATTACCAAAAAATCTGGAATGGGCAGCAGCCACCTCTCTTTCTGTAGGATGGTGATAGATATCATGGTGTATTTGGTAGGGGCGGGGAATAGGGGAGTTCGAGGAGAGTATTTGGTAGCGTTGGTACGCTTGTGTCATGGTCAATTCGGCCCAATGTATACGAGGGTGGCCAGGTCTTTTCCTATGGAGGCGTCTGTAGGCATGTGCTGTTTGGTAGGTGGAGATATGTTCAATTGAGTCTTCGTGTCTGAGGATATGCCCGAGATAAGAGATCCGGGATGATATGATATTCTGCGACGGGGAAAGGAGTTTGGGGGCGTACTCGTAGGCAAGTTGGGATAGATATTCGTTGGAGCATTCTGCCTCCGATGGTTCCAAGACTTTATGATAAAAGGAACTTTTGATGTTGAAGATCTGTCTAAGGACCTTGTAGTGTAGCTTGTTCAGTTTAGTGAGGTCAGGTTGCAAATACATCTGTGATTCCGAGCCATACAGAAGGATGGCCAACACGATCTGGGAATGAACTAGCAGCTTTCGCTTAATGGTTATGGAGGGGTGCCTAAAGAAATCATGTAGACATTTGGCCGCGTGCGAGGCCTGCGCGTATCGCTTTTTGGCGTCCGCTTTGGCGGCTGAATTATGAGTGAGGACAGCTCCTAAGTAATCGGCGTGGGGTTTAGGATCAATGCGGAGTTCTTGGGGTAGTTGTGGGTTGCTTCTCATACAACAGAAGTCACATCGGCATGGGTGGGTTGTGGTATCCGTTAGATATACGGGCAGATCAGTGTTGATGCAGAGAAGCTGGCACTTCTCATGATTCAGGGACATGCCTCTTTTGTAAGAGTGGGACTGCAGCGTGTGCAGAAAACGGTGTAGGGACAATCTCGTGCGAGATAATAAAACTGTATCGTCGGCGTACTCTATATCTGTAAGTCGAAAATCCGTAGTAAGTACTGAAGGTCTAGGGCCATACTCTGCCACGTACGCTGCGTACGTATCATGAAAAACCACTCAGAGGGTAATGATAAACAAATACGGCGATAAAGGGCACCCCTGACGGATGCCCTGGGCGAAGGCTTGCGGGCGGGACGTATAGCCCGAGTCCTGCACGCGAAAATGGCAGTCTTCGTAAATTGACAATACCGGATTAACAAATGTGTCGGGGAGACCTACTCGCTGCAGCGCGTTGCGCAACGCTGAGTGGGAGACTGAGTCAAAGGCTTGTGACCAATCCAGGAACAGAGCATAAAAGGATTCCTGGTGTCTTTCATGTAATTCCAGCAAACGTCGAAGGACGAATAGAGGCGTAGAAGTGGATTTGCCGGCTCTAAAACCGAACTGAACCGGCGAGATACGGTCATCAATAGCCGTTTTTTAATCTGTCATGGATCAGACAAGCATACAACTTGTAAACCGTGTTGATCAATGAGATGGGTCGGTAGCTTGTAGGGAGAGTGGGGTCTTTCTTTTTACCTTTAAATATCATCACTATGTCCGCGACCTTCCAGGATTTAGGCGAGATTGCCTGCGTAAAAGTTTTGTTAAAGTGCGCCAGTAGGGCCAGGGGCTTTGCGATTTTTGAGGCGCGCCAGCGCCCTTAATAATTCGGGTTCCGTAAATGGACTGGTGTCAATAGGAGCAGGGGGAAAAATAGGGTCGGAAGGGAGTTCGGGGAGGTTTCTATGATTCCAGACTTTAGTGGCTAAATGGTTAGCCATGACATCGGGCTTAGCGGCTTTGGTGGACATCTGGCCATTAGGTTTGCGAATTCCTTGGACCATTGCTTT
Source organism: Symbiodinium sp. CCMP2592 (assembly GCA_905221615.1). Classification (NCBI taxonomy): domain Eukaryota; class Dinophyceae; order Suessiales; family Symbiodiniaceae; genus Symbiodinium; species Symbiodinium sp. CCMP2592. Next base: position 126,314 of record CAJNDT010003602.1, read on the forward strand.
GAAGGGGGTCCTTTAGAGTCTTGGAGCAGGTTATTGCAAAGATGTTGTTTTTTGTCTTTCCGGGCACGTCGTTTGATGGCTTTTCGGAGTTTTTGCAAAGCTTCGTGGTCATCTGGGGGAGTCGAGGAAATGCGATCGATAAGTCTTTTAGTTGGTTCCGAGAGGTATTCTTTATGGTAGGTGCGTTCCTGTTTAGTGCGGGGCGCTATCTTCAGCGCGGCTTCTTGGAGCGCTGTGGCTTGTTCTTCTACGGAGAGCTTCTCAAATAGGGGTGGGGTGGAAAGACGTATGGTGTCACTCAAGGGTTGTCGAGGAGGGTAGGAATGCCTCCCGATTGTGGAGAAAGAAGTAACCCCTTGCTTGGCCAAAGTGTCGGCGCGTTCGTTTCCGTCGCGGCCCGAATGGCTTTTAATTTTTAGTAGCGAAACGGGGATGCTGGATAAAAGGTGGTCCAGGAGGATGCGTAGTTTGGTTAAGAGTTGAAGGTGCTGCGTGGGTATGGAGAGGCCATGGAGGAAATCGTAAGCTAGCTGGGAATCGGTATAAACTATAAACGTTAAGAGCGCAAATCGAAAGATGGGTTTTGTGTCTGGCGACGTAATCCAGTGCCTCTAAAAGGGCCTGGAGTTCGGCGGTATTGTTAGAGCCCACGACTTGGAGCTCTAAGTTGTGTCCCACTGGGCCCCATGAGTCCGTCCAGGTATTGTTGTGACGGATTGTGAAGCCCCATCCGGCGGGGTTGCCTACTCGAACATTGTATTGATCAGGGCAAGCACCGTCTGTGTATAGGCAGGGTGCGTTCAACACAGGGGCAGTGCCTAAGAAGCGGACTGGCTGTTGCGTTACTTGCGCGAATGCTTCCGCGAATTCTCGTTTAAATTTGAGTCGGTCGTCTTTAGTTCTTGGAGGCGTGATTTTAGGCGGCGGAGGTTTAGGGGGTTTTTGAAACTTGTCGAAGGTGATCGTGAATGAAAGTGGGTAGTGGCGATGAAACCACGGTAGTTTCCAACTGGTCTTGGTGGCCGCGGCTTTGATGTTGTGCAGTGACGTCATGGGCGCCAGCACATGATCAAGGCATGAGAAATCTGTATTTTCGGGTTGTGTGGGACATGCCTCCGGAGAGGACGCGATTTCCCTATATGAGACAATCTGGGAAGCCGGTCGCGTGTGAAAGGATGATGCGATCAAGTAATCATTATGTACCAAAAAGTCCAGCAACTTAAAATAATTGGTGGTGTACGTGTCGTCCGCAGGGGCGTCACTTAAGAAGACTGCTTTACCGATATGTGCCGAAAATTCTTCCAATTCCGTCGGGATGATTCTTGCGTTAAGGTCTCCCATATAGAGAATCAAGGAAGGGCGAGAAAGGTTCCGATGGATTTCTTGGAGCTCGTCCCAAAAATTATCTTTTCGGGCTTCATCCGCTTGGGGGTCCGATAGCTGACTAGGCGCATATAGCGTTACTAAATGAGTCAGGACCGGTTGCGTGCGTAGAGTCAAGACCGCTATGCGGCCCGAATAGGGGAGAAAATCTGATACCAGTGGTAGGCGGTGGGCAGGGATGTAAAAGCCCACCCCTGCCATGTGTTCTGTGGGCGTGCCGGAGAGGAGGAGTTTACCTCCACCAATTTTACGTTCGTCTGAGGAAGTTGATTTCGTCTCCTGCAATGCCAGGATATCAATTTTACGCTGACGCGCGAAGCCCGCAAGGGCTTCCTGTTTCCCATGTCCAATCAGTGTTTCAATGTTAAAAGTACAGACGTGCAGTCTGTTGCGTTCCGGGCGCCATCCTAGAAGGCGCGTAGGCAAGTCTAACAGCGAAGGCTGCACATAAGATCTAAATAGGTGAGCGCGGGATCCTATAGTTGGCGCTGTGTTCCCTCTGCCATAGGCTCTTTCGAGTTGGGCAGGGCTATTCGTTACCCTTTTCGGAGGGAGCCGGGGAAGGACTAGTGTAAATTTTCCATCCCCCAGCGCGTCACGGACCCATTGTCTATAATCCCGTCTGGAGCTAGAGCGGCTGACGTTGTACTTAGACTGTCGCGCAAGCATAGCTGTCGTGGACCCAAGGCATTGATGCTTTCGTGTTCCCTCCGATGCACAGCGAGATTCGTGACCACTAGCCATTGCTAGAGTGTGGCGGTTGGCGCCATTATGTAAATTAAAGAAGTTACGAAGTAATTGTTTGGGGCGGCCGTGGTCCCCCGGCGTGCCTCTGGCGGCTCTCGCAGCACAAATGTGACCGTAGAGATTGCGTGCTTTAGTCCCATAATTGACAGAATAGTGGCGGGTGCCACGTCTAAAGAACCACAAAGAGAGGTGGGCACTGCAGTAATGGTATTTATGCACTGCCATTCCATTCTTGAGACAGATCGGCATCGAGTGAAAAATTTCAGGACAATACGAAAACTCTCTGTCAACTAGCGAACAGTTGCAAAGTCTACACCAATGGTTTCCCCTCAAAGCATGCAGAAAGCGGTTGCGATTTTTTCTCGACACAAACCAAAAGTCCGTTGCGGCGTCCGTTGTAGCGTCTTGACGGCCCTTGGCAAAACAAGACGAACTAAAGGAAGACCCTAGCCTCTCAGAACCCTGAACCTGAACGGCAAAGGGGAACCGAGGGCAAACAGGAAGAAATGGCTGGCACAGAGGGGGGCGGGCCCCCGAGTTCGATCGTGGGCTTCTCTGGCCCTGTAAGGAAAGAGCATTGCTCTTATTATTGGCAATCTGTGCTTTCCCCAACGGGATATAGGCAATCAGTGTCTTATTGGCATTCTGTTGCTCCCGGTGGGAGCTAATGGTAATCCTGGTGCCCTCCAAGAGCAACATAAAGGCAATCTGCCGAAAATCGCTGCTTTGAGGACGTGGGGTATGCCTTAAAGGGTCGAGGAAAAAAGGTGTTTGAGAATTCGGGTGGTTTTGGGCCTGTTGGAAGTACACGTTGATAGGCTTCAAGTAGGGCTGTGGAGGTCTCCGTGGACTCCTGAAAAAAGGGCCCTGGGCCGATGGTCAGTAGACCGAAACAACTTGTACCCAAGAGTATCTAGTGTCCTTGTGCTGGTGCTGAAACATAGCCCATGCTGTGCGCCATGCTAGCAGGTGCGCACCCCCTTCTGCCAATGCTAGCATCAAGGTTTCCATGATGTTGCCTTTGTTGACATGGGCCCTCCATTGGACCGCCTGTACCTCCTGTGTGCTGATCTGCATTAGAGGCAATATGTATTCAAGCAGTTTCACTAGCTGGTCGTTGGGGGCCTGGAGTTGGGACTTCTTGGTGTCTCGGAGGACTCCATAAATCGCAGCTATCTGCCAGAAGACAGCGTCGAAATACAATGAACCAAATCCTGCCGAAGTTCCCACACCCTTATTGTCAAAAGGAGGGGTAGCTTGGATGCAGGCTTTGAGGGTGGGGTCGTTGTCTAGATACCATACGAATTCCTCAGCAAGGGTCTGAAAAAGGTCTGTGGTAGTGCGCTTCCATGCTCCTTGCATTAGCCATTCTAGAACGGGCTGAGTCCACGCTAGGTCTGGGGGATTTTCCTGTTCCTGCTTGGCCTGTTCATATGCTAGCCAGAGGGAAGAAGCAATCATCCTATCCCAGGGGAGCATAGGGGAATGGGAGACATCTACGATACGCGCCCAATCTCCCAAGTTGTAGTGCGCCGTTAGGTCTGCAAAGTGTTTGGTCCACACTTCCTTAAAGTACTGCGCAAACCAGGATGCAGTGTAAAAGGTGGCCTGGAGAACTGGTTCGTACAACGGGCCCCACATATTAACGATGTGTTCCTCCGTAAGGGCCCAGCTAGGGTTACTCCAAGGAAGTCGTGTTGGCTTAGGCGGGGGCATCAGGGCTGTCAGGTCTGCTTCAAAAATACTTACCACCCAGTAGGCGGCATGTTGCTGGGGCGAGAAAGAACTGAAGGTCGTACCATCATAGGTTTCTTTCATTGCTGTGATGAATTTGGTGGTGACCTCAGGGGCTTGCATATAATGGGGTCAAGATCAAACAATATGCGATCTAGCTGCAATACCATGCACTTTGTTGCTGTGGGGAGAGAGGTCCAGGAATCTTGGGCCTGTTTGGAGGACCAATACTTACGGTGTTCCTGACAAAAGCTACAGTTCTGTGCAAAACCCAGGGGTTTATCACAGAGTTGCTGACCGTTGGTGGTACAGGGACATATGAGGGTCTTCCAGGGAACCGTGTCTTTCCACATGAAACCGGGGGGCACTGGATGTTCCTTACACTTTGGGCAGTCAATGCAGTAACCCAGGGCACAGGAACAATGGTCGCAAATAAAGACTGGTTGGATGTGGCTGTGGCCCTTACCTTTGTTGTGGGGGGTCTGTTGCTGGTGGGAGCCTTTGCCCGAGCCTCCGAAAATTGGGCCTGTAGGTGTTCTAGAGGGGGCCCAGGAACCTGAACCCCAGGAACCCCAGCTATCATTGTTATCCTGATCGTCGTCCTTCTTCCAGTTGGTTCTGGTATCATGGTCGCGTTCTTTCCATTGGCCCTTGGCCGGTCCTTTGTCTTTGGGTTTCTGGTACTTAGCATAGTCAGACCATCCAGATTTCTGGGACCATCCTTGGTAAGATCGGTGGCTGCTGCCTTTGCCCATCTGGGGGGTCCACTGGTCTTGGCGATCATTTCGGGTTTTGGTTTGGGGCTTACCTTTGCTGGATCCCTTTGCCCTGGGGGACCCTTTGCCGTAATCCTCAAAACCCTGATCTAAAAAAGCCTGGGATCTGGACCCCCAAGGGGGTGGAGCCCAAGCAACTCATTGGGCAAGTGAGCTACGTGCTTGATCCGCGCTTTGCGCGCCGCTACTCTTGCTTGCTTTTGGTACACGACCGCTTTTACGACGCAGCCCTGACAAGATGGCATGCCAAATTTTCGAGGAGACTTCGGGATACCTTATTTCTGGCACAGGCGCTTAAGCGCGCCACTTCTGACCGCACGACTGTGCAACGCGCTTCCTATGACAAGGCCTTTGACCTCACGACTGCCTCCCACGCGCAAGCCTTTCCGTACACAGTGATGCCGGTACGCATTTCGGATGATCTAGCCTCTATGCTTGAGTCTCACCCCATGTTGCCTCCAGGTCTGTAGCGATGCATGGGTGTCTTCTCCAGTTTCTTCCACGTAGAGCTCGGCGAGGACGTCAAGTAAAGCATAATATGGTTGCATAGCCAATCTATCTTCCAGTGGCTGATCTTGTTCAATCCGGATCTTGTGGTCCTGTTGCTGGGGGTCGCGCCAGTAGCGGCGGCCCTGCCGCATCTGATCTCTGAATCGGGCAGCTTGCTGTTCAGTGAGAAATTCCAGGCGAACAAGTGAAGAAGAGGAAGAGACCATATGATTGTGCATTGCCGCCACCTGGTCCCATTGTAGACCAGCGGCTTGCAGGTAATACCCAACATTGGCGAGTCTTCTTGTAGAAAATTGTAGGCAAATCCAGCAAAAGTACAGTTTTATTAGCCTTTGCACGCTCCAGCACCTGCAATTGGCTGGAGTGCCTGTCCAGGGTATACTGGGTCATCGCAAATTCATGTTGTGCCATCTTGTAGAATTGGTCGCAGCACGTTGTCCTCTGCCGTCAGGTTTGGCATGGTTCGTTCTGTAATGCTTCCAAAGTCTCTCTTCTTGGTCGTGGGTTGCTCCGTCCAGGTGCCATCTGTAGGATTGTACAATCTGTCCGTGGTGTGAATTGCCAAAAAATCTCTTCTTGAGCTCTTGCTGCTCCGAAGCTTGTTCTGAAGTTCCGGGTCGAGGTCTGCGAAGTTGATGTCGAGGTCCACGAGCTTCACCTCAAACTCTGCCATGTCTTCTTCATCATCTGTCCTCTGCTTCTTTGGTGGAGAGGCCGGCGATGATTTTGCTTTCGCCTCTGCTCTCTGCCGTTGCCATTCCCGAAATTGCGCCATCTCATCCTGATCAACCGCGTCAGCCGCCGGTGGCGGCAAGACTGGTGGTGCCGCTGTTGTTGGCATTCCTGGCGCTTCTGTCTGCTCCATTGGTGCCGGCCCTATCGGAGCGGCCGGCGGCTGCTCCTGAGTGTTCTCTTCTTCCTTCTTTGCCATGGCTGCGACGGCCATGGCTGTCGACCGGAAAACCTAAAATTTAGGCAACCAGCAAGGACACGAAACTGGACAATGTGTCTAAAAGTCGAAACTGCGAAGCCTTAGGGCGGGGGAGAGGTCTGCGGAAGTGAAGTCCTAGACCAAAAGTAAGTTTGAGCACGCTGCGCTCTTTGAGCGCGGGGAGGGTCAAGGACCCGTCACTGTGCTTGTGCCAAACGCCTCGCCCTGAACCCTAAACCGGAGAACCCAAAGCTCTGAACTCGAAACCAAAACACCTCTAGCACCCAAAGACCTAAACCGTAACCCGAAGCCCTAAACCCTAAGCCCTAAACCGAAGAACCCCAAGCCCTCGCAAGCCTGAGCCGTAAACCCAAGGCTGTATAAGAACTCTCAACCCAAGAACCCTGAGCGCAAGACCCGAGAATCCTAAGCCCCAATCCCGAGAATCCAAAGCCCTACTAAGCCGAGAACCTTAAACCCAAGATCCCTAAGCAGCATAAGCCCAAGAACTCTTAGCCCTACTATGCCGCGAACCTGAAACCTACAAAACAGAAGCTCTCAACCCAAGAACACTAAGCCCTAGCTCCAAGACCCTAAGCCTCAATGCCAAGAACCCCTAAGCCTAAGCCCAAAGCTCTGAGCCCCAGAGTCCTAGCCCTAGGTCAGATCCAACAACCCTAAGCCGAACCAAACCCAAAACCCCAAGCCCTAAACGCAAGAACTCTGTTATGTGACATTACACGACGAAACGTTACAATAGATCCTGCAACATGGAATTAAGCGACACAGTATATGACTGCATTATGTGACACTTGATGTCGCTGTATCATGTATGAGGCTGTGACATGTTGTTTAAATTGGAATTATAACATATAAAGAAGTACTGGTTGATACACATGAATACCACCTCGATATGAAACTATATGATACGATATGGCATGTTATGATATGAAGTGAATTTGCATGATACAATATGAGGCTACATGTTCTTACATGTAAGTGTTGCACCAGGTTATGTCGTCCTATATGAGGTTACATCATGCCTTATCATGTGACATTATTTGAATTAAACCCAAGAGTATGATACGACATGATATGACATTAAATGACATGATATAGTAGGCTACACTGTGTGACGTCATATCATGGTGCGTTTCTGTATTGCAAAATACATGAAAAATACATTAATGCAATAATACGAAATACTGTAGAACGCAGTATAACATTCTGTCATGTAGAGCTGTGTTGTGTTCTATCATAACTTGTCTTATTACTATAAGGTTTATATGCGTAATAGTTTCTTCGTTTATATTAAGGCATTGTCTTTCATACGATAAAAAGCGGCAGCTTTTTCAGCTTCTAAGGATCTTTGCCACATTAGGCACAGAATCTTTTGCCCGTGGGCCGGTGATCTCAAGAAAAGGGGGGGAAAAGATGCAAGGAAGAAGACAACCAAGACCACCGCTCCAGGACCCATCACGCGCCTCCTCTGTCTGTACGCGTGATGTGCGCCCGGACGCAGACATCATGGAAGGGCGAAGTCCCACCAGAACCCCCAAAAGTGACGGGCGGAGAGGAATGCAAAGGCAACGACACCGGGAATGTTAAAGTCATGCTCATGATGCAGGCAATGCTGAGGCAGAGGCGGTGGGATTATCATCATCTTCGATCATTGCACGATACGTCCTAACCATACCTAAGACACACCTCGGTAAGGAGAGTTGAAGGCCAGCACTGGACCATCTTTCATACTCGTCAGCATCAAACCTGAAAGATAACGCAATATAGTGTACTACACTAAGAAACATGCCACATTATACTTTACCAGATCTTGTCTTATTGCAAGTTGCTTCATTCTCGCATATTACATTGCAATAGATGTAAAGTTTCCATACTGAAGGATATTGGAGTATGTGCATTACTGACTAGATGATGGTATTTCATATTACAGTATACCTTGGTTTAAAATGCCTTGAATTATTTTTTGTATACTGCAATATTGTCCAAAAGCACCAGCTTGATATTGCCATATTACTACACTTGGTTATTTTCGCATTATAACCAAGTTACATGTTAGGTCTGTGAAAGGTTATACTGAATACTCTATTCTTCACATTGTTATTGTTGTTTGATACGCTACATAACCGTTTTCTTCGCATAACCATGTTGTCTATTCTGCTTCAGTATCTCAAGTGGAAACGTGAGAAGTATGTTGCGACATGTTATGTCGTGATATATTCCAGAAACCGTAGACTTTCATGTTATGCAGTGACATATCATACCCTCCTATACAATATTATGCCTGTTATGTTAACATACGGTGCATCGTATCTCCTTTCTTCTATCGTTCCAGCTTTTGTTATCTGCTCCTTCCTTTTGTATGACTGTCTTTGTATTCAACCTCACTACGTCATATCGTATGAACTTTGCTGCTGTATCTTACATCATGCTGTATTAGGTTTGAGCATATCATATTGAGCTCACTCACACGAAGTCTAGATTATATGTTGCATTGCGCTGAGTATGTTTATAGCTTTGTGTACCGCTGTTGTATTTAAGTTAAACCGTCTTAACATTCTGCAATGCATATATGTATGTACGTATGTATGCATATATGACTCTGGGCTTACAGTCTATTTGTGACAGTACTTCGTTATGGAACTTTGTTTTTGTTGTGACTGACCGTTCTCACAATACCTCATGTTCATGTAACACAAAGTTTTCACTAGTATATACTAATACTAAGCAACAGCTAAGTTGAATCATAGTGTAGCAACCTTGAAAGTTGTTGTATCCAAACAAATGACCACATTATACTGAACGGAAACACAGAATAGGATGCATAGTGTATTACACTGCAATATAGACTATCACAGCTTAACACGTCTGTGTTTTCTTATATCTTACGACCGTGTTGAAAAGAGTTGAAAGCATGTTGCTTTATACTCTCTTGTGTTCTATTCTAACACAGTATACTACAGATGTATAATAGTCTATGGAGATTAAATTATGTTATGTTACACCATACCATTTCATGCCATGTCAGATCGTATCCTACGATACCACATCATATCTGAGCATATTCCTTTTATGTTCTTTTGTGTCTTTTTTCTGCAAAACCCATGACTATAGATTACATTACATAGTCGTTCTTCTTGTATTATACTATAATCTATGCATGATCTAACCTCGCAGCTTCCGCAGCTTTGGTAGACTCTCCCAGCTTCGCAGTTTCACTCGAAGATGTCCCCTTCAGGAAGCCGTGATTCCAGATACATCTCGACATTTGGGTGAGCTTCGACACGGCTCTTCCGCAGCAAGCAGCCTTTTGGAGAGATTGCTCCATCACCGACGGATCTGATGACCGTCTAAGGCACGGAAAGTTACCTTCCGAAGTTCAGTGTAGTGTAGGAAACTGAAGCCGTAGGCAACCGATTCGTGTGCTGAAATGACGGACTCACGCACCTGCAGATTCACATGGGCGAACAACATGCACGCACCTGTGGTTCACGCCCGTGTAATTAATTCGCATACCGCAACTTCACCCGGAAACCCTAACCCCAAAACCCTAACATCATCAACTCCCTGCAAAGCTCTACACCCGAATAAGACTCTAGGCGCCTGCAGCCCTGCAACCTAGTTTCCTGAAGCACTAAAACTCGTGGACCGAATAAACCTAAACTGCAGATGCCTAACCCTTACCGCCCTATTAACCCCAAAAATGCCCGAAGCCTAAACCCCAAGAACCTCGCTCATGCAGGCTACGTGATCTTGCTGTCCACCTGTCGAATCCCCCCTGGCCGGAGAGGGCACCTCGACATCGTTCCGAAACAGCTCATGTAGAATCGCCGCAATCCACAGCACCGGCGCCAAAAAGAAACCGATTCTGCCTGCGAGGACAACAGGTTGGACAAGACATGTCCCCGCATGACTGCAAATCTCGAGTAACAGCAAGTCTTAGTGATCGATCGCACTTCAGCCGGGCCGCAGTAGTTCTGGACGCTTTTGTACTGCTTCTCGTTCGTTCCCAACCTCGGCATTCGTGAAGTGTGCCTTCTCCCAAGCACCCATGATCACCCGACAACCAATTACGATCAGGGTGGGAAGAAAAATGGAGGGCTTTCTGAGGCCGCCAAGTTGCATAGGTGTCAGATTCCACGGCGTTTGCTGATCCGGCTCGTCCCAGAAAACCTGCAACTTCTCTTCACAGTCTGGCCTGTGTAACATCGATTAACATGGTGTTCACCAAGTACGAAGCATGTTTAAATGTTAAAACTGCAGGGTTGAGGAGCATAGGTCCGAGTTAACTTCGGCAGACAGCAGAGCGGAGGCAGTCCCGACCCGGAAACCCTGCACAACAGCCTATGGGTCCTCGTCAGTCATAACACGACACTTGCTGCAATGCTTTGCACGTCTGACAACTAATCATAACGGCATTGCCCCTAATACCAGTACTCCGGCTGCATGCTGATAGTTTTTCTTCTACTCCGGATACTACTGCTACCACCCACGCACAACCAAGACTACTAATACTTGTACTCCCTGTCGTGCTTCTCGCAGTGCTCTCAGGCGCGCAATACGAGGAGTGCTCGTACACCAGCACTACCAGTACCACATTAGTACTACGAGTCAAGCATTCCTACTGCTACTATTACTATGACAGTTGCCGTTATATTGTGATGGTGACTACCATTACATTTGCCATTGCTAGCTCCGTTACTAATGCTAACACTAGTACGCGTACTGGTAATACTACCATAATTAGTATCAAGTTATCTCTACTACTGCTGCTACTACTACTACAACCACACTTACCAGCCATGCCTGCTAGCTTGCATGCTACAGCTCAGGCCCCTTCATAAGAAAGCGATGTCTGCAACCAACGCCTTTCATAAGCCTGCGTGGGAGGGTGAGCTTTTCTTAGGGCACAGGGGCACAGGGAGACCATGGCAGCCCCGGCCTCGTCCAGCATCCATATAAAGTTCCAGAACAACCACAGCGCCTGACAGCAGGACGGGAAATGGTAAATGCAATGCAGGCATTTAAATCCTGGCAAGCGGCCTGAAGCGCGGAAGGGAACCAGACTTCCACCCGACCAGTCAGGCGGTCCAGAGCAGCAGCGGCCAAAATGAAAACGAAAGCCAGAAATGATGTCGGAATGCAAACCTTTGCGAGGCAAAGCTGCACGAAGAGCGCCGGCTTCACAAACTACTTCAATCTAGTGCCTTTATGCTGCGACCTGCCTGTGGAATCAGCAGAATCCACGTAGCTTCGCTCAAGATCCACAGAATTTCACCAATGTACTTCAGGACTGTCAACCTACCAACATGGAACAGTCATGAATGCAGCACTGACCAGGCAAAAAGCAACAACACCTCGAGTGCATCATCGCCATCAGTGGTCCATGGATGGAGTGTGCTCGGTCGTGGCATTCTGCATGTGGATCAGGCACGCCTTGCACACCTTCACGACAGTGGTGCAGCAGCAGCATCAACAACAATAACAACAACAGGAATAGAAATAGAGACAAACATCTTATTTAGACTTTCTTGGCCTGGGTGACGACAGCCACAAATCTCTGCCAAGGCACCCATGGCGAAGGGATGTCGGGTCAGTCATGGCTGTACAAAGCAAGTGCGGACATGAGCCAGCAAAAAGGCTCGTCTGGCGGAGCCAACGCCACAGATCGGAACCCAAAGGCATGTCTATCAAGCTCAGTCACGAGCCGTGGATTGCATTCGAGGCAACCCTTTCACAGGATGGTAGCCTGAAACGCGCCGACCAAAGCTTTCCACTTCGTTGCCTCACGCCGCAACGCCGGTCATGAGATCTTGTATCTAGCCATTCTAGTCCATTGGGGCTTGCACACACCGAACGGGGATTGCTGCGCTCAGCATGACGCAAAATGTGCTCCATCAGGCGAATCTCCTGCACAAATCCGGTGAAGCTTTAGCGAGGAATCAAAGAAGTGTTCATTCTTTTCTCTGCCCGTTCTGGGTCCTTGACATAAGGTGTCCACGAGTGAGAACGCGGGATGCTCGCAGGAGCTGCCGCCGACTCTTTCGAAACCTGGGGAACCATGTCCAGACCGGCGGATTGTGCTGCGACTGCTGCTGCGAGACCTCAGCAGCTTGGGATCCGCCCTTCAAGGCTATCGAAATACTTTTCGAAATCCACTCAATGGCTGTCGCTGTGCTTGCGTTGAATCGCAGGCAAATCATGCATTGAGATGCAGACTCTCTCTGCCTGGAGTATGGCGAGCAGGACCACGAGGAGAGGCCAAACTCTGTAGTAGCCGATGTTGCCAATCCGTGAGTCGATGTTGCTCGCACCTCAGCCACTCTCGAAAGAGTTCTGAGCTCAGCGAAAATGCTGACCTGTCGAGACACACAAGCAGGAGCCGGCCGTAAGCTTGGGAGTCCATGGCGACCTCTAGCAGATCGCGAGAGTCTGTAGTTGATCAGTAGAATATCCGGACTCAATAGCCGGGTGTCCTGCTACATGTTGCAAACGGTCGAACAAGTGTAAGGCCATCAGCCACTGCTGCACGTCCTCACCAACCAACTTATGGACTTTTGCCGGTAACGACTAGGCCCACGGACTAAATGTGGTGTAATTTCTGCCTGACAAGAGGCGATTAGATGAGTTGCACTCGACAGGACCGAACACTGTACACCACAACCAGTTGCAACGGCAGCATCAACAGCAGCAACAACACAACTGTTGCAATAGGCCAAACTGCACAGCAGCAAGGCAAAGAAGCAGTGGGGGAGGAGGACGACGAAAAAGATAAAGGATGCAGGAGCGGAAAAAACGTGGACAAACCGGCAGATGTAAGGCGAATAGAAGCCGAACAACCAAAGCGGCAATGAAAACCACGATCGCCCCCTAGCCGGCACCATCATGCACGATCTGAACCACCAAGAAACCTGGATGCAAAAAATCGTTGCAGATTGAATGCTCTGAAACCACGAAAGTGGTCGAGAAACTGACACTGCTTCGGCCAACACTGCACATCTTCAAGAGCAGACTTCTATAGTCACGTGTGAGAACCGACCTGATTTCTTCAAACGCAGTCCAGGAGAGCAATCAAGACTGGCGAACTGCTCGTGGAGGTGGGCTGCAGATTCCTGCTGCGGAGATGGCTACAGACACTCACTCTACACCAAACAAGCTAACCAGAATTGTCCTCTTCGGGAACTCCATAAGGCACGACAACGCAGCCTGGAGCAATGCCAGACAAGCAGTCTTCAGTCCCACCATGTCCCACCACCTACCTGCCAAGCTTGCGATGCTGCACAAGCTGTGACAACTGAACCGCATAGCCGCTCATCAGGTACAATTTGCAGTTTGTGCCTGCGGCATGGACGGACTCTGACATCTGCACTGCCTTTTTCAGCTGGGGCGCTGAGACTAGTACGTCTCCGGCAAAAGACTCAAAGCCAGCATCCACTGGTGTCCACGTTGGAAAGCCTCCAGCACAAGTATGTGGAGCATCGTGGCATGAAGCACTGGGCAAATAATCTGGTCTGAGCAACAGTTGCAGTGGCGCCCAATATCACCAAATCTGGGTGCAGATCTTGGAGACCTTGCTGCCATGCGAACTGACACGGCCGCCTCAACCGGCGGGTATGCACTTGTTGCACATGGTTTGAGGGTTAGGTTGTCAGTGCCAAATTCGGGGCTGTGCAGACAGCGCTCCGCTTTGGACACCATACGGATTTGGTCAGCCTTCTTCGAAAGGTGCGCCGCGACATCCGCGTTTCCATGTCGCAACAGACAAGAGACCTCTAAAACCTCGAGACGTGTCCATGCTGGTCATAGTGGGCCATGGTTGCTTCGAAGCTGTGTCGAAATGAATGCTTTTCGCAAGCCCGTCCGATTTCGAAGTTGTGAGTCTTGTCTCCGAAAACCTGTGTTGGAAATTTCGTGGCAGCTGTCGAGCTGGAAAAACACCAGACACTCGCAAAGCATTTGGTTCGTCGTTTCCTGCATTACTTCCCATGCGTGGCAAGAAGGTGTCTTCAAACGTCATTCTCATGTGTATTGGTACATCTACGGAGTCGTCGCCGCCCTTGTTCTTGAGCAGTCGTCGGATTCCACGTCTGACGCTCCTGAACGCGTTTCACGACGTCAGCTCCACGTTTGGGACCAGCCCCGTCAAAACTTAGCGGGCTTGTTGGGTCCATGGGATTGTTGTGTTGTACTCTTTACGCCGCTTTGAGTAAATTATTGCCACTGGTAACGGGTGCTTGCTCCAGCCAGGTCATGTCATCAAGAGTCCAAGTACCGTGCGGATCTCATTTAAGATGCTCTGCGCCTTCACCCAGTCGCTCGCCCGAGAGAAGCTTGCAACCTGCACAGCAAAGGCTGGACTTGTGCCGGGTTTACACACTTTACAGACGTCATGCCCAGGGCTCCCGCCAACGAAGTCCAAGTGTGCATGTCGGGCGTCATCCTGTTGTCTCCCAGCTTTTCCAGAAGGGCAAGTACGTGCTTCCAGTGTCTTCCTCGCTCGCACGCTGCCTGGTCAGCTCAAGGATTCTGACAGAATGCCCCGCCCCCAACTCCCCGCAACTCCCCGCCATTGCCGTGTTGAAGGAGATCATGTTCGGCTTGCAAGGCAGCGCCTGGAGCCGGCTAAAAGGCCTCACGGCCTGAACACTTCCGTCGCCTCTCCCACCTGCAGAAGTTGAAGCGCAGTGTGCCACAGTTGCCCCCGTCCTGCTCAGTTTGGACAGCTCGTGGCTACGTGCATATATCCTTTTCCCGTCCAACAGCAGACATCGCCGCGTTGTAGCCTTTGCATGAGCTTGCCATGCACACAAGGCCCTCCCCAAACTTCCATTGCATCTGGGAGCTCACCAGATCTGGCTGTACCTCCCACAGAAGTCTGAGAACAAATGAGTGTTCACAACTTCTGGGGCTAGGAGCATTTGACCAGAGCATGGGGAAGTACAACACAATCGACTGCAGCGCAAAGGCAGCTCAGAACTAGCCAAATCAACTCGTAGCACAAATGCTCACCATCCGAAATGGAATACCCAAAAAATATCACAAAGCAAACATTTACATGCAGAAATAAGCCAGGCAAGCGCGTGCCTTTTCATGCGTAAGCTCAGACGACCCTATGGCATCAGGATGCATAGTGTGTGGATGCAGCAGGCACGGAACGCTGGAATCTGCTTGTGCAGGCAGCAAAGGACCAGGTGGCAGCAGCATTTGGCATTAGCTCTGAAAGATGCAAGGCAGACTCCTGTGACATCTTTGCAAAAGGACTTGTGAGCAGACGTGCCCCGCTCCGTGGTCGCAAGTTGAAACGAGGGCAAGTAAGAATCTATACCAAAGCGACTTGTGGACTCAGTGGCGACAATGACCGCGTCGCGATTCATGCTCCGGATCTTGCTCGAGCCTGTCTGTCTGCCATCTGGCCGAAGAGGTGCACTGCAGCCGCCCATCGCAGGCCCTGTCAGCATGGAGTCTAAAAACGAAAAGGAGCCCGTCAGTCGCACGCGCCTCCGAGCAAGCACTGATGCAGGAATTGATGCCTGCAGAACGATGGACTCACCACATAAAGCCATGGCCGTGGACCAGAAGATCAAGCGTAAGCACCCCACTGACAAGGTCCGGCTGAAGGATCATGCAGGCTATCTCCTCCAAGAGCTGCAAAGCAGCGACCTGCAAGCTAAGAGTGTGGCAAACAATTGGAAGACAGATGCAGGTTGTGTCAGGTTGCGCGCACCCAGGCACCACCGACTTCGCATCCATGAATGGCCACATTAAAGCCTCAAACACTAGCTCATAAGCTGTAGTTTCACGACAAATCCGGCTCGGTGCTCAGCTGAATAAGTCAGGTAGAAGCTGAAGTGAGGAAATCCTGACTGCATCACGAACTTGATCCAGCCTCTGGAAAGCACAGATGCTATGATGGTTCAGACCTGCGCAGCAACAGAAGTGCCGCGGGCCACTTTGAACTTTTAGCCTGTCGGGATACATGTCTCCCTCAGCACGTGCCAACAACCGGACTTCGGAGCGAGTGTTCATGCTTCAGCCCCCCTTGTTTCATCTCAATTGCCGCATGATTTGTATGTTCTTAATGATGTCCCAGGCTTCAGCGACCGACGGACTAGCAGCAATTTGTCTATCGCCGACAGACTCCGTGAAGCGGTGACACTCATCGGCGTGGATGGAGCGCATTGGAGGCCGAGCTTACGGTGGAGGACAGGGTGGCGCTCGGCAAGCTCGTCACGTGGGGCCCTCCGGCGGGTTGCTCGGCGGAGGAGTTGACGGATGATGGTGATGTCGGCGCCCCGCCGGAGCGGGCACGGGTTCCTCGACTTCATCGACGGCTATATCTCGACCCAGACATACACGGACCACGGCGGAGCCCAAGGCATCGGCACCTCACCTTACGCGCTTACCTGTCCCCGTTGATAGTCGCCTTTATCGACAACATCGGCACTGACACGCTGACCAAGGGGTACGGCAAAGATTCGGCAATCACTGGAATGATCTCGGAGTTTTGGTCGCTGGCAGCCGTCGTCTGTCTCCCGTGACGACTTTGACGGGCACGACGTGAGGGATGGACACGTGTCGTGGCTTGGCGGCACCGGCTACTCGTTCCAGCCTGTTTCGTCGCCGAACGGAGTGATACAGTGCTGTGTCCGGACGACGACAAAAATTGAACCGTCGGAGTTAATCACTAGTGGCCGGTGGAATCTGCGCCGGGGTCTTACGGGCCATGGCCTTAGTAGGTGTGCGCCGAAAATTGGGAGGCCGACTTGGCGCCGACCCAACAAAAAAACTCTTCGGAGCGTCGGGCCGACGGTGCTGCGGCGGGTGCGCCGTTAGCAAATGTTGATGCATGCGCACACGCGTGCCTCATTACAATGTCCGTCTTGGAAGAACAATGCATGCAGAGATGGAAGTGATGTCCATCCTTCTTTGCGGCTGCGCCTGCCTGATGCAAGAACGAAAGATCCATCCACTGCCAAGCGGCGCAAGCAGTCATGGCCGCGTTGAAGACAGCCGTGCTCGATCTGAGTGAAAGAGTGACTCTTTGTAATAGTTCAGATGTTTAGAAGAACACGGCCGACGGCCTGTCGTCTTCAGCGAAAGCAAGGGATAACCTCAATACATGGAGGCGCAACAAAGCACAGGCTTTCTCATGAGGTCACCGCTGCCAGCGACTGGCTCGTGCACAGGAGCTGATGAGGGCAGATGTTGTAATGGCGTTCGGCCTGATATCTGTGCGGTCACTTGCGTTGGCTTCTTGAAGAGAAGTGTGTCGCTGAGCTCCATCACTTAACCCCGGCCAGCTGCAAATGTGCATTGAATGCAAGCGCTTGCTGCCAGCGCCGGCCTGCACCGAGCCACAGACATCCAGTTCGCATGAGGGCAAAACACGGACCCTGCCGCAAGCAACGATGGCTCCGCTGCAGGTCTGCGCATCGGGCCTCAGCCGTGGAACAGCCAAAATGAGAATCACATTTGCCTCATTTTGCTAAGCCTGAAGCTGACACAGCTGGTGTCGCATCTCGAGGAGAATCTGAGCCACCAGTTCCTGAGGCAGGGAGGCCGTGAAGCACGACTTTGACGCGCGAGTACACCTGAGACTGGAACCCAGTTCTTGTGAGACTGACATGCCTTAGGGCTTTGCTCACTCGTCATTGCCGAGATTGACAGCCATGAGTGGTCACTACGACTTCCTGCATGGCATGCTTGGTGTTTGGGACAACGTGCCAAGGTCGCCACAAAGATGGCGGTGTTATATGCGAGAAGGCTCGGCCCACTCGGCCGGATGGTGGCACGAATGCTGCGCAAAGCAAGAAACACCTGACAGCTCCGGCTGTCTGGGCGAACCTATCCCCGGATGTCCCACGTGCCTCCTTCCATCGCCGCGCGTGCTCACAGTCTGCCAGGGCGGCGCCAACAACTGATGCAGGCACCTGCATGGAGGGCTTGGACTCGTCTCAGACAGAGACGCTGTTGCGGAGCTTGCTCAACCTCTTTATTTGCACCTGACTGTTGCTTCTGGATGCTTTGTCCAGAACTGCCAGCGAAAGCCTTAGGTGGTAAGCTGGTTACCGTCATGCGTGCATGCAACAGCTGCTGAGTCGACGAATTAGGATTCGCCCTCATCTTTTGCACCCAAGTCACTGCCACCGCGAGGCCACGCCTGCCTGAAACGAAAAATCGTCCAGTGGAAGGCGAGCTGTTCTTGCGTCTCGCAGAAGCCGTCTCCTAGGTGAAGAAGTGCTTCTCTGCAACACAACCAGGATGCTGTGCTTCACACACCCGAGATCAAAGCAGTGCTGCTTCGGCCGCAGAAGATGCCTCATTGGAGGCGGTCTCCGGTGACAGTGGGTTACTGGAGTCTTTACCGAGTTGCCTGTCTCTTTGGCGAAGTCCAGCCCCTTCCGACAACTTCATAGTCTACCCAAGTCTGTCTGGCTGGCTGGCTCGACAGAGGAGTTTACCACTGTCCTTCGAAGACTTTGGCGGAGCATTGTGTAGGACCGATACCTGCAAAGCGAAACAGGAAACTCGTCAATCCAAGGAAGTCTAACGGAAACGGGCGGCCTGTCTGACCTCGCGCAGCGCTCGCATAGTTCTCTGTTTCGCGGTCATGAAGCCTGGGCCGCTGGGGAATTCCACTGCATGACGCAGCGCATCTCGAACAAGAAGCTTTGCAGGTAAGCAGACACAGCATGGCACGGACGCAGTAATTTTGGCCACACCTTCGTGGCGATAAAAAAAGGCTCTGCCTGAATGAGCTCAACTTCGGGTGAAAGGCCGGTCAGACACGATTGGAACTTGGCCATTTTCACTTGCCATTCTGTCTCTGAATGTAGCAGGCAATGTGCATGAAGAAGGAGATGGGAAGCAAGAAGGACTCCACGATGTAGGAGACATTGAAGAAGCCACCTGCATCAACCTTCGCCCACTGGGGGTCGTAGAAGTTGAACCTGGGCTCAAACATGGTCGAAGATCTGCACAGACAGCTTTCCGCAATCAAATCCCGGGGTCCAAGGCTGGGTTCCAGGAGTTTGCGAAAGTCGAACTCAAGACTCGCAGTCCCGACTGCCGCAGGTCTAAAGCTGCGGTTCGGCGCTTGAGACTCCATGTGGGAAACTCTCAAACAGAAAGACAAGCCTGCATCTCATATGTGAACCTCTTCGGCGTGCCTTCAGCCAAAACTCTCATTGTCCCAATGCTCACTGGCCCAGGAACTGCAGGTTGCCGTAGAGGCCAACTCCAAAGAAAAGCATCGACAAGAATGCGAGCTCGTTGGAGCTGAAAGCCTCAAGCGGGATCGGATCATGCAGCACTGACATTCAAGAGCAAGCCTCCCAGCCTTCAGGTTTCCGATGACGTGGGAGGTGTACTTGCCCTCCTTGATCATTGGCGTGCCGGGGTAGTCGGGAAGCCAGCCCTGCCTTGAAACGGGACCGCAGGAGGCATCGCCCTGCAATACGCCTGAGTGCAATCGAGATGCAGCTTGTCGGGGTGCCAGTACAGCGGTCCCTTCAAGTACTCGGACGTGTACTGCAGGTAGACCTCAGACATCGGAGCTCTGCATGGCACAATCTTTCAGAGTCACCTGGACCCAGCCTGCTCGAACAGCCTCTCGTCGGCGACGGTCTCGACATACTTGGTGGCCTAAGGTTGAACCATCGACAACAGGCGAGAAGGCGCTCAATGCTCGACCACTTTCCTGAGGCCCAAACGGGGGCATCTTTTGCAGCCCGGGCTGCTGTGGAAGCTCTGGAACGCCAGGCTGCTGCCAAGCCCACGTGCGCACCGAGGGCCAGGCCTGTCAACGGGCCCGAAAGGCAAAAGTCTTCGCACGCGCTAAGCGACAAGGACTCTGCCTGCTGCCGCCAATCCCCAGCCAGCAGGTTCAGAGGCGGACGAAGCCATTCCCGATGGGGCCGGCCTCAGCACGCGCATTGCAGCACGATCGCTAGACGTCGGCAGTGAAGATGCCGAAGCCCGCGCTTGTTAGGAACCACGGGCGCTCTTGCAGGCGCTGCAACGAAAGCCGCCCCGGCCGCCAGTGCGGCCACGGCCGCCATGGAAGACACTGCCAGGCGAGGCATGGCTAGCTTGCTGGAGCCACTTGCAGCTGCAGCTGGAGAAGACATGCTTTCTGTGAATCTGCAGCACAAAACACCGCAATGGCTTTTGAGGTGAAGGCCACAGCGCATGTTCTGCCCTACGCGAGCATCAGGTGAAACTGAGAATCCCGTACTGCTGGGCACAAGCGGCTGGCCCTAACATACTTCAAGAAAGCAGAGCAACAAAGGGCGGAAAACTGCGATGTCTCCGATGGCAGCTAGCGAAAGGTGCCCGCACTCGCAGCTCGTGAGCTTCCGACAGTCACGCAATGTTGGGGTGTCACTCCCAGTCTTTGTGGATGCTTGCCATCCCTATCCATCCCTTCTACGCCTTGTCTTCGTTGGAAGGCCGTTCTTCTAGTTTGGATCCGGTTATCGTTCCCTACCCGAAGCCTACACGTCAACCACGAATCTCACATCCCAACACCAGCTTTGTTTCCATGGTTCGAAATCTGATTGAGTTTCGGCCGTGTCCTTCCGGTGAAATGGTCAAGGTCGGCCATGGTTGAGCAAAAATCGTTGGATGGGACTCACAGCATGGCTGTCGCAGCTGGTGCGGCGGCTTCGTCCCCACCCGCCGCCGTGACATGCAGTTAAGAAATTCAATTGTATTTACTGGTCAGAACGTAAACTTGTGTAGGGCATGTTGCTGGCATCTTCATATCGCTAAGCAACGATCAATTGAAGCTCTCCCATGAGGTTGATTCCATCAAGCATGTAGGAGTGAAAATTTCGCAAGTTGAACTGGGGTCGTGTGCTGAAAATGTTCAGGGTCTCGTGGGTAACAAAGCAGGGTTCAATGTAAGCAAGCACAATTCGCTCGGATGGGGTCTGGCGACAGCTTCATTGAACTGACTGCACAATAGCCCAAAATGAAGACGAAGCGAAATCAGTACATTGCAGGGGCTGCCCAGCGACACGTTGCGACACGGCGAGTACTGACGGGCACGGTGCTTCTACCACTGCCGCAGCAAGTGCCGAGGTCAGAAGTACAGTGGAACTTGCATTTCGACACCCACGAAGGGGTGAACCCGTGTGGCCTCGCAAACTGCAGGCAGATTCTGGCATGCAGAGCCCTGATTTTGGCATAGTTTGGCTCGACAGCTTGAGCCAGCCTAGAACAAGAAGAGTTGTTGTAATGGCATGTCTTCTGGAGTGGAAGGACCAAGCATGCCCTAAGCACAAAACAGCGACCAGATGACCTCGACCTTGCCGTTCAGGAAGGGGGAACCACTCCAATGCGCATCATTTACGTCGTCTCGTGCAGCAGCTCCTATGCTCGACGGCTTGTTGCCCGGGCCAGGAATTGGGTCTTCACGGCTCTTTTGAAAGTCTGGGCTACCTTTGGTAGCAATACGTCTGGACCAAAAAACGGCGAGGAGGCAGACGAACTCACCCACCCACCCCTGCCCTTCCTTAGCGTATCCCAAATGTGAAATTGAGGCATGAAAGGCAGCAAGTGGCAGCAATACGGAGAGCCTGCTTGATGCGAAGAGCTGCAAAGCAGCGTCTCGAAGAGAGGGGGCCAGCACGGCTGTTGCGAGGGGAGTCCGACGGGTGACAGGTCAACAAGGCCGCACAAGACTGGAACACGGGGGGGGCGGTGATGTCGTCTCGAGAAGCGACGTGGATCACGATGATTCAAAGGCCGCACCGACGCGACCGCACCGAAACATGTGGCGAAGTATGTCGGTACTGAGAAGGCGCGGCACACACATGAACACACGCACGCGTGCACACTTCAACATGCAGTTTTTCGAGCAGTCTTTTATGGCTCCAGGGAAGTAACGAAGCGAAGGGTTTCACGGTTCTTCGGCGTGTAGCCACAGCTCAAATCTAGCTTTCTCGGGCTACAGTCCCTGTGCCACAGTGCGTGTCCACAACAGAGCGTGTCAGAGGAATCAGACTGCATGCGCAAGTTTGCTTCTTATCTGTTATATCCTGGATGGTTCTTGGTTCGGGACTGCTGCTGAATGTTGCTGAGCTATCTTGGTTTATTTGCTGCACTGCTTCTGCTATATCTTCTTTATAACACTCGCAATCGAGTGAGCCGTGAACTGTAACACACAGCCCTCCTGTCGAGCGAAGAACAGTCGCATCAAATCTCTAACCATAGCGCCTTCTTTTTGACCCAGGTGCGCGCCAAGGTTAGTAAACACATGGAACAGCCTGGGCCTGCTCCATGAAGCCATGGAGCAATGGAAGCGCTTCAGCGCTGATCTGACTGACACCGATGCAGAGAATAACGTGAGAGCTACGTCCCTTCCAATGGTTGTGCCCAGCCAAACTCAGAGACGATTTGATGCAGCCGGTACCTGTCAGAGATGTAGCGACAGGCGACAGTGGCTTTGGCAGCCTTTTTCAACTCACAAGCGCGCACGGAAGATTCAGCGCAAGATGGCCCAGGAGACACTCAAAGGCAAAGGCGTAACTGTCGCCCCGCTCCCGAGCCCCCTGCGATGCGTGGCATGTGCTTGCAGGCAGTCGAGCATGAAAATTCACTCGGAGTTCGGGGTCGCCTGCATTAGGCTCGCCTCTTCTGCAGTAGCACTATCACGGAGGAAGGCGATCTGCACAAAGTTGCCAGGCAGAGAACACGGCACAGAATGAACACACCATTCAGGCGGCACCGATGCTGCGTCCAGCTCCTCCTGCCGAAGCCTTGCAATGGGGCGCGACGGCCCATGAGAAATGCTGCTCCTGGCTGAGGCCACAACGCGAGCTTGACCCGGTAGATGAACTCGCTTGCTATCAGTGGCCTGCGATGGCTCAGAGATGCAGAGCGCAAACTCTGTCGACCTCAGCTCAACGTTACGTTCCGACCTTGCCTCTCGCAGAGGTACCGGCTAACGTAGAGGCGAAGTGCTGCGTGGCCCAGCGGAGCGAGTGCCTTAGCCGCACCAGTTGGCTGGCGTCGTGAAAGCTCATGACTCATGAGTCTTCTAAAGCGCTCGGAGTGGCACCAAGAAGTAGTTGCCAGGAGGACGCAAGGATGGGTCGAAAATCCCTCACGAGCGAGGAAGCCAACCAGAACTCAGGGATGCCCCCGGACACAGAGCACCTCCTGTGATTTCGGCAAGCATCTGATCCTCCATCCCAGGCTTCTGAAGAAGCCCAATCTGCCGTGCGAAGGCGCAGATCCAGAGGCTGTGCCGAGTGCGCTGTGCGTGCTCCACTGTCTGCCTCGTTGATGATTCTTGTCAAGTCTTTGTCCGAAGACGCCGCATCCATGTAGGCGTATCCCAGGAGGGTCCGCAAACCCAGAGCACAGCAGTACCTGCAAATCCATCAACATGCACAAGCTTCAGTAGTTTGCCGGAGGTGCGATGGCGCACATGTTGATGCCCACTTGCCTGATTCCCTCGAAGTTCCACCTCACCTGGCACAGTGCATGGCATGAGAGCCCTGTTTTGAATTTCTGCCAGTAGAACCGGAGAGTGGAGGCAAAAGCACCAGACCTTCTGGAGCCATACCTTTTGGGCCCCTTCGAGCAGCACTTCACGCTCCCGACCAGTGAGAGCCCTTAGTTAGAATCTTGCTTCGCGTAGCCACACGGCAGATGCATCATGGAATTCCGATAGTTCACTAGGAGCAGTGTAAGAAGAGGTTCTTGAGTAGTTCAAGACTTCGACTGAGTCAAGTCTTGGCCGCCGGCCCACTGCGATGAAGCAAGACAGCAGCTCGTCCCTGCCGTATCGTGCGTACCTGCGGATAGCCCCCACAGAAGCCATGCGACCAACACCAGAACATCAGCGAACCTCCTGACTCTCCGTAAATGGACTTCTGACTACCTCAGCAGGTCTCGCCAACTGGTATCCGACGAGCTTGGACGACCTGCCGACCTGCCTGCTGGTACTGATGTCGCAGAACCATGTACTCCCACACGGTGTCCCCGAGGTATGCTGTGCGAAGCACAACCGAGTGGAGAAAGATGCTGTGCACACATTGACAGCGTCATACTTCGTGAGAGAAGGCTGAGGCACCGCACCAAGGATGTCTCTCTCGAGCATACCACGTGTTAATCTGATCCTCCGCCGAATGTCATCTGGTGGAACAATACCCTGCCACAAGCAAGAATGACTGCGAAAGCTAGACAGGATGCACTGTTCGCAAAAACTCAACTGGGGCGACCATCTTTGACGACCAACCTTCTGGCGTTGCTGGCTCCACTTCCTGCGAACCGCTGAAAGTGAAATAAGTGTCAATTTGTTGTTCGGTTTGCGAAACTGAGCCACACGCAAAAAGTGGTGCGGTCTGCACCACCTACGGCACACGCGTTCGAACAACGCCTTCTGGAAATGCGAATCCCAGGCCTCGGAGGCTCTTCGAGCTGATCGACCTCAGCGTCTGGAGCAAATGATGCGCCTAGCAGCTATGCCTGCTATGCCTGCTATGCTTTCGTGAGTGCTACTCTTCTGCAATGACCACTGGCAGGAAGTACGCGAGAGATGTGAAAAGAGCGCACAGCACCGGCTTCTCGTCGTGTTGTCTCTGATCCTAGGACTTGTGTTCCGCACAGACGTATACGTCACAAAACTTCCTGGCACTTGGCACCAAGAAAACAGGTCTCGGCACGACTTTGGCTAGCATTCAGCGATCCAGCTGCTGTATTTGGGCGCCGAGCACACATGAAGTCACAACTTCGATCTGAGATTTCCCCCAAGCACTGCTTTACCATCCAGAACTTTGCACGTCCGGAGAGAATAGAAGGCAAAGTACCACCTTCACGTACGTTGCAGCTGTTGAATCGCAAACCCGCCATTGGTTTGCGAGAGTCTGCTGGGACACCGCAGCCGCTTTCAACCGCCCTTCACTAGGCCGAGCACAGCCACGGCGTTGCTGCCTCCATGCCTGCAACACAAGTGTCCCAGTTTCAGCCCAGAAAAAACATGTCAGCTTGAGACGGGACACGAGCAGACCCGCGGTCATGGACACCATGGATAAGGACCTTCAAGGTACATTGAAACAGAGAGCGAAAATCGAAAGGGCTTTGTTCCGCCTCGCCGAATGCCCGGTACTTGTCAAGTGCCGCTGATGTCGGAGATCCCTGCAAGCCTTCCACGATCAAGACGTCCGCAATGAGATATGCCCATTTGTCTGACAATACTGTGAGAGTCTCAAGGCCTGGGCCGCCAGTGAGGCTGTCGCTGTTGGTGGAGCATGCCCACAAATCCTCGACATCACCGAAGCATCAGGACAAAGCTCCAAACCTGGCAATGTCCTTGGAGGATCCATTGAAGCCTCGGCCGATGTTAGCCAACCTGTCCATATATGAAGATATCCCCCAGTCTAGACTTTGCTGTGGCAAGCTTAGCTGTTGCAGGCTGAACAGCAGCGAGCTCTTTTGTCTGCAGCTGGGCGTATCCTGCGAAGGCTTTAAAAAGATGGCACTTCTGCTGCTGAGTTCAATGTTCATCCAGGGAGTATCACTTGCCATTCTGTCTCTGAATGTAGCAGGCAATGTGCATGAAGAAGGAGATGGGGAGCAAGAAGGACTCCACGATGTAGGAGACATTGAAGAAGCCACCCGCATCAACCTTCGCCCACTGGGGGTCGTAGAAGTTGAACCTGGGCTCAAGCATGGTCGAAGATCTGCACAGACAGCTTTCCACAATCAAATGCAAGGAATAGGAATCTGCCCGGGGTCCAAGGCTGGGCGCCAGGTTTGCGAAAGTCGAAACTCAAGACTCGCAGTCCCGACTGCCGCAGGTCTAAAGCTGCGGTTCGGCGCTTGAGACTCCATGTGGGAAACTCTCAAACAGAAAGACAAGCCTGCATCTCATATGTGAACCTCTTCGGCGTGCCTTCAGCCAAAACTCTCATTGTCCCAATGCTCACTGGCCCAGGAACTGCAGGTTGCCGTAGAGGCCAACTCCAAAGAAAAGCATCGACAAGAATGCGAGCTCGTTGGAGCTGAAAGCCTCAAGCGGGATCGGATCATGCAGCACTGACATTCAAGAGCAAGCCTCCCAGCCTTCAGGTTTCCGATGACGTGGGAGGTGTACTTGCCCTCCTTGATCATTGGCGTGCCGGGGTAGTCGGGAAGCCAGCCCTGCCTTGAAACGGGACCGCAGGAGGCATCGCCCTGCAATACGCCTGAGTGCAATCGAGATGCAGCTTGTCGGGGTGCCAGTACAGCGGTCCCTTCAAGTACTCGGACGTGTACTGCAGGTAGACCTCAGACATCGGAGCTCTGCATGGCACAATCTTTCAGAGTCACCTGGACCCAGCCTGCTCGAACAGCCTCTCGTCGGCGACGGTCTCGACATACTTGGTGGCCTAAGGTTGAACCATCGACAACAGGCGAGAAGGCGCTCAATGCTCGACCACTTTCCTGAGGCCCAGACGGGGGCATCTTTTGCAGCCCGGGCTGCTGTGGAAGCTCTGGAACGCCAGGCTGCTGCCAAGCCCACGTGCGCACCGAGGGCCAGGCCTGTCAACGGGCCCGAAAGGCAAAAGTCTTCGCACGCGCTAAGCGACAAGGACTCTGCCTGCTGCCGCCAATCCCCAGCCAGCAGGTTCAGAGGCAGACGAAGCCATTCCCGATGGGGCCGGCCTCAGCACGCGCATTGCAGCACGATCGCTAGACGTCGGCAGTGAAGATGCCGAAGCCCGCGCTTGTTAGGAACCACGGGCGCTCTTGCAGGCGCTGCAACGAAAGCCGCCCCGGCCGCCAGTGCGGCCACGGCCGCCATGGAAGACACTGCCAGGCGAGGCATGGCTACAAAATCTGTAGAGCCAAAACTTGCGGCATCAAAGGCAGAACAAATCACGTAGAACTCACGGCCCGCCGCGCGACTGAGTCGAACTCGCCTGCACCGGGCCGTCAGCCGAGCAAGAAGGCGCGATGCTTCAGTACAACAGAAACAACTTTGGAAAGCGGATGCATGACTTGCAAGTGATGTTTCGCGGTGTGATGCTGGAGCAGTAAACTTGTAACATCAGTGTCAAAACCCATCCATCGTTTCCTGCTACGAGCCACAAAAAATCGAATGAACGAAAAGCTTCTTCGCACTTCTAGCCTGGCAAGCACATTGCTTGAACAGCGAGATCGCAGATCCTCTTGCACGTGTTGCCGAAGCGTCTGCTTGGATGCCGACCGCGCCTGTTACTTAAAAACTCTGACACTCAGAAGTCCAGCATGGACGACCCGAGGTCGTACACGAGAACCATGGCGACCTCACGAATTGAGACAGAGCTCCCCCACGTCTTCCCAGCACGGGGCTATGCAGCCACGGCACCACATTGACATAGAAGATTCGATGGTTAATGGAGCTGGTAGCCTAGGGTTGTTGGAGCGGGTTTCAACATGACGGTGGAAAGCTTAAAGGAGACCCAGACCTGCTGCGTCGCTTTGTAGTGCATGAGTGGAGTTTCTGGTGAGGCAGCCTTCCTGAGATGCACTTTCGACTGCAATCTAACGGCATGTAATGTCACATGCTCAACGAATCTTTTAATGACAAGCTGCGTAGTTGCGAAGTTCCGGACTAGCTGCAAAGAAGTTGTCGGCCTGATGGCCTGTCGGCACAACATCAGGGTTTCATGGTGCTGGCCACACCCGAGAACGAAACCTGGTCCACCAGAGGCAGGGAACTGCGCAGAGCGGAGCGCAAAGTTGCCATTTGCATGCGATGTCCTTTGCAGCAACTTGGCGGGTGCTGCGAAGCGACGCCACCCGGTCACTCTCGGAGTGACTCTCAACTCTAAGTCTCTGCCTTCGCTGAACACACGCGGGACCAGGCTTTGGAGCCAGCAGCTGTCACCAACATGCATTCATGCTATCAAGATCCCTTCCTCTGCAGTGCACTGTGTTGTCACTTCATCGCGGGATCTGCATGCAGTCTTTTGCAACCTTCAGCGTGCCGTAGCTGCTGCGCGCTTCATGCAACCAGCTTCTCCTTCTCTGCCGAGTCCAGGTCCACCTCATGCGTGAGCCTGAACACTCCAGCTGCGATGGCTCCACCAGCAAGCTCCAGTGCGGAGTAAATCAGAGCCGTGTAAAAGAGCCCGCCATTGAGAAGATTGGCGGATGCAATGCCCACAGAGACTGCCGGATTCAACGATCCGCCGGAAATTCCACCAATCGCGAAGCCTCCAACAGTAACGCAGGAGCCGATCAGGAGTCCGAACATCTGTGAGCTCTTCGTCCTCGATGACACGGCAACGCAGAGAACCACAAAGCTCAGCAGAAAGGTGAAGATTGTCTCTGCGACCACGACCTGCGACCACGTGCTGCCGGCGACCGGGCCTAGCGGGAAAGATTGCCCAACGTAGATGACTGTGTACATGGCAGCGGCGGCGATTCCACCACATGTTTGAGCAGCAACGTACATGCCAGCTTTCACCGGAGTCAACTGCGCGCTCCTTCCTGATGCAAGAATTGCCAGGGTCACAGCTGGATTGAAATGAGCTCCGGAGACGTCACCAACAGCGTAGATCATGGATGTCAAGGCTGCAGCAATCGACAGTGCACCAGCCGGGGACTTGGCGAGCACATTCAAACCGACGGTCAAAACGAGCACGAATGTTCCCAGGAATTCCGACACAAGCTCTGCCTTCCCGGAGCGTTCACCACCGAAATCCTCAGGACGCACAAGCTTGAAAAGAGCAGCTGCTGCTGCTGCCCCAGCAAGCTCGAAAAGGACGTAGGGCACACACCAGCCAAATCCACGGGCGGCGCTTGACACATCGATTGCGAGAGCCACAGCGGGATTGAAGCAGCCCCCGGACACAGCTCCCGCACCATAGGCTCCTGCAATGATGACCAACCCAATGGCCATGCCGTAGTACTCGTTGCGCTCTGTGGCATTCTTGCGGGCTGCAGCCACATTGAGGACCACGAACGTAAGCACCAACCTAAGAACAGACCCTCGAACATCGAATCTAATGCGGTCTGAAGCGACGGAAACTGGCAAAGATGGTCAGACAAGCTGCGTGTAGAGGCTCTCGCACAGCCCGGCATTGAGCCAGCCAAATCCCTCCGATGGCGTCAAGTTAAAGCTGCGTCCGTACAGCAAGCAGTAGCAAACAGCAGCTGAAATACCAGCCAGGGTCCTCAGGTCAAGTGCTTTTCCCTCCGCACCGATAAAGCCCTCCAATTGATGTACCTCTCTTCGTGCTTTATACTCTCCAAGGTTTGCCCAGCTAGTTTGCCCATCTCGTGAAGAGCAAGAAGCCTACCGCGAATGGTTGCTGCCCGGGTGAAGCGCACTGACTTGCTATAACATGGTTCTGCTGTTAGAACTGCATAGGTGCACAATAATACGTTGGCATGAAATTACATGGAGACCTGTGAAAATTATCTTGCCTTACACAGGTTAAGCTCGAGTCAACAACAAATATCAGCACCAAATCCCGTACAAAGTGTTGCCCGGAACAACCAGCAGATCGAACTGCGTACTTAGTGAGAGCCCAGCATCTGAACCGCCGAATATTGACCGACAGTCTTCCAATCGAGGCCGGGCCCTCCCATAGACTTCGAGATGCCCAAAGTCACCGACACCGCAGGGTTAAAATTCGCCCCCGAGATTGCTCCCATTGCATAGATGGAAACCATGAGAACGAAAGCGATGGACACGCCACCCCACGTGCTCGTGCTGCCTAAAACATTGCATCCGACAGTCAGCACGAGCAGGAACGTGCCCACAAATTCGGAAACAAGCCTTAGCTTTGCCACTCTAACCACGATGCTCCTGCTTCAACTCTCGACTCTCTCGCTCTCTCTCTTTTTCTCTCTCTCTCTCTCTCTCTCTCTCTCTCTCTCTCTCTCTCTCTCTCTGTCTCTCTCTCTCTCTCTCTCCCGGGCATGGGGACGGGTCAGCGCCCCCGGGCATCATGCCCACCCGTCGTGTTGACGGTCACGGGGGGTGAAGTAAGAACGGCGAACAATGTCAAGCTAAAGCCTTAAAGTCTACGATAACGAAAAACAATGTTCATCCGTTCTTTCGATAGACAAATCGCATATGCCAGATCCCCCCATAGTCTCTCTCTCTCTCTCTCTCTCTCTCTCACGAATGACAAACGTTTTGCTCGCATTGACATTCCCGGAAGCTTCGCGGTCAGGGAAGGGTCACTGACAGCCATGGCGAGGGGTCCGAGGCTTCACTGGATCGGGAACAGCAGTGGGGCTGTTTTGCTAGCCGTGAGCCGAATGCATTGCGGCGCATCTATGCATTCTACAATCGTTGCCATCACAAATACTGATGACATGGGATGACATGGGTCCATGCTTTTGCAATGAATTCCGATTCAGAAGCATGCGCCTGCAATTTTGATCGCTTACTGTTGTCTGAGGGTTTGCCGGCTACTGGGGTCTTTTCTGTACAATTCCAGTTGGTAAGTTCCATGCCGCCGCCTAGGGCGTTCCGCTCGGCCATTCGCATTTGAGCGTGGATCCTTCCGTCAAGCCGATCAGGGTGGCAGTTCTGCCGATGGCCAAAAAAAATTCTGGAAAATCCGCACGAACCAGTTGGCAAGAGACCTGACTGGCTTCCCGGACTCTGACGCAAGTCTCCGACTTTAAATACACAGTCGGGTACGAAACTAACACTAGAGTACTATCAACTCTGACTGATAAGTTACATGCTTGTGCTGGGTATTCGGCTTGTCAGAAAGCACAACATGCCTGATGTCATCCAATCCAAGATATTGCTTCTAGCACTTGAACGTGCATGCTTTGCTGTCAAGCCGGTCACCATGCGAAAGGCAGCGCTGCCAATGCTGGGGAGCGTAGCTCACGTCGGGACATCATCGCAGAAAAGCAACAGGAGGAGGAGCATCTGCTTACACGACAGGCCGATGTGCTTGGCTGCTCATTGAAGCCCTTCAACATGTGCATCCTGCATCAATTGCTACAGTGCAACTAAGACCTTTTATCTATGAGGGGCCAAGCTCTATGGGACAGGCCGGAAAAACTGTCAAGCAAGAATCAGCCACTATATTTGTTGACAGCAGTGTCGGGTGTCTTTCGTGGTGTAAAGAACCTCGATCACGAAAGTGTTCCTGCGACGGCAGCAATCGGAAAAGGATGTGCTCCATGCCAGCTAGCCAGTGTACCCAAAGAGAAAGGAAAAACTTTAGGGGCCGAATTCCACGGACCCAAAGATCATGCTTAGTTGGGGTCTTGAGTTAAACCAGCGAGAGAACTCAGGGATTGTTAAGGATCGGTACCTGGACCTGGCACGAAAGTGACACTTGTAAAACTGACTGTGGCGCACGCCACCTGCAAAGGCTTCCACACCTTCGCACATAAACACCAAAAAGCCCGCCACTCGCAGCACATGCACGTGGCCAGTGGTGATTTGCAAAAAGAATTCATCAGAATCTGTACTATTAGCCAACTCTCCGAGAGTCGCTCAGCTGTAATCGCCTAGCCACCCTCCAACGGAGTGCCAGGAAGTATTTCCGAGAATTGCTGCTGCTTGGGGGGGCACTGGATGCGGCTCTCTAAGAAGCTGTCTGAGTGTAAGGAGTCGCGGCGGCTCTGCGGAATCTCCTCCGGTTGGGGCTCTCTCTCTCTCTGCACCTCTCGGCCTCCGAGCCACTTGGCCTCCGTCCTCGCGCGAATGCCGCTGCTCAGAAGGGCCAAGGAAGCCATGGTGCCCAGGCACAGGGCCATGAAGAGAGGTAGAACCACCAAATCCTGCAGCAAACTCACGCCGGTTGCCAAGTACCAGCCGTGTGCGTCTTCGAGGCGGGACGTGGCCAAGAACATCATGACGTAAAGCAGGCATGATGTCGAGTAGAGAAGCCACAGGAACCAAAACAGCGCGGCCCGACATCTCCACACGTTTATTTGCCGGGACTTCGCAGCTTCTGTCCAGTCCTTCTCCACAGGCTTCCGGTTTTGAACCAAGAAGAGAGTAAAGATGGCACAGTCACCGAGCAGCGCCGACATCATTCCCACGACGGTGTTCTGCACGAGCTGCTCCAGCAAATTCTGCGTGGGCAAACAAGATGGATCCGAGCCCGGCGCAGGCGATGTACTGCTGAAGAACACGGCATTGGTGGCACCCGCCGTACAGAGCTTCAGGAAGATCAGGGCGACTCGCACCTTGTAGGAGGTCAGGATGCTGAGTCGCAGCACAGCGAGCCATGGGTGGAAGGCAGGAAACAGGAGGCAAACACGGGCATACCATCGGCTCTTTAGGATGGACCGCACGGCAGTGGCTCCATGGATGTGGACGTTCCATCGGGCACCCAAGTCTCGGAGGGCCACGGTGAAGCCATTCATGCTGCTGTCGGCGACGGCATTCGAGACAAGTCGGGAAAAGCGGCTGCGCCTTGCTGCTGAGCGGGTCACTTGCTTGGATACTGGCTCCTCCTGCAACTCGAACCTGTCATCCGGCTGCACGATGATTTCCAAGCTATCCTTGGCCACACCGCTGCGGTGAGCATGCAATGACGTGATGCAGCGATTCACGCTTGCCTCTGGAGCCTTGCATTCCAAGATCAGAGCCGCGATGTCTGAGATCCCGAAGCAGATGCCTGCACACCAGAAAGTCCACTCCTTCACCTCTGCCACTCGTCGCCAGGCCCATCCCTTCGGAGCCTCTTCTTCACTTGGCTCCGTGGTCTGTTTGAAGAGCACTGGCTCAATTTCCTCCCAAGGCACCAGTTTCCAGCTCCTGCAGTCGACGTAAGCCGCCCGACTCAACACCAGGCAAAAGAGCCCAAGGAAGGTGAAGACGGAGATGGCAGGGAGTGAGGACTGCCAGTGGGTCCCAGAGACTTGGCCGAGTGCTTCCTGGAAGCCCTCGGCGGTAAAGAGCTCCCAAGCAGTGCTGCATTTCAGGACCAGGAAGGCATTGTCCCAAATGACTTGGCTCACAGCGCCAAAGAGCGACAGGTGGCTGGAGAGGCAAGTAATTTGGCCCGGCACTGAGCCCGGCAAAGTCGTGACCCCGTGGAAGGACCACCGCTTTTCGTCTTCGCTCCAGTAAGCACAGCTGGCGTTCCTCTCGTCCGTTTGGATCACAAGGCGCAAAGGCGAGGTCAATCTGTCCACTTCCAGGCCTGTGCCGTCGGGCGTGCGGAAGTTGATGCTCACCACGCCCGAGCTGACCAGAGACGTGACTTCTCCTTCTACCCGTCGGTCCTGGAACTTCGTTGCGACTGGGTCGACGACGGTGGTGATGCTGAGTAGAATGGGCCCGGACACACCGTTTTCTGCGGCAGCTTCAGCAAGCACCTGTGGGGAGACCTCCACACGTGAAACCTCGACCTCGGAACTCGAGACGGCGATGACCGTCACGTTGCCATCCAAAGCCGCGGGAGAGAAGGCAACCATCTTCAGGCGCCCTGTGGCAACATCTGCTGATGCTTCATCCAAAATGCCTTGGCTGCTGTTCAACTCCAAGGCGGCTGCAAACTCGGCAACCAAAGCCTCTTCTGTGGCATCAACCCGCTCGATGGCCTCGGCGGCCTCCCGTTGACGGAGAAGCTCCCGCTGCAGCTCAGCCAGTTCCTCTGCACTTCCCGGCGTTGAAGTTGTGCTGCTCCACGTCTGCGTTGTTGAAGATGTCACCGAGCTCGTCGTGCTGGACAGCGTTGCCGTGCTGCTTCTCGTGGTATCGCTGCCGGAGGTGCTGCTGCTCGTGCTGGTCGATGTCGACTCCGTCCGCGTCCCGGTGCTACTGCTGGTGCTGCTGGTGCTGGTTGTTGAAGTCCGGCTACTGCTGGTAGTGCTAGAGCTGCTGCTTTTAGAAGTTGTGGTGCTGGTGGTTGCAGTGGTGCTGGTGCCACTGCTCGTGGTTGTGGGGGTAGATGTTGTCGTGGCGGTGGTCGTGGTTGTCGTGGTGGTCGTGGTGGTCATGGTGGTCGTGGCGGTCGTGGAGGTCGTGGTGGTGGTCCTGCTGCTGCTGCTACTGACGCTCGAGCTTGTGCTGGTGGTGCTCGTGCTCGCTGTAGTCGTGCTGGAAGTCCTGGTGCTGCTGCTACTGCTGCTCGAGCTGGTGCTCGTGGCGCTTGCACTTGTGCTTGTGGTGCTGGTGCTCTCGGTGGTGCTGGCGCTGGTTGTGGTCGTGATGCTTGCGGTGGTGCTGGTGGTTCTGGTCGAGCTGTATGTAGTTGTAGTTGAGATACTGCTGGTTCCTGTCGTGCTTGTGCTAGTAGCAGTGCCAGTGATGCTCGTCGTCGTCGAGGCAGTAGCCTTGGAGGGACGATGCAAACAAGCACGCTCGGTGAGGGAGATTTCGTGGTCCTCGCAGACGAATTGCAGAGATATCATGCGGAAGCCTTACGACGATGGTTCGATGAAACTACGAAATAACTAGGCCCCTACATCCGAATGGCTCAAAATTGCAGGCCTTTTTTTGCCAGACCATGGTCACGATAAGCCCCACACACCCGGGACAGCCAGGCTGGGTCGCGAACCGTCGTCGTGCTTGTTTCCTGGCCCCATGACTTTCCGGTTTTGGGATTGGGATCAAAATGCAAGTCAAAGAGTCCCAAGGTTCAAGGTTCAAGGTTGTCAGCCCTTGGGTGTTGGCAGCAGCTTAGCATGGAGCAGGTCTATAGTGAAGGGGCAAAAAACCAGGGCATCGCCTGCACAAGACCGGTTTCGACTCTCACAAAAAGGACACTCGCCCCCTTGAGGATTTGAGGGGTCTAAAGAGCGATGCTCGAAGCATGACTGCACATGCAGGCGACTTGTGCTTCTGAATTCGGATGAGGTTCGGGCTTCGGGCTTGGGGGTTTTAATGGTGCCTGCAAGAAGTCTTCGATGAACCTGACGTGAACAATTGAAAGTTGAAAGCGAAATTCCTACTTGCACCCAAGCTAGCCCAAGCCTTCTCACTATAAGAAGCTTCTCCTTGTAGTACTCTGTCTGCACGATATCTGCTGACGAGTTCTTCTTCATATGGGCTCTATATGCTACGTCCGAAGCCAACCGCGGCTGTGACCCTTCGGGCTCCTCCGGACCCACAGGTAGCGACCAAATGTCAGTGAAGTCTTGGCAGCAAGGCAAGTGCAATGCGAGGGCTGATGTCCATGAACGATCCCCTCTCTGTGGGCGAGCCGAGGGATCGGCCGGTGGGACCACTACATCCTTGTGCGCTGCCCGCATGAAGCCAGAGAACCCCCTTGGTCCAGTGCACTTGGTGGGCGAAACGGCCAGTGGGCAGAGTGCCCGTAGGGCTCAGTTCTGACCAAGTTGGACTCGCGGCCTGGCATGCAACAGACTAGGAGCTACTGAGAAAATGTGTAGTTGAAGCTACTATGCTTGGAAAACCCTGTGGGTATGAGGCAGACGGCGATAGTCGAGAGGGAGAGCTCCACCCGAGTGAATACATTTCCACCCCAGCTCCTTACCCCCGCCCCTCCTGGGCGTACGGTTCAAGGCTTATGTTTCCGAGGTCTGGCTGCTTCTCCTCCACACCCCCCCCATGGTATCCCCCCACCCCCTGCTGGCCTGCTGCTGCACGCCACCCGCCCTGCGCCCCGCCCCGCCCCCGGCCCGCACCTTGCCCGCCCCTGGGCCTTGTGCGCGGATCCGGAGTGTCGCACTATGCCCTGCCGTGTGCGGAAAGCGGCAATCGGCTCAGTAGTTTCCAGCATCTGACATAAGAACATCGCGGCAAAAAGAGTACCACCACAGGCCCCACACCACAGGGGGGGCGGGGGGGAAGGGGGGAGGATACCATGGGGTGGGGGGGGGAAGGGGGGTGTGGCAGCCCTGCATCATATATGGTCAGGCGTCTGCAGCGCCCCGCAAATGATATGGTCTGGTAGGGGTTGGGGGGGGGGGCTGGCGTTTGCGGAAAGGGGTCGGGGCCGTTGGAGCTGCCACTCTCTGGTGGGGTTCTGCTGGCGGCCAGGGCTCATACACAAGCCCTTCGCAAGCAAGCCGTAAACCCTATAACGCAGCGTGTTTTGAGTAACCTTAACTTGTACTTAAGACCTACACCCAACCCTAAACCCCACCTAACTGCAGGCTCCAAGCCGGAAGCAGAACATACACCGCAAATCCTCCCTTAGGCCCTAGGCCCTTGTCGACTCGAAGCCTTATACCTTGTAAAACCCAAAACTCAAAAGCTTAAGCTAGACCAAACACCCCAAAGCCCCCACAACCACCCCACAGGGGGAAGAGGGAACCCACACCCCACACCAGACGGGGCCCCACCCTATAGCCGGACCATTGACCTTTGGGGGGGAAGGGGGGGGCCACGGAGCGCGTGACCATATATAACTATATTGAACTGCAGCATGTCTTGACAACCTGGCTTTCTGGCCTCTAGCTCCACCCTTCTTCATTGAGTTTCTACCGACTGGACTTCGTATCGGACGCGTCAAACACGCAGAGAGCCCAATACCCCTTAAATGAGGAATGTGGCTTCAATTATGAGGCCTAAATATTAGGAATTAGGCGATTAAGGGGTATCAAGTTCTCTAGGCAAAAACTCTCACGGACTTGCTGTGTGGTTGATTTTGTGGGCTAGGCTGCATCTTTCTGCCTTCTGACAGCACAGCTTGGCGAACTCGGTCTGCATCTTCCCTTCTTGCAGCCCCTTTTATGAGTACCGCATGCCCCTGTCTTTCCAAACAAAAGCCGTCTTGGGCTTTCTGCCCCATTTATCAAGGTACAAAGTGCGAGATCTCTCTATCCTCAGCCAACACCCGCACACAATATGCTCTCATCCCCTCTAAACCATCAAGCCTAAACCCTCTTGGCTCAGGTCTCTTTGCAGCCTGGCAGCCTCTAGCGCACTTGATAAGCTCCAAACCCTAATGCCTGCCTGCGTGTCGATCCACCAGAGCGAAGTCACGCAGGCTTGGCTGCAACACATTCTAAAACGGTCCACATGCACTTTCAGGAAGAGCCAGAACCTCCAAAACCCCTCGATCAAGGAATATACCTAGAAAAGAAATAACAGCATAAGATCTAAAAAAATAGGATCCTACGGCAGGCATATTCCTTCGTTCCGGGGTGTTGGAGGTTCTGGGACTGCTGGGGCTGTGGCTGGAGCCGTCATGTCCCCCATTGAGCCACATCACGTCCGAAGCGGAGATCGTTGCGGCGTGGGAGTTTCGGCCGCTGGGTCGAGAGCCCGAAGGGCTGACGGAGTTCCAGGCCAGGGGTGTGGCCTGGCAGGCAAGGTTTTCCGGTTTGTAGGCTTTTTGGGTTTAGGATGCTGTGCGGGAACCTAATTGAAGCTACCATAACACGGAAACCGTGTTATGTACCATGTATCTTGATTATGGTAACTTGGTTTAACCTCCTTAACAGTAGTCCAGAAAAAGCACACAGCATGTCCCGGCAAGCTGGCAATGCAAGAAATCTCTGGAAAGTCCGTGGGACTTCATGAACAAGCCAAAAGAACAGGCAACCTATCGATTTTTCTACTTGCTACATATGGCCCCAGCTGAGGGACTTCTCAAAACACTTCTAAGCTGCAGAAAAGCAAAAACAGGCATGAGTCAGCCCGACGACATTTGTGAGAACACCAAAACAGAATCTTGAATCGCGGGGACCCTTTTTACTCCCAAGGACTGGGGTTTAGGGTATAGGGATTAGGGTTTAAAACACAGGCAGGCCCCCTTGTTCGTTTATAATTGGTTCAGTTCATGATCAGGTCTAAGGCATTGCTCTGCCCAGGCCAATCCACGGCGTGCAAACTTTCATTATCTGGCCCGGATGCTCTAGCGCCGATCGTCCTTGGTCCTGTCTTTCCTCCGGAAATATGCGAAACAGCCCCCCATGGGTTTTTTTGCGCTTGAAGTTGCCGCCCAGCGCGACCTTGCAGCCTCAAGCCCTGGTCACAAATCTCGATGTCCTCTCCTGCTTGGAGCTTACGTTGTAGGCGGCTTCTCAAACATGGGCAGTCGAGTTTTAACGGGATCGCCTCGGCTCTGAAGCTGCAAACGACACTTCTAAAGAGCACAGCATGCAGGATTTTGTCACCCTTTTTTGCACAGGCGTGCGTGGATCCTTGCCGTGGTTACTCTAAACCCTAAACCGGCGTCGAGGTATCTTAGAGTCTTGTTTCTTGATGCCTTTGCAAGACTGCGCATCGGAGGGGCGAGCAAAATACTCTCACTCTGGATCCATGAGCCTGAGAGCCACGCGCCCCTCAATTCAGGAATACAGCTTCAATCATCATAAAGGCCGCTCTTGTTTAAGCAGTATTCATCCTTTATAGCTTAAATCATAAGATTAAGGCCACTCTGGTTTCAGCTGTATGCCCAATTTACACAGTGTTGAACTCTCTGATCTCCGGGACATTTGGGCTGGTGGTCTCTGGCTTTCTGAAGGCAAAACTCATCCAACTCGGGTCGCCTTCAGGTCGATCTTATGAAGGTCATTCGTGTTGCCTCGATTGCAAAGTCTTGACATGACGTCCCTCTCACCGTGCTCACATCCGAGTTGCCGGCCTGATCCGCCAAAAATCCACATCACATCATCAGAGGTTATGACAGCAACGTGGTGCGTTCGCCCACCCGGTGAGCTGGAAGGGGACTCTTCCGACCAGGTCGGTGTTGCAGCCTGGACGATTGTTAATCAGCTGCAGCCGCCTACCAATAACCACCGACTGTCTGCTGCACACAGGATGTTCCGAGCTTTCATTATTTTGTGCCTTCGCGCCGTCTGAGTTGTTGCTAGTGTTGGCTACTTCGAACTGCTTCAGAAGTGACGGGGTGCGCGGGATGCGGGGGGAAATAGCGGCTCAATTTCGCCCTAGGATCTACGGGCTAATCACTGAACCCTGGCTCAGGGGTGACACCAGGTACGGCTTCAGGTTTCAGCTCTCTTTTGAAATGAAGGTGCGGGCTTGGGCTTATGCCTTATGCCAATATAAAACACTACTTGTATGAGTCATCAACCCCAAGTCTCTTGCAGAGCGCGAGCAATTGACTTGCTCAGTATTGGGCAAGAAAACCCGCAGTTGGCTCTCAGCCAAGACATGGGGAACGGACGTGCAAGTATCAAGGCTGGCAAAGTGCCTTGCAACAATTTCCGATGATTTCCGTTTGTCAGCATGATGAACCCACTGTGGGAAAACTTAACGAAAAAGACGAAGAAAGAGCCGCACGAGCAAGGGATTCGGCTCTCTTCTGCGAACTACGGCATCGAGTGTGATAGAACCTCGGTTTTCTACCAATTTGAAGAACATGTGGGTCCTGCCAAGTTTTTACCAAAACTTCGACCCCCTGTCAAAATCTCATGCCTGCAGTCATCCACCGGACGAATGCTGTTTCTCGGGTGGTTCGGGTGGCAAAAGGAGACGCCAAAGGACCCCACTCTACCCAGAGAGCCCAATAATACCCCTTAATTAAGGAAGATGGCTGAAATCCTAATATTCAAGCCTCATCGTTTAAGCTATATTCCTGATTTAAGACCCACTTGATGAGACACATGGGAAACCGAACGGCCAGGGTTCGTTTCTTGTCCTCACGTTTCGTCCTCAATGCCAGCGTGCCAGGTTTGTGGAATGTGGTCGAGGCCACTGATACCTACGACTTCTGAAACAGAAGCTGAAGGGTTCCTGTTTTTTATTCGCACATCTAACTAGGGCCGCATCGAAGCCGTGGTGGCAGCACGCCATGGAGACTTGTTGGAAACAAACGCCCTCTTTCGGCTGGCTAGCTGCAACTCTCAGTGCTGGCTGCGAAAAGCTGACCTCTCCGCTCTTAACACAGCACCCGCACACAAGGAGCACCCCCCGCTCCAAGCAATGCAACAGGCCATGCCTTCAGGTCGATCTTCCAAAGGTCGTTCCTGCCGCCTTGTCTGCAACACTGCCACGCACGGTCTGATGTGAGGACGCTGATGGCTCAGGCTGATGCTTCCACCAAACATCCACATGACGTCATCCTTCGTCACCACCGACGTGTGGCCAGATCGTCCAGCAGGCAGCTCACCGGGAGGGAACACCTCCGTGAAGGCAATCGTGGCCTGCCAAACGAAACGGCGAGCAGCTCTCAGCTAATTGGCCACACAGCCGGCAGCTCACGCCGGGCCACCAGCCACTTGTACCGCCGACGGCTTATTGCTAACATCGACCCCCTCTCCTTAAATTATGTACCGATGAAAATTATAACGATCCTAGAAATGCCTTCTAGGACCCCTGAAGATGCCCACACAGCATTGCCCTCAGAGCTGAAACATGGACCCCAGCGTTTGGGGGGCTTAAGCCCACTGCTGTACTCGAATACCAGTAGTACTTTGCAGAAACTTTCGGGAAGCTTGGATGTAGTCTATGCCACTGATTTCTTGGAAGAAGCAGCATCGTTTCACTCTAGCTGTTAAGACCAGGATTCCTAGGGCAAACTTGTCTTGCCTACTGGTGATTTGGAGGCTGGCTTGCCATAACTTGGGGCCTGGCTGATTGTATTCCTGGCCCGGTTTAGAAGTGCATGCTTCGAAAGATTAGCATATCCTGGTTTCTAGAATCCGTGCCTTCAGGTCGACCTTCCAAAGGTCATTGAAGTTTGGCGTTCCTGGCTGCAACACTTCCAAGCAGCGTCCACTCGCCGGCTGATGACCGCTGAGGTCCCTGCCTGCCCCAAAAAGCCACATGACGTCATC
The DNA here is from genome assembly GCA_905221615.1 of Symbiodinium sp. CCMP2592. Taxonomy (NCBI): domain Eukaryota; class Dinophyceae; order Suessiales; family Symbiodiniaceae; genus Symbiodinium; species Symbiodinium sp. CCMP2592. The sequence continues at coordinate 167,042 of CAJNDT010003602.1, forward strand.
AGAAGTTATCACTGCCGATCTCGGAAGTCCCGTGGGTGGCAGATCGCCGCTGGGGGTAATGTCAGACCAGGTTGGGCTGCCCGCCTGGCCGAGCTGGGGAAAACATTCAGCTGCCTGAACCACATGAGCAGAAAATCAAGTGCCGCCAAGGGCTGTCCGAACAAACGCTCCCAGAAGATCTTCCGTGCGCTTCCCCCTAGATGCCTGCAGTCCTTTGGAGCTCAGAAACACTAGGAAGCATGCAGACAATGCAGCGCAGCTGGCGCTGGAGACGATCTCAAGATCGCAGGGTGAATACACCGTCCAAGTGCGTGGTGTTGACGTTCGACGTTGCAGCAGGCTGGGTGTTTGGCACGCTGCAGGTTTGGGCCCGGCTTGCTTAAAGGCGAGGCGCCTGGGGGGCGGGTGGGGTTCCTAACGGAACTGTGGCTTCTGGTGCTGCAAAGACCATGCAAACCCTCAAAATGTCTGGGCCCTCATCCAGGCCTGCAGGTCGATCGTCCAAAACTTCGGCGCGCTGCCTCAACTCCAGCCCCTTCAAAGGCGACGCTCTCCGCTCTCGAGGCACCTGCCCAAGGCACTGGCCTCCGACGTAGAAATACAGCACTCCGGCGGAGTTCACCACGGATCTCCGATACCGTCCACCGTTGGGCGCAGTGCCCGATGGAGTGACATCCGTCCATACTACTGAGGCCTCGGTTCCAGCACATCTGCAGAGCAATTCAGAACAGAGATGAACACAGCGTACAGCTACCCGGCTGCCAGTTTTGTCGGACGAAGCATCCCTGTCCCTGTCTGTCCCTGGAACACTGGATATTTCCCTCGATCGAAAGTTCTGAAACAACACGCGAAGAGGCCCATGACTTATTCAGAGAGGAGGCCTTTGCCACAGCAAATGCCGCAGCCACGCATTTGGCCTGGCATGAAGCACACTGGACGGCAAAACGGGCGGGGTTATCGTCTTGTGCACCGTCAAGTTTCTGGCAACACTGCACTATCAATACAGAGAACGCTCAGGAACATGCAGCAACAAGCGAGCTGCAAGAAACTAAATACGCAAACCGGCTGTTACTCAACCAACGTTCGCACTGTAACATTGCTGCAACAACACCACGCGTTCGAATCGTACCACTGCTGCGCTGGCAGACCTTTTGAGCTGAAAGCCTGCACATCCAGGCGCAGCGGCGCAACAGAACAAAATCTTGATCAAAGCTAAACTTGCGTACGGTTTATACAACGATGCGGGGGAAGGCAACGTTAGAAATTGAATTGGGCGGCCGAAACGACATATCAGCACCAGCTCTCGCACGACTGACTGCACATAGTGGGCTTGAAGGATCAGGGTTGCCGGGGCAAGCCGGAACCCACCACCAAAGTATTCTGTCCCATGTGTCACAATCCGAGCACTGGGTGTCCGGACGAACGCTGCCAACATCGAAGGCCTTGCATGTGGCCATCGACCGACTGCCAATGTTTGAAACTTGCTGGCGAGAGAAGACGCCCGAGGCTCCGGCATCTTCGGAAGGGCAGACGCGACAAATTATTGACATGTTCTGTCGACAGATTGCTTGGAAGCCAAAAGCTTGAACTGCAAGATTAAAAGACACGTCATGTGGTCCAAGTATGTCCCACTTTGTTCTCCAACTTGCAAGGACAACTCGGATCAATCATGCAAATCGCTAAGCGAAAAGGTTAGTCAGAGACCATATGGGCCAACGTTTTCTACAATATCTGAGGATCATCTACGAATGGCGGACCAAAACATCCGCCGCTGTCCATAGTGACCCTAGCCCAGCGCTGATGCCCCTCTGCCTGTGCAGCATTGCAGCTGCCGCACATGCCACACAGATGCTTTAGGTGCCCATCTCAGCCACTAAAACATACACTGCATCACACTGCCCATGTCAACAGCATTGCCAGCATCATACCAGCAACACTAAGTTGCAGTCCATCCAGAATCGTTGTGTCGCAAGTGCCTCCCATGCCAACATCTTGCCCGCAATTAGCTTTCCTCCAAAGAGTCCAAGCCAACGGCTGCCTCGTGCGGCCGCCGCTGGTTCTCGGCCTCCAGAATCAGCACGGCCTCACCAGCTTGGCACTGTCGACGGCCCCACCGCGATCGCAGAAGGGGAAGTCTCCCGAGCGGGTACGCATGCATGCGTGCTGCATTGCTGTGACGTGACAAGGTCACTTTGAGTCACAAGGACGCGGTAGGAGTGCATAAAGGCCAACGTTGCCGCCACTCTGGCGCAAGCTGTTTTTGTCTTCCTGTTTGAAACTACTCTTAATATGATGGCCCTGCAAACGCCGCAACAGCGGATTTGTCGTCGCGGCATCCCGCAGAGCCCTGTCGCTGAGCCCCTGCCGTGCCCTGCAAAAGACTTGTCAAGCATACCTGGTTCCTGGAGCATAGCAGGGATCCGAACAAGATCGAACCCTGACTTCTGCCGTCGTCGGTCGGTGGCTCTGCTGCCTCCTCCTATAGCCCTGGATTCGAGGCCTTTCCCACTCGCTGTGCCCGAAAAAAGTCAAAATCGTTAGGTTGCAACTCAAAAAGAGGTGCTACTTTTTGGAGGCATCAAGCAGTTCAAATACTTCGCTACATCATTCGGGAAATGATGTTCCGCCGGACCGACGAGGACGGATCTACTTTCCGGCTCGGTGTAGAGACCGTGCTACGCGGCCACATGAGGCCGTGGTGTTCCGCTTGTAGTGATCCACGAACCAACTTTTGAGGATGGCAGGGCTTCACTCCACTTCGAAACAATGCTGTCAGGGCACTAGCAAGCCCGCTTGAAGGCGCCCCAAGCCGGGGCGAGGGGCACTCTTTTCCAGTCAATGTTCAAGTGTCAGGCAGGTACCATCAAAACCATACGACTCTACCACTGCTACTATACCACTGCTACTGCTGCTACTACTGCTGCTACTGCTACTACTGCTACTGCTGCTACTACTGCTACTACTGCTACTACTGCTATTACTGTTACGACTGCTACTACTACTGCTACTACTGCTACTACTGCTACTACTGCTTCTTCCTTCTTCTTCCATTCGCGGCGATCGTCCGGGGTTCGCCTAGCGAGTCGGCAGGCTTCGCCTGGCTACCGAAGCAGCATTGTCTATGACAACCCGCAAAGAATTAAAAGCATCAGCATCGGTCCGAAGGCCCAAGCATGCTGAACGACCCGAGCCGAGGCTCAGCGATCATACTTTCAACACTTCCAGTTATTCTGCAAGTGAGAATGGCACATTAGCGGTCGCCAATCACATCAAAATCAAAGTAGGGTTAAAGATCACATGCACATACAAGGCATCGTGGAACCAAGTGTTCCAGGGATCAAGACAGCTTGGACCTGTACACACATGGCAGCTGGAACCTCATGTCGCAGTCACGACACGAAATTTTAATCGCACGAATCAAGGCTCACCGGCTCTCAGAAATCACAGGATGCACTGGCATATCACCGTCTCCCCGCATGAACATGACCTCAGCATACCAGCATGGCAACTCAGCTGCCAAAACGAGTCGAGGAATGCAGAGCATGCGAGAACCAGCGCAGGACGACCTTGGCAGCTCTTTGCAACGCAATCCACCTGTCCATACAGGATTACTTGACCACTTCTGGAGCGCCTGCACACACCCATGATCAAAGAGGAAGCGCTCTACCTTGACTGACAAGTGGCGAAACTGTCCTATGTGGTCAGGTAGCAACAGTCGCGTGCCAGAACATGGCAACGTAGCATGAAGCCGATGCGGAGAGTAGAGAACCCAGAGCTTCCAAAGATGCTTAAATAATTTTTAGATATCTTTAATCATCTTGATTAAACACTATAGTGTCTATTTAAGCATGGTATGTAAATGACAAAAACAATGCTTAATTAAGAAATGTTATTTTCTGTATATGCATCCCAATTATATACATGCATGCGGACGATCGACTGCACGTGTTTTTTCCTCCCAAGGATCACGTGCCGATCTCGATTCGAGGAACTTTATTAGCTGCCAGGAATCGTCTGAGAACTTGACAAGAAACAGCATTCATCGAAAACTTGCCACCACGCCGTCTGCCCAGCAATGCTAGGGTATGCCCATAGCTCTCATCCCTGTAGGTCCAGGTCTTGCTAGGGTTCACCTCGCCCCTGGCCAATTCGAACAGCTGATGGGCTTTAGGTTTAACCCTGAAGAGCTTGTCCACTTCGAAGTAAGTCTCGAGGCTGCCCCAGAGTAAAAGAAACCTCTGGGAAGAAACTCTGAAGACTTCCTTGTCCCAAGCTGCAGTGCTGAGACAGGCATATATGGACTGCAAAGCTTCTGTGCCATGCAACATCGCCTGTTCAGCAGGCTTTGCTGGCGACAAATACTTTGTAGCCAATTCCATGGCAGCACCGACGAGTGCTCGAGCTTCCCCTTCTTTGGCTCTCAACTTGGGGGATTTGATCTTGCCTCGATCCTCTTCACGAAGCATGGTGGGAAGGAGCTTCGGCAATCGATCTTGGACCCCAGTTCTGTCGTAGTGTGCCTTGATGTCTTGGTACAGCCTGGCACATCGGATGAGTTTGCTCAGGCCTCGGATCTTCTCACTCTGTAAGTAAAACAGCAAAGACCCAAGCCAGTCGGATGTTACTCCGAGGTCGCAAGCGTGTAAAAAGTCCATCTTGCAGGAAGCCGTATTGAATCCTGGGCAAGAAAATAATCTCGACACCAATTTATTCTGCTGCCTCTGGCGCACGAAGAAGTCCATGCTGGAAATGAGAGGGTACCTGAGGCAAAGACAACTGCCAGGAATAAGCGATCGACTTCAACTGTCTAGCATGCCTCACACGTCGAAATTAAAAGACAACAAAAGATATAAAACTTTGAATCTATCAATCCCAGATGCTTGGCGAAAGTCTGAATGTCAATTTTTTTCAAATCAGCTCGGGGGCACATACACCGCCAACAGATAAACCCCTTCGAACTCCAAAAAGGGAAGCTCAAAACGTCCTTGTAACAGCTCCAATCAGCTCGAAATTCAGCCAGAGCAGCTCTCAGTGGAAGCTTTTTGCCTGCCAAACGTTGTCGATAACTATCGGTTCGATTGAAGGGCATGCCATCGTGTCGGCAGCTTGGCATGCTTCCCGTCGCCAGCTGCTTAAAGGACCACTGGATGATTTCGAATACATCCTCAAAAGTTTGCGATTTGGATACAAATTCTTTTGGAAAGGCTGCAACAGGCAGGCGAAGATTCTGCTGGCCAAAAATGTTCAAAGAATCGTCTCCAAAGTCATGGATCGGTCGCTGTTGAAAGGCACACCATCGCACCACATCTCCATGAGGAGAGTGGATTCAGAATCCAAGCCCAACTCATCCTCCAAAAAATGCAAGTGGTTCTCCAGGTCAGATCTGTCAGGCAAGATCTCGGCTTGCTGCTGAAGCAAGACTTCTGGCGTGTTCACTTTGAGCAGTGAGTGCAAGGATTCGTGAGGCAGCAAAATTGCCAAGAAATACTCTTCAGACGTGTTCTTCGCCTGATTCCAGCTACGAACCTTTGCATGATATAACGAAAGCCATTTCGTGTTTCTGAAACATTTGCGCAAAAGATCCCAATGGGTGTTGCGAGTGTTTGCACGGACCTGTAAATCTTCCACATGCAGTGTCCCGGCTTTCTGTGCTGACCGCAGTACTCGAGCGCTTCGCTCAGAACTGAGCTCATTGTTTTAAAAATATGTCGACCATCTCGGATCTGAATCGTTTTGCAGGAGCAACGGCCTGGACATCTTCTGTTGTCAAAGATCTTTTGTTGAACATTGCCGGCAAGTTTCGAAGCGAAACGAACCCTACAGAACAATGTCTGGACAATCAAAAATTAATCCAAAATACATGCGGTTTTCACATATATACAGTATATATATACATGTATGTATATATTTTTAAAAACATACACTGTCTTAGCATATGAAATTTACTTAGATCGAAGTAGCTATGCGCACGTGCCTGTGCGATATGGGGCCGAGCCTGCAGAATATAAGAAGCAACAGAAAGTCTGCAAGCACTCATGTTTTTGCTGCTGGCTGCCACTCCGGAGGCCAACTGAGAGACGCAACATCTCGAAGGTCGAACGATCCCTGCTGGCTAAGTCTGCACTTCGCGACCTGTTTCACTGCTTCACCCATTAGGATCTTTCTGTACTTCTTCATTCACTTCTTGCTTACATTCACTTCTTACAGGGACCGAGTGCTACTGTAGTCGACGAGGCCCGTCCACGCCAAAAAAATGTTGGTTTGTCTTGGTCCGCCCACGCCAAAAAAGCACTTAGACTTTGTGCTGCAGGAGTTGCCCACAGACATTATCTCGCATTTGGAATGAGCTTGCGACTATGTTGGTGCATGTCCACAATCTTGGTGCCGACAATCAGCGACCTGATGGAGACGACATTGTCGTCGGTGGGTTTATATTTTTTTGGCGTGAATGGGCCTCGTCGACTACGGCTGTAGCACTCGGTCCCTACAAGCAAACTAACAAACAACTAAGCACAGAACTACAAATCAGTGAGACAAAAGCGAAGCTCTGCAAGCTGCGGCGCACAGACTTTGCCGGTGGAAGCCGTTCAGCAAACTACGAAGCCTCAGCGACCGATCCGAAGCAACAAAGAGCCGTCGCTCTGAGCCGCCCAAAGTAGCAGGTGGAGCCAAATCCAAGCTCCGGCAGCCGTTCTAGTCTCGACAGACAACGGACAGCCCCTGTGCTTTGTTTCATCACGATCGAGCACACCAAAATCCAAAAGTCCAACGCCCACCGTGGCGAGAAGCTTCTAGACATAATGCAGAGCCAGAGTCTTTGCGACTCAAAGCCGGCCAGATGCGACCGCACCCCAAGGACGAAAACAATCGATCCACGGTGTGCAACAGTGGCGAATTGGATGCTGGCGTCCAACGCCGCCAATCGCCGCCCACAATGCGTGTGGCCAGCCCAGAATGCGGACCGTAGGGAAAACTTGTTGTGCGTCGAGACCCAGCACAGCAACCGAGGAGAAATCCAATCTTGAGCTGAGCATTCACCTGGGCTGCCGCCCATTTTTTGATGTGATACCTGTTCGAGAAAGCTCACGTCCCGTTTGCAAAACAAGAAACGGACAACGATACGACGCGGTAACACTAGAGCAGTCCGGCCATATTGCAGCTTAGCTATCGAGTCCCACAATGAAAATGAGTTCCATGTAATGAGAGTTTCCCTTCAGGGAGCCCTTTGCAACATTCCTTCGTCAGGGCTTTCCTTGCAGGCCTTTTATCCAACCCCCACGCCTTGTCAAAGTTACCTTGAAGCTTTCGTCAGGCTTTTTGTCGAAGGCCTGTTTACCATCCTTTCGACCAGAAGTCAGTGGCGGACTGCCTGCTTGCTACCATACTGGTGTGGATTTACGGTTTTTCACAGATGACAAGGCAGAAATGAGTGGTGAACAACAGTTGTGTGAGTCAGTCTCGGATACGACATTGTGGATGATATCGAACCTGCTATATGGAAGGATGCGCAAATGGTCTGGATGCCCAAGCCTCAGAAAGACAGCAGCTTACTTGCCAATCTACGACCGATAGGTCTAGTGCACCCAATCGGAAAATCCATCAGTGTGGTCCTACGTACAAAGCTTCGGCCCATCCTCACGCAGGCCTTGATCACGCATCCTCAGTTTGCATATGCCAAGGGACGATCAACGCTCGACGCGCTGCTTCGAGCACATGGACACCTGACTCAGACGAGGCATGAAGTTGAAAAGTATCGAACCTCAATCTATGCTCGTCACTCTGGTCAGGAACCCAATCCCTGCTTTGGGGGCCTTTGTTTCAGCCTCGACCTCAAAGGAGCTTTCGATGCTGTACCACGTCACCGTCTCGCAGAGAGTTTGTTTCGGTTGCAAGTAGATCCAGAGCTGGTGCACCTGATCATGCACATGCAATACCAAGCCCAGTACTGGAACAACGTCGGAGCCGAACAGCGGCCCGTTACGCCAACACAAGGAATAAAACAAGGATGCAATCTTGCACCGTACCTCTTCGTGGCTTACACTATCATGCTGATTGACACAATAAGTAAGTGTCCGCACTTCACCGCAGCGGACCAATGATGGACTCACGTGGTATGCTGATGCTGCTTTTGCGGCCTGGTTAATCTCAGGGACTGCAGCGTTGAGACAGGCACTCCAAGATCTCACGATTTTAGTTGCCACTCTCAATGAAAACGGTATGGAGATCCAGCCCGACAAATGTGCGGTTCTGCTAAACCTCCATGGAAGAGAAGCGCATAAAATCCTGCGCCAACACCTGGTCAAAAGAAGTGATCAAAAGTACCTTGCGGTCGAGACTCGGTCAGAGGTTCAAGTCCCCACTAAGAAGCATCATGAGTACCTTGGCACAGTGATTGCATATCAGAAGCCACAGACGCAAACCCTGCAACACAGGCTGGGAAAAGCAAGAGGGCAGTACGCGCTCCTGCGCAAAACGCTGCATGCCCGAAGGCTCATACCAAGCAATACAGATACCGCATATGGAAGGCGGGAGTGTCTGCTAGCGTCAGCTATGGACTCGTGGCGACGGGCATCACTGCTACAGGTCGAACGCAGCTCCTTGCTATGGTGGCCAGGCAGCTCAGGGCCCTGGCGGGCCGCCCCGCTCCTGAGCTGACGGAGGATCTTCTTCAGGCTGCAACAAAGAAGCACAAGGAGCTTCAGGCACTTCGCCAGCACAACCGGATAACCTTGCGACACGAGACATTGCCTTGCAGCAACTGGAGATGGCCATCTCCACATTCCGACAGGTTGTACCAGTGGCACAACCGCGAAGGAGTCGAAGGCATCGGGTGCCCGTCCTGTCTGTGGAGTGTACTTGGACAGTCGTACCAGTGTCAAAAAGCACACCCTGAACACAAAACTACAGACATTACCTTCGATCCGCTGTGCACGTGCTAGGTGGGCTTCCGCAATGCTCGGCTTGCAAGCATAAATTTCAGAGCTGGCAACCACTCAAGAATCACATTCAAAATGACAACTGTGCTGAGCTCGAAAGGGCCACTGCTGCCGCTGCGACCCAGGATGCAGGTGGACAAGATGGCCTGAGAATACCACCTCATTCGTGAGCAGGGCTGGAAAGCACATGTTACCAGTCCGTTTGCTGATGAACTACGTCTTACGAGAGATGGCTTCTGCTCTTACTGCACTAGGGTCTCATACAGCCGTCATTTTAAGCAGTGCTGTGTCATCTTTCAATCTGCTTACTGGGACTTCTGCCGCGCCATAACCACCCAAGAGCAGATCTAGATGTTCGGGTACCTCCGACCAAGCGACTCCCGGCTACACCAATGACGAAAGCGGAAGAAGAGGACTGCGAGCCACCGAGAACGCAGGGGAAAAGAAAGCGCACCCGCAGGGGAGAAGGAGGCAATGGGAGCCGAGCTTCGGCTCTACATCATCCCGTGATGACAAGAACATGGGCAAAATCATACCATATCTCATATCCCGCATTCTGACCCAGCACGAGGACAGCATCAACGCGGCCAAGATGGACCGAGGTTTTTACGATCTTCATAGCCCACCAACCTGTACCGAGCCCAAGAAGAACGCAACCCCTACGCATCACGCTGCTCACCTTAATGATCGCAGAGCTTGTAGTGAGGCTTCAAAATCTGGAGTAGAAGCCAGAGAAAGAAGCTCGCGGTTGCAGAGGGCTTGCTGGGACGAGCAGGGAAGGCTACTGTATCAAAAGTGGGATGGTGAAGAGGTGTTGCAGATGTTGACAGGAGATGGAGCCGTTCATCCTCGAGGACCTGGTGCCAAGATTCTTCGCACCAAGAAAGATCAAGCCATCAGTGGGAAAACACAGCGGTGTTCAAGCTCGAGACCTCTCTCAGGCATCCCGAGGCAGACCTGTTGTACCAGGACATGGCAAAGCTGGCGGACAACGCAGTCTGGCAGCTTATTGGGTGCCAGATCCGAAAGGACGGCATGCGCCGAGCAATTCGGTGCAGGAGCTGAAAGCTGATCAGCTCATAAGGCCCATTGCACAAGTTGCTACTTGCCACGAAACTTCACAACAACACCAACACGTGTTATCTCAATGCATTTCTTCAGGCCTAGAGTGATGCAAAAGGAGCCTTAAAGCCGCTCACTGCTCAGGTTTCACTTACTGGGTGGGGTGGGCAAGACCTCATGTGCAGCACGATGTGGTCGAGTTACATTTCTGCTTCTTAGAAACCTTGGCTGGGTTCCTTATGTGGTCTTATGGGGACGTCGTGTTCATGTGGAGGGGGGCCTGCAAACGATGCAGAACGCGCGCATTCTGCACATTGACCCCTCGGAAGGGATGGCAATCTCAGTGTTGCAGAATTGCTCCAGTCCTGGCATGATCAACTTCACAGTGCCCAAACCTGATATAGTTGCAACTTCCAAGATTTGCAAATGAAGGGCTGAGAGTGCGAAAGGTTGCACAGCGTCTCAGACTGTCTTCTGCTGCTCCGGAACTGTGTAGCACTCCGCAGGTCTCTCATCGTCTGTATGCCACCCGCCTTCAACCTGGAGATGCAACAAGACTGTGCTAGTGGCCCTCGTGAACGGTTTGATGTGATGAATCGCTGAGCAGATTTGGTATGCCTGCCAGCTTACAGCAGAATCACGTGGTCAGGTGAAGACTGGCAAGGTAATCCGGCGATGGCTGGAACCAACTGCTACTTGCTGTCAGGTGTGACGGCTCCTGAAAGGGGTGCCACCTGGGAGCCGATCCTTCCGGCCCTTAATAGCTGTAGTGATGTCGTTTTGAGCGCTCAGTGCGCTAGTAGCTCTGTCTGAGTAAGGCGTGCCCTCAGGCGCAAGGAGTTGGAGAGTAGTTCCACTGAGGGGCCGTGGCGAAACTTTCGGCGAAACGTCAAGTAGCTTGCAAGACAGAGACTCTCGTCTGCGGTTGAAAGTGGAAAAGGATGATATCGAAGCACAGTGTAGCATGTCAAGTCGGCGTGGTACGTCAGCGCGGCCGCACGGTGACAATGTAACAACAATGTCGGGTGTGTCTTGTATGTCTGCATTTGAACGTTACACGTGCGGAGTCCCAGAGTGTTGTGAGTTAGGTTTACGCCAACAGAAAGCCTGTTGGATCCGAAACATGGTATGATCCGCATAGGCTGGCCAAGTATCCCGCGCCACCACGGACCATGGACGTAGCTGAAACTTCCAGTTGTCAGGGAGTTTGATGAGTTTTTCGAACATGATGCACTGATTGACCGATGGATGCGCAGCTCTTTCTCAAGGGCCACAGCAGCAAGCTTCGCTTGCACATTGAAGCTGCAAGGTGGGCATTGTGGACCTGTATGCTGCACACTGCATATCACAGAACTGTCGCGCCGGCACACGTGCAGGTCAAAATGGCCATTGCCAGACCCGCCGGTTTATTTTTGTTACGGTGTTGGAGCTTTCATGCAGCTGGTTGTTTGCACTTTTGTGGAGCTTGCTGCATTTGTGTATCACATGCTTGTCAGGGTGAAGGTTTACTCTTGGCATCTGTACCCACGGGACGATGTCCATGAAGTGTCTCGTGGCCAGGCTGACACGCCGCTGCTGCTGCGCTGTGTAGCCGAGTTTATCGGTGCTTTTCTGCCATTCTTCACAGTTGGTGTTCACCTCGGCATGAGTTTGGTGCATGGGTGACATGTTCTACTGAATGTTCCACCCAAGCAAGGACTTTGGCATGCAATCCTTGATCCGAGTTGGTTAGTCTTTTCCTGGATGATGTTGTTCTCCGGTGTTTTTTGATCGGGTTGTACTTTCACGTCCTGTCTCTGTTATTTAACCATTCCTTTTGATTTGTTTGCAACCTGCTTGTAAGATTGTAAGATGGTAAGACTCGACAAACTCGCGTGTGCTGGGCTTTGTTAGGAAAGTGCCCATTTCCAGACATCCAACTTACGTCGAGAAGCTCTTTCGCCCAAGAGTGAAAGTCAAAAGCGGCCAACACAACCAGACCCAACACATCTGCTCACATAAACGATCCTGAGACTTTCGCTGGGGCCCCGAATCACCCTTTAACAATGCAGTGCATGTCACATGTGTGACGTATGGCAACACCATGAAGTCGACAGCCCGACCGAAAACAGGGCGCCAGCACCAAGCGCAGTCAGGCTTCAATGTATTGTCTGGGGCCGCTGTGCTCGGCGGTGTATCGCTAGCGACGACGTTGTCGCCCTGGCCAAGCTTGGTGCACGGGGCTGTATAACTTGGTGAAACTCTGAGCGCAATTGTTGGGTTGCATCCACAAAGCCGTGCGGATGAAGTCAGACACAGAAGGAGTTGGTACATCGCCAGGACTGTGCTGACTTATGCGCTTGCCGGAGTTTCTGGTGCGAATTTTTCTCCGGCTGTCACTCTAGCGACCTGAACTTAGCGTATGTCCTCACTTTCGTCGCAGTATGTCGCAGTGCGCTGCCACGCCTTCGAGGCTTTATCTGAGCAAGAGGCTCGGCGGGTCGGGATCTCGGCCTTCACAGGCTTGCCAGAGGCTTGCAAGGGGGCCAATCCGTCCCTGTTCGTGAACCTAGGCCAGGACTTGATGCCTCTGTTGCGGGGATGTATGTTTTGGTTCGGTGCTTAGAATGATCGGGGCACCAGCTGCTGTCTGACTTTGCCACTGCCTGCAGCACCTCACAAGAGGTCCAGCTGGTAGGTGGGATCTGCTGCGGATTCTGTTTTGCACTGGCCTCAGGCGATAAGAGGTTAACATTTCACAGCCCCGACAACGGATGCCTGCGGCACGGATCAATGCTTCTGCAGGTCAACGTTTTCGCGGATTCTTTCAGGAGCGCTCAAAAATGCGTTGACTTGTCGTGGACGTGCGGAAGCTCTCCAGCTGCGCAGGCTTGGGCCTGGAGCCGGATTTAGTGGTCGACTCGGTGCCACCAAGATACTCTAAGGGGTATTTGGAATCGCGGCTATACCAGGCTGGGTCGATGCCTGCTTCTGCGAAGCCATGTACTCTTGCCTCTTCTGCTTCGTAGCAGTTGGCCTCAGCGATCAGGTTCTGTCTTCGATCTTTAGTGTGCCGTCTTGAATGTGAGAAGCCTCCTGCACTTCGAGGTCCTGAACACCACTGCAGCAAGAGCTTACAGCTCAGAAGGGTGCGTGCCCAAGCAGTCCTGTGCGTCTTTGTTGTTCGCCGACTCTGCGAGCAGCTGGAGGAACGAGTTCTACGGCATGGCAATCGGAGCAATGGCCCTTGCAGCCTCCTATGCTGCAGGGCCCGTCTCTGGAGGCCCTTCTCTTGCTGTGGAATATCAGCAGACGCACAGCAAACACCGTTGCACGTTGCATCCAGCCAGCCAGAAGAATCGGCGACTTTGCCATGCGTGCAACTATCTCGACAGTTTCCTTCGTGTTTGTTGGCGTGAGGCCTCCTCAATCCTGCCATCACGGTGGGCTTTGGGCTTGGAATTTGCTGGTGGATGGTAATTGCTCATGCATTCGTCAAGATACGGCATATTTCAGGCGTCGATTTTGCAGGAGCAGGCAGGTTGGAACAAGTCACTTGCACTTTGCTCTGCTCTGTGTCGTTCCGTCGCTCGCGCATGGCAGGTGCCGGATTTGGAAAGTCGTTGGTGTACGCAATCTTCCAGTTGTCCCTTGCTGAGCATGGTTTAGCTCGACAGATGCACCGCATTGACCGTGCCGAAGCGTTTTTGAGATCAAGGCTGGGAGCAGGCATTGCTGCACTTCTCTTCAAGGTGGCGACTTGGATGCACAATCTTGCAGCCAGGCCTCGCAGACTGGAGGACATTAGTTTTGTCGGTAAGCTGCAAGTTGTCTCCAGCTAACTGTGGCCCAGTGGCTGGCCATCAGTCTCGCATCAGAGTCAGGAAATCCAGACGGGAGACAGAACGGTTGGGTTGAAGAGGGAACCAGCCTTCAATCGCTCCAACTGAATCTGCGGGTTGCTGCTTGTTGCAACGTCGTGTTTCGTGGTGCCAGCTTCTGGGTCCTGACTTGAAAGCGTATCTGGGATCACTTTACTTGACGTTTCCCAGGTTCGGCCGATGGATTTCGACGAACCCGAGTCACCAAGGACGAGGCCGATCGGTTTAGCAGACGCTCAGCTCACCAAGGTTCGGCAGATTCTGCAGACCTTGGCAGGCTGATCAGCGAGATCATTGGGACGTTTGCTTTGGCACGCCCAGCCCCGAGTACCCTACCTGGGCAAGCGAGACACAACGAGGTGGTGACCGTTGGCCTCTCTGCGCTTGCGAAAACGTCGATGGCCGTTGTCGCGATCGCCGGGCCCGTCCGGCATGTCGGCTTTGGGATGTAAGGGTGAGGCCATGTTCTATGTGAGGCTGCAAGGAGTCGGCCTCTAGTTCTTTTGCCGACTGCTTGGAGGTGCCTCTGCAGTCTGGTCTACGCCCTGGGAGACGTGTTCAGATCTAAGTCGAGTGTGTTTGTGATGCAAGCTTTTTCCCTTCCTTTGCCTCTTCTTTGTTTGCTCACGCCTTTTCGTGTTTTGTGTTGTTCGTGGCAGGTCCGGTGCGCACTTCAACCCTGCAGTTACAGTGGCAGTTCTGCTGAGTGGCCATGTGCCGCGGCCGAGATTCTGAGAACATGGAGCACTTTGTGATTGTTGGAAGAGCCAGGATGCAGACATGACCCCCAAGCGTGCCGTCCGTCCGACTTGGTTGAGATGGACGTGTCTCGACGGATTTGTTCTTGCAGTTTCCCCATGCCAGCCAGGTTCACTACATTGGGTCGCAGCTGCTGAGCTGTGTGTTGGCAGGATGGTCCGGCTCCCGTGATAGTGGTGGTTGATGCGTCTTGAAGAAGTCGTTCGAAGTGCATGTGTGTGTGTGTGTGTGTGCTTGTGTGTGCGTGTCTCAGAGGTGCTTTTGTCTTCTGTACAATGGCAGCTCCTTTGTGCTGGGTCCTGGCCAAGGTGTGCGAACTAGCGGATGCACAAGTTGATTGCATGCTATCCAGAAAGCCTTGCAAGGCTTCAGCCTGGCTGCAGCTGCCGTTGCTGAGATGCAGCCTCCTAAGCGTGGATCGTGCTCCATCATAAGGCAACTTCGGCAGTCCTCAGGTTCTTCACTGCGCTTCTGGCATTCGTGGTTCTCGGAGTTGCTGTATCGCCGAAAACCAAGAGCTCGCAGCTCTTCGGATTGGCAATAGGCCGGGCTGCGTGCGCATGCAAGTAAGAGAGCTCTTACTTAGCAAAATGTATTCTTCATGGCGCCACTGCCGTGGGAAAAAGGCTCCAACAAGTTTTCGTGCAAGGACTTTGCATTGTGGTGGGTGGTGCTTCAGCTGGCAATATCTCGGGAGCCTGCCTGAACCCTGCCGTGTCTGCGTGGGCCTCGGTGATCCTTCGAACCCAGCGAGTCGCATGACATCGCTAACATCTCCACCTCTGCCGACTTGCTGACAGATCGGGATTGCAGCAAGCACTGGAGGAGACACATCATGCAAGTGAAAGGGACATAGGCATAGCCTCTCGCGCCAGCATTTTGCAGTCGTGCTATGCCAGTGGCGGACATTGCAACGCAGGATGGGCTGCTACCAAAACAGCCTTGCGCTATTGCTTCTTCCAGCTCCTGGGAGGTTGCAGCGAAATGCAGCAGTTGCTAGAAGCCAGGCTTGTGGCTTGTGCAGGAAGCATTGCAGGCGGCGTTGTTCATCTCCTTCACAGTGAAATAATCACCGACACCAGCTCGGCTTCTCTTTTCGTATTTACAGGATCTTTTGTGCTTGTCCCGAGCTGTAGTTGTTGAGGTGAACGGTCACGGGGAGACGTCCAAGCTCATCTTCGGGCATGCCTGACGTAGATATCTGTGCCCAACTGTGAATTGGAGAAGCATCGTGCGCGAGGACGTGCATGGTGCAAAAAGATTTCTTCTCTTGTTACTTCTTTCAGATGCCAATGTGCGTTTTTGTCAAAGGTTCACTGCTGGGTTCGCATTTGTGCTCCGACTGGTCTGCCGTCGCAAATCTGAGCTTCGCCTAACGTCCTGGCATGTTTGTCTTTTGCATTAAAGAGCTGTTTCGGTTCTTGATGCGGCACTAGAAAGCAGATCTGCCGTCTTGTTCGGTCTGTTTAACAGTACGGGGGTTAGGCTTGGAGGGTTCAGCAAATGTGGTATCAGCTATGCTTGGTGCAAATTGCAAGCAGTTCTGGGATGAAGCACACATACATTGTATGCAGGGTGCTCCTCGAGAGACGGTGACCGTTTGCCATGGATCCTATCCGCAACCAGCAAAGGTGCGCGTACAGAACAGCCATCACCGACACATCACAGTTGCTTCTGGTTGTTGTTTGGCCTAGGACTGGTGCAACGAGCGCGGCATCTTCCAGCAGAGGCCTTGCTGCGAGACTGTCATGTGCACTCCTCACACAACGTTGCCAGCATATCCGGTTGCTTCGTGGAGTTCTTTTTCGTCCACTGCCTCACCGGTGCCTTATCAGAAGCATACATAATGTGCAAGAGAGTGTTTGGGCGAGCTTCTGGAAATTCGTCCGAGGTAGGAAGCTTGTCACAGACGCCTGTGCAAGTGGAGCACAGGCCTGGAGGCGCCAAGGGATCGTAACAAGCGCCGACATTTTCCGACGCGTTTTCGTTGGGGGGCTTGCCTTTGGCAACATGTCTCCGTTTTAGGCTCAGTCGTTGGATGGCCTGGGACTGCGCAGGCTTGAAGAAGCATGCTGGGAGAAATTTAGTGTGGAGTCTCTGTCGCCCCCGAGGCAGCCAGGCTTGCATTCACGCCACCGCAGCCCAGAAGCTTTCCATGGCCTTGCGTGATGTCTCCTGTTGCAGTGGCAAGTGGAAGAGTCTTGGCAGCGCTGGCGAGTTTGAAATGACGTGCAGCTGTCGTTGGCTGTCGTGCAAATCCAAGTACACGTGCATTGAAAACTTGGCCATGTGACTCCGTGTTTCCAATGTGCCCAACTTCGTTTTGTGCTCGCTATTTGTACCAGCTTTCTTTGGCTGAGCGACGCTGCGTTTGGCATCCAGGTGTCATTTGGCATGCCTTGATGTTTGTTCCACGGGAGGGTGCTTGCACGCAGGCGTACGGGCATGCACGCTTGTGCATTTTACGGGGCTTCGCCGATTCGAGTGGAGATGGGTAGAGGGAGCTCACGTCCAAGAAGTCTCGCCGGTGCGGCCTTCATGAAAGAGCCTCGCACAGTCTTTGTTTGGAACAGCCGAACCCTACGACCCTACGACTTTTTCCCTTTCTGTACTGAAACATGGAAGGCCTGGCCGGCAAGTAAGAACAGCAGACATGCTTCTAATGGCTTCGCCTTCACTCAATCAAGCTTTTACCAGTCCTAGATCTATAGTCTTTAGACTGAAGACCAAAATCAATGTTGAAAACGCTAGCCGCTAGACAGCTCGTCGAAAATGAGCCCTGAACGGAAAACATTCCCAAAGCGCACGGGCACAGAAACCATTTGAGCATTTGCTTAAGTTTTTGGGCTTACGCCCAAGCCCAGAACAGTACGGGGCTTAGCCTTCAAGCCTCAGATGTGATTCTTCCCTTCTTCGCCGAAAGCTTTTAGGAAGTGGCCCCGAAGTCTAAATCAACACGTGCCTCGCCCCAACGTTTACACAGCAGGGGAAACTGGCTGCAGACTCGCGGTTGATGTCCTTGCTGCACACCTCGTGGAAACCTTTGACCCATCACGCAATCACACATGCAGATCGGTTTCCCTTCAAATCTACACTATCGAAATTGCCGTGCCTCCCACCTTTTGAAGGGAAATGGATGGATGGTTGGGTAGGGTCATTTCCATCTTTAAGCTTGAGACATTGCCGCCGGAGCCATAGTGGCTTGCAGGGCGGCACCTTTTGTTTGTCCGCCCATCCCGCCCGGATGACTTATCTCAAGGGTAGATGGGCCACTGGCCGGATATTCGGCTTGATGCATACAGTTTTCTTTGTATCAGAACTTATGCACGGCCCGCCTTTGGGAATCCAAAAAGGTGGCTGCAAGCTTCAGAATGGAAGGCCCTTGGTGTATTCGGCGTTCTCAAACTGCACCCTCGCACACGGGCCTTGCGTGCCGCCAGGTTTTGCGACATCCAAGCCCTCATTCCTGACCTGTAAAATATCCTCAAACGCACGGCATCTTGCAAGCGGCGTTGCCGTATCTAGTAAGACACAATACTTGTGTGTAGGAACAAGCGTCAGGGCTCGGGTGCCGATCCTTTTTCTTGACTCCGCCGGAGACCTTCCGGCCGGCACGCGCCCCGACCGGCCGGTTGCCGGGTGGGAGGAGCGCAGAAGTGCGCACCCCGGCGCCGACCCCCTGTTTTGACGCGGCGTGTCTGGCAGGGAAGCTTCGTGCTTGGATCGATTCGCTGCTTTGCCTGTAGGTTGGTTGTCTGTTTGGTGTACATGGCTTCTCCGGGCGTCTGGTATCTATCCTGGCTGCGCAAGGGTGTACCAAGCCCAGACGCACGAACAGAGCGACAGTCAACAGGTGCATACACCGCCTTCCTCGAGCACTGGTGATGCAGCATGCTCAGATCTGAGAATGTGTTGAAGTCGAGCTATGGCCATATGTCTGGAGGCAGACTCTCCGAATCCTGGCTGTTTAACGCCGAGTCGACAGGCATGGGCGCGAGGATTGCTTCTCGTGCTGCTTGTGTGTGAGAACATGGAAAGCAGCGAAGGTGGTCTGCACTGTGGCTCGTCAGACCACTCCTGCACCGCCAAGCACCATGAGTTTCACTGCTGCTCGAGGGCTCATTGCAACACAGGCGGGGGCCCGGGCTAGGCGGCTAGGCCGTGCACATCAAGACACTTTACTGCCATTGCAGGCCGTACCTGGCATCACTATGTCGGTCGGCACTTTAAGCAGCCAAAGCACAGGACGCACACCCGAAATTGTTTTCTTGGCCTGCCTTTGAGCTTGTAGTAGCAAGTATCGGCCAGTCCATTGATGTTCAAGTTCCAGCTGCTCAGAATGTGTGACCTGGAGATCCAAGATAAGAGTCTGCCAGCCAAACACGTTGTTGGTGTCGGAGGGCAGCACGATAGGAGCGAAATGCTAACAAAGCCTCTCGGTGACATTCACACAACTCTCAGTCTCTGTTCATATGCGCACATCATGGGGCAGCCGTGCGTTGCTTCACTTCCAACCGGACTTGCTTCGACCTCAGACCTCATTCCATCTTTTGTTGAAGACAGCACAATACAAGCACATCGAACTGGTGCGCTCCGTTGCATGCTGAAGGCACTTCGGCTTGCGAAGGCCAGGTCTGCACATTGGTGTCTCCAAAGCGTGGCAGCGGTGTGGATCTCTACTTTAAGATGAGCGCAGCTCTCGAAGGGCCTGTTATGAGAGCAGACAGAGTAGTCAAGGCCCAGGCGGATCTTTGAGTCGGTGTCCCGATGTCTCGTCAGATGTCCCGACGTCTCGGTCCCGCTGTTCGGGTGTCCGTTCTGTCGTATGTCCTTCGGTCTCGTCGTGTCTGTGCCGTGGTTCAGGTCATTACACTGCTGTTGACGAACCCAGTGTCCTGAACCTGGCAATGCTGTTTGCTGTTGTGCAGGTGTCCTCCAGGTGTCTGATGTCCTGTGTCTTGGTGCTGAATACTCGCCATGGTGTGTTCCCGTCTCCAGGTGTTGTGACGTGCAGTGGGGGGATTTACCTGCGCCTTGCCTGGTAGAACGTCCTTTTCTTGCCTCATTTTGGTCCTCCTTTTCTGGTCTCATATTGGTCGGTATTTCGTGCTTTGCCATTCAGCTTTCGGTCTCTGTCGGTGCTACGGGTTTGGCGATGCCATGTGATGCTGCAGTGACACTCCATCGTCGAGAGGAGGAATTACGTGGTGTTTTCCAATCTTATGAATCAGATAATGTCTCGGAAAGCATCTGCAGGGCAAGCGACTGGAAGACTCAATTGGTAATATGTCGGCGAGTTCTGTGTTCAAGCACTGAACGATTCAGGAACTGGCCTCAGCTTTGGGTTGCATGATAGTGTGTGGATCACTGTGAAAGCACCCGTTTCCCTGGTGTTCTAGCGAAAACTCTGTGGGGCTACGCCGCTACGCTTACTACTGGTTGATGCTTGTAGCGTTTCCAGGATAAGTGCGTGTCCGGCGCCAAGAACGAGTTCTTGCTCATGCATTCTGGGGGCTATGCGATGCGGTGAACTTGGGAAGTCAGGTTGCTTGCTGCCGGGCGCAGGCCAGCATTCGCTGCTTCCAGCAGACTGACTTGCTAAGTAGCTGTTGCTTGAGTTATTGCAGGCCAGTCTGGTGGAAAGCAATGTCCGGTGCCTGCCTCGAAGGCCACCGTTGAGATTGCGACCGCACAGAGCGTATCCTGTGAGGTTCGCGAAGCTTCATGGGAAAGTTTCAGGGACATGCGTCGGAAATCTCGGCAGCATGACTTCTTCGTTGGTTGCGAGGCACGTCTTCGAGTGTGGCACTGTGAGAACATCTCACTGTAGACTTGGGAAGGCTCAGATCCTGCGCGAGTACCATGAATGGCCGGAAGCTTACGAGGATCTTCTCGCGGCTTGGGCTCGACTCCGAGAGTCCGCTTCCGCCGGCTTCCGCCGGCTTCCGCTCCTTCGCTCCTCTTCCTCTTTGCTGCCTTGTGGACATGGTGACATGGACGTGACGTGTCACTGCTAGGGCTCTATGGGCCCTAGGGCTCTGTCTGAGGCAGCCGAGCAAGCTTGCAGCCGTCTGCATTGAGCTTTGTCGACTTCGCCCGGAGGGGCATGTTCCCACAGTCAGCTGCTGAGCATCGCTTTTGCGGGGCAGCAGCCACGCGACGGGTGCCTGTAACGTTTTTGTGATGCTGGAGGACAGACTCTTGCGTTGCATTCTGTGGAGCCGTGCCCTCAGTGATTCTCAGTTCTTGCACTGCTAGTCTTATGTGGCACTCAGATATGCGCAAGCTGGATGTTTTCGTTCAAGCGGGTTAAGTTCCTCAATGAATCGGGTTGCCATGGTGTTGGGGGGATGCCTTCCGTGGCTGCCGAGGAGCTGAGCACCTCGTACAACAACTGAGCGGCCTGGAGCTTCTGAGCCTCATGGAGGCACGGTAGTCAGAGCCTGTGTACGCTTGTCCCCTGTTGTTGGACACGACCCTTTGGCCTTGCAAGGCTTTCGCTTTACGACAGATTCGAGAGCACGATTCCAGGCATAGAGTCAGATGATTGTGTGGTTGAGTCGTGTTCTAGTTATTTGCAGACGCATGACAAGTGTGAGGTGTCCGGATTTTTTCTTTGTCGCTTCCGGGCGCCTTCGGGACGAGGCCAATGACATGTTGTGATCCGACTCCGATTCGCAAGTTGTCTTTGTCAGGTGAAGAGCCTGCATTTCAAAGATTTGCGGTGGGGCGCAACGGTAGCTCTCCTCGGCCACAGTCCTTCTTGCAAATCTCACTCCAGGCGAGCCACGGCGATGTACAAGCAGCTGAACATCCGCGACGACCGCTTGCTTGGAAAGCCATCCATGCCATTTCAGCCTTTTTTGGGCACAGCTGGCAGGAGGGCCTCTTTCAAGCCTTTAGTAAGAGGCTCGCCGAGCTCCTCGAGGCGATGGGATGCGGCAGAAGGCAAAGAGAGAAAAGAGTGGCTTTCGGCTTTTTCTCCTGAGGCTTCAGCTGCGCTTGCAGGGCATCTGGGCAGCACGGCACAGCATCAAGACCGGGCCCCGTCAGTTGCTTGTGAGGCAGTCTGGTCCAAGGAGTCCACGGCCAAAGAAAGGCCAAAGCCAAGGCGCAGCGTTACAGCCTTCCGTGCTATCTGCGTCAGCATCATGCAAAACTGCAGTGTCTGTTGGATGAGCTGGGAAAGGTGAAGCAGAAGGGGCTGTAATGGCGTTTCTCAATGCCTGCGGCCGACTCAACATACAACCTCCTCAGGCACCAGTCCAATAGTCCGTGTCTTGAGGACCTGAAGGAATCTCAGGGGAAGTGGCTAGCCGCTAGCTCGCGGAAGGTTGATGGCTTCTTCAAAAGTGTTGGCCCTGCAGCTCGCGCCAGAAAAGATGTTCCGCGACTCGTGGCGACCGGGCTTGATAAGTAGCGCGGGGAAGGGTGGGCAGAGCCAGCTCGTCAACATGCCTTGCATATTGACATGACTTGGGCTGGGATCTTTAGCTGGATCTTTCAGTGATCGCTTTGTTTTAGTCGGTTAGAGGACTGTCTGAAAAAGACAGGTTCATCCAACTGGCTTAATGCGAGGCATTGGCGCAGCTCGCGGCCAAGTTCGGCATTGCAAGCACACGGGAAGTGTCTGAGCCGAACAGTCCTCCTGCTGTTTGGAGGCCATGTAACCGCACTTGCAAGAAAAGTCTTCGCTCCCCGGCGCACTGCCAAGGCCGACCGCATTCTGGCAGTGGTGTGCGCCGCCTTTGAGGGCAATGCTCCAAGCAAAGGCGGCATCAGCGTGACCTCTGTGCAAAGCAGAAGCATACCCGACGACCGGCGAACAGCGTAAACCGAGCGATGAGCCACAGCCGGTTATCTAACAGCCATCAGCGAACCCTTGTAGGCGGCCCTTAAAAGCCAGGGAAAGCCAGTTTCGACTTCCGTGAGAATGGCAGCTCCCCTCGAGGCTATGCATCCCAAGCCATCACTGGCCAGCTCCTGTTGGCTCTAATATTCGACGAATCTGCGTGCGAGACTCGAGATCGCGCGTTGGTTGCTGCCGTCGGCGCCGTGAACGCTTCATTCGGCTGCAACCTGAAGTCTCTGGACGAGCAGCTCGCACGCCAGCTGCAGGCCTTGGCTGGCGTTGCTCGCAGTTGCTGGCTTCGTGACAAATCTTGGCTTGGCCTCGTGTGCAGCCGCTTGAGAGGTCACTGAACTGGCCTGCCGGCTAGAAAGACGTGGCACACTGCACATGCTGGAGCGTTCTTGCTCTCGCAGCTGTCGATGATAGCAGTAGCAATCAGTAGCAGTAAGACGTAAGTAAAGAGTCTTGGAGCAGGAGTGCTGCTGTTGTCAGTTCTACTTCTTGCATGGCAGGAGCTCAAGGGGCTCAGTGGCTTCCTCGAAGGCACACGACCGTGTCTCAACTGTGTCACTATGCGATCTTGCATGACCTTCTTGTGGCTTTCAGCTGCGACTCGCAGGCTTGACACCATGTGCTTGCCAGGAGTTCGGTCCTTGGAGCAGTCAGTGTTTGGACCACTGCCGAAGTCTTCCTCTCAGCAGCACTTGCAGGTGGGATGTTTGCATGTCGTAGCTCTTCATGCTGAACCACTGCCATGCAGGTTTCCGGGGCTTTGCAAGAGCTTGGTGTGCAACATCGCACGGAGGCCGGGCGATGGAGACCTGTTAAGAACCACGTTGCCTGATGCTGTTAGATTACATGATTACATGAGCACACCTAGGAGCGGCTGGATCCCTACATTGCCGACGTTCGCTTGACCACGAACCAAAGCCTCATCGAAATCGACGGCATCCTGGCTGTGACTGCAGGGTCTCAAAGCCAGTACGACGCAAGAATCGATGCGGCGGGTAGTACGAATAAGTCGCAGAGCGAATGTTGTTGGTGAGGGCAGGCGAGGATGGTTGACACCAGGTGTTGCCAGCGCTGATGTTCTGGCCTCTGGCCTTCCGAGGTCCCTTACACTTCGTTGGCAGCACGCAGCGTTATGACATGAAGAGCTCCTTGAAGCATCGCTTGTTGACGAAGCAGGGATGGCAAGTCCACCACATAGCCTGGAATGCAACTTGTCTTGAGCAGGTGCAACCAGTTTTGCCCAATCCGTGGTGCCTGGAAACCCACACCGAAACAGGATTGGCCGGAGCATCATCACAGCCGCATGAGTTACATTGCTAGGCTGGGCTCTCGGTCTCCAAATGCGATACGTTCCCGCATGTTCTTTCGCACCAGTGGATGGGCGACATCTGAGGCTCCTCCGCAGACCACCGCCCGGAAAACATTTGCTGCAGTACACACCGCTTCAGCCCAGCACCTTGCCCCAAGTAAGCTCACGACGCAGAAAGGAATCCCCAGAGTCCCAGAGTCTAACACCATCGCAACCGTATATCTCACAGCAGACCCAAGTTCATGCTGACAGACTTCTCCTATCCCTTTGGGAGCCACTGTCACAGCTCAGCGCTCCTGCTCCATCAGGCCGACCCGCTAAATGTTTTGTTTTGAATGCGTGGCATGCGCTAGTGATGTACGGACTGTGTTCAGGAGCCGTCGCGATAGTCCAGGTATCGAATGTTTTTGTATCTGTGCTTTTGTGGCAGGTTCATGCTAGCACTGCCTGCCCGATCTGCCCGGAATGTGGCTGGACTGAGGTACATGTGAGGAACGTGTTGAGCGAGAGTTGGTCGAACAGACTTCTTGACTTCCTCCCTGAGATGTTCATGCTTCTGAGCCTTCGTGAGTCCGTGTAGCACGAACGAGCTGTGCGTGGCTATGAAGGGCTCGAGTACTTCCCGCCGTCACAATGATGGCTTCCATCAGAGGCTTGAGCGCCATGGAAGCTGTTCCGAGCTGACGTGCAGGATAAAGGTTGTCACACCTGCCAGTCAGCAAAACACGGAGTAGTGAGCTTGAGCGAAGCCGGTGTTCGACTTCTTTCGTCCTCCAGAGCTGGGTTGTCCAATTGCGCCTGCTCTGCAAGAACGGCCAGAGTCTGCCGGCGGTTTCGACATGCGTCCAAAAGTGCATCTTAATCTGCCGGTGCGTTGCCATGAGGCTTAGTTTGCAAGTTGCCTTCACACTCTGAATCTGAAGGGTTTTCGAAGAGCAGGATTGACGAGGTGCCCTCGATTGTTCGAGAGTTATCATGACTTGGTTTTGGCTTGGGCTTTGCCTGTGACATGAGAGTTGCTTTGACCGGGTCGTTTGGTCCCGTGCCGACAGCCCCTACCGTAAACGCCCCAGTTCGAACCTCATACTTATGTTATCGAAGAGGATCTTGTCGGGGCTGTGGTTGCAATCTTCTTTGCTGGGATGCACCGGTTTCTTCTAGACAGGCGCCCATGTCATGGATCAAGACTCTAGTCCACCTCCACAGTGCAGTCTTTGATGCAGTATGCAACCCTGGTAGCTAGTGACAGCAACGAAAGCACGTAAATTGGGTCGGTAAGCTGGAGGGGCGGAGTGAACATGCCGACCAAAGCCACAAGCAGTGTCGCAGTAAAGTAGGACGTAAACCATGTGATGCGACTCAAGGGAGCACAAGGGCATGCTAGGCACCATTTCTTTTGTCTTACTAGATGCGTTAGATGCGACATAGAAAGGGACCAGCCGCCACTCTGCGAGCGCATCTGTTTTACAACTCGCTGTATCGATTCCCGAGGGGCACTCGTTCTTCAGACGAGACTTCAAGTTCATAGGATCAGGCATCATTCTGTAAAGCAGAAAAGGATGGCTTTGCGGGGGGTCGAGGGAGCAGGCATCTGCGGAGACTTGAGACACTTGAACCCACTCTCACTCTCACTTGACCTTTCCGTTCACAGTCTTGAGTCCGAAGTCGGCGGATTGTAAGCGGAGTGCTCCAGCAGGGGCTGTGGCAGGCGAGGCGCATGAAGCACGAGTCACCAAATCAGACTGTCGCAGAGATGGCCACTCAGCCCAGGAGGCGAGATGCAGGGGAAGCTACCCAGAGAGAAAAGAGAAGAAGTCTGGAGAGCCTGCGACCCAGAGTCTTATCAGGCGGTGTGACCTGAATCACAAGAGAGAGCCCAGGCTGCTGACATCACAAGATATCGTGAACCACCCTGGTAGTGCAGGTATGCGAGTATACAGTATGCAATGTGATGTTGATGGTGATTGCACTCTCGTTCTCACTCTCACCCTCGACTTCCATAGTCAGTCTCACTGTCATCCTTGAATTCCCTGCATTCTCACTCCTCACTCTCAACCACTCTCTCTCTCTCTCTCTGCCATGCTCACTCTCACTCTCATCCCAAACTCTGTCCTCAGGCAACTTCTCAGTGAGCAAGACTATGGCATTGCATACGACCAGCGGTTTTGTGGGTTTGCATTCTAGTGCCGTATGCGCAGCCAGACGGTACACTCGTTCTTTCGTATTGGCATGCGGCTCTCGGTCCACCTCTGGACCTCGATGTGTCAGGTGACGTACAGAACCGATCGTCTCTTGGGTATCGATTGTCCGTTCGAGACTTTGGGATCTTCCTGCACGTCGCCAGCAATTGAATCTCGAGTTTAACTTTGATGGTTCAAGACAAATCACGTAGCCGGAGGTTGCCAGCATGCACTCGAAGGAGGTTGAACAGTCGGTGACAATTGCAAGGAAACGTGTAAATCGACCGAAGTCCAGGGACGTGTCCTCAGCTTCATAAAGCAGAAATGATGTGGTGTTGGAGTGCGTTGGACAGGTGCCTGCAGTTTCATCAAGTTGGCACAGGCCAGCCTGACCACGCCATCTTCCACGGTCTCGCATTTTGCATGCAAGCTTGGCGCAGTTTGCGACTGCTGAGCTGGCCTGGCAGGTCTCCTGGGAGCCCAGCTACACCTAGCGGACCTAGCGCGCGCAGCCCAGTCGCTTTTTTGGCTCATGTTCTGCCAATCGGCAGCAGATGCGTCTGCCAGGCTGCAATTGCCTCTGAAAGCCAAAGCCGAGGCAGTCGATGCACGCACATACGGTGTAACTAAGCGTGGATGTGTGTCTGGCAGCGGTGTGTGTGTGTGTGTGTGTGTGTGTGGTGTGTGTGTGTGTGTGTGTGTGTGTATGTGTCGCGTTTGTGCACTTCGTATGTGACAATGGCCGGGGATGTTCAGTGCTTGTGCATCAAAATGTAGAATGTGAGAGGATGTGAGAGGTCCCATTTTGATCTCATCGAGTCGTTCACTATCATTATGAGTAAAACTTCATGATGTTGCGGGGTTTGCCGTGCGTATGCTTTTGACGGTGGTGAGCTAGTATCTTCATGGAGGCCTTTCTTCAGTCCCTGTCCCATTGAGCTGAGTTTTCGGGCTACATGGGCATAAGCACGTATGGTGGTTTCCAAGAGCCGAGTCCAGGTCTGCAGTGATGTGGCAATGCGTGTGTTTCCGCTATGTTTCATGAGTCTGTGTCTAGATGACAAGATCAGGTTCCCTGTGTGAAAGGTCCGTACTCGCAAATCATGTTTCTATGTCGCTGCATCTTTCTGCCCATCTATGTCTCTTCCACTCTACTCCATGTGTCTCCGTATCCCGACATCTCCATGTGTGGCTATCTCTCTGTCTGGCTCTCTCCCTCTCTCTCTCTCTGTCCGTCTCTGTAGATGGATGGTGTAGGCATGCGTGCGTATAGAACACAGCACAGCATGCGGAAGGTGTGGAATGTCAAAGCATCGGCATACAGATCGATTGGAGAGACAACGCGAAACCCTGAGCACTGATCCGACAAGATGCTTTTTCACCCTTTGCAAGCTGCCCTCTTCGTGGGGCTGCATCTGAGGGCAAAGATCATTCAGACGATAAACAACCTTCTCGAAATCGCTGCGCAGATTTTGGAGAATTATCTGATCAGACGAGAAGACGCTTTCTGCTATAAGACGAGAATTGAAAACTATCCCTCGGGAGCTGAGTGAATGCGGCTTTCGACAGTGTCGTTCGGCAAGCGAAAGGAGGGGTTCTGTTTGGTACGTTTACCAAAGCTCCTCGTTCGAACAGGTTTTGTTAGCCTCGTTTTTGCCAGGCCATCTCCCTCGGAGCTGTCGAAGGTATATGTGTCGACATTAGTGCTGCATTCGAGAGCATGCATGCTGCTCGGGGTGTGTGCGGAGGTTTCGAGGTGAGGGTTCAGGTTCTAGGAATGGTTCAAGTTACCTGGGCCAGCGATGGCTTCCAGGGGTCAAAGGAGGGTTGAGACGGCTTTGTGCGGCGTGTTTTTTCAGAGTGGTTTGTGGCGGTATGGGGATCTTTCGAGACTGGGAGTGTGGCTTAGGGCACGGCGTATGCGGGGTTTTGCGCGTGAGGTTTTAGGGTTTAGCACTGGTTCAGGTGGAGGGTATGAGGGCCTAATTTTAGGGTTGGTGTTTTCAGGCCTTTGGGTTTGGGGGATCCTTTGTTCCGGGTTGGCACAGGGTGTTGTCTTCTTTTGGCATGGCTCGTTCCGGATTTTCACGATGGGTGTCTGCAAGTCTTTCTGTCGCAAGTAGTTGCTGTACATAGTTTGGCTTGGTATGGCTGTGGGGGCTGTTCGTTCACTTCATTTTCCGAAATGGAAAGCGCACTTCTTTACAGGTGTTCCAGGGTGTCGCCTGTATGAGACTGTCCCTTTCATTGTGTTGTTTGTCCGCACTACTTTAGTGAATGTTTGTTTCTCGATGACCAAATGCATGTCAGCGAGAGCATCATCAATGCCGTTTGCTTGTTGGATCATCCGAACCATAGTGGAATGCCGAGGTTTGCGGGTGAGGGTTTAGGGTTTAGGATTGGCAGGATTGGTTGACGCTACGTTTGGGGCAAGTGTTTCCGGGGCCTGTGGTCAAAGGAGGGCTTGTGCGGGCTTTGTGTTGCATCGGCTTCGTGTGGGCGGTTCAAGGCTCTGCATGTTCGAGATGGGTCCCTGTGAGACAGGGTTTTTCTGTTGGATGTGGTTGCAAGATGTCCTAGGTTGACATGGTTGGGTTTGGCTTGGTTTTGTGACTTTTTGAAAGCGTTTTGCGATGGTTTTTGTTGGTTTTGGATTGGGAACATGGGCTAGGGGATGGCGTGTGCGGTTTTTTTGGCACGCGGTTTTAGGGTTTAGCACTGGTTCAGGGTAAGCTAGGGTTGGTGTTTTCCGGGTCCGTCGTGTCGGGTTGGCACAGGCTGTTGTCTTCTCGTGGCATTGGCTTGTGCTCGGTTTAGGGTTGTGGATTTCCACGTCTGTCACGACTAGTCCTTGTACAGTGTTCGTCTTGGTACGGCTGTGGGGGCTGTGGGGGTGTGTCGGGCTCTAGATTGCAAATCCGTTCTCCGACTCGTCGAACAGGTGCGTGGCGTGCACTCTCTGCGGGGAGTCACATAGTCACAGCTCGAGAAGCATGTGCATCAGTTCTCCGAACTTTCGAAAAGATCGTCACGCACTTCGTAGTGGAATGCGCACTTCTTTACAGGTGTTCCAGCCGTGCCTTTCATTGTGTTGACTGTCTGCACTACTTTCGTGGTTTGCATTCGGACCGTATGGCCTTGTTTTTTAGGCGCATCTGCACCAGAACATCCATACTGGCAAGCTTAGTGCCGTCCAGTTCCCGGTGCATGCTGACGAGAGGTGCCAACCCAGGAACGTTCGCTTCTGAGTGCATCTCATTCACAAGATCCATGCTGCCCACTGAAATGTTTGTTTCTCGATGACGAAATGCATGTCAACGAGAGCATCATCAGTGCCGTTTGCTTGCTGGATCATCCGAACCATGGTGGAATGCGGAGGTTTGCAGGTGAGAGATTAGGGTTTAGGATTGGCATGATTGGTTGACGCTGCCGCTACGTTTGGCGCAAGGCAAACAAGTAAAGTAGTGCAGACAAAGAACACAATGAAATGCACGATCTCATACAGGCAACATCCTGGAACACCTGTAAAGAAGTGCGCTTTCCATTTCGGAATACGAAGTGTGTGACGATCTTCACATGCTTCTCGAGATGTGACTATGTGACTCCCCGCAGAGAGTGCACGCCACGCACCTGTTCGACGAGTCGGAGAACGGATTTGCAATCTAGAGCCCGACACACCCCCACAGCCCCCACAGCCGTACCAAGACGAACACTGTACAAGGACTAGTCGTGACAGACGTGGAAATCCACAACCCTAAACCGAGCACAAGCCAATGCCACGAGAAGACAACAGCCTGTGCCAACCCGACACGACGGACCCGGAAAACACCAACCCTAGCTTACCCTGAACCAGTGCTAAACCCTGAAATCCCACATGCTCCCAGTCCCGACCACCCGCACAAACCGCTCTGAAAATCTCGCCGAACCAAGCCAAAACCAAACCATCAGGGACCCAAAAGGCACATAAGCATAAGCATTTTATAGGGATATCCCTACCTTATTGGGCTTCATTATAAGGGGGTTTATATGGGATATCCCTATCCTAATTTTGCTTATGTGCTTTTGTGGGTCCCTAAACCAAACCATATCGAATATCTTGCAACCGTATCCAACAGAAGACCATGTCTCACAAGAACCTATCTCGAAGACGCAGAAGCCCTCGTATGAAATGGTTCTCCAAGCGCATCTGAACGCGAGCACCCATGCTGGCAAGCTTAGTGCCGTCCAGTTCCTGGTGCATGTTGACGAGAGTTGCCAACACAGGGCATCTCATTCGCAAGATCCATGCTGCCAGCTGGAATGTTTGTTTCTCGATGACGAAATGCATGTCAAGACAGCATCAACGGTGCTGTTGGCTTGTTGGGGAATCCAAATTATATAGCTGAGTGCGGAGGTTTGCGGGTGGGGGTTTAGGGTTTAGGATTGGTTGACGCTACGTTTGGGGCAAGTGTTTCCGGAGCCTGCTGTCAAAGGAGGGCTTCTGTGTCTTCGAGATAGGTTCTTGTGAGACATGGTCTTCTGTTGGATACGGTTGCAAGATGTCCGCTCGATCTGGTTTGGTTTGGCTTTGGCTTGGTTCGGCGCATTTTTCAGAGAGGTTTGTCATGGTTTGTGCGAGTCTTTTCACGTCAGATTTCAGGGTTTAGCGCTGGTTCAGGATAAGCTAGGGTTGGTGTTTTCAGGGTTCTTCGTGTCGGGTTGGCACAGGCTGTTGTCTTCTTGTGGCGTGGGCTAGTCTTGTTCCGTTTCAGGGCTGTGTATTTTAACGTCTGTCGCAATTAGTTCCGGAACATTGTTTGTCTTGGTGCGGCTGTGGGGGCTGTGGCGGTGTGTTGGGCTCTAGATTGCAAATCCGTTCTCCGACTCATCGAAAGGGCTCGTGGCCTGCACTCTTTGCGGCGGTGTCACATCTCGAGAAGCATGGATGAAAGCCAAAATGAGATGGAGATTTTGGTGCCAAGTCTGCCAGACACCAAGGAATCGCATACAAAAGTAGGTGAGATGATCCATCTGGTCTAAGGTTTCTCTGTGAGATGAAGATGAAAATCATGTGAGGCTCCCCAAGCTATCCCAGCAGCGATCCATGAGCGAGCAAAGGCAGGTACGTTTCCCTGCAGTGTAGGGGAGAGAGCTTCGTTGTACGGAGCTGCCCTACACCCCTCCATCCTTCTGCAAGATGAAAAAGGACATGTTAAAGGTGTGACCCCCGTGAACGAGGACAGCACACACACAAAGCCTTAAAGCGGCGCCAACCATTTGTGCTGAAAAATGCGCAGATACATTTGCAGTGGACTTTTACGTGCATGACCAAAGTAGTGCAGACTAGACCTTTAGCATGTTCAATTGCAAATGCCGTCCTACTCACATGCGCTCATGTCCAGCAGACATAGGCGAGGCAGATTAGTCGCCGTTAAAGCGCTCGCGGGCCACTCTAGAGCTACCAGCAAGCATTACATGTCGCATGCATTCATGTCTTGTCCGACAGAACGGACAAGTGGGGCCGCGTCAACACAGCATTCACTCCGAGTACATCCGACGAACCAACACAAATGAACATGCCATTTGCGATACGTGTAAAACCACGCCACTGTGCTGCTCCAGGCTTCAGGCTGCTGGACATGCCAACTCGACATTCACATCGGGAGCCTCGATGGGCAGCAGCTTTCTCCCATTGTCTCCCTCAAATCGTTGCCTCTTCTGTGACGTAGCAGCTCGCTCAGCATTCGTTGCTATTTCTGGGACAGAGCAATCGTGGAAAGGCGTTATGCTGCAACACGCCAATCGGGGCCAAAGGCTAAAACCGCACGTAAGATGCGAAGCAAGTTGTCGTCTTGATGTTGGAGGCTCTTCGTGTCGTATCCGCGTGCTGTCCCCTTTGCATCTTTCAGCCTTAGGGCCCCCAGCCGTCCTTAAGTCATGGGCTACAGTGCGCGAAACACTCATCGAAAGTGCCTGCATTCATGCAGGCGGCCAGCCTGTGTCGGAAGCATCCAAGAAGGCGCTATCACACACGTTGCCAGTCTATGTCGACATCTTGTTGGGCTGATGTGTCCAAGCAGAGGTTTCGGAGAGCCAGGAAAAGTCGACAAAAGAGCGTGCGCCGAGGCTGCAGCCCCTTGCACTGACAACTTGATGGTTTTCTGCACACTTGGAAAGTCTTGTCAGGCCATCCCCTCTCAGTTCGCACAACCAACAAGCTTGCGACTTGGCGTGGCCCTTAACCTTCTGACAGACTGCAGATCTGAAGGTGTGCGAAGGATCAAAATTGCTGTCTGTTTGGAGAGAGGTGAAGATATAACATGAACTTTTTATAGGGCCTTCAATGCCAGGCTGAGCTCTTGACAACATGACAAACTGTTATCATGGGATGTTCCGCTTTCGGCACATGTTCTAGTTTCGTAAGGGCGTTGTCGCCCAGTTGCTGGAAGCGGGACGACAAGTCGGAGAGTAGTATTCGCAACCTGGATGAAGGCTGAAACGGATTTCGAGACTGGGCAGACCAAGACCTTACGACCGCACTTGTGCCCTTGGAATCAGTTCAAGCTGATCTACAGCAGCCCGGTGACCTGTGGATTTGACGGAGGTACTACAACTACCCTACCCTCGGTATTTACAGCGGCTGAGGCATTCGGAGGGCAGGAAGTCAGTAAGTGTAGCAGTGTAGCTTCCGCCTTGAGAATGTTTTTTCGCATGGCCGTCCAAAGTTGACTGGCCGAAGCTAGCGACCAACAAAAAGCTCCCGTCGATATGTGCAACTGGTTGTATTCTGCGAGACTTTGCTTGGTAGTCGTGCAGCAGGGGTTCACAGACTTTCAGACACTGCTGTCATGTATCTTGTGTTCTTTGCACACATCCTCCCTGCAACCGGGGCTCCGAGCGCCTCATGCCTGAGTGGCAGCCAGCGTCACTGCCTTAGTAGGGCAAGACATTTTTCTTTGCTTCTGTCGGTTTGCTCACGTTATGAGGCTGTGGTCATGTCGATAGGCACCGCTCCCCGAAAGCCTTCCGCAGCAACGGTGCTATTTCTCACAAGTTTTCAATGATTCAACTAGGTCCAAAAAGAGCCTGGCATGAGTGTATCGACGGTGTATGATGACGTGAAAGCCAGTGTTTTTGAGGAGGAGGAGGAGAAACCCGCAGAAGCGCCCCTTTCGGCAGAAGCTGGGTGCGGCAATGGGTCCGAGGAGGCCGAAATCATCTCTGGCGAAGGGGATGCCGATGACGCCGACTCGAACGATGTTCGAAACGGTGAGACGGATGACCGACCTCTCACGATCAAGGGCGAAGCTGGCAGGAAGAAACGTCGACGACAGAAAGGAAGCATGACTCGTGAGGAGACGTTGCTGGCGCTGCGGCGCCAAATAGAGTTCTACTTCAGTGATCGGAATCTGGCAGTTGACACTTTCTTTCACAAACACATGTCTGAACACCCAGAAGGTTGGATTGATGCTGCACTGGTGCTAAACTGCAACCGCGTGAAGAAACTAGAAGTCTCGGACGAAGCAGATATTGAAGCAGCCCTCGTTGAGTCAGAGCTGGAGACGCGGTGGTTGCATGGTGCGGATGGGCAGACATTGCAACTGCGTCGGGAGAACGGTCGGACATTGCCGGACTTGCGTGCTGCAGGTTGGCTTGCCACAAAAATCGAACAGCGGCGACAGTCTGCCGAGGCTCAGTCGCTGTCTTCCGGGGACGCGGACAGGGTGATCCAAGCTCAAGCTCCCAAAGTCGGAGATTCTGTGCAGCTTGTCAGCGGAGAGAGCGCCGGACAGACCGGCCAAATTTTGTCGGTTGACGAGGGCGAGTTCACTGTCTTGGTCGGGGGCATGGATGTTGTGGTGGTCTCGTCGAGTGAGCTAGAGGTGCATGCGCCTGCGTGACTGCACAAAACGCCGGTGTTCAGCAGAAGCAATGCTCCGACTGAAATCATTGTGCTGTTTCATGTCTGTTCTATTGAATGTGCCGCATTGTTCCTTCCGAAAATCCCGTTGCTGCGTAATCCTTTGCCGTGTCGACTCAACTTGCCCAGGAATGTCGATGTCTTAAGCCCCGACAATGCCGTGGTGCTCTCGAGGCCAGGGACAGCGACTCGTCTAGGCGTTTCATGGCGTTTCATGACTTCCAGAGCACCGACACTGCGAAGCTTGGAGGCAGCCTTTCGAGCACATCACCAGCAGCTTGCAGGCTGGGACTAGGGAGATGCGGTCAAGAGCTCAAGCTTCAAGCATCGGGCACCGAGTATGGACTCGTCGTTTCTTTCTCACGGGGCTTTGGAGGGTATTGGTCTGATGGAAGGAATCTATGCGCCCTCCCTGGGTCTTTGAGCTTGGTTTCCATGGCTTAGCGCAGAGCCGGAGAGTCGGAGAGCCGAAGGCTGACTGCGATTGGCTCGTGCTTGCATAGCTGCATATCCATATCAAGCCGGACTTGTTCGAGTTGCTTCTTGACGTGCTGTTACTTCCGCTAGTTATCATAAGTTTATCCTTTTCGGTGCTTCGCTTCATCGGATCTGGTTTGCACTGGGCTTTGGGTGCAGCGTGCCATATCGGAAATGCAGCCATGCACATCGAGGCATGCAGCGCCAGACTCTTGCGGCCAGGACCTCAAATGCTTGTACAATGGAGCGTTGCAGCACCTGGATCTGGAACAAACGGCCGACATGCAGCATCCTTTCTTACTGTGCTAGGTTTGTTTGCAGTGCCGGTGAATGCGGGCAATTGCTTCTGGCAGCGGAGGATGGGCTGCAACGATTCTCAATGCTTAGGGCTTAGGGATGTTTGCAGTCTCGTTGTGCAGTGCTGTTGAGGCTGGCTGGCAGCGGCGCAAACCTGCAAGTCCAAGAGAGAGCAAATGGCTTAGTCGCAGGTACATGTGACTCGTCTTGTCTTAGCCACAAAGAATCATTAGGATCCAGTGCTTTAACTTTGCGTTCAGCTTAGTAGAGGTGCATACCCAGGTGCGACAATTTTGCCAAGCGACTTCTTGGTTGAACAAATGATGCTACGTCTCAGGCCAGTTGTCACAGTTTCCTGCGTTGTACGTATTCTTGCTGTGCCTTCACAGAGAGGCCATGGGTTCCAGAGGACCGCGCATCTGCATGAACGAGGTATGGGCTTTTGAGCTTGAGTCTGCAGGAATGCTTGGGCAAACAGTTCTGGGGAATGGACGGACGCTTACATTTTGGCGAAGCCCGCGATGTGAGCACTTTTCAATCTGTGAGGCGAGGCAGTGGACCTTCGTGAAGCTTCAGCGCTTGCCTTAGGATTTTCTCCCAGTGTTTCAGCATCCGCTGTCGCAACTCGCAAAACACCAGCCAGGCCCGGCCAGTCCATTTGCATCAGCAACGAGGCTCGTGATTGTGGCTTCTTTCTCAGGCACTCTCTGGTGCTGTCTCAGTGCCAGGGTCTTTCGATGTCAACAACCATGCTGCCGTCCCAGCTCTTTATCGCGGCCCCTTTCCGCACATTGCCGCATGCTGCTCTGCTCGTGAATCCAGAAGCCGAGGCTGTCGACATCCGCCTGTTCCCAAGGTCAGAGCAGTGAATCAAAGGCTCAGTATGACGGTTCTTCTGTCGAGCCAAGGTGCTCATTCCGTTGAATATGGCAGGAGCTCAACTCAATTTCAAGCTTGCCCGCTCTAACGAGGCGTCGAGAACAGCATGAAGAGTGCTGCATGCGCACTTTATGGCCGCATCGGTAACAGACGGTCTGACATGCACCACTTTCCAGTTTCTCTGTTTCCTAAATCAAGATAATGTTGGAGACCTCGGCCGTCACAACTTGTATGTTTGTAGGAGGCATGTCGAGCTCCTCTATGGCCACACTCACATAGATTGCTGGATTTCATCGGAGCTGACTTCGTAAAGGGTCGCCATCCCCACATGTAGTCGTTTACGTACCCTTCGCTCTGCTCTGCACCCCCATCCCGGGATCCGGACTATACCCCTGCCTCATCCTGCCTCTAAGGGGAGTTGCACTCGGACCTCATAAGTGGAATCAGTCGCATGTTTCCCGAGCAAGTCTCTGACCGATAACAATTCCGATAACCCTCCATACTCGGTTTGTGCAGCGGGACTGCATCTCCACTGGAGCTGTCGTGAAAAGATTGATGGCAGCACTCGCACTGTGTGATGTGTCAGCTTCGCATCTAGGGTCGGACGAGCAACACGATTGTGCAGGTTGCCGGCGAGCCTTGCGCTGTGGAGCAGGGGTCGGCCATTCTCCACATGCATCCACAGCATTTGATGGAGGCAGGACTTTGCAGCGTGTGAGAGCTTGTGTGTCGATGCGAGACCCAAGGTCCGCACGCCAAGCCGCATCTTGCACGTATTATGGCTGCAGCTGTTGTATGGAATCGAGTCTTGATGGCACTTGGCTTGGCTCTGCCCACACACCGAAGCTCCGCTCCGTCGGGACATCATCTCACTGCCACCATTGCCTCACTCTGGTGCTGTATCACTCCTTCGGTCTGATGCAACGGGGGTCGGACCCAAACCCCACACTCATGCTATGCCAAAGTGTGTGATTGTTTTGCTCACCCGAGATGGGGTCAGATCACAGGGGCATCTGCCCGAGTCTGCGATCGCGAATGAGTGGGACTGGTCGCGGGGGTTGCCAAGTATTATCTATCGGAAATTCCGTGTACCTGCAGTGGTATCCGCAAAGAGGCCTGGACCATATCCTCTAACGTGCTACGTGCTATCCTGGCATTGCACGAACCCAGTGGCAGCATATTACCATTCGTAGTTTGGCCACTGCTAAGACGCTAGCCCCATCATTTTCTATACTACAACATAAATGTCGCTCTTGCCCCCTGCTTGGGCCTGGATCCTGGGAAGGCCAAACGGGCTACATGCAGTCTTCGTCGGTGTCTGTCTGTCGCCGATCGCAGTTACCACTGCATGTTGAAGTAAGTGTGTGTTGCCACTCCCGAATTGCAAGAGGGAGAAGGTGAGGTGGCGTTGTTTGTAACATGCAGGGGCACACGGCACTTATGGCTTACTGCGTGCAATGATTCAAATTGAGGTCGTAAGTGGGCATTTGCCTCTGCCTGCATCGTGGGTCCCTGGGCGTATTGATTGCAGCTGGTATCCGCAAGGAGGGGGCCAGGACCCAAGCCCGCACGACGACGCGAAGTTACAGGGCCAGGACCACAACCACAACCCATGACGACGCCACGACACGACGACAATCCATCATCGAGATCCCTTACACGTCTGCAGGATGCTGGAAATTACTCAGAAGACTTCTCTCTTTCTGTGTGTGTCATCCCTGTACCAAAGGCCTAAGTAACTTCGCAGGGGGCCCAAGGGTTACTGGATGGCTTGGGCCAACGAAGACTCATCCAGTATGAAATCCACCTGCGAAGAGTTGCTCATGATCACTGAGTGGCAGGTTGGGAACTCAACTAAGTTCTTGCAGTGTTTGGCCTGTGGTACTTGCTTCCGAGCCTGGAGACCGGCAAATCTAGACAGTCAAGAATGCAGCAGATCAGTAAAAAGTAACCAGCGAAAAAGAGGAAAAGAACGGGAAAAAAGAGCCATATTCCCGACTCGCATTGGATAAAAAGGTCTATAGCAAGTGTGCTTCAGTGTGGCATTCCCTCGCTGGCACCAGCTGAGTGGAGGGGTGCCTCCACGAGACTGACTTTACATGCCTCTTCCGAAGCTCTGAAGCTTGAAATTACTGTTGACAGTTTCGTTGATTCTGCTCTGACCCGTTCTTTTCTCGATTGAGTTGCTGCTCGTTCGTGTCAAACTATACAGGTTCTGAGTGTCCTCAATTCGCGTGAAGACGCCGTGCTAACTCGCAGGACATTCAAGATGACTTTGTCACGTGACTGAAAAATTGACAAGGACCCGTGAAGACAGAACCCCGTTGACTTCATGGACAGGTCGGAAATTTGTGGCCCCGTACTAGTTTTCTTTAACTAGTTTTCTGTCTTCTGTAACTGTAACTGTAGAAATAACTGATTAGCAAATGTTGAATTTGCTTTCACCTTACCATGCGGGGACCTGAGTCACCACAACCTCCTCCCTGTAGGGGAGTTGGGGAAGTGCTGATCCTTTTCATCACCGCCCAAACCCAACTCCAATTCCCATGCTATGCCGAACTGTGTGCATGTGGGGCACCTCCTGGAAATCTGAGGAAGAAAAGTCCAGACAGTTGGCCAGAAGCTTTTGCCTCATTTTCGGGTATGGATATGGTTCGCTTTGGTCATGAGTCTAGCTCATGCTGGAGGTATTCCCAGCAGTTCCTCACCAGGCCTGGTCGCTTGCTGGTTTTGCTCGCCCTGATCTTGACTTTTGCTGGTACGCTCAGTGTCGTGTAAAGAATTGGAACATACGATTTGCTCGGCTGTGCTTACCTTTTTGTCAGAATGCGCTCCTATCTTGATGTCGCCGCCTCCTGCAGCGACCGAGCCCCAGACGCCTTGCTGTGGAGGTCACTTGCAAATGAGGAGGGGGGATCTCTCTAGTTCCATGTTCTATTCTGCAGTCTATGCAGGATTTTGCCTGCCTCGATTGTAAAGGCCAGTACCGCCTGCGGTGCCTTTCGAGGCGCCGGAAGCTTCAGCTGTGCTTTCAGCCTTGACGGACGCTGAAGCCAGGCTCCTTCTGTCGATCCTGCCTGCGAGCTCGTAACTTGTCATGGTTGGTCGTTCTTGTGGCTTTGAGGATTCTGTACGGTGGGGCCGTTGCCAGGTGGTTGGTTGTTCTCACGCTTGGGAGCTGGGCGACTAGCACGACGAGGTGGTTCGCATAGTCAGACGGAGCCTGACCTAATTTCAACGCGCGTCGCTCCAGGAGCACAGCGTCGGCAGCTTTTTGGGGCAAAGGTCCGGGCTCGCCTTTGCAAGACTGAGTATCCCGAGATGCGGACAGGTGAGAGCTGCTCGAGCCTGTTGCAGAAAGTATTGCTGCATGAATGTAGAACGCGGTGTAGCTTCCGACACCTCCAGTAGGGGCGACGTCGCTAGGGAGAGAAAAAGGCAGTTCCTTCGTCCCTGTAGTCACTAGAGTCTGCTGTTTCTCCCAAGATGCATTCAGAAAGGAAATTCTCCAGGAGGTCCTTGGCCAAACTTGAGGTCTCGTGCTAGCTTGATGTAAGCTGCAAGCGATTGTCGACTAACCTCGCCGCTTCCGCTGGACAAGCTCGACTAGCGCTTCCTGTCTCCTGCCTACCTATGCGGTCAGCGCTTAAAGGCCATAGGGCAAGTGGTTCGAAGGGTTCCTTGCAGCTTGGTACGTCGACATCGGAGTCTGTCTGCAGACAGCGAGGCAGGCGGCCATGCAGGAAGGCGATGAGATTTTTGAGGCCACATCTCAAGTCTGACGAGGAGAATGGGTCGAACATTCTCCTTGACACAGGCCGCAATGGTTGCCGTAAAGCGGCACTTCGATGCAGAGGAGTTGGAGCCTAAGCATCTCAGCCGCTGTCCGTAACATTCCGCAGCTCCCGGACCACAGTCGAGTAGCATGCTGCCGCTGCTGTCAATGCGGGTTCCGTCAGGTTCGAGCCTGCACTGAAGTTGATCACAAAGGCCTTTGTAATGTGCAGGAGTCACGTGTGCCAAGCTGCGGAAGATAATCGATTAGCCTGCCACAGGCTTATGAGATGAAGCCCAACGATCCACTGGTGGTTAGGACCTCCCAGACGCGCATCGGTCCACAGGTTCTACGTGCACTGTCGCAAGTTCTCAACCCTGTTCTTCCTGCTGGCTTGCAAGTGCCCTTTTGTGGAAAATGTTGGCAAGACTGCAGAAGTTCTTTCTGACAGTACGGCATCTCATGGCGATATCTACCAGAGGACTTAAGAACACGTGACATGTCAATACAGCATCAGTTTGTGCTCCACGGCGTTGCTTTTGTTGATTTCGGGCTGCCATGGACAATGACCAGAAGCTTTGCGTGCCATCGCGGCATGTACTTTCACTCCCCGGTTTTGTAGTTCCCATCGGGTTGACAGCATGACCCTTTTGGTTGGGTTTGCGTGCCCGTGCATCAGGCAGGCCCAGTAGCAGATAAGTCGCAGTCCTTAAGTTGTGTGATACCGTGTGAATGCAATCCTGCGAGGTTTCTATGCCGCAGTATTGGGGTCAAACCTTAAGCCCGATTTGACTGAAAACGCGCAGCTATGACCACAAACGACAGGCAATCAAGCTTGCAAAAGCGCAGAAACACTTGTTGCTAAAGACTCCTGCGTTTCAGTAACATACAGCAAGTAATCTGGCTGTGCGAGTCGAGAGCTCATGATGCTGAGATAGCCGAGCTCGGTCATCTTTTTGCCGGAGTGTGGTGCATGATGGCAACCAATGTCAAGTTTCAGGAGCTCCAAGACATGATGCTTCCGGCATCTGGTCAGGCATGCCTGTGCTTGCACTACTGCCCCTGGATGGAGGAATGCTGTTGCTCACAGCCGCTTCCAATCAGTCTGGGTTCGCAACGATCCAGAGAGACACAGCTGCAACCTCTCTTAGTCCAAAAGACGAAGGTTGCGAAGGCAGTT
The DNA here is from genome assembly GCA_905221615.1 of Symbiodinium sp. CCMP2592. Lineage (NCBI taxonomy): Eukaryota > Dinophyceae > Suessiales > Symbiodiniaceae > Symbiodinium > Symbiodinium sp. CCMP2592. Next base: position 207,520 of record CAJNDT010003602.1, read on the forward strand.
CGCAAAATGCTCTCACATGCATCAGCACATCCGGTGGCTCACAGGGCAGATTGTTCAAGCCAGCAGAGCATGTTGACTCGATCCAGCAAGTGGGGCGAGCTTGAGACGCTACAAGCCAGGGTTCGAGCTGCAAGTCACCATTTGGGTGCAACCGATCCACTGATCAGGCGCACCAACAAGGTAGTGTCGAAGGCATCTTCCCTAAGGTATTATTGTATGAATTCATATGTGCAAATGTCAATGCATTGCTTGCCGCGGGTCATGGACGAGATGATCGGACGCCTCTACGACTTGCAAAAGCTGCCTCTAGGCCTTGGTGTATGGGAGGATCCTTTCCTTTCTTGGGCTCGTGAAGCAGAAGCGGTGTGGCGAGACGACAAGCCTAGACTCGAACTGCTTGCGAGCTTGATAAGCAAACCTTCACAGTACTGCAACATGTGGGTTCAGACAGTGTTAAATGCTGATTCAAGATTCCTGCGGGCATTCAATAGAGCAATGACCACCGAGCTCCTGAAGCTACCAGACGCGGGCTCTTTGTTGGCAACGTCTATTGGCGAATCACTCAATGAGGTTCACCTGCCTTCGGTGCGCGAAGAAATCCGCCGCCTTGCTTCAGCACTCGGCGTCCTGGAGAGCCAGTGGCTGGAGCACGCCTTGCTCCGTCAAATCAAGGGTAGGACGAGCCTCGAGACTGCGGCTGGCCTGGGGGACATCCGAGCTCTGTGCGCATTGATATCCGCACTTCTGAATGAAGTCGTCATCATTCCACCAAGGGCTTGTGCCCAACTTGCGGGAGCAGTCCGGCACACAGAAGCCATGTCGACTATGCCACAGACGCTGCGAGCTGTGTGCGAGCTGTGCAAGCGAATGATGATTAGTGAAGAGGAGGCACGTTTCTTAAGCGTTGAACTGCTGAGCAACGGGGGCTTGCGCATCGGACTGCAGACACTTTGGGGTCACCCCAGCGCTCAAAGTGCTGTCGATGCAATTGGTGCTGGAGCTGTGATCGAGAAGAAGATGCCTCTCGGTGAGCTGCAACGGCTGCCTGGCTAATCGTTGAAGCCACTGGCTTTAGGTATTCTCCCTTGGAGCATTTGTTGCTCATGAACTCAGGTGGCAGTCAGGAGTGGACGCCCTGAAAGAGGCCGGTCGAGAATGAGACGTTAAATCTCAGCAGCCACCCCACTCGTCCTTGAGTCGTCACTGGGAAGGTGGCAGCATTTCCAGATCGCTGCGACAGAGCCTTGCATGCTTCCCGGCACTGCGCTCTGGTGCTTCGAGATGCTGCGGACTGAGTGGCGAAACGTGCAGCGTCGAGAGGGGTCGAAAGCAGTCTGCGGAGAGTTTGCAGATTACCCGAGGCCAGGAAGACGGCTTTGGAAGCAGTGAGCTCGGCAGCCGCCACATCGAGCTTGCTGGACGACTTGTTGCCAAGGTACAGACTAAGCAAGCCTTGTCTGCTGTTCTTGAGAAGCGCTTGTTGAGCTGGCTTGTTGAGGCATGATGCACAGGGTCTCAAAGTGGCAGAGCTGGAGGAGCAGTACACTGCGAACAGCCCAGCCAAGTGCTGCGACCCTCCAGTGCCGAAGTGCGGCGATCGTTGGAGTAGTCGACTCCTGCCTGCCGAGGCCAAAATCAAAGTAGAGGCGGATTTGTCCAGAAAGGCCAGCAATGAGCGAGCTGGTAATCTCTCGCTACTGAATACTTGTCTCCGCTTAGCTGGCACGTGGTCTGCTGTGCACCTCAGCTCATGGATTCGAGGCCTTGCGAGGCTCGGAGGAAGATGAGGAAGTTTTGGACAAGTTCCAGCAGAAGATGAGGGAGGTGAGCTATTGCTGTAAGTTGCAGATGGTGCAGCTAGCAGTTTCTACGGCATTCGTGGGAAGGAGAAGCAGCTGCTGAACGATGCGCGTTCTCAGCTTAGCCCAAAGACGACGATGTGCGTGATTGCAGACTTGCAGCATTGCACGAAGCATCTCTGCGCATCTCCAGGCCATGTATTTGGAGATCTGCAGCGAAGGATGACATCTACCCAATCTCATCTTGAAGAGGCAATGGGGCGGCTTTGGTAGTGCTGGTAGTGGCTGTGTGCGGACCGAAGTAAGGAATTCTGTTTCTAGCTCTTTCAAGGCAGTTTTGCACCTCGTGAAGTCCGCGGTCCAGTGGAAATCTGCTAGTCTGGAGGCTTCCAGCAAACACAATAGTCATCACTCCATAAGCATTGCCCTTCGTAAGGCAGGTCAGAAGGATGCCGTTGCTACCACAACGACTGCTGCTTACCAGGACATGTGGCATTATGCGAACGTTCTGGCAATGCACTGAAGTCCTGGCAGGACTTGCTGCATGCCTCTCTGCGTCCGCTCAGAAGGGCCTCCGTTGGTCCCCGATCCCACCATGTCACCTGACGACGACAAGTTTCATCATGTGATCTGTAAGGCAACAACAGGTCACCTAGGTCTAGGTCTTTTAGCTATGCTAGTAGTCGGCACCAGCGCTGCCTAAAGGCAGCTTGAACAGCTTGGCGAAGCCTGGCTCCAGATTGCCGAAGTCTGACGCACTCTGATCGTGAAAAGATGGGGGGGAAGGTTACCCCGCTACCGTAAGAGCTGGCAGCCACATCCCTCCGCCGTATTCCGACGTTTCGGGATTCAGCCTATAATGGCGGGAGCCCCGTAGACCCCAGTCCCAGTGACTCTTTGCCGCCTGGTCCCATTTGCCAGGCTTCTGGACTCCCTTGGTGAGACTGCCGACCTGGAGGTTGCACGAGAGGCCAAGGGTGACCAGAACAGGGCTTTCGGAGGCTCCGACGTTTGTGTCAGGTGCTTGAAGCCAATGCATGGAACTTGGAGGTCCAGTGGGACAAGCTGCTTCTCGGTTTCCTTTCCAGACTTCCAGACCGCCAGGAAGCGCTAAATGTCTTGACCGCGGAATGCCAAGCATCTTCCAGGCGATGCCGGCAATTCTACCAAGCGTTTGACCGAATCTCGTGGAAGAAAAAAATGCGGCTGCAGCAGAGCACGCGCATCGCAGGCAAGATGATGCTGAAGGCTATCGTGCCCCAATGCGCACTGGGTACAGGTGCATCATGGGCTAGAGCCAAGTCGGTCTACTGCAGTCCTTCGTTCCATGTGACAGGGACACGCTGCTGGGCAGGAAGCTCAGCACAGCACGCAATCCAGTCCCGAAGCACAGAAGCCCCATGTACGTCGGCAACGGGCATGCCCACGATGAGCAGAGTGGTGATCAGGTGACCCCCAACTACCGTGGTCCTTTGCCTTCGACAGTTTTAGTGGAAGTCCAGGCATTGACTATGCCGTCTTTCGCTGCCGGAGCTGGCCAAAGAGCTTCACAAGTGTCCGGCCAGGAGTTGAGACTTCGGGTACCTCTAATGCCGTCGACGATTCGGAGATGCAGTTGGCTACCCACCTTTCCGTCACGATTCTGGTTCGACTCCTCGCCAGCTATGCCTCAGAAGGCGAGTTCTCGCGGCTTCACGCGACGAGCAGCAGAAACTCGACGACTTGCAGGATCGGTCTGACAGCAAAGTAATCCGCGAGCGGAGCGGGCTTGTGCGTTTACGCATCAGATTTGCAGGAGCAAGACGCTTTGGCCTCAGCCATCGAGGCTTCCTGGACGCAGCTGGAGGAGGAGGCTCCGACTCCGGCGGCTCCAGCTCCTGGGCTCCTTTTCGTGTTGCTGCCAGGAAGCTCGCAAGCACGCCCAAGCAAGCTTGCGCAGAGAAGAAGACGGCCTCCTGGTCAAGGCCATTGAGGCAAAGGGCCCTTGCCTATGTGGCTAAGCGGTACTGGGCTGTGGATTTTCATGTCGCTGAGAGGAGAAGGAGAGTCATGAATAAAGCCTACCACTACTTTATTCCGGCTGCGGGGTGGATTGACAGTAAGAGTCTTGCCGCAGAAGTCCTTTGCAGGTTGCCCTCTTTGTCTGTGCTTGTGGTTTCTGCGTCTGGCGAGGCCTCCTACAGAGAGCAGACTCGAGGGGACTCCAGCTCAGTATCCTGCTGTCATCAACAGTACGAATTCAAATTAGTTGCAGATGTCATCAAGGATTCCAACTTCAGGGAGGAGTTGGAGAGAGCTCTGTCGCAGTCACAGACAAGTGCCCTCGCTCAAGTTCTAGAGCTTTGGACATCGCTACAAGAATCAGAGGTACCTCAGATCCACCTCCGAGGCCTAAATCAGGGCCCAGGCGCAGCAGGGGAGTCGACCCAACGACGCAAGCAAGAATCGAAACACAGACTCGCAGAAGGCGTTCGGAGCCGTTGCGCCAACCTCAAGGCCCCGTCGTTCTGGCAGGGAAAACTCTGCACAGTGGGTTACCTTAAGTTCCATGCGACGACAAACTGTGTACACCAGCTTGCGGGTTCATGTTGTTTTCTGCCTAGATGATCTGGCCTTGTCCCCCCACATTACAAGCGTTGTGGCCGGCATTCTTTAGCTTGGGGATCTTCGGGTTCGGTCGTATGGGCCTTCTGCAGTTTCCATTCCTTGTGGCCTTGTAGCATCTGCAGCCTAGCACTCGTAACACTAGTTCTTGTACCATTAGCAGTACGTGTCGCAACAGCCACTTTTGCCCAGTTCGTAGTATCACTGGCACTAGTAACAATAGTGGTGCTAGCACGTTACCATCGCAATGGACTCCCTTGCAGAAAACTTTGTCTCAACCACGGCAGTGCTTGGAGACCTTTTGCTTGTCCGGGCGATGAAGCTGAGCTCCATGCGAAAAGCGTATGCATCTAGCTCGCGACGCAAACTCTCTTCACTTGAATCCTGTTGTGAGGGGAGCTGTGCCGGTGTTTCTCCTCGCCTACAATCAGCTCTGTGGCTTCGCGCATTGCATGTCTTGAGGCTCTAGCAGAAGCTCCCCAGCGGCCCACGGAGCAGCTGTCTCAGAATGCAAGAAGGTGAATGTCCAAAAGCGTTCTCGCAGCGTCCAGCTGTTCCGGGGGTGGCATGGGCTTTGCTTTGGCACAACCTGTGCAAGGCCTTGAAGGGGAGCAGTTTGCTGAAGCGAGCCTCCCTGCTGCAACTTCATGTTCGCATCCCTTCTTGGTTTCAGCGCTGTGCATTGTGGTTCGGGTATGTTGGTTTGTGATTAGGCTGGCGGAGCTATGGCATCCGCCTCGGGCACAAAGGAAGCGCAGATTTCAGAAAGCATCGGATGCGGGGTCCTTCTTGGTCCCAGCCACCTTGAAAGCATTCCGGCAGAACCGTGGTGAAGCGCAGGAGCTCACAGCCTTGCCCCCGCGACCTGACAGATCTCGGGGTGGCCGAAAGCTCATCACCTGGGTCCTGCTATGCAAATTGTACAGTTTATGAGTCCCTGCATGACTCGCCTCTTGCCAGGCAAAGGTGGCAGCGGCATCCGCTCTCAGCGACCAACGGACTCTGGGGCCGCGGTTCTCAACAATTTGACGTGCACTTCAAGTGTTGGTGCAACGGCTTCGGTGGCTGCGTCTCCCACTCCGGTGGCTTCGGCCCCATCTGCTGCCAGCGGTGCAGCAGCTTGCCTGGCTGGGGCTGTCGTTCCAGGATTTCTTCGGCTTGCTTTTCCCTCCAATACAAGTGCATTCAGCCGAAGCAGGAGAGAATGGTCAAATGAAGGATCGAATCGGCTCCATCCAGGTAGGACGGTAGGACTGTGCTGGACTGACTCTCTTAGATTTCGTGCATCACCAGACTCGAACAGTGCAAGGCCGCCAAAGCTGCCGAGAGTGGCTTGACTTGACTGATCTGCAGTGGGACTCTCTCACGGATCTTCTCAAAAGAGCTGCAGGCCGACGTGAAGCACAAGTCTTTGCAATGGCAAGCTCTGCGGAGGCTGATTGCTGCAAGTTGTCATGGTGTCCGGCTAATCGTTTACGACAGATTGGAGATCTGACTCAGGCCGACAGAACATCTGCTGTTCAAGCCCAGTGCGGGCAGCCCAACATGATGCAGGCAGAGGGCCAGTGCACAAGAGGCCGAGGCTAGCAACGGCAAAGCTTCTGGCAGGCGTCGCGGGAGGTGCTCTCCAGTGCGCTAGCGTCCCTCCACCGACGGCATTTTGAGGTCAGCTTGTGACAACTTTCGACTAATGTATCCACAGCACAGCCAGCCAGGCAAGCCCAACACAGCTGAGAAGCTGCTTGAAAGCGTTGAAAGTCTACGTGGGGAACTTGGTCTTGCACTCAGCGATTTTCGACTCCTTGTAGCAATTCACAGTCTTGGAATCTCATAGACTGCAGGCCTCCAGCCCGCAGGCAGGACGTTCATGCGCGGTCACACGAGTCCCATCCCGCTTGGGTGCCAATGCGAAGTTGTTGTCCAACGAGCCCAGGAGATGAAGTTCCAGCGCATCAACAAAGACAACACAGCCTTCTGCTCTCGCGTGTCTTCCCTGCAGGCGAAACAGCTCTAGTAGACTCGGAGTCGGACGCTTGTTTTTCAACTAACTGCTCTGGTCTGGCAGGGTGCAGTGGAGATTCTGCAGGCCTGCGGTTTCAGAGATCAGGGCGACTGCTGGGCAGCTTGCTTAGTGCTAGAGCGCTCAACTGCGAAGAAAATTTGGAGCCTGTCTGTCGCTCTGCACTGAGGTTGTCGACCCTGGCTACATGAAGCAGAAAGGCTCAGCGCTCTTCGACGCTTTGGCGAAGATCGAGGCGAGGCGCTTGGCCGGGCCATGCCTGGCCACAGCACTCTGGGTCTGGCGCAAGCGGCAAGCAGCGGCTTTGGCAGGTGCTTCTTCATCACGTCGAAGCGCAGTCCGCCAAGGCGTAGAACCTAGGCTTTCTCCGTGTTTCACGAGACCCGCCGTGCTGAAACGTGGCATGGTGGCCTTCTAGCTCCAAGCGGAGGTGCATGCAGCAAAAAGCTGATTGCTCTGTCTGTGAGTCCGCCTCTTACCTTGAGCTGCTCCACCAGGGCCGTCGAGGCTCAAGCACGACACGACATGCGCGACATGACAGACAAGGGGGAAGGAGGAAGCTCCCTCGGCGGCCTTGAGGAAATCCTGGACTGGAAGGAGAAGGGGAATGCCAGGCTAAAGGCTGCCGACAACGATGCTGCCCTTGAGTGCTACTCACGTGGCATTGATATCGGCGTGAAAGCCATATCGAGCTTTCAGGGTCTGGCCCATGATTTTGACCCTTTGAAGAAAGCAGTGAGCCAACTTTTATCAAACAGGGGTCACGTCCGTTTGGCCCAGCAATTGCCCAAGTTGGCCCTTCAAGACTGCCGCCAGGCTGCTGAGGTGGACTTTGAAAATCCAAAGGCATACTGGCGTGGCGTCACTGCAGCGCTGCAGCTCGAAGAAGATCAGGAGAGGCGCGACGCCGCAGAATTGCTTCGACAAGGGTTGCGCCTAGCTTGGGGTACTGGAGGTTCTGCACTATCAAAGCTCCTGGGTGAGAATCTCCACTTGTGGCGGGAGTGGGCAGATGCTGGACACGTGCCCTCGATGTACCTTCTCGCCCTGGCTCTACTGAAAGGGAACCAAGTTGAGCAAGACAAAGGCAAGGCCTTTGACTTATTCCAACAGGCAGCCAGCAGAGGCGATAGCGCATCTGCCGCGATGGTAGAGCACCTGCAGGCAGAGGTCTGTTTACCTCCAGAGCTAGAGGTTTGGGCGAGGGCTGCTGCGGCAGGAGATGCTGCTGCACAATTCAATCTGGGCTTAGCCTATTATCGTGGCGACAGGGTTCCACAGAATCTCGCGAAGTGCGCTGAACTGTGGGCCCAGGCGGCTGAGCAAGGTGACGAAATGGCCCAGGACAACCTGGATCAGCTGCAGCGGCTGATGTCGGAGCAAGGTGTGCAAAAAGCTCGAGTCATGCGAGGTACTGCCGGTGGTGCACTGTGTTCTTGATACAATTTCTCGTCTCCCTGCCATGCCGTGCTTGCGTTGAGGAGCTACATATACACTCTCGTCAACGTCTCTCAGTGGGAGAACGTGCTGAAGGCTGCTCACTGCAGAAGTCTTGCCCGAAGTTTGTGCAGACTCCACTGAAAGGCCTGCGAGAAGCATGCAGCTCTGGAGGCCAACCAACATCCTGACCGTTCAGCAGTCTGACTGACACTGCTAGTATGACTCGTGTTTAAGAACGAGCCGAAGCCATGCAGAACTTAACACTCACACATGATGAGTTCATGGAGCTGGGCGAGATGGCCAATGTGACGCGCCGAGCTGCACGCACAGTGACACAACTTCGAACATGCTTTGCTTGGCAACGCTGGCCAAGCCTGTTCTTTCCCTCCTTCATTGAAAACAGCACTGCGCGCGCCGGACAGAGCCTCCACCTCTGAACACCTAGGTCTGCGTTGAAGAACTACCAGCTACTAGCACAAGAAGCCTGATGTCGCCCCTGCGACCGCCAGGACTTCACCCTTGAGCATGCCTACGCACTGTGCCCTCAGCTCCTGTTGGGCACCCAGATCCTCCAGCTCTTTTGACCTGCAGGTATCGCCTGAACCGGTTCCAGCAGGCTCTGGAGGTCTTGGACTCCAGGCAGGCACAGTGCTGCTCCGCTATGTTCTGCGCTGCGTCAAAGCTGTGATCCCAAGTGGCCCCACCTGGATAGGAAAGCCGCAGACAAGGACACTGCTGCAAGCAGGCTGCGTTTGCAAGCGCAGGCGGAATGGTCTTGTAGGCATAAAGGAAGGCTAACATGATGGTCTGCTGTGGCAGATACAGTACCGACTGTCAGACTACGGCGCCTGTCCTCGCCTCGCCTCACTCAGAGGTCCAGCTATGCAGCACTATTGCCTGCAGCTATGAGGTGCAGACGTTTACGAGAAGCTTCACCAGGAGGACGCTGAGGCCTGACCTGCGGGGCCAAGGTTAGGGACAAGCAATTTCTGACCGATGTTTCAGGACCAGGGCCTGATTGTGAATGCGGTGGCCTCCTATGTGTCGGGGGATAAGCCGCGACAGGCGCCTTCACCTTTACCTAATGCCAGTGCTTCGTAGATCTTCGTAGGCCTCGCGCCTGCTAGGCCATGAACTTGATTGCCAGGAATAAGGCCGGTTTGTGGGTTTGTCCTGGGCCTCCACGAACTGCTAAGCCGCAGGAAGCGCTGGAGTCGTCTTACGAGCTGTGCTTCAATGCGGCCTGCGCGCTCATCGACGAGGGTCGGCTGAAGGAGGCTGAGGCGCGGTTGATCTCTGATGCAATAGCAGGAGAAGCTGCGGTGTCGCCAGGACAAATTGACTCAGGCCAAAGAGCTCTGCACCGAAGAGCTTATGCAGGCATTGCCCTTTCCGTTGCCTTTCCATGCTTGGCCTTTCGGTTCTTGGCCCTGCTTTGAGGCTGAGGAGATCGGAGAAGAAGATGCGGGGCTGCTAGAGGCTACTTTGGGTTTGCGTGTGCAGAGACGCTCAGCTGGTGAGCTGTACAGGATCATGAGGAGCTTGCAGCAATCCGAGTGCAGCAGGCGCAAAAGGCTCAGAGATCGGAGGATCTGGTTATCGAAAGATGTGGAATCGAGCATCCCAGGTGCGTGATGCAGCGTCGAGGCCAGGAAGAGGAGGCCAAAGAAGTGCCGGGTCCTGAACTTTTTGGGGGAAGAAAGTGAAGCATTGGATTGCATGGGCAGTGTAAGAGTGTCTGCACTGTTAGGTATGACAAAGTTCTGCGACAAAAACCAAATCAAGGCCACGAGGTCCGGTGATGGCAATACCCACAAGCAAGCTTGAACTCATTCCGAGCTGTTCTTACCGGAGGTAGATGTGACGGTGCTTGCCGTTGCATGCAACAATGTAGTTGCCCTTCGTTCTGCTCCCAGCCCGCTTTGCGAAAAGGTGTGCACATTCGAGGGTTGCTGCGGCAGCGGTGACATGTTCGCTTTAGGTTCTGAGGGCAAGTCCCTTTTCGACAGCCTGAAGCGCATCAATGTGGCTTCGAAGGACCTGTCGGCCCAGTGCAGATGCTTTGTGGTGCGCTCTGCGGTGCTGTGTCGACGGCTTGTCAGGAAGGCTTGGAGCACAAGCAGACTCGCAGACAAACCGTCGAGATTGCATGCAACAAGGTGTTGTTGCTGCTCCAGGCTCGAAGCACGCTGGAGCCCAGCAATCTCGAGTACTCTACCCGCTGCATTCGTGCAGGCGCAGAAGATAGATGTTGCCAAGAAGGAGCTTGATAAGCTGTGCCATGACCCCGGTTCGCACTTTGCAAACCAACGTTTCGCCTGGCTCATGTAGAATTTCCTGGCTCCGTTCCAGTGCCGGATCTTTGTGTTTATTATAGGCTTCAAAGCAAGAAAGCAAGAGCCCCGTTTAAAGGACTGTTGCCACGAGAAGACGGAGGCTGGAACCCCGAGCAGTACGATGGATTGCAACACAACGTCATCCAGTGACGGTGCTCCTCGAACCATTCGCGTTTCCCTTCGAACTTGCTTGGTTGTGACGGCCACATTACGAACCGCCTTGGTGAAGTCGCCATGTGTGGGGACATCCTGGAACCGAGCGACAACGGTACATGGTCACGTGCTCCGCGCACCCCCCCCGCCCCTCCTCCCCCCCATGGTCCAGCGTGCCCTCCTCTGCCCCCTGTAATGTGGCGTGGAGTCCCTCTTCCCTCTGTGGGATTGTTGTGGGGGTTTGGGAGTTGGGGGTTTAGGATCAAAAGGTATAAGGCTTCGAGTCCACAAGGGCTTAGGGAGGGTTTGGGGTGTAGGTTCGTTAGGGTTGACGGTTTATGTCCTGCTCTAGGCTTAGAGCCTGCATTCAGGCAGGGTTTAGGGTTGGGTGCAGGGTTTAAAGCATAGGTTAAGGTTAAGTAATGGCAACACTCAGGACTCCAGGAATGAAAATGGAAATTGCTTAGCTGAGTCATCAATCCTTCTCAATGTGATTTTTATTGATCAGTTGATGGTGGTTGAGCAGATGCAGGGACTGGGTAGTTTATGGGTAGTCCCTTCCCGCACCCTTCACCTCAAAGAAAACCAGGAAAGTGTTTTTAGTATCATGAAGGTATTTTTATCGCTACTGTCGCTGTTGAGGGATCTTGCTGCTGCTCTGGCTTTTGCTCCCGTGCGGGTTTTGCACCTGCTCCTGCTGCGTCTCTTGCTCCTGCTCCTGCTCCTGCTCCTACCCTTGCTCTTGCTCCTGCTCTTGCTCCTGCTCCTGCTCTTGCTCTTACTCCTGCTCTTGTTCTTGCTGGTGCTCTTGCTCCTGCTCTTGAAGCGGCTGTTGTTACTCCTGCTCTTGCTCTTGCTGTAGCTGGTGCTCTTACTCCTGCTCTCGCTCTTGCTCCGGACCCCCCCTAAAGCACATTAGGCTTTAAAGGGCAGGGATGATTCGGGAGGATTGGCCCCAACATGTTTTTAGTATTAGGCCTGTTTACTGGTAAAATGGGGGAACGGATGACTACTGGCAGCATTGGCCTCCGGCCTTTTCAATCGTCCGAGCATACCAGGAATGGAGAAATAACTTTGCTGCAGTTCGTGAAGGAAGGTGACAGCGCGAAGATACGCAGGGGGTGCACATGGAGTGAGTCGTCCGAGGTGAAAGCTACCCTGACCACCCCCGGGTAGCTCTGGTACAAGCATTGACCTCAGCTAGCGTGTTGCACAGCTCCCGCTTGCGTCGACGGTGATGCCAGGCTGCGATTGCTCACAGAGAGAAGAAGGGCAAAGTGTGCAGGATCCTGTGAAGTTGGCCTGTCAAGCAAGGACTTCCAGGCTAACTGTGTATGATGTGGCTGAGGCGAGGAGATCCTGCAAGGCTACATTGCGTCACATGCAGATGACCAGGAGGCCAGATGCATTGCCATGACAAGATGCGCTTCATGCTTCCATCATGCTTCAGGCTTTGCAGACTGGGGGTATACATCACTTAACTAAACTCTCTTGGGTTGCTACTAAAAGCAGACTTCCATTGTGTTTCAAGTGACCTTGAGTCCAGATGGTTTGACGTTTCGATTACCTTCATAGAGGCAGTGCTCAGCTGCCACTCATTGCTTGGCCACTGCTTTCGTGTCAACATGGGAGCGGGTCGGAGTTCGGAGTTCATGCCGCACCACACCGCGACCTGACCGCATCGCGGCTGATTTTCCCAGGGCATGGCCTTTCGGTGGATTCACTTTGTACAGTGCCGTAAGATGCGAGTGTACTGTAGCTGGCAGTGGCTCGGGCCCTGGAAGCAACAGCAGCTCTATGAAATCCGCGGCCATGACCCTTGTCAAATTCGGAAGAGTGGAAGTGCACTTTGCCGAGCAAACTCCCTCAATCCTGGTCTTGACAATCTGACAAAAAGCAGTCCCAAATCGTCGACATAGCATGTTGGGCTGTGCGTTTTGCGGGAGGTATTGGCATTCTGTACATTGCTTCAAAGGGCGAATGCTCCATCATTTCGCCGGCTCCGTCGGGACTCACCTGCCGTTTGTTCGTTGCTGAGGCTCTGCATCTGTCGCTGTTGCGGAAGGTTCTCGCAGAGTAAGTACTCTGTTGTTTCTCGTTCAACGATTGCGTAAGTCGTCGGTGATGGGTCGTCGGACAATTCATTCAACACTGAGGTAAAAACCTGCCAGGAAAAACAGAGACAAGAGTGTGGAATGTGCACATGTTGTCTTTGGAAACTACGGCCTTTCTGATGGTCTTTCGGAGGTCGTGTTGCCTTTGGCGCAGCTTTACACCCACCAGCAGAAGCACGACTTGGCTGTCGAGGTCAGTCAAAACCGTGCAGTCTGTATCTGCGAGCAGCGCTTTCTCATAGTGCTTGTATTGAATCTCGAAGGTTCTTGCGAAGTTGCCTCTCAGCAGTGGCTTCCTGAGCCAATTCTGGCATCATCTTCGTTGTGCTTGCAGGCAGCTTGGGATACAGGGAGTGACAGACTTCCTGTCCGAGGTCGCACGCAACCAGCAACAGTAGAAGCCATTGTGAACCTCCACCAGAGGCCTTTCAGTGACCGTCGGAGTGTGTACAAAGGAAGCAATCATATTGGTGTCTGGCAAGGCAAAAGAGTCCTGACAAGGCCGTCGCCTGCCTGAGGGAGGCGCGATTCGTACAGCCCAGCTCCGACTGACGTGACGTGGTTCACTCCCGACACCTTCTCTCGCCAGCTGCAGTGTGTAAAGCATGGACGTACTGCCCCACGATTGCAGTGCCTGCTCCAGGCCATCAAGTATTGGTCTTCACAGGAAGAGGAGTCAGAAACTTTGGCTCAGGCACGCTGCTGGTTAGTTCTTCAACATGCCTTGCTGCAGTACTTGTCCGACGGGCGGTAATACCTTCACTGTACCGTCTCTTTCTCAAGCTTCATCTGCACCGGGATGTTGTCGAGTCTTTCTCCCAAAAACCCCTCGGGGGTTGGGTTCTTGTTTAGTTTTTCCTTCTTGCGGGGGAGCGTTTATTTTCGAGACGTTGTCGCGGACCGGAAAAGCCTTTTAGCGAAGAGAACGCGTCCACGGCACCGTTCCACGCGGGAGGAATGGGACGGCTGGGGGACGGCGACGCTGGGTGCCGAGCGTTCGCGAAGGACGACAAGGACGGGTTGGGAGCTCTGGGTGCCGCGCGTTTGCGGGAGGGCGCGGCCGCGGACGGGGACGGGTGGGGAGCTCTGGGTGCCGAGCGTTCGCGGGAGGACGCGGCCGCGGACGGGGACGGGTGGGGAGTTCTGGGTGCCGAGCATTCGCGGGAGGACGTGGCCGCACACGGGGAGGAAGAGGGACGGGTGGGTGTCGAGTGTACGCTCCATACCAGTCCCCCGTCCATTGGGGGTGCTGAGCGTTGGCGAGGGACGTGCGATTGCAGAGCTCTGGGTGTGGAGCATTTGCGGGAGGACGCCCGTGGACGGGGACGGGTGGGGTGCTCTCCCTCATGCCTAAAGAAAGGTCTGGCTTTTGGATTCCCGGCTTGACCTTGTTTCAAGCCACTCGTTTGCCACCGACCTGGTTAACCCCTGCTGGTAACTGTGGATGGGTTTGCCGCATTTGGGCAGTCTCTGCTGCTTGAGCTTGGCTGACGGCTGCTGGACTTCGTGGTGTGTCCACTAACTCACTACACTCACCAGCCATACGTGGAGCGGGGAGAGTCCGGCGCCAGAGATGCCGGATAAACCAGTTTGTGCACAGCTTTGCATTTTGCCACCGGCTTCAAAGGCTCTGTAGGTAATTTTGCTCCATCTGCTCGGCATTGCCGCATCCAAAAACAAGTGATGCGGGGCATCTTCTGCCCTGAGTGTGCTGCTGATGGTCTTGTTCTTATCCCGTTGGCCTTGGTCCACGTGCCCGTGCTGTGTGCTTGATTGGCTACCCGTGAGAAAATCCAGAACGGTGGTGTCATGTGCTGCAAGGCCTGTCAGTCATCCATTGACCCTGTGAGGTCGTTCGAATAGCTGCAAGGCTGGCCATGCAGCTGAAGGACAGAGCGTTCGCAGCCGAGGCATCGGACTCTCTTGCAAGCAGGCTCTTTATTCTTTGCATGCTCGTCCTGCCACTTGCTGTCAGTATGCCATTTGGGCTCGTGGGGCAGAGGTGTAAGACATCTGCAGTAGCCAGCAGGATTCAGCACAACAGACTCGTTTCCGATCCTCTAGTCTTCTTTCCCTCGCACACGGATGTCATCTCTTCCGCTCCTGTCGGACCAACCGCGGCTGCCTGATCTTCCTCGGCTGAGTGCGTCTGAAAAGTGAAGACCGCATGGAAATCAGGTTCCATGATGCAGCAGGATCCCCAACCAAAAACCTTGGCAGATTTGGTCACAGCTGCTCTTGCGCAACCGTGTGCAACAGAAGATGAAGTTCATCTTGCTTCGTCTCTTGACGGTGAACCGGAGCGGGTGTGTCCTGAAAGCCGGGTTCACCAAGACAGACAGGCGAAACTCGACTGCAAGCAGGTTGAGGGGTGCAGGAGTGACATGCTTTGGCACCAGCATTGCTGCGAAGTGCTGAACTAAGGGTGCACAAGGAGATAAGCGACACTGCGAGATCGCCAGCCAGATGCCGCGGGGTGCTGCCTAGGCAGAAACCTGCCAGTGCAAGACCCATCCGTCCGCCTCCGCTCTTGACGCTTGCAGAAGCAAGGTCCGTCGGTGTCGTGCGATCCAAAACAGCGAAGATACCGAATGCCTCGGTGCTTGAGTCGTCGGTGGTCCGACAGAAGAGGCTTTGTCGCAGAGGACCCTCTACTCCCCATCGCCGTGACAGAGAGGAGGCATGTTCACCAGCCTTGCACGAAGCTAGGCAGCAGACGCAGGAAGGAGACAACACCGCAGATGGGTTTCCTAGACACAGAAAGCCCTTCCAGACTGGGCCTGTGAAGCCAGCGACGCCTGAGCCACGAATGCCACGAAGCAAAAAGCTGCAAGTGGAGAGTGCCGCGAGCTCGGAGGGTTTTTCTGCATGGGCAGGGGTGTCCGGTGTCTCCGGTGTGTACCGGACACTTAGGACTACACCCAAGCCACAGCATCCTGGATAGCGAGGCGACAGGGCAGCGGTCGCTGTCTCTGTGTGTCCGCCAGCCCATTGGCATCGTCCTGAGGACACCGTCCGACGATACCTTGCAAGAGCGACGACAGCAAAGAAATCGAATCGCTCCACAGCTCAACTTCGACCGACAGCTTAAGTTCATGGCGTTGCCAGAGCAGAAAACCAAGGTTGTAGCCAACCGAATCACTTCTCGCGAGTGGGGGACCTAGACTGGTCTTGCGGACGTTGTATCAACTTCGCCAGATGCAAGGACCATTCGAGCAGCCTTCAAAGGGAAAAGCTTGCTCGAAGAGAGGCTCACTGGAGCCGTACATGTATCGGCAGCAGTCTCTCCTCTCCACCTCGGTTCGATGCAGGTGGATTGGCAATCTGGATGATTCTGCCGCAGACACCGTACGGATCTCAGTTCTCATGCGGCTGCTTCGGTTTGCGGGAAGGTTCTGGAGTATTCTCATGCTGCAAGAAATGTGGGATTTGTTTTGCACACACCCACCGTCCTCAGTCAGCAAGATTCTCATACTCGTGACGAAGAAAACGCTCGCCGTACGCCTCGGACATGCGCGAACAGTCCGGGTGCTGCACTTGAGGCCTGAGCCCAGGATCGCGCCTGACCGACGTCTCGCCAGTAAGCTCGCCATATGCAGGAAGAAAGAGGAAATCGGAAGAAGTCGTGTCGCGAGTTCGACTTTGGAGCCCTAGAGCTGGGCTCGAGCGCTGGCAAGTGTCACATGGCCGTTCCTGGAAAGCCAGCTTACCCAGCTGTGCTTCAAAGGATGATCTCAAGCTTTGCTACACGGTCACCTTGGCAACGGGATTTGTTGGCCCAGCAAGCTGACTCCATCCAACGCAGTCTCTTGCGGAAAGCAGGCTATCCAGGAGATCGTCGCCCTTGGCACACCGGTCAGCCCTAAGCCCTAAAGTATCACCCTACGCAAGCCATCGTCTTCAGCTGAACGGCAAGAGTTGCTCCAGCTCAGACCAGCTACAACGAGGCCCGTCACCACCAGCCAGACCCCAGGAAAAAGCGCGTCACCATGCCAGAGACATTAACCTCACGGGGCCAGCTGTTCGAGTGTCGTTCAATCGAGGTACATCGTTCTGTTTTGTTCCCACACAGTTTTCCATGCGCTGTGCCTTCCAGCATTCGGCAGAACACTGAGGAGCTCAGCGTGCCTTCTGCTGGCTCCTTACGGCTGAGCTTCTCAGTCACCCGCCATGCCAAAGACAGCTGCGGCCGAGGTTATCGCTTGGCTCCGCCGTACTGACCTTTATGCAAACACGGTGTCTTGGTTGAGTCGCATCAAAATGGAAACAGAGTGCTAAGCTTGCAGATGGGATGGCAGGCTCTGACGCATGTGGAGGCCACGAGCCCTGCCTTTCCTTGATTGACGGAAAACTTCGAGTGTCTCAAAACCCGGAAGCAAACGGTCGCAGCATGGATTACCGGCAGGTCCTGAATTTCGTGCAGCAAATCCTGGCCGGCCGTGAGGCGCATGTCGTTGAAGACAGTTGGGGAAAACAAGCAGTGCTTCGCCTGAAGGTGAATGCAGTTTGCAACGTTGCGGGCCGACGGGGCAGAACGGTGAGCGCGATACAATTCCAGGCTCATCTTGCAGAGAGTCGGAAACGGTGGGAGAGTGTACACGTGGACAGTCCGTGCCAGACGAGCGCGGACATGTAGGTCAATGTAGGCTCGGGACTTCTGCGCAATGCAGAACCCTTCAGAACACAAGGGGCGAGAGGTTGCTAGCCAAACAGCCAAGCATCAAGTCATGATGGCAGCAGCATGTTTTCTTGCAGTGTGGGATCAAAGCTGTCACATGGCCAAAGCATATGCCCAGCCAGAGTAGCAGTAGCAATGGCAACAACAAGTGCAAAACAGCCGTGTCTTGCAATGTGCCGCGTGCAACCCAGCATGTGCACTTTCATGATGCACCTTACGGTGGCACAGGGCGGAGCTCAACAAACCTCCATGGCCGTCCCCAGAAGCTTTGATTCAATCCACAGCAAGTCAAGTTGAACCGGCGAATGCGAGCACTCACAGACGCCCTGCCTGCAGCATTTCACGCAAGCACAGCACATGCCGAACTCTCCAGTAAGCTTGGCGGAAGGAAACGAGCTTTTCTCCCGGCGGGTTCAGTGCTCTTGCGTTGTCTTCCGTGAGGCAGTAGCGGAACCTTGGAGCCACTGCCTGTGAGAATATGAGAGAAGTAGGGCTACCGACAGAAACCGCGATGGAAGACTGGCACAATGTCCCGACTTCTTGGGCTCAGGCCATCATCCACTGGATTGCAAAACATAAGGCGAAGTTCTCAGGTATGTGGATGTCCGTATGGGACCATGAACTGCAGGATGATGTCTCGTTTTCAGAGCTCCACGTGTCTGCACTTCACATGCTCCGAGGGCATTAGCTATTCAGAGTGCATCACGAAGCTCGTTCATCATCCCAACGAGAGGACTATCTGTCGGTTTCTTGTACTTTCAGTGTCTGTTTGCACTTGCACCAAGCTGAGTGCAGGACCAGGTTAGAGCACTACTTCGAAGAGTTTGCTCATGCCAGCTCATTTGGTGGCGAGCTCGGGTTTGCATCAACAGAGAGGCACCATCTCCTTCTACAATGTCCGTTTGGCATTGCTACGGGTTTCGAGGCTTCATGACTGTTTACGAATTCACCCGCTTTTGTCGGGCCTTCGGGCTCTTCCAGCTGCGACCGGGCAGGCTGTGGGGGGGCATATGCCGAAAGCCCAACCAACGTTCGTTTATCCTCACCTGATGCAAGGTTCGTGGAGGGCGACGTTCAATTTCTTTTTGACCTAGGCGGCCTTTCTTTTCCCGCTCTGCAACCTGCTACCGGGCAACCGGGTGTCCAAAACTGCTCCTGCCAGGTGATGAAGGCAAAGCTGTCGACCTCGAGGGCTTTCGGCGAGTTCTGGAGAAGGCAAGCCGCGCGCCTGCTCCGCTGCTCTGCCTGGTTAAAACTCCATCATTCTAACCTTCGCCGCGCCTGCAGGTGGCTGACAGGTTGGACTTGCCGGCGCAGGCGGTCACTGAGATCCATGCGCAGCCTGTGGTGCTATGAGCTGTTCTGAGGATCTGCTACACTTCCTTGGAGAAAAGGATGCCGAGCGTGTTTTCCGAGAAGGAGGGCAAAAACAGCTTGTCATATCAGAGTTGGCAGCAAGGTCTAGGTGTACGGCCTTCAGCCTGTTTTCATTCAGGCTCTGACTTTCTCTAAATCCTGAGAGTGCTTGCAATACCGAGAGATCCGAGTTCAGGAACGTGTACCTATGCAAAGTACGCATTTGAGACCTTCGTGAAACGCTGCCGCAGCTGCGAAGCCTTGCAGGAATGGACAGTGCCGGTCTTCGCCGAAAGGCTGTTGTGGCTAAGTGACGTGAAATTGTACATATGTTAATATCTTCGCGTGGGACCAGTCAGTCCAGATCTCACCACATCTGGCTCCAAAGTGGGCTCCTGCGGTTGTTGGCGTCGGGCCGGACTGGAGCAAGCGTGCTCGTCATGGCCTTTTCTCAGGATCACAAGAAGTGATCCGAATCATGGAAAAGCTGTACAGACCAACGACTGCGCAAGGTGAGACGAGGGAGCGAGCGAACGAAGCATAGTAATGCAGCATAGCGGGGCGGGGCGAGCTTGAGCATGGCAGGTGTACCAGAGCTATCTTGAGAACATCGACGGGTCTGACTACGAAGCGCTTTGCGGTCTCGTGCAGGCCGGTGCGGCTTCGGAGGCTCTTGCGAAAAATAATTTTTGCGGCTTCTCTGAGGCTCTCGCTGTGACGGATCCGGAACGCGCCACCGAGTGCGCACGGGGTCGGGGGTTGGCAAAGCTGCTTGGTCACGGCATCCTTCCAAGCGGCTGAAACCACCAGTATGGCTGGCAGGTATGCCGAACGGTTGCAGGTGCCGGCTTTTGATCACCTGGATCCTGAGGACCCTTGAAGTACAAACCACATGCAGCAGACGACGATTCCGCTTCAGTTGAGGCTGTTGTAAGATACGACTTGAGGAGCTGGAAGCACAACCCATACCCAAGGTTGGTGCGATGCAGCGAGCTGATCTTTGCTTGCTTACCACACAGCGAAATGTGACATGTGTCATGTGAGACACCACATGTGGGACTGGTGCTTGGAGTAGTTATCGGTGCTGCAACCCTTGCTGAAGCTCCAAGTTCCGATCAGATACCATATCCCCACATGTGTTCCGATTCAGTCAGAGCTTACTGCACCTGCCTATGAGTAAGGTAAATCCACAGATTCGCGAAGCGCAATCTGAGACCTTGAGAACAAAGGTGCCGAAATGACCACAAACTGGATCAGCATCAATGGCCGGATAGGCACCCGCGAGATAAGAATTAGCTTGGAAGCTACTAAACACGAGACCCAGGGATGGAAAACCCAGCAAGGGGCTTGCAAGAAGGTATTACAGCATTGGATGAGCGACTCATGTCGCTTCGGAGCCATCTCCCGAGATAAAATATGACGACACGTTGGGGAGAGAGAGGGAGAGAGGGTGTGCGCTTTCGAGCGAGAGGGGGAGATGCCTGCTCTTCCTTTGTCCGAGTGCAAGCAAGAGAGAGAAAAAGATAGAAGCTTTGGCCGAGTGCAAGAGCAAGATAGATCTTCTCATGTCCCACCTCATTGCAGTCCGCTAACGACGAAAGAGACCACGGGTGGGCCTGTGGCCCGGGGAGCTTGACACGCACCTCAAGCCCGAGAGAGATAGAGAGAGAGAGAGAGAGAGAGCTAATGAAACTCCAAGTGCAATCCATGATGCAAGGGATGGGCTTGATGCAAATGGAGCCAGGCCATCCTGGCCCGCCACATGACTTAGCTAAGAGTCTCGTGTGCGCCAATGTTGCCGTATCCCAGTTCTCTTCCATAAATCGTACGGTGCGCGTATAAGAGAGCCCAGATCAGACGATAGCGTGATCGCAGGGTGTGTTTGCAGCCACTTGTATTCGCGTTGATGATTACAGTTCTCCTGTTACAGTTGAGACGGCCGGTCGGGGCATACAGCTGCTCATGCGTGATCTTGCAGCGCCACACCTACACCGAAGTGTTGGTGTTGTGACGGGTCAAGTTGTTGTGATGTGGGGGCCTAAGGCGCGGAGCTTAACCTGTGGTCGGGTGGGGGGTCGGTGTAGAGGTTTGTGGCCGGAGAGCCAGTGACCGAGCCTTCGTCGGACGATGTCTCACTCCTGTCTAGCGAGGGTCCCTTTAGCATGATGTTGTATGTGGTGTAGCGCACGCGTGCGAGTAGGAACAAGCGTTAGCGATCGACCGCAGTACGCCGGCTCGATCGCCTTTTCAGTTTCTCCTCTCGCCCTTACGCCTATCGTCGCTGTCATGGCATCCTCCTCGCCTGCTGCTAACGCCGAGCTCGCCGACTTCTTGGCGGCAGCCGGCCTGGACGTGGTGGGGCATTCTTCATCGCCCGCCTTCTACGTCCTTGGCTGAGGTGGTGCCCGCGACGGGCGGGGCTATCGACGCTGCCCATTCGGGCAGCGAGGAGGAACAGATCGCCGGCTTTGCCACGCCCACGCCGGGCGCTCTTTCCGCCTCTGGCGGTACACATGCGTCTACGCAGACTGAGGCGCATGTCTTCATCTCGAACTTTACGGCGGGCGCGTCCGACTCTGAGCTGGCCGCTGCCGTCGGTGCCATGTCGTCGGGCGACCTCGCTCGTCTTATGGCAGCCTGCACGGCGGCACAACCGGCCGCGGGACCGTCGACGCCGGCTATTTCGTCTCCGTCCTCTTCGTCCGGGACTACCCCACCGACGGGCACGACATTACCGGCTACGTGACGGCCCTCTCGGCATCTTCGACCGCCCCGCCGGGCGCAGGGCCCACGGAGGCTTGGCTCGCCCCGCCTGGGGCTCATTCGTCGGTGGTGCCCGGCCCGTCTGCCGCGGAGGCCCGGCGGTACTGGACCGACCAGGAGGCGATGCACCAGGTCGCGGAGCCGGCGGCGGCAGCCAACATCGCCGTGCCGGATGATGACGACGCCGACCTGGAGGGAGAGTCTGGCCTGGACGCCTACCTCGCCGGCCTATCGGGCGCTGTGCCCAAGGCCCCGCCCGACACGACCGTGCCTTTGCCGTTTGAGGCGTTGTGCCCGGCGGGCGCCTACGTGCGGCCCAAGCGGGGGCTGGCACCTCCTCCTCCCCCGCCGCCTTCTTCGTCGGCTACCACCTCTGCTGCGTCAGTGGGCGAGAAGACCGTGCCGGTGGTCGCCAAGCCGGTGAAGAAGCCGCCTCCGCCCGAGCTGGCCGGGCAGGCGATCGCCCCCAACGTCAAGCCATTCGTCAAGGCGCCACCCCCCCCTCTGGTGGTGGAGCCGGCCACGGGGGTGGGAGCCCAAGGGGCAGGCACACGCCAGCCGTCGGGCATGTTTGGTTCGGCGGCGCCTTCGTCGGGGCCTCCGCGGTGAAGAAGGCGCCAGCCCCGCCGCCGGCCGCAGCACCGGCCGCTGTGGAACCTACGCCCGACGAGCGGCAGCGCCGGGCGATATCCCAGGAGAACGCCCTTCGGGCGCTGGCCGGTATGGGGCCGCTGAGCTTCGACGTCACTTACGACGAGATGCTCCAGCTCCGCATCCCAGCGCGAGATGCGGGAAATGACGTCGCCGCCGCCCCCGGCCAAGCCGGCTGGGCATCCGGAGCCGGAGGTGATTGTCCCGCAGAGTGGGGCGCACCCTGAGCGCGACCATCCGCCCAGCGCCTCAGCGGGCATCCCGCCGCAGGCCACCTCATCCTCGACTACGCCGCCGACCTCGTCTTCGCCCTTCCCGCCGCCGGTGGCATCCTCGCCTGGAGCGTCCTCCGCCTGCGCGGGCGTGCCGCCCAGTGGCCGGGGCGGCTACGGGACCAAAAATCGGTCCCTGCATCGCCAGGCTGGCTCGTCAATGACTGCCAAGGAGCGGTGGGAGCGCTATCGGCAGGCCAAGCACCGCCCTGGGGCGGACTTCTTCGACTCCGAGATGCCCCTCGGCCTCGACGGGGCGGCTGCCGATACATGGGATCGGGCGGAGTCCCTGGAGCGCAGCGTCGCCGACGGCAGCTATGTGCTCCCGCCCAATTCGACAGTGGCGGGCATATTCCTCAGGAGCCTGCCTCCGAACGTCCAGGGCGGCAAGCTGCCCCGTGAGCCGCCGTCTGATGGCACCTACTTTATAGGGTGGTGCTTCGCCAAATGCCCGGGCCCATGGTGGCGGCCGCAATCGGCCAGTCGGTGCCCCTACGCCGGGCGCTGCCTCCGCCCTATTAGTTACCCGCCGGTGACGGGGCGGCCTCATTCGCACCATAACTGCGCCAGGTGCGCCCCGGACTCTCCGGGCGAGCGGGACCGCTGACTTCGTCACTGCGGGGCCCCCTTTTTCGGGCGTGGCTACTTCGACCTCGCCGGCATCTACATCCTTGCCGTCGCGGCCGTCTCACTCTTTGGGGGCGTCCGCCCGTTTTGCATCTCACCGCCTTCGCGGGCGCGGTCAAAAGTCTTGTGCCTGTGCTTGCGTGCTCTCCCCTCCCCCACCCTTCCCTTAAGGTTGGCTCGACTGCTCAAGCCCCTCGCAGGGCCTGGCTCGAGGATCCCTTCGGCTCAGTGTTTCTAAGGTGATCGTCGACATGGCGGAACCGCCTCGGGGCTCGTTCGCCGAGCTGGTCGCCCTGGCGCGCCGGGCGGGCCAGACCGACCATTTGCCAGCGGTGCGGGCGGCTGGAGTGAGGTGCATCCCCGACCTTTTCTCTCGCATCGACGCCTTGGCATCCGCAGGCGTCCCGCCGTCGGCCATTGAGGCGCTGCTGGCCGCCCCGCCGCCGCCAGCTGTGGTCACCGACTTGGCCCTGGTGTCGTCGGCCCAGGATCCGGGACGGCCCGACGTCCCTCGCCGGCGGGTGCCCTTGCGGGCGAACCTGCGGGCGGCCCTGGATGCCCTGCTGCCGGCGAACGCGTCCCGGCTTAAGACGTGGATGGCCCTGTCCTACCAGGGCAAGGTCGATCCTTGGCCGGTGTCCGCCGACACCATTGAGGCCCTGGGGGCGGCCTTCAAGAAGGGGGGCTACCGCAGCGCCAAGGAGTATTTCTTGGCCGCCTTCCGCTACCAGGAGCACGACCTTGGGCTGGAGGTCCCGCCCGTCCTACGCCGCCTGGCCAATAGGGCGGTGAAGTCCATCGTGCGCGGCCTCCCTGGGACTCGTCTTAAGGAAGCTTTCCCCCTCGCCGACCTGGCGCCCTCGTGACCTACCGGTGCGACCTCGCCTTTGACCCGGTCGCCGTCCCCCACGCCACCGACGTCCTGGTGTTGGCCACGTGGTTCATGCTCAGGGAGATCGAAATCGCCGGGGCACTGGTCGGCGACGTGGTGCTCACCAAGCACCTGGTGACGCTGGAGCTACCGCTCCACAAGACCGCCCAGGGCGGCGAGCGGGTCATGACTCGGCGCTCGCTGCGCTGCGCCTGCGGCGTGGCCACGCACCCCCTGTGTCCGGTCCACGCCATGCCCTGAGTCTGCTGTTTACCTAATTTTACACTTTGGCTTGATTTACTGTAAACGAAGGATTTAGTGTAAAATGACCAAATTTACGTAAATTTTCTGGTGAGCTAAAAACATGACAAAACACATAAAAACATTATGCAAACACAAACATGGAACTCATATTTGCGGCTGCAAACTTAGACACCACATGTAAAGGATTTAAAAAAATCACCGGCATGAGTTTGTTTTGCTCTGCAATCGCAGACACCACATGTAAAGGATCCACAGCAGAAGTAAGGACTTTTCCGAAAATTCGCAGGCCCAAAGCCATAAACTAACCAAAGAGAATCCATGCAGATTGCTTATAAGATCCACACCAGTATATACGACAACTGTGATTCAAAAGCCCAAACAAAAGACCAGGAGCACCACATATAGCAGAGAGACACTCTTTTTTTTCGCGACAGAAAAGAAAGAAGCTCTCACGATCGCCCAACTTTGCCCCGCAGAAACAAAAGGTGCCTCTCTTTGAGGGCAGCCTTTTTGGAAGCATGCCAGTGCTTCACCCCTGCCAAACAACTCTTCCATAGAATCTGCAGGCGATGCATCGTCGTCTCTCCCTTGTAGCACCAGACCATCGACGGATGAATAAAACTGCTGAGTAGGAGACTATGCAAAACGAAGTGGGTCTTACTTGTGAGATTGAAGAGCTTCTCCCCCGTCCCTTTGTAGTGGGCTTGCAGGCTGCTGTGGAGCTGTGCCATTTGGCAACCGAGCTTGAAAGCCAGGTTTGCTTGCTCCTCAGGTAAAGCCAAGAAGCCGTACCGTGGCCCATAAGCTTCCAATATTTCAGCCAGCTGCAGGTTCAACCGCAAAAAGAGCCGGATTTGCTTGTGTTGATAGATACCCTCGTCCATTTGCTCTTCGAATAGAGCAAGAATTGCACTGTCCAAAGATTGAATATCGGAAGCTCTTCCTCTCATCTTGGGGAATCCTTTTTTTGGTTGTATCATTGTAAGTTTCAGAAGTCGCTGGCGGAATGTGTATCTGGTTTCGTTGTCTCGCTGGTACTTCTTGATGAAGGAGTCGCAGTATTTCAAATTCGCCAAGATACTCCCACCCAAACAATCGTGGACCACGATGCTGAGCACGGAGCCATAAAAAAACTGTATCCACCCCAAAAACATACAATGCATATAGTCCATCGTGATACAAAGTCCCGAAAAGCCAGGTAAAGAATACAGCTGGCATGATGGATTCCAGTGGGATCTCCAGTTGGTGGTGGTGAGGCACGAGGCTTGCCACGGCGAATTTGCACGATTGTCCATCCATGTTAGTGGTCCTTTGAAGGCGGCCCGACAAAGAGCACAAGGTTTGCTGTGATTGCTCCATCGTGGAACCTCCAGCCATTTCGCATAATAATCCAAGTCGCCAGCCATTTGAACCAGGACACCATAATATCCTCCGCATAGGTCGGTTCCCGCTCGTTCGCCCTCCTTTGTACTGGCCCCATACCTCTGTGCCGTGTAACAAACATTTTCTTACTTGTGAGACAGGTTCATATATATCTACATATATATATCTACATGTGGTGAGAGGGTTTTTTACGTATACTGTGTGGTGATTTTTCTCACATCCGGTTCGTGCTGCTTTGGGATTCCACGGGTCCGTGGTTTTGTGGCTTATATATGTTTATACGATATTATATACTGTGTATATATATATATATATATCATCACCATCAAGGAAGCTGTTGGGTTAGGGTTGGATTTGAGAACAGGGCTCTCATACATAGGGTGTGTATGTATATAGTCACATATCTAAAACAGGACCCACATCATAAAAAATCAAGAAAGACAAAAAGGCTTACAGCTTATAGGGTTCCCACAGGGTCCTAAAATGTAAGGGTTTCCAGATTTCTGGCACATGTGTACATATACAACAACACACCAGGCTGCTTCTTGCCTTGCCAATCCCGAGCAGGCCATTTACCGGTGTAAAGAATGTTGAAAGACCAATACATCACTTGCCAAAAAGTTTCCATTGTCCCAGCCCCCTCGCCGCCAGCCGGAATAATGAACTTCTCAAAAACGCCCCAAATGTAGAGGTTGCAATCGGCAGCAGATCGGCCGGCCGCTGTGGCCATCAGCGATACCCATGAAAAAGCCAAAACACTGCGAGCCCATATCTTGCCCACTCCAAAAACAGGAACTTCGTCGCCGTGTATGCAAAGGGGAATAGCCCTTTGCATCCAATTAGCTCGCGATTTTACCGCATGATTTGACATGCAAGGGTGTCCATTGAACGATCTCCAAAACCGAGGCAAAGCCTCCGCATCAGGCAACACAGAAGTAATCCATCCAGTCGTCGTCTTCCAAAGGTGGTGCATAATCTCGTGCGGAAGCAATATCATGGAAGTCGCCGTGCCTTCGACTTGTCCTGCTAAGGGGATATTAAATTCTGTCGGCATCGGAAGATTGGACTGCTGGGCCAAGTGGTTGTCAATAGAAGATTGCAAATTTTTTCCATGCTTCACCTTGCTGAGCCTGTCCAAATCAGGAAGAATTTTCCCGTCCCTTGCATTTCTAATATCGGCAGCCGCTGCAACTGCAATTGCATGAATCATAGAGGCCGACAGGAGGCCTTGTGCCAAATACGTCATCAGCAAATCGTGCAAAGAACTTGAGGTGGACTTCTCACTCACCGCCTGGCCCAATCTCTGTTGGACCCCACCCTTTCGTCGCTTTCGCTCGGGCCCTGCATCCTCCATGGTACCTTCTCTCCATATATAAATAAACAGAACAGCACCTTTATGCAAAGTTGGTGTTTGTTGCCAGCTGAACTTTTGTGCCTTATTTCATACAGTGGTTTGTTCGCTATAGCCATAAAACATTTTATAAGGACGGGACACACATGGTCAGACACACCGAGCATTGAGGCTGAGGCTTGTGAGCAAGTTATACATATATGTGTGGGCACCAAATATACTATACAAACAACAACAGAAAGCTTTTGCCCCAACCCCGCAAAACCCAAACCCCCTAAACCACACGGTCCACTGCCCCTCAATCTGGACGAAACAAATCTTGTGAGGGTTTATATATAAGGTTCAGGATTTAAGGGTTTATAGAGGGTTCAGGGTTTGGGGTTACGAAGGTTGTGTTGTGAGCTTCACAGGGTTTTGGAGGTATGGACTTTCATGGTTGATTCAATGCTTGAGGTTCGGAGGTATAGCTTTACACATGTGTGCACTCACACATGCAAAGCAGGCTACAACAACACCATCGGTGTTATATATACTCTAAAATTGAAGCTGAAAGTCACGAAGACCAACACCCCAACATGATTCAAAAGGTTATAGTTATACACGTCGTTGCTCACATGTAAAAATCACCAGAAAAGCGCCAAATCTCAAGCTCTCATCATCGCCGTTGCTTTTTTCTCTCATCGCCAAAACTCAGAATCGCCGTTTGCACCACATAGAGGCGACAGCTCCGGAACTGCACACATTCAAAATCTGTCTAGCATCCTTTTTTGGCTCGGACAGTCAACTTGGCTTTCACGGCTGCCATTTGTTCTTCGAGATGAGTTGCTACTCGCCCGGACTCTCTCATGGTCTTGGAATATGATGAGATCGTGATCGGCCCGTCCTCATTCTCATCCTCGTACTCGTGCCACGAGAGAAGGTGCTCAAGTCCCTGCTTCGATTTTGTTGCTTGTTGGACGATGCTCTTCCTTACAGCTGTGGGGTCTCACACAGGTTTCGGTGTTCGGGCACTGGGTTTACTTGCGAGAGAAAGCACAACACTTTGGTTACATGCGACTGTTGTTGAAGAGACTACTTTTACGAGTTAAAGTTTGTGCTTTACTTGCGAAGACAAAGGTTGAAGCCTCCATGTATTTACTTACGAGTTAAATTGGTGACTTTACTTGCGAGGATAAAAAAGTTGAAGCTTTTGGCAAGGTTGTTTCAGGAATACAAAACCAGTCCAAGTCGCACACTCTGGTACATGTCCTTGTCCTGCTTCTCATCCACGGAAGCAACCAACTTTCTGCCCTCGACAAGGATCTTATTGTAGGCCGCGATCGCCTTTGTAAGCTGCCCATCTGCTGCCTTCCACAGCTTCTCCGTCATGTTCCTGCTGGCGGCCACGGTACCATCGCAGATTGCGAGCTGCTCTGAGTCATTTGTCAGAGCTCTCTGGGGCTTTGCTTTGCCCTCGCTCTTCTCCTCAAACAAACCAATCCTCCAATCCTTGGACTGCTTCTCGAAGAACTTGGCCTCGCCATCCTTCGCTTTGGCATCGGAGCCCATGGAAAACTTCTTCTCCTTCCCTGAAGTGGAGTTGTGCACATCCTCGGACCACATGTAACGATCGGGTCCGTTCTTGGAACGGACAGCGATGATCTCGCCACTCTCGAGTGCGGCTTCGAACTGCTCATTGCTAAGATTGAATTTCCCCTGAAGCAAGATTTTGCCCAGGGTTTTCTTCTTGTTGGTCGCCTCGGACTTCGTGTAGTTCTCCTCGCTCCACCCACAGAAGAAAAGACAAGCCGAAGGGGTTTAGGGTTCAAGCTTAAGGGTTTGAGGCTTGAAGGTTTTAGGGTTCAGGGCTTCGTCGTTTGAGGCTTTGGGGTTTGGGGTTATATATATAATATATATATATATATATATATATATATAGGTGCACAGGTTCAGGGTTTAAGGTTTGGGGTGCACGAAGGGTTGTGGTCATCATTATTATACGTATAGTATAGCAATTATATATAATATATATTGTATGGGAATGCATTTATAGAGTGTTTTTAGATATGCATATATGGTATAATAAAAATAAATGTAGTAGAGCCCTCTATAAACAGTTAGAACTACAAAACAAAAGCCGGTGGGGTCCAGAGTTCAAGGTGTATGGGGTTGAAGGTTTTAAATTTTCTAAAGGTGTAAGGCTTATGCAGGCTTTAGGGTTCATGGCTTCGTAGTTTACATATAAGGTTTAAGGGTTGTGGTGTATTAGGGTTTCAAGGTTTTGCTCATTGTAAAACTATAGCTATAAGCTGGACCTATATATACTATAGATACTTTATACACTCCCCGACTTCGCCTTCGGCTTCGAAGTGCCTCTCCACTTAAGGAAGCGAGCACACCTTGAAATCACCCCCGATACCCATCTTTTCGTCGTCACCTGCATGGAGTGGAACATTGGTTTGGCAAAGTTGAGAACCAGGCTGGTGTCAACACCGGATCGTCGGTCGATAGCATTGTTGATAAGCTCCCGCTGTCTCTGCCGCTTGCCCGTTTTCATCTTCTGGGACTTCTCCCATGCATCTTCGAGCCATTCTGGCAATGACCCGTCCTTTAGCAGGCTCATGAACTTGTGCTGCTTGCTGCGGTCCATCTTCCCCGAGTCCTTCGCCGGGTCTTCCATGGCCAGCACCTCGTCGTCTGTGGGTGTCTCCTCCTCTGGCTGCTCTTCGGCGGCATCCTCCACCTCCTCGAATCCATCAGCCCAGTTGTCCTCCAGCTTCCGCTTCTTGTTGTTGTCATTCTGCTTGGGAGTGTTTTTGCTGCTGCTGCTGCTACTGGGCTTGCTTCCTTTCTCTTGCTCCTTGCCCTTGTTCTCCTTCTTGTTCTCGTTCTTGTTCTTCTTCTCCTTGGCTGGGGCCTTTGCTTCGGCCTTTGCTTTGCCCTTTGCTTTGGCCTTTGGGGTGCTCTTTGGGTTGGCCTTCGGAGTGGGCTTTTGATTGGGCTTGCTCTTTGCTGCTGTTGCTTTCGTTGTTCCTTCTGCTGCAGGCTTTTTCAAAATCCCGGTCCCGGGCTCTTTCTTTATCGTGATCTTCGCCGCCGGCTTCTTCATGGGCACCTCCTGCTCTTCTTCTTCTGCCTGCTCGTCCTGGGGCTCTTCCTCGGCCTTCGTATACATATATATATAACACTCTGGTTTTACAAAACACAAAAACCAAAAAGCGCCTCCGGAGCTTGGCTGTCTTCAGCCATCGCAGGGAAAACACGAACAGTAAAGATGATATACTGTCCTCACAAAAAAGGCACCCCTCGCTGAAGTGCTCACAGCTGCAGATAGAAGTAAACATAATTGTCATCGCAGTGTAAGTTCTCTCTGACATGCAGACAACACCGAATGTGTTTCGTCACAGTCATAGTATAGCTTGAATCACACAAGTATATATAATTTTCTCGCCAGCTCTGGTGTAAAGACACATGCAAGCTTCTGTGTGGGGTCTGGCACACAGGTTTGAGGTTGAAGGGTTTCGGGGTTCTGTATATAAGGTATATAGTTTAGGGTTCAGGGTTTATATGACATCAGTTGTTGGGTTCTCGGGCTTTTATAGGCAGTCTCCTGGAGTCGGCCCGGCTCATTGTTTTGCTTCACACTTGCAGGCACGATAAAGTATAGAAGTTACTGCTGTGCAGAAAAACAGCTGCTCTTATATCTAGCTCCGTCTGCAAAAGCAACGAGACAATTTAATTATGTACATGCACTTCTGTACAACGTGCTGGCAAGTCGTAGCTCACTGGTCTTGCTGCTCAGCTGCTGCTTCGCTCCACCAGACCCAGTACCAGACCCTTG
This sequence comes from Symbiodinium sp. CCMP2592, assembly GCA_905221615.1. Taxonomy (NCBI): domain Eukaryota; class Dinophyceae; order Suessiales; family Symbiodiniaceae; genus Symbiodinium; species Symbiodinium sp. CCMP2592. The sequence goes on from CAJNDT010003602.1 coordinate 238,022, forward strand.
GGGATTATGTATAATATTCAAAAGCCAAATTACTCTCCTAAACAAAACCTATACAATAGATCTAATGCAACCAAGTTGCTGTCGTCCATGATGGACACAGGTCCGCCAAGCCCATTTCCACACTCGTCTGGGCGACCGGCTCCGGCTTCGGCTTCGGCTCCTGTCTTCCTGGAACACGAGAATATAGCTATTCCTTTTCTGCATTCAGAAAAGTGACTATGTGGTTCGTCGGAAAAACAAAAGAACAACACAGGTCTCCTGTCGTGGCATCTTCGAAGAGAGGCTTTGTTCTGTCTAGTCAGGGAGGGAGAAGGACAGACTTTTTTGGAGCCGAAAAGCTATACAATATACGATTGATCCTCGCAGAGCACCGTATATAGTGTTGGATGTGGGGCGGTGGGTTGGGGGGGGTGGGGGTGGGGGGTGTGGGGGTGGGGGGTGGGGGGTGGGGGTGGGGGTGGGGGGTGGGGGGTGTGGGGGTGGGGGGTGGGAGATGGGGGGTGGGGGGTGTGAGTGTGGGGGGTGGGGGGTGTGGGGAGTGTGGTGGGGGGTGGGGGGTGGGTGGGTGGTTGGGGGGTGGGGGGTGGGGGATGGGGGTGGGGGGTGGGGTGGTGGGTGGGTGGGGGGGAGGTGGGGGCTGGTGGGGTGGGCTGGGGAGTTTGTCAATGGATTTTAAGCAGATTTTACAAAAAAATCAACAGGTTTTCCAAAAAATCTCGATGCAGTTTCGATGCAGTTTGTATGCAGTTTCGATGCTGTTTCGATGCGGTTTTAAAACTACATACAAACTGCATCGCGAAATGCTGTAAAAGCTATGCAGTTTGTATGTAGTTTTAAAACCGCATCGAAACAGCATCGAAACTGCATATAAACTGCATCGAAACTGCATCGAGATTTTTTGGAAAACCTCTTGATTTTTTTGTAAAATCTGCTGAAATTTTTGTAAAATCTATGGAAAATTTGGGGGAGATTGTTGCAAAACCTGCCCACCGGTGCCTTTCCGGTGTGTTGTTCGAGTCTCGCATGTAAGGTCTAAGCCGCATCTCATCGGATCCCCACAAGTGGTTTCCCAGCTTCAAGCGCTACGCTTCGTGTGTGGGGACCGGCACACTGTGTGTCTAAACCCGAAACCCTAAACCCCTAAACCCCGAGACCCCTGAGCCCCTAAGCCCTCTCTCTATATATAGATGCATGAATACAGGTTCTGCAATCTACATGTTCGGTTTGGGGATTCAGGGCTTCATGTGTGGTGTATGCAGTATCTTCATAAATGGTTTAGGGTTCGGGCCGGGCTGTTTTTTGTCCTATCGTGTGACTTGATAGGCCCTTCAAGCAACCCAGGCATGTTCACATGTGTTCTCTATACACTCTATAGACATGTGCACGTGTGTATGTAGCCACCACCACAATCTCTGCGACTACAACTCTTTCCAATCGCCCGCTTCACTTGCTTGTCGGAGTCTCGCACAGCTTCGCAATTATCCGGATGTGCAGACGACCTTCTGAGGATCCTCGAGGTTTTGTTGCCTGGGCACATATAATGTAGTGTGGTGTAAGTTCGACTATGTATATACATATATGTATATATAGATATATGTATAAAGAAACATATACATATACATATGCACACATACGTGCTTATTTGTAGACTATGCATCTACAATTTTATACTACATCCATGGGGTCGCTGCACATTGTGCTTAATTGTGAGAAAAATGAGTGGCTCGGCCTGTCTCATCGTCTCTCGTGCAGCACTGTGCTGTTGCCATCGCCGTTACTGTTGTGTAAAGCTTTATCCCTCTAGACTATATGCTATAGACACACAAACAGCACAGGGGTTTAAGGGTTTAGGGTTTTAAGGGTTTATAGGGCACTGCATTATATTCAACGGCGGTAGTAACGACGATGGTATCGGCCGCGACTGTCGCCTCTGTACCTGCGGTAGCTACGACTGTCACTCCTGTACCGACGACCGTAGCTACGGCTGCGACCATGGTAGCTCCTTCGCCTTTGGCTCCGGTAGCTACGAGCACGACTCCTACTGGCCCGCCTAGAGTAGCTACGAGCCCGCCTAGAGTAGCTACGAGCCCGCCCCGAGCTACGAGCCCGCCCCGAGCTACGAGCCCGCCCCGAGCTCCGAGCCCTGTTCTCTTCAACATCTTCACCTTCACCCTCGGAAGTCGGGCTGGGCTCCTTTGGGGGTGGGGTCGGCTCCTTTTTTGCCTTCTTGGCTTTGGGCTCTTTTTTCTTTTTTTTCTTCTTCTTCTTCTCTTTCTCTTCTTCATCTACACTGCTGGGCGGCTCATTGGCTTGCTCAGCTTCGATCTGCCGCTTCAGCCGCGGGTCCACGGGCGGCTCCACGGCCGGGGCCACGGCCGGGGCCACTTTCCTCGCAGACGGCTTCGGCTTGGCGATCGGCGGCTCCGGTGGGAAGCCAGTGCCAAACTCTTCCTCGGTTTTGTGTTGTCTATATATCGAAGAAACACACACTCTTCTTCTTCGCAAGTAAAAATACACACAGACTCGGGCAGAAATTAGGGTTGACAAAAAAGTCTACACTCCTAAACATAAGGCTGTGGGCTCATAGAACACTTTATTTTTGAGAGAAACCCTAAAAACCCTAAACCCTAAACCGGCTCTATTGGTTTGGTGCCGGTTTATAAAGCGGCTTTTTTGAGGTTGCTGCTATCGCAGAAAAAGGCTCTGGAATTGGTCCCGTGTAAGGGTCGCCAGAGTGAAGAAGAGCCCAGTCATATTGCTCTTGGGCCTGTGGGGATAGAGCTTGGAGTTGGGAGGATTCACTGGATATAGCTTTTGGTTTCAAAAACCACAAAGTTTGGGTGGGAATCGTTGTCTGGGTTTAGGGTTAGGGTTTAGGTTTTAGGGGTTTAGGGTTCAAGGTTTAGGGTTGAAGGTTCTGGAAAAGTAAGGTTTTTATAGGGCCACAGCCAACCGAGCAGCCGTCATCTCATTCCAGGGCTTAACGTCGACGACGGGGGCTTTCTCGGCCACAGCTTCCTTTCACTATATATATAGTATATATAAGCAACCGAAGCAACCGTTTGCTGTGTATAGGTTTGTGGAGTTCCGATTTAGGGCCTTCTTTTACTTGCAGGGTGATGGCTTAAATGATTCGGCCCGGGTACTGCACCGTCATCCACCACCGAGTTTGGTCCAGCCGGCTCCAGCGGCAGCTGCTTGTCGTCCTTTTTTGTGGGAGCTCTACTTCATTGTGTGGCTCTGGAGTTTGTTCTTCTTCTCACAAGTAAGGGTACACACACCCACAGGCCTCGGTCTTGGTGTTCGAATCGAAGGCTCCTTCTGCAAGCGGGGCAGCAGCATCCTCCTGGGGCTGGTGTTGTCGTCGGAATATGAAACTATGAATCTTTTAGGGCGGGTCGTTTGGGGTTCTCACATGATGCCATATAGCATTCTTAGATTTGGCCCCCCTAGCTGCCCTATAGCTCTTTGTACACATGTTGATTATATATACATATATATAAAAACACATGCAGATATGTGTAACAAAACATGTTGTTGAACTATGCAATGCAAGATTCTTTGGGTCGTGGACCACCATGTACCCAGAGCTCCCAGGCTTGCGGCTTCACCGTCTCCAAACCGTAAAGTTGCTCAGGTGGAACCTTTGGGTGTGGTGGTGCAAGGTGTTGCGGCGGTGGGTACGGGGGCTGGGTCGGCATTGCTTTGGCTTTTGGTGGGAGTGCTGGTTCTGGGACATTGGGCTCTGGTGGGCTTTGGGATGGCGGTGGTGCCTGGCCCAGTGGAGGGGGGGTGGGCGGAGGGCCTTTCCAAGGCGGCTGTTCTGGTGGTGGTGCCCACTTGCCCCACGACTCGTCTTCCTTCGAAGCTTTCGAAGGGGGCGGCTTCGCCAGCTCTGCCACCAGGTACTTGTTCGTCGCCATTTTCCCATGCCATTGCCCGTCGAGCGAAGCCCGGGCAAGCTGAGCGGCATCTGGCGAGTCCTTTGGTTTAGGGTTTGGGGGTTAGGGGTTTGGGGTTGATAGGGTTTAGGGTTTAGGGTTTATATAGGGGTCGCAAGTAATATAAAAAAACCAAGTTGCGAACTCCAAGAAGATGCTGCAGTGATCTGGCCGCTGCAGCTTCTTCTCCCAGTACCGTTCCCTCACCACCTGGATGTTCCGGCAATCCAGCACCCCAAGCTCTTCGATCGCCGCCCTGATCGCCTCGGCTCTCTCTCATGTAACTACATATATGTATGCCTGTCTATATGTGTACCAACCTCACCCTTTGTATATATGTGTAGATATAAGCATATATAATTAGACACAAAAGAAAAGTAATGAGTGTCAGATTGTGGCCAATAGACGTGTATTGAGTTTATCTATATCTACATCTTGTGTACATATAAAGTATATATGTTAAACCCTAAACCCTAAACCCAAAGCTACTTTTCTTTCGAGTGGCCCACTTCGTCGCACTGTACGTGACATTCTTCACGTAGACACGGTAGCAGTCGACAGTTGCCATGGCCGCGAAGCAAAACTTGCTATATATGTTAGAACACCCAAAGTGAACAGCCTTTATTCTTTGTGGATAAAAATGTGCCTAGAGCCTAGCCCCGGCGCCGAAAGCCTGACACCCGAAACTCGGTAATGGCTTTGGGTTGTATGCTTTAAAAGTCCAGAGCATCTATGCGAAGCTATCTACAATCCAAACCTTCTACAAATACTGTGAGAATAAGCCGCATCGGCACATGGTGGTGACATCGTGTCGAACACATCGTGTGTAGGAGATACTACGTCGCAAAACTAGAGTCTCTCCTGCTGTAAAGGAAACAGCGACCACGGCCACAAGTTTCGGCTCCAACATCATCTCGCAAAAAAGCCTCGATAAACCTCTTCAGCCGGCATTCTCTGCACTCAAGCAATTCCAACTCGAAAGTGTTAGACATTGGAGAATGTTTTTTTGGGGGCTCACAAGGAATCCGGGCTGTCGGTTTGCGGTTTAAGTTTGGGGAGTCGGGTTTGGGGTTTCGGGTTTTGGGGTTTATATAGGGTTTATGGGTTTAAAATTAGTTTTGGGTTTTAGGGCTTAGTGAGGGTTGAGGGTTTTTGTGAAATACTGCTTTAAAGGCAAGACACACTCGCAGGTAGATCTCGCAAGTAACACAAAGCTCCCCATCGCATGTAAAGCTGCACAAGGAAAATCTCGCAAGTAACACAAAGCTCCCCATCGCATGTAAAGGTGCACACAAGGAAAATCTCGCAAGTAATATACAAAGCTCCCCATCGCATGTAAAGGTGCACACAAGGAAAATCTCGCAAGTAATATACAAAGCTCCTCACATCGCATGTAAAAGGAAACACTCGCACAGGTAAAAAGCAGAACTCATCGCAAGTACATATACAAAAATCACCGTCGCAAGTAAACCTGCTTTGAGGCTTTAGGCTATTGGTGGTTTCGGGGTTACAAAGGCTTATATATACAGTATATGATAGGGATCAAATACATATATCACACAGAACAGGAAGCACTCAACCTCACACACACACACAAATGCAAGAAACATTTTTTCTCGCAGTCATTGCCCCTCTGCTGCCGGAAGGTTCACCCTTTTTGTGCTTCTCACTAAAAGGGCCAAAGATGCATTATGCTAGATGGCATTGTGGCAGATGTAGTGCTCTACATGTAAACGAAAGACATATAGAAACACACCGTGACTAGCACCCATGGGTTTTCTCAGAGTTGTGGGAAAACAAACCACGTTTATATACAACATATATATGCTTGAAACTCAGATTGTTATATAGTCTACAAAGTTCAGAAAACCCAGGGTGCACATCATCCCGCACTGAACACATTTTGGTTTTCAAACCCCCAGCGACTTCATGACGTCCTTTCGCAGCTTGTAGAGCTCCAAGAGCGGGATGCCCTGCTCGACGTAGGGAATCATCTTCTCGATCACCTCATGATGCTTCGGACAGCAACTGGAAATGATGCTCCTCAGCTTGCCGCCGTTATCGTAGTTGCGGATGTAGGATTTCTCAGAGTAGAACTCTACCTTGCAAGATCCGTACTTTTCGGCGGACAGCCATTTGTTAGACGGCGAAGTCGCCGCCGCCGGCTTCGGCTTCGCCGCCAGCTTCGCCACCTTCGTCTTCGCCGCCGACTTCGCCTTCGCTGTGGCTTTGGGCTTGGGGCTCTTCTCTTTCGGCTTGCCGGTGGCTTTGGGCTTCGAAGCACCCTTCTTTTTGGCCACAGCCACAGACACCGGCGGCATGAAAGCCATGGCATTTTTGAGGATGTCCAAGTCGCACTCATCCGTGGAAGAGATCACTTCCACATCCTTGGCCGGCTCAGCCCCGGCACCAGTCTTGATCTTTGCCTTTCCTGCCTTTTTGTTCTTTGCCTTTGTGGCCTTCTTCTTCAGGGTGCCCTTCTTCATAACGATCTTCTTCGGCTTGCTGCTCTTATGGATGTGCACAAACTTCTCCGCAAACTTCTTCGGCTCGCTGCTCTTCAAGGTGTCCGGAAACTTGGTCGGGCTGCTGTTCTTAAAGATTTCCGGCAACTCCGGGAACTCAACATCCTGCAAAGGAGTAAGCTTCTCGTCACCACGAAAAGGAACAGGCTTCTCATCCTCGTTCACGGGAACAAGGGCCGTGCTGGGGGAATCAAGAGGCTTCGGGGCAAACTCCTGCACCTGCACCCTTTCCAGGCAAAGGTCAAGCTTCCTGATTGTATGTTTCCACAGACTTATAGGTAAAAAAAAGTTTGCAACACTTCTTTGTTCCGTCACACGAATTATATATACAGCGAAAAAACACGAAAAACATATATGTGCAGCCACTGCACACTTGATCCTCGTGCGACAGGGACCTGTAGACTTTCCGCTTGAAGCTCTCCTTCTGCTTCATCGCACGGAGGTGGCTAAGAAGAAGACGGATGGCGGTGTCCATCTTGTCCACAAGGTCCTCTGCCTTGTAGTCTTTGTGGCCTTCGAGCAGCAGGTTCTTTTGCTCGTGAAGGATCCAAAAGCTTCGGGTAACCCGCTGCGACAACAACTTCGTGTTCGGGGCGAGGCGAAGAAGGTCAAACAGCAGCCCAGCTGTCTTTGCCAACCACGGACCGTGGGCGGCAGTGTGCCAAGTGTAGCTTATTGGCCCGCCCGGAGGGGGGCACAGTAAAGGCCACAGGTCCTTCGTCTTCTTGAACTCGAGAAAGCCAAACACCACATCCGCCAGCTCCTTTGCTGTAATAAGCGGATCGGCAACCACTCGGTCCTTGGCATTTTTGCCCGTTGCAGCGGAAGCGCCGTCCGCCAGCTTGACCGAAGCTGCAGCTGCTAAGGAAGCCATGCTCGCAAGACTGTATATACTGTGTATGTATAGGATTTATGATTTCTCAAAAAAATGGAATGCATTTGTCTCTGTCTCCATCCAGCCTCGCACTTACCTCTGGGTCTCGTCTGGACCAAACACACAGCTGCAACGTCCGAAAATTTTTCTCACTCTCGGATCTCAGAAAAGTATATATATATATATATATAAGTAGATCTCTCGCATGTAACCTACAAGAGTCTCGCACAGGTAAAGGTGGACTCCTCGCAGGTATAAACTATATTGTGATGACTCTCGCAAATGTACATGTACCGATTTCTCGCATGTAAAAAGCACACATCGCAAGCAATCCGCCGGCTCGACCCAGCACAGAATCAAACCGAGCTGCGATTTCAACATGGAAAACCATGGCTTAACAAGTATGCTTGCAACACAATTCTCATAATTTTATCTTCACACCTGACCATGCCGCACTGTACAGTCGCAGGAAAATCTCATGCAATCAACAAGCAGAACCATGATAAAAGAAACAAAACCAACCAAAATTAGCTTGCATTTCACTTCTTCAAATTCGGGAATGTGTAACCTAAAAACATGTATTTTGCAGTGTAAAAAAATTTACATTGCAGTGTAAATTTTTTACTATACAAAGTAAATTAATTTACACTTTTTTTTTACGTAAATTTTTTCGTAAATTTGAAGTGTAAACCAAGCTTTGTTTAGTAAATTGCTCGCCACCTAAAATTAGGTAAACAGCAGGGTCAGGGTGTTCCGACACTTCGCGCGCCTCCAGAAGGCGGGGCGCCTTCGCTCGTCGGCGCCTCTCTTCCCGGGCACCTCGGGAGGCACCAGGTCCAAGCCTGAGTCCCTCTCGTTCCTCGCCTTGGTGCTGGGGGCGGCCGGCCTCGAGGTTAGCTGGAAGGACCCGGCTGGGGTACAACGACCGGTCTTCGGCGGCCACGCCTGCCGCGTCGCCGGGGCGACCTTCCTGGCCGCCCGGGGCGTGCCTCTGGCGGTGATCCAGCTTCTGGGGAGATGGTCGTCCCGCGCGATCGAAAGGTACACCCAGGCTGCGCCGTTGACATTGGCGTCGTGGGCGCTTTCTTCCCAGCCCGGGCAGTTGGCCCCGGGCCAGGTAGTCGCGGCGGCACTGCCGGCGCAGGGGGCCCCCGGTCAGGCCGACCTTCCCGCTCTGGCCGACGCCCAGCAGGAGGCGGACGGCGCGGACACGGCGGACCCCGCGGCAGGGGAGCCGGCCCAGCAGGCGGCCTTGCCCGCCATCCAGTTCGTCCCCGCCCTTGCGCGGGGGGCGGCGGTCCCGGAGGCCGACCGAGAGGACGCCCACCTGATCTACCTGGAGAAGACGAAGAGGGTCCATCGGCCCGACCCCACGGAGCAGAACTCCGACAGGGCTACGTGGAGGGCCCGCGGCTGTGGATGGCCTTACGGCTCCCGCCAGTTCTTTAGGATCTCGGCCGCCCCACCGCGGGCTAGGCTGTGCAAGCGTTGCTTCCCTTCGGGTTCAGTCGGTGACCCAGGGGTTCAGCACGTTGACTCGGACTCCTCCTCGGAGGCGGTGGGCGAGCTTTCGTCCTCTGCGGGCGGCTCCACCTCCGAGTCCGACTGAGAAAGAAAAGGGTCAGGGTGGCGTCGGCACCGTGGGAGTCAGTGGGCGCTCTCTGGCATGTGCGACCATCTGGTTGGCTTGAGCTGCTCAATCGCCGCCGCCCCCTGCCGCCACTCGCTAGTCCGTCACGCCATGGCGGTCCCGCCTTTGCTGCTGGCCCAGCCCGCCCAGGTGCACGCGTTCTTCGTCGACGCCAACGCCTTCGCGGGCGATATCTCCAACGCCGACTGGGGACACGGGCGCACAGCTTGGGAGCACTTGCTCGCCGTGGCTCGCCCATCCCGGACCCTCCGGTGGTATCTACGGGCCCGCCGGATTACGGGCGTGCCCGAACTCGGCTGTTCCGCCCCTACTCTGGGCGTGTGGAGGCGCGAGTTCGTCGACCCCTACCTGGAGGGCTGGCGCCGCCCTCACTCGGCAGACGTCATCCGGTGCTCGCCGTCCGACGTGCCGGGCGACACCCAGGCTTTGCATCTAATGTTCCGCCTGGCTCGCCGCCACGCCGACTGGCTGCAAGAAGATACCGCCCGCCGGGCGGGTTCCATCGACGAACGGTTCGGCATGGACCCGCCGCTGGTGATCTTCTGCCCAGCCTGGGCGCCGCGCCCGGCGGACACGGGCGACTCGGATGAGGCGCCCGAGGACGGGCCTCCGGACTATTTGGGCCCGCGTCGGATCGCCCCGAGCACCTGGGCGCGACAGCCGTGGTACCTGGTGCGTATGGGGCCTTGGCATCGACAGGTACACCGCCTCGACGTCCCCGGCCGTCGCCCGAGGGCCCAGGGCGGCCGCACGATTGAGCCGGAGAGGGCGGCTGTTCTTGTTTGGGCCCCGCCTCGGGCAGAGCCCGGAGGAAATCGGTACCTCTGGTGCGGCCTATGCTGGGGCGACGGCGTCCCGCTCTCAAGGAGCGATTGTGAGCAGCACCCGGACGAAGAGTCCGAGCTCGAGTGACCCCGCCACGGAGCGGCGGGCGCCCACGTCGGGCGTTGAAAAGTCGAGGCCGGACCGCAGTGCACTCTGCTAGGGATCGTCGACTCCTGCTTGTGATTCCCCCCACCCCCCTAGCCTCCTTTGCTGCCTCAAGCCCGCTGCCTCCCGCCTCGCCAATCATGGCGTCACCTTCGGCGTCTTCGGCTTTGGTTGACTTCGGCCAGCTCGCCACCGAGGCGGGGGCGGGCGACTTCCTCCGTCGCTACCTGGCGGCCCGCGGCGCGGATCGCACAGCCACCTTGGCACTTATGGCGCCCACGGCTGAGCGCTTCGCCGAGATCATCATCGATCCGCTTGGGCCCGGCTTCGTCGCGACCGGGGGGGATGAGTTCAAGCTGACCCCGGCAGAGCTGCCCACCGCCAGGGCAGTCCTCACCCACATGTGGGAAGAGGCCAGGGCACAGTGGAACGCCTGGGCCGCGGCTCGCGCGGCCGCGCTGGCACCGACTGCCGCTCCGGGCCCGCTGGCTCCGGCTCCTGCGGCGGGCGGCACGCTTCCGTTCCCGCCGACGGCGCCGGCTGGGCCGCCTAAGCACTTCGCCGAGTGGGGCACCCTGGTTAAGGCCTACAACGACCGCCTCGTGGACGGGCGACCGAGGGCCTTTCCTACCCGCCGCCTGGCTGGGGCGGAGGAGGTGCTCGCCAGGATCCACTGGGAGCACACCGTCAGCTTTGCATACTCGCCGTTGGGGTTGGGCGAGATCCTGTCTCAGAGGACGTGCGCCAACGAGCTGAACCCCCTCGCCGCCGGGCGCCGCGACTCGGCTGCTTCCGCTGCCCTCCACCTCGTGGGCGGCAGCCTGGTGGCGGAAGAGAAGCGGCCGTGGCAGCCCAAGTCCGTCATCGCCATTTGCGACGGGCTAGAGGCCGTCAAGTGGGCCTGGATACTCGTCCAACTGGGCGCCGAAGAGGACATTGAGTCTTATATCGCCTGGTGGGATTGCCGGGCGAGAGGCAGAAATGCTAACCTTCTCGCCCTGGTGTCCTATTGGGACTCCATGGCGATGCGCCTCGCCATGGATCTCCGCCAGCGGAGGACTTTCAAAGACGCCACCGCCGACATCATGGCGGACGTCTCCTCCTATGTCGAGGCTGTGACCGCCGCGCCGTCCCGCCCAGATGGGCGAACCAAGGGCAGGCAGCAGCCTACCCAGACTAGCCCTGATGCCGACGACTCTTGGGTGGAGCCCCCCCCCAAGCGCATCCGCCCGGGCCGCAAGGGCAAGAAGGGGGCCAAGGGCGGCAAGAAAGGCGCCAAGGGCGGCCGCCAGCAGGAGCACAAGGGCGGCAAAGGGACCAAGCAGGGGCAATGGTCCACAGCTGACGCCTGGCAGGAGACGCCCTCCGGCCACTCGGGCTCGGACGGTTGGGCATCCCATTCGTGGTCCGCCTCGTCCTGGGAGCAGCCCGACTCGGCGAAGGGCCAACAGCAGCAGGCGTGGCGTTGGGCCGCCCCCCAGGGCGGAAAGAAACGGCGCTAGGGACAACACGGGGCCGCGTCAACTGGGGGCTCTGACGCGGCACCCGACCCTAGCCCCGCAAAGCGGGTCCGCCTCACGCCGGGTAAGCCCCAGGGCGGTCGGATCATCGTCCTATCCGCCTTCGATGGCATTGGGGCAGCGCCTTGGCTGGTGTCGTCCTCCTTCGGGCGACCACTGCTGGCCGTTTCTTGGGAGATCGATCGGGCGTGTTGCTCGGTCGCCTCCGCCGCCATGCCCTGGCTTCTGCACCGGGGCAGCCTCCTGGACGACTCCCCGGAGGAGGTGGCGAAGCTGATCAGGGAGGCCGACCCTAACGGCGAGGCCATGATCCTTTGGGTGGCCGCCCCCCCTTGTCAGGATTTCTCTCGCGTCGGAGCCCGCGCCGGGCACGAAGGCGATGGGGGGCGCCTTTTCCAGGACGCCATCGTCTTCATGGATGAGCTTCGCGCCCTCCTCGCCGGGCGCCGCTTCTCCTTCGTGTTGGAGAACGTCGTCATGTCAGTGCCGGATGCGGCAGTGATTTCCGACGCCCTCGGTGTGGAGCCGGTCTTCGTCTGTTCGTCCGACTTCGGATGGGTGTCCAGGCCCCGCCTGTGGTGGCTCAGTGTCGACTGGGCGCTCGTCCCTAAGGACCCCGTGGCGGACTCGCCCCTGGAGTGGAGCAGCCAGGGCCGCTGGTCTCGTTTGCGGAACTCCTTCGACCTGCGCAGCCTCACCTTCGACCCTTCCGTGGCTCGGGGGCAGGTGCTCGTCCCCTGCGCCACCACGCCAGCCCCGACGGAAGACGGCCGCCCGACGCCGGAGATCAAGGAGCAGCTTCACGACGTCCCCAAGGGCTACACCGTCAAGGGGGGGGCGGATGCCAAGGCCAGACATCGCGTCGACTCCTCGCCATCGTCATCTGGGCTTCCTGGCGAGCCGTGGGGACTATACAGTGGCTTCTGGACCACTGGTGCGCCCACGGCTGGGACTTCGCCCCGCCTCCTCGGCCCGATCCCCCTTTTCTGGGCGACGGCCTATCTGAGGAGGAGCACTGGGCGGCGGCGCCTCAATTTCGACACTCTCTGACTTCACCGCCGGCCCTCGAGCCGGCCCTGGAGGGTGTGCTCCAATTCCGCGCCCACTGGCGCCACGACATGGTGCGCATTCGCCATTTGGTGATCCAGGAGTTGGAGGTCATGGTGCACGACGCCCAGGACTCCACGGCATCCTGGCTCGCGGCTCGGCCCCACCACGTCCGGGCGACCTATTGCACAGAGGACCGCCCTCGCCCTTTTCAGGGCCCCGTCCTCCTGGATCTACTCCAGAGGGCGAACTACCCTGCGGTCCAAGACCTGAGGGCCGACCTCGAGGACGGCTTCGACATGCTGGGTGAGGTCCGTCGGGCGCCGGGCTGGAAGAGCAGGGAGGACGGGCGGTACTCCAACCCCGCTCCCATGGATCGCCTTCGCCGGGAAAACCCATCCTATGTGGCGGCTAAGACGCGCCGCCCCCAGGACTCTGAGCACACCCGGGCCCTCAGGGATGAGCTCGTCAAGGAGGCTCGGCTGGGGCGCGTCATGGGCCCGTGTCGAGCGCCGGATGGATGGGGTGTCACCATGGCGTCCTTGCCGGGGGTGGCCGATATGGATCGCCTACTCGAACCGCCGCGGGGCGACTGCTTCGCCGCGCTCTCCTTCGCCATCACCCAGCTCGACGAGAACGGGGACCTCAAGCTGCGTCGAGGCGAGGACTGGCGACGGTCCGGACACAACGCCACCATGCGGGCGCACGACGTTCCGACGCACCACTTCCTCGGGGACATCGTGGACATCATACGCCGGGCGATGGCTTCGGGATGGGACCCGGTGCTCTTCGGGCACGATCTGCAGAACGCCTACCGCCACAGTGGGCGGTCAAGTTCCCGGGTCACTGCGGGACGTTCCTCCCGACGGCCGCCGGAACCACTCTCTGGTTCCATTTTGCTATGTGCTTCGGCGCGGCGGCGAGCGTCTGGAATTTCAACAGGGCGGCTGACGCCGTCCAGATGCTGGCCCGGGCGTTGCTCGTGGTCCTCTTCGGCCATTTCGTCGACGACTTTAACGGCGTCGAGGACAAGGCGGAGGCCGACTCCGCCCACTTCGCCCTGGCCGACTTCTTCGCCCTTCTGGGTCTCCAGACCAAGCCGTCCAAGGCCCAACCGCCAGCCCAGGAGCATGTGGTCCAGGGCGTCTCCGTGCGGGTGGCCGACGCAGGCGTCGAGCTGCGGCCCACCGCCGACCGCACACAGAAGATCCTCAAGCAGATCGACCACGCCCTGGAGACGGGGGCCATGAAACCAGACGTGGCATCCAGGCTGGCCGGGCGACTCACCTTTTTCAGCCGGGCGGCCATCAAGCCGCTCTACGCCAGGGCGGCCGACACGGCGGCCCACTCCGACGACGCCCTCTCGGTGGGGCTCCGCTCCGCCCTCCTGGCCCTCCGACGCCTGGTGGCTACGGCCAAACCGCGCCTCATACCTTGGCCGGGGGCGGTTACGGGACCGGTCCCCGTCATCTACGCGGACGCCTTCTTCCTGGAGGGCGACTTACGCAAGAAGGTGGGCCACCTCCAGCCGGGGGACCAGGTCCCTCGCTCAGCCAGATGGGAGAACGGCTGGGGCTTTGTGCTCCTCTTCGAGGGCCAGGTGTTCTACGACTTCGGCGTAGTCAAGTCCGAGTACCTCAAGCCCTTCGCGTCTCGCCGGGCCTTCATCTACGTGCTGGAGATCTTGGCGCAGGTGCTCCCCGTCATCACCTTCGCCCGGAGGCTGCCCCAACATTGGATCGCCTTCATCGACAATGTTGCGGGGCAGTTCGCCCTCATGAAAGGATATGGGCGGGACCCAGCAGTGAACGGCATCCTCGCCTCCTTCTGGGGCTTGGCGGCCGATCGGGCTTGGTGCCCCGAGTTCTACAGGGTCCCCTCCGCCGCCAATGTTTCCGACGCCGTCTCTCGGGGCGACGACTCGAGAGCGGCCCGGGAAGGGTGGTGCCGTGTTCGGGCACCGGTCGACGACGTCATGGTGATCCTCGGGCGGGCGGCCTCCGACATCGACTACGTCTGCCACGAGGCTCCTGAGAGGCTGCTAGACCTTGCTTCTTGGTAGCCAGTGCCGGCGCCTTATGGGAGGTGGGTGCGCCGGGCGGACGCAGAAGTGCGCACCCCGGCACCGGCACCGGCTTTCGGGGCGGTGTGCTCGGCCGGGCGCATGTTATGCGACTCGACCATCCAAAAGGAGCCACTGCACCCTTAGTAGGATTTTGGGCTAACTCGTTAGCGCAGCGCTTGTTGTGTAGCGCACGCGTGCGAGTAGGAACAAGCGTTAGCGATCGACCGCAGTACGCCGGCTCGATCGCCTTTTCAGTTCCCGCCCACTCCACCCCTTTTGCTTCAAGAGACTTACATACGGCCGTCACCCGCCCCACCGGGCGGTTGTCCGGGGCGGACGCAGAAGTGCGCACCCCGGCACCGGCACCGGCTTTCGGGGCGGTGTGCTCGGCCGGGCGCATGTTATGCGACTCGACCATCCAAAAGGAGCCACTGCACCCTTAGTAGGATTTTGGGCTAACTCGTTAGCGCAGCGCTTGTTGCAATTTGACTGGCTGTTTTGCACAATGTCTTCTCCTGGTCGGCATCGTGCAGACTGGCCGTATACCGCAGTCTTTACCGTTCCGAAACGCGGTGCGCACTCGCACAGGGAGGGATCTCCTCTCGCCCTTCAGAAAGAAATACAGAGAGGGACCGGGAGTTTGGACGAAGGTGTTAAAGTAAAGACACAATTCCAGGCCAGATCAATGGGGAACACCAAGACCAAACTACCTCTGCAGGCAGGTTGCATAAACCCAAAACAAAAAGCCAACCTCGTAGACACTCTGGAATTCAGATGCAGTAATTAGGCACATCGCCTCGGTATGTCCCTGGTGCCTTCTGGAGACTGCAAAGACAGGGAGGGCAAAACCCTGTGTGCTTGTGGCAAGTGTTCAAGAAAGACTTGCGCTCATGAATGTTCAGGTTCTCGCAACGTCGCCGCGACAGGGAGGATGAGGTGCCAAGTGAGGTGGGGTTTCTCATCCTGGACAAAAGCCACGGACCAGGCGGACGGCAAGCCCGTCAGAGTCAAGAAGAAGCGGAAGCTTGGAGCTCGGCCACCTCGCACAGACAACAAGTAAGCCAGTGTCCTTGCGACTCTAAGTCTGCGCCAGGCGGAAGATCCGGTATCCCAAAGGCTTCGACCCGGAAAACCCTGGACCTCCCCCAGATCCGGAAAGGCCCGGGGACGATGGCCAAGTCTTAACAACAGTCGCCTGTCCGCACTTTGTGAATCCAGGTGGCTTCCAAAGCGGGAGCGATCAGAATTCAAGCGGTGCTGTCGTGTTTACTGCCCTGCTGACCCTTGCCTGCTGCCAAGTGCTCACTTGCACAGCATGCCAGGAAGAAGATGCGAAAGAGGGATAAGCATTTGCTTCGGGGCCCTCAGGGGCTGCGGTCTCAGCTTCATCGGACTCGGACGACATGCAAGTTCACCCGGTTGTTGGAAGTCTGCGCCTGCCCCAGGGCGATCACCACGGAGGACTTTCGCAAACAGGGACCATCGACAGCCCAAGTGGAGGCTAGCGGCGTGGGTCGGTCAGCGCACGACGTTACGTGCCTTACCAGCCTCCATGAGCCGTCTGCAAGGTTTCCGGTGCATGCACTCAGTGGGCCAGGTCTCGAAAGACGCAAGTGGACCCTCAAGAAGAAGTGGAAGAAAAGCTAAAGGCGATGTGTGGTGTGACAACTGCTGCTGTTCCGCTGTTCGAGACTGATTTATGCCTCTTCCCAAGCCGCCCCCAGGCAAGTGAGCGACAGCGCCTGAAGGGCTTCCTTGGCTCTTCACTCAAGTTGGTTGGACGGTATGGTGCAGTGCTGCAACAGTACATAGGAGTGGGAGTCGCACGAGCTAGTCGACGGCTTATAGCTGAGAAATAAGTAATGCAAGTAGGTGCAACTCAGTCTCATCCAATTGCATAGTTGATATCCTCCTTGGGCTGTGGAAGATAGGCGCCTTTCGAAGTGCTGCGCGTACCTGCCCTTCTAAGGCGAGCAAGTTTATGCAGCCAGTGCAGGTAAATCAGAATGCACTCGAGCATGACGTGCTTGCTTGGAGGTCTCGCCACGCCTGTGAAAACAGAGCCGGTTTGCCGTGCACCCCCTGCCGGCCGGATCCACACTTGTAGCAAACATCGTCAACTTGTTGGATGCAATGAAGTTGCCAGCGGCTCAAAATCAATGCAATGGTTACAGCTCGGGTATCGTGCCGTTGGAACTTTGAAGAAGAAGTAAGGAATGTCCGCACTCGCTTCTTCGCAGGGAACTGTCGAAGCCACAACAGACAGGTGCATCGCTCTTGCCAGCAACGACGGCTGGTACAGTTCCTGATTGATCCTGATTGTTGTCACTCAGTGTACGCCATCATGACTCACCGGACGCTTTCGGCAGCGTGGTTCTTGCCAAGCCTCCAACAGAGATGATGGCTCAGGCTGGACGTGAAGATATCAGATCGCTTGTAGGCACAAGGGTGTGCACTCTTTTGGCTGCAAGCGCGCAAGGTGCCGCAACTGACGAGATGGGAAATGGTATCTTCGGAGGTGTGACAGTGGAGGAGGCTCTGAGGGCTGCGATTCGTAAAACGATGGATCTCCAGGACGTAATGACGACGAGGAGGAGGAAGCTGCAGAGCAGAAGGCCTGGAGAGCCTGAATGCCCCCACACATCGCCTTCGCTTCGCTTCGATCGCTCAAGCGCTCGCTTCAGATTCGCCTCAGGCGTTGGAGAAATGGAGGCCCGAGCTCTTCGGGTACGGCCCCTCTTGGCTCCGAGCTGCATGGCGAGTCGATCTTCGCCTCGTCCGAGGCACGGGTCGGTAACGGTGAAGAAAAAGTTGCAGGCCCAGTCCGGCACCGAGATGGACTGAGACTCGCACACATCCTTTCAAGTGCCGATTTCTCTCCTTTCAGGGGATCGCAGGATGACTTGAGCATCGATGGTGACGACATGCCAGGAACCCTGGAGTGCGATGTTCAAGACTTTGCTCCCGATTTCCACTGACAGATGCAAAAGGTCTGTGGCCTCCTCCGTCAGCCAGATGGAGGAGGCACCGGACCTGCATTCTTCCTGGCCCGAGCGATTGCCGTTTTGCTTCTGTTAGCCTACCATCATGCAATCGGGTTGCGAGGTGACGTCGTGCTTGCACCGATCTCTGATCACCGTTTGAGCCTTCAGGAGAAGGAGGTTGTTCGTGCCGAGGAGGAGGAGGCTGCAGATGAGGACGAAGCACAAGATCAGGACCAGCTTGCTCCTGTGTTCGAGTTCAGATCAGCTTCTGCAGTGCCCAGACTTTCAGGAAAAGGGCTCGCAGCAGGAAGGGTCCCACAAAGAGGCCGAGACAGCACTGTGCGAGGGCTTGCCCTTGAACCGCAGAATGCCGTCCTCAATTTTGGCATAAGTGTTTGCGAGGGAGCTGGATCGGACAGCGAGGATGGGTTCGACCCAGAAGAGGAGGTGCCAAGCACTGGATGTTGAACGAAGTGGTGGCCCGAAGCAGTCTGTGTCAGTTGCCATTGGCATGCAGATGGCTTAGCAGCATCCAGAAATGAAGAGTTGTGTGTACAGGCAGCTGCAAAGAGGGATGAGGCCCGCAGGAGAAAGAAGATCATCGTGGTGTTGCGGGCATGATTGCTTTGTCTCCTGGATGTGTGAGGATTTTGGATATCTTCTTGGATTCTTTGAGTCCCTATAAACTTTGCTCTGCGCGACTGCGCTCTTCTTGCCAGCGCATGGAATTCGAGCCACTCCTTTCGCTCCACGAGCCTCTGGGTGCCACAGTGGAGGAGCCTCAGCCTCCCTGCCTCCCTGCCTCCCTTCTGGGTCCCTTCTGTCTTTTGTCTACCACCGCAATGCAATGCAGGAGCCAGCAGAAATCTTCTCTGTCGGAAAAGGTGGCAAGCGCAACAAACGCCTCGAGGAGGCAGATGCGGTATCGTCAGCAGCACGGTCTTTTTGTTCATGTGGTCGCCTTGCTGAGCCATCGTGTCGTAGCAGAATCCTGACGGATTCCCGCTGCAGGCAGCCCTGGAAGATGCGAAGGTTGCCTATCGGGCCAAGTCGAAGGCACCAAAAGTGACGGGTCCGGGGTGGATCTGCTGGTGAGTTGCCCAGCCCTTTTTGCCGAGTCCCACCTGTTGCCAAGGTGGCTGCAGGCTGGCTTCTTGAAATGGGACTGGAGGACTGTCCGTATGTCAGGTCGGCTGCAACTTGCAAGTGTTGTAGCCATGCCCAGTGGTATTGTTCCTCAGTCTTCAGGACTGCCTGCTGGCAGAACTGGCGCAAGGTGTGGGGGAGGACCAGCTTTGCTACCTCGTTGCTCATGCTCGGGCTCTGTTCGTTCGAGTCGCTTGAGCCGTCCAGGATCCAAACGAGCTGCGCTTTGCTCTCGAACAGTGGACGTCTCAGCCAACGGATGCCTGTTGAGAGCATGCCGAGTGCCTCTGAGCATTGCGCCGAAACCCGAAACCGATTTGGTACAAAGTCCCGGGCACGGAAGCGGAAATCCCGGCTTTTTGGAAATGGCCACTTCCCAGAGCTGTCTGTGACAACAATCAAAGTCGAGCCCGTTGAGGGTCGTTCTCGCAGGCTGGGATGGATGCAAACAGTCGCCGGGATCGCACCTGTTGGTGTGCGCCCAGAGCGCAGGGGTTGCACTAAAGGCAGGGGACCATACCACAGGGACACGATACCAGACACTACCACCAGCAACAAATTAAAGAGCTGCAACACGCCGCGACCAGACTACGCAAACACCCCTTCAATCAAACATAACCATGGAACACAACTGAACGGGACGGATAATTGGGGCCAAAGCACAGACTCCAGACAACCTCATCACCAAGCCTAACTGGCCCAGCCTCTAGAACGCACAGGGAGCACCACCTTCCTGGAAACCACCCGTGACCGCTGGACAAGGTGCCCTTTTATGAGTCTCACGCTGCCTCCCTGCGCTAGCCTGTTAGTAGGACAGCGGCCAGGGCCGAAAGTAATCTCAACATGCACGGTGTTTGACGTGACAGCCACGACTACAGCTTTGGCTGGCTGCATGCTGGAACAATAACAAGGACAACATAGGCATTGGGCTTGGGTAGAGGGGCGGACAGGCACCACACCGCAGAGGGGCAGAGGGTCCCCAGGGCATTGGAGGTGTGCTTTGAAATTGCCGCCTCTGTCCGCCCAGGAGCAAGCGCTTCATAGTGGATGATGACTTGGTGGTGAGGGACCTCAGTTTTCTGGCTCCGTACTCCGACTTCATTGCTCAGCCGTTGAGGTAGAGAAGACGCTGGTTCAAAAAGTTTTTGATGCCACAGTCCCAGGTGATAGGCATGGTATACATGCTTGCATGATTCGCCCCTCAGTGTAACTTTGCTTCTTGTTTCTGATATCTCTGTGACAAGGTCATGGAAAGTGATATTGAGACCATGACTGAAGTGCTCAACAAGCTTGGAGAAGCAGAAGAGGCGCCTCTCCGTTTATGCTCTCAATCGCGTTTGGCCCTTTCATTGGGCTGCAGAGGCGGGTGTGCGCCTGGCTGTCAGAGACTCTCTCGGAGAGTTGAAGCCGAGACCTGAGAGAATCCACCACAGAATCAGACTCTGAGCCTTCCTAAAGCCGACAGTCTTTTCTCGCATGTGGTTTCAAGGATCAGAGTCGCAAACGACATAGAGCTAATCGAGCGCGTGGATCCAGAGGTGCTGCTTCATGCTGCCTTTCAGGGATGACTTGCTCGGCAGCTGTCCGTGAATCTCAGCGTAGATCTCTGTTCAAGCAAAGGCTCAAGTTCAAGCTCCATACAACGCTCCAAGGGACCTGCGCTGAGTTTGAAGTTGATCCAGTTGAGACCGAGCGGGACCCAATTCAACACGAAATCCAGAACAAACAAGCATCACAGCTCAGAGAAGCAAGGGCAAACTCCTGGCATCTTTGCCAGATGCCTCGCGTGTTGATCCAGCTAGCCATGTCGCTATCTGTTGCTGCAGCGGCATGGTGATGTGCTCAGTCGGGCTGCCCCGCATTTATGCCTTGAGTGATGAGCTGACAGCATGCATTCCACAGAATCATTGCGCAATAGCGCTGAAGGACCAGGGATTGCGACCTCGCCTGCGTCCAGTACCACGATTTCCAGGCCACGGTTGCTGTTGGGAAGCTTTCGAGGAACACGGACGAATGTGTCAGGACAGTCTGCACCTCGCCAAAAGCAGGTGTGCCCACGGCCCGGAAGTTGCCCTGCCGTTGGCTGGGCATATCGGTGTAGTGATACTCTCATCTCTCAGGAGCAAAGAAGCGACTGCACGGGAGTGGTGGACTTCTCCGAGAACGGCGGCGTCTTCGCTCTTTGCAAGACCGGGATCTCTTACACACTCTACGAAGTTGTCCATAGATGGCAGTGACGGTCAGCCGGGACTGCAGGATCGACTCCGACTTTCGCCGTTGGCCGAAGGCCGCTGCATGTATGCGCACGTTGTGCGTGCTCCGCATCGATTGGCGAGGTGTGCATCGAGCGCCGAGAGAACTCTGAGCTGTGAGTCTGCCTGGTGGCGCTGCCAGGTCTCGGATAGTCGTTCGGTGGTAGTTAGCCGGGTTAGTGCACTGCACCACAAGTGTGCCCTGCGTTGCAGCGCCTTCCGTGAAACTTCCAAGGATCATGAGACGTTGCCGCTCTTGTTTGATTCTTCTTGGGGCTCGTGCTCTGGAGACTGGCTCGGGACTGTGCTCTGGTGCAGGAAGAGCAGCGAGCCAGGAGGGAGGAGGAGAAAGTACAGAGGTGCGGGGCAAATGAACAGCGACCTCCAAAGCGAAGCGCATCTCTCCCAGGGCAAAAGAGAAGATGGAACGAAAGAAGGAGCTGCAGAAGCGCAGGACGCGACTCCGCTCAGTCCCTTCATGACTGCTTACTGCATGTGCCAGCAGGCGAAAAAGAGGCCAGGAAGTCGGGCCTCCTTCGGATCTCCGTCCACGGATCGGAAGATGTGCCTGCATCAACTGCTGTAATAACACTGCTTGCAAGGGAGAAAGGGTGAGGAGGAGCAGGAAGCGGAGTCGGAATCTTCTGATGAGGACGTGGCAGTGGCAGTTCACGTCCGTCAGGACGTGCCTTGGTCCATTGGCGCATCCGAAAGCCGGTCCTGCCAGGATGGTGGCCCTCAAGACGTCGCGGCACTCGCCTTATATCTTTCTTGGAGAATGCGATTTGTGCGGTCTTTGCAGAGCTTTTTGTCCACCGTAAAGGACAAGAAAGCCTTGGCATTTCGAAGGCTGCAGGCAGGGAAAGGGTCCTGCCTTCGAGTCTCATCTGGGTTTCAAGATAGGGTTTGCGGGTTTCCAGTAAGCTGTGACATGGAAAAGTGCAGGTGCAGATCAAGATCGAAGAGTTTCTGAAGGCATACACCCGAGGCATGACCCTCATATGCATTGTGGAGGGAATGTTCGGCTTCATGTTGGCTTGCAGGTCAGAACCTTGTCAAGATCAATGCCAAAGGGAGGAGGTGGGCTGTTGATGGCTGTTGGCATGAAAGGCTAGGCACTGGCTAGATCTGGCTAGGCTGCTTGCTCGTTTCACGCTCTCGACGTTCGAGAAACCGACAAGAAACACCACCTTGTGGAGCGCCGCTCCTGCTCCCCTTCATTCAATGTTGCTCCCCTCCACGCGCGACGCGCGCACGAAGATCTCGCCAGTGGACCGGTCAGCAGCAGGAGATGGCTGCTGTAGCAATCCTCATCGTAGCCAAAAGAGCCTTCCCGGCCTTCCTTCGACGGGCGTCAACACCACAAACGACTCTAACATGAGCTCATCCATCAACTGTGCCAGTATGGCCAAGTGCTTCCGTGCGTAGGTACGCCCGGCGTGTCTATGTTGACACTGCCAAGAGGGTTGGGGGCTTACTGTTGCAGGCAGAGTCGTTCAGTAGCAGAGCCAACAGAGAGAGAACATGACTTTCCTCAGTTTTCTGGACTGGGGGTTCAGGCTCTTGTTATCCAGGGTGCAAACGGTCCCAAGTTCTTTCCGTCCAGCGCCGAGACGCTGACGTGCCAGCAGCCGTGCTCAAACGGGTTGAGAAATGTCTCAGGTTTGCTTCAATGAAGGAGGTAGACTTGGAAACCCGCACCACGAAGGCGTGCCGGCGCTTCACAAGCAGGTTCGGTAGCCCAAAGCACTTGTCAGCCTGAGGAAGGACGTGTCGAAACCCTGGTAATTTGTGCTATCGAGAAGGATGGCAGGATAGTCAAGGACGGTTGCTCAGCATCCCCACAACCGGCTCAGAACGAGTTGCAGATGTGGCCGAAGGAGCTAACGCTCGCTTTCCCAGATCAGTCTAAGGCGGGCCGGGCCTTCTTGAATCGGTGTTTGGCTAATGCGCACTTCAGATGCGAGGCCAGCACGTTTGTAAACTGCGCTCGGGTCTAAGACTGCAACAAACAGGGGCTACTCTCCAAGATTGAGTCACGAACTGCGGCTTGTAAGACCGAGGTGACATTGTTCTCACTAGCTTTGCGGAGGAAGCAGGATTAATATGCGTGGTCTCTGAATATTGGCAATGTCTTCTCCTAAGTCCAGCGGGTGCACGGTCCAAGACCGCACCGCAAGGATCCGTCCTTCCAGGACAGCTAACGAGCGCCGCTTCTTGCATCGTCATGCATGAAGTGCTGCGGACTTTGCACTACGAAAAGACAGTGCCATACATGGTCCTCGCCTTTTGCGCCCTGATGTCCGTGATGCCAACTCTAGAACGTGTGGCACGACCCTCGACTGCATCGTCGCTGAGCAGCCACGCACAGCTCAACAACAAACGTTGGTGAAGGCCTCTGCCATGTGCTCTAGTCGGTATTGATGGAGCAGCCACAGTTGGATGTCAGACCACTAGCCTCATAGCTGTGGGATGCCTGGCCTTCATGCAGTCGCCAGCTAAGTACGCTGTCCATGCTAAGAGAAGGGGTCTGGTTCAGGCTTCGAAGCCCACGCAGCTAAGGTCTAGCCTCTACAACGAGAACAACTTTGAGCTGGGCCACAGCGAGGCAAAAGACAACCTCTCAAGGTTTTGACAAGGCCTCTTTCTTATCCAGCCAGGTCTGGGGATCATGGTACGATGCTGCTGCAGAAAGATGGGGCTACGCGTGCACTTGCCATGTTTCCGCTCCTGATGGTTTGCAAAGAGATCGGCAGTGATGTAGAGACCGACGGTACTCAACTGACCAGAAGGTGCTGTCGAGCTTTGCATCGCCGGCATCTGAATCAATGGCATGGCTTCGCAATATCAACCTCTGTATGTAGAAGGGTGCACCATGTGCACAGTCAAGTTTAGGTAGACGCAGCCGTCCTAGATCAAGGCTCAACGTAAGTGGGTTTGTTCGATCGCGCAAAGGCTCGAAGCCATGTGCTGCAAATGCAGCACCAGCACAGGATCTCGAGGCCGAGTTGGCGAAGCCACGGAACATCTTTTGGCGCCCTGCCTCCAACAGGAAGGGGGCGATCTCGAAGCCGGCGCTCCCGCTTGCCTGGACGATCTTCAGAGCGGCCTCCCGGGGAGCGCCGAGCGGCAGAGCGGCAGAGTCCCAGAACGTAAAGCTAAATTGCGAGCATTCGGCCAAGGCCCCGCAGCTCCTTCGCAGAGGCCGACCTCTTCGCACTGCGATGGGCAAGCAGCTCGGATGCTTCGTCAACCCTGGTTCTTTTCTTGGATATTCTTTACGGGTGGGTGCCTGACAGTTACAAGCTGCTCTGCGAGAGTATCGTCGACAACATCAGCTGGATGCGGTCGGCTGCGGGCATGCCTCTTGCTGTTCTTGTAGTAAACGTCCAGGACACATGTAGTTGGCGTACAAATTCTTTTCGACGCCGCACCCATACATTGGCCAAAATCTTGAATCAAAGGATCTGTGTGAGTTACATGCCATATGCGGAAGTAGGTCTTCCAGGCTGAGCGGCTGGGCCCCATGCCGTTTGATTTTCGTCCAAAACTACAGCACATGAAGCGACTATCATGTACTAGGTCAGGTCACGAACTCTCCCAGGACACGCCAGGACGTCTTCCGATGCATCACCAGAGAAAGCCTGGTCTCCCTCTGTCACTGCCCCTTTGATCCTCCATGACCTACACTACGAACCGAAGCAAGTACTACTAGTGGTCTGTACCTTGTCTAGTTGACACCACACGTACGTACACACAACCACACACATTTTTTACACGCTGAGAGGGAAGCCATCGGCTAAGCTGATGCTATGCATGTGCTAGTGGGTTCTAGCCTTTCATTGTCCTTTATGCCTTCTCATTTTACGTGTGACTTCACATGCTTCACACTTTTTGGATTGGCTTCTGGACGTCGCTCTGCAGGGGTACGACTTGGCATCTCAAGTTGATTTCACAATGAAGCGGAAGGGTCTTCGTTGGTGCCAGCGTTCGGCAATACCCTGGACCATTGCTGGTGTAACTGAAGAGCCATCCCTTCGTGCAGGATTTTGTACACGCACGCGTGCTAGGAAAAACGACGTCTGAACCGTGTGCGATGCCGCTAAACCAATATGCGAACCATGCCAACTGACTGTTGTCGTTTTTTTCGTTTTGGGTCCTTGGTTTAGCCCCTTGCGCTTTCACCTGTCAAGCCGATAGACTCTGATCGGGGTTCCTGCCCTTGCTGCTTCATTTGCAACAGCGATGTACTCCCCAGAGACTTCCATTGGGGGTTCTTGTATTGCTTGTAGCCTCTTTTTCGTTGAATTTGCAGCAGTCACGTTCTCTTGTTTGCAATTTTGGTTCAGCCTGTTGCAAGTTGGTGTTACTGGCTTACCCCCACGCCAGTGCACTTGCACGCACGCGGCTTTGGCATCCCAACTCTACATCGCCACCTTACGGCATGGTCTTTGTTTGCCAGTCTGTGCCGTAATTTCACAGGTGTCCTCATGCGCATGAAAACCAAAAACACACACTCGGACACCAACCTGTGGATCACCAACCTTTGGATCAGCAACAGCGAACATGAGAAAGCATGGAGCTGAATCTGTCGAATTGCATTTTAAGGGTGTACGCCAAAATCACAGGCAAGACTGCAAACGTCTGCTGAGTCCGACGGCCTCGCTGGCAAGGCCGAAGCCCAGCTTTGCCCCTCCGTGCTACGCAGAAAATTTTCCATGTCAAAACTCAACCTGTGTAGCTGTCAACATGCCAACTCCATACCTATGCCCATGCAGACTCTGCCACTTGTTCGGGATGTTGCGGTCAAGATGCGATGCGTACACCCCGACACAAATCACAATTCCTTGGCAATGTTCGCATTGGAGCTTCGTGTTGGCATGGCACGCAGTTCGGCCGTCGTTTTCTCCAAGCGCGGTTTGGGGCCACATTGTGTCAATGGGTCCTTGTCTTTGCAGCTTCCTTTCCGTTTCAATTGCGAAGACGATCGACTTCAAAGGTGTTACGTGACGTCTGATTCTAATCGCGACTCTTGGCTCAGCCCGCCACTTCACTCGCAAACTCGATGGGTTCTTTGCTTCGCCCTTCTTGCTAAGGCGATGTATTGTAGTTGGGGTCGTTGTTCACGTACCACCTTACTTTGTTAGCTAATGCTTCACGGGGAGTTTTCGCGTGACGCCCATTTTCTGCTGATCAGGACAAGGGGCCATGGGGGTTGAGCGATTTTTGTGCCATGTCCCAGTGGGAGTTGAGTTTGGGGTGTTGGTCACTTTCCGGCGAAAGGATCTCGTCTGATGCCGATGACGGGGGTCGGTTCTGGACGTTGGACTTGTAGAAGCTTGAAGGCAAGTGAGTTGCTTATCAGACAAAGTCGTATTGCTTGCGCCTTTCGTTAGCTTCTCGACTCTGCCTGCACCTCGTGTCGGGCAGCACCCTTACTCGTGTTTTTGGTTTTCTTATGTTTTCTTAGTTGTGTTTGTCTTGCGTCCTGTGATTTTCACCCTTTCGGCAGCTTAGCCAGCTGGTGCTCCTGCTAGTAATCGTAGTGCTGCTGGATGGACAACCCTAGACGGCGTGAACCACCTGTGAACCCAAAAAGGAATGAACCAAATGCATTTCAACGGAGAAAGCATGAAAGGCCAAAATAACCGAGGCGGGTGACAACTTGCGCACCTAAACAAAGTGGCCGGGACTGAAAAAGCAGAGAGTCAGCCACCCGGGAACATCCAACGAACTGGCCTTAGCTACAATTGGCGGAGGTATGAGGCGGACGGGTGGGCAGGACCCCTAACCTTGAAGGGAGAGGGCAAAATTAAGTCACAAGTTTTGGCAGGGCCGGAAAGTCATGACTGTGCAAGTTTTTTTTGCTTTGTTTTGTTTTTTTTGCGACCCCTTTTTGAGCAGAAGGACGATATACGAGAATCGAAAGCGAGCCACATCTCCAAAACGTAAAGCAATCGCAAGTCGGACCAAGTAAGAAAAGGGACCCACAACTAAGTGTGCTTGCGGCGCGTCGGCTTTCGCTTGTTGAGCTTTCGCCCACCCCCCTCGAATGGTAGCCAGGCTTGCGCTTCACGCTTCGGACGTTTACCGCCAGAAGAGGCCTGTAACCTGGCAGAGTTCTCGTCACGTCGTCAAGCAGAGCGCGCGATGTGAGGTGGAGCGGTCCCTAGCAACCCCGCTACAGACTCTGCAGGCGACACTGCAGCACATGTCTACAAGCCCGAGCTTTCGAGCCTTGCAGTGCACGGGGCAAGGCAAGCTGTCACAGTTATTGGAAGGGGGAGGAGGTCCATGCTCGGAGCTTGAGATTTTTGCTGTCTAAACTAAACGATCGCAGATGTATGCGGGGTGTGGTGCAAGGTCTGGAGCGTTGGGCACAACAAGTGGTTCAAAACCGGGCGGGTCATAGGCTCAGGAACGCATTCCGGACATCACACCATGTTACGCAGTCTCCATTCTCGGAATGTCCGAAAGGTCGTCGCTGTGAGGGAGACAGAAGAAGGAGGTCCAAAGCTACCACGACTCGATGCATAGCTTGGTTTCTGTTGCGACACCCAGGGCGAGCTGTCGGCTCGGTGCTCGTCACGTTTGTGGAGATGGCCGACAGCAAACCTTCCAGGTGCCCCGGACAGAGCTAAGCCGCTGGCGCCTCAGCAACGCTTGCGACCAGGAAGTGGGTGTCTCCAGCCAACATACCGGCTGTTCTGCGGAAGGCAGCAGAGGCACGGGTCCGATTGCAGTTTTGATCGTCAGCCTCTCTGCTGGTACTGCTGGTAGGTGAAAATTTCGCGAGATGATCTGGACAAGATCGTGCGCAGATTCCTTGGAGTTACTGTTGCCTTGGCAGAGCCGGTGTAGGGCAGCGGTACTTCAGCAAGGAATAGCTGAACTTTGTGCAGAACGAGAATATCATGCAGCTAGCCAGGCTTCTTGAGTACTGTTGTCCACTGATACATGAGGCTTGCTGTACCATGCGCAGGTGTACCTAGAGCTGACGGTGGGTCATGGACGGTGGCATGGAGATCTCTCCGTCCCAAGCAGCCTGTTGTGGTTTCTGTTTCGCGTCTTGCGCGTGGCAAGTGCCCTGGTAACCAGCCTTGCTTTCGGCTCCCGGGGCGAGAGAGCATTCCAACTTACGGCAACATCGTAAAGGCACGACGATGCCAAGTGACACCGTGAAGGATCTTGCATTTGCTATGTCGTTAAGATTCCCAACGAGTCAGCCCAGATAGCAGAACTGGACTGAACTTCACCTGCAACATGGATCCCACTCTAGCTGCCCGCTTCGCTCGCCAGAAGGACGTTCGATTACGCTGTAGTCAAGAACAGCAAAACACTCGAGAACTGATTGTTATAACCGAAGCTTTGTTTGCCGCGTTCAAGGAGAAGCATGAGAAAGGTGAGGAGGTGGCAGAGATTGGATCCCAGGCGAATCAAAGAACACAGCTAGATCCTGCTCTTGCGCAGAGATGGGCGCGCCTGGCAGTTTGGTGAGCTGGCATGGGCATGTTCGAAGGGAGTGCTGCTAGATCGGAAATTCGTGCCAGGAGAAGCTGCAGAAAAGCGAGTTCCCGGTGGAAGATGACATCGGTTCCAAAGCCGATGCATGGTCGAGATAGTTGGTATGACCGAGGTAACATGGCACACGTCATTGATTGATTCCAAGGAGAAGATCGTCAAACTAGATCCTGTGCTTGCCAAGCGCTGGTCGCAGCAGCAGGCCTGTCGCGAGCTGCCGCGGTCGCTTGCTGCCAGAAAGTTGCGACCCCTAATGAGGAACTGGTCGACTCGGGTCTCTACGAAGCTGAGATTGGTTCTATGGCAGATAAGTCGACGTGACGGGACAGCATGTGCGAACATTTGCGTGCAAACAGACAATGCGAATTTACGGAGAGTTCTGGCATCTGCTTGCGGCCACCCAGGAAGCTGGATCCGACGCTTGCTAAGCACTGGGCAGCAGCTCACGAAAGGGCCTTGGCAGGCACCCGCGCAGAGCGTCGGATTTATCAGCATCGTAGAAAAAGATTTGGCGCTGAGGCAAGGGGATTCCGGACCCAGAAGAAGCGGGTCCCAAAGCGGACTTTTCCAGGAGCGATTGCTCGCGCACCAATGCAATCTGCTACACTTTGGGGCATGCTGCCTCAGTGAATGGACCGCAGGAAAGACACGGAGCTTGCAAAGCGCTTTGCAAAGCTACAGCGACAAGCTCAAAGAAATGAAGGCCTGAGAGAGGGCAAAACAGTCCACCCAATGGTATGCCCCCCCCCCCCCCCCCCAAAGCTTACGGAATGCCCCCCCCCCCCCGCCCAAGTCAGGCCTCTCGCCTTGGCAAAAGGGGCGGGGCGGGAGGGACAACCCAAAACACATGGAACAGGCAAGGATAACCCACGACACAGGGAACCACAAGGCCCCTTCCCCTTCCCCACCCTTCGACACACAGATGAGAATGATGGCAATGATGTTGTGCCCATCGACGTTGACGTGGTATTGTAAACCTCTGCTCTTATGTTGCTGTGGGCTTCGGCACCGCATGTTCATTGCTTTATGTCGTTGAATATCGTGCTTGGCCTGTGATGTTCTTGCAATAACTGTATCGACCGTTGTCATTGCAAGCCAAGTTTCGGTTGGGTTCGCTACAAGTAAGCTTGAGCACCATCTTCCCGAATGATTGTCATTCGGGACTCTTGAGCAAGGGACCGGAGGAGAGTGTGCATGGGGATCATGACCACCATCTTCGTCAGCATCATCACCACAATACTCATCACTGTCATTGGCTTCGGAGCTCAGGGCAGGTCGGAGTTCCGTGGAACTGTATCACATCCTAAGGTCAAAACCCTTAGCAACCGGACGCCCGACGAGCAATAGCGCGGAGCCGACCGCAACCACAGGGGGGAGGAGCAGGGGGAAACCCACACCACAGGGAACCATGGGGTGGGGCTGCACCATACATTCCTCAAGCGTTGGTTAAGCAGGTGGCGAGGCAGAGAGATGCCAGCTACAATTCTCGGCCATCTTGACTGCAATTCGGCCGGGCCGGGCGCGGTGAGCACGGAGCTTCTTCGAAGATTGGACTGACCGCCGACCGAGGCTGGGGAGAGCAAGGAGCACGAAGTCTCCACTGAGGGGTCCGGGTCGGCCATTGGCCGCCTCCAATGGAGCGCCGTGCCTTGCCATTTTGCCATTCCATTGCCTCTGCTTAGCTGCTTGCCACTGTGCAGAGGTCTCACTTTCATTTGAGGGGAAGGGACGGGCCGGAAGGGCGAAGAGCAGACTCTTTTGGTTTAAGGTGGTCCTGGCAGACTTCACAATTGATCTCGAAGTCTGTGCTGTGGTTCGAATACCTCCGCAGATGGAGAGCACGGAGACCATCGTGTTGCAAAGGCCGACCTAGTGAGTCGAAGGGTGATAAGCAGCTATGGCACAGCCAGGCATGCTCGTGGAGGAACTTTTGTTGGCACGCTCGACTCGAGAACCGACAGGTGCTTTTCTGTCTGCATGATGCGTGTATTTGCCCTTTGCAAATGGATGCAGCATTTCGTCAATGCATGTCAGTTTTTTCAGGCGACTTGTCGTCAGACAAGGCCAAGTTTGCTGCACGGGCTTTTATGATTTCAGGTCTGTGTCCACGTCGATTGCTATCCTCTTGGAATGATGCCGTGCTTCCACGATCGGAGGTGACGAGCAGCTAAGAAAGGAAGCGAGGTGCTCAGCAAATCTCAGAACACAAGAGCAACAAATCTGTTGGACATGCGGCGCAACACTTTCATCAGAAGGTCATATCCGTCGTCTTTAAGTTCAGCAATTCCTTCAGTTGGTTCACGCAGCACCGGCTTGCATGAGAACTTCTGTTTGGTTGACTCTCCCTTGCGAGATCGATCCACAGTTTCATGCCAGGGGAAAGGAGGTTGAGCTGGTCGGATCCTGAGCTCCTTCAAAGCCTTGCGTAAGGTGTGAAGCACCTTCCGACGTCAGGTCGTTCTGAGAGATTGACGCATTTGCGACTCCCTTTTCATCCCAATGTTTTCCGGTGACCGGCAAGAGGCAGGAGTGACATGCAGCGTCGTGCCGCAGCAACTGTGCGGTCGTGCAGAGCTCTGCAACCTGCGACACGGCCTAACAGAGGCCAGCGAGCCATGGACTCTGTACTCGGAAAAAGGTGACCTCGCTTTCTGCATGCAAACAGGACGTCCCACTGACTTGAAGGCATCAAGTGCCCGTAGTTGATCTGTGAGAGTAGAGCAGGGTGCTACACTCAGAAACGACAACATGTTGCTCAGATTGTGAATTTTACTGTGCAGCTCTTCTGATTACGGTAGCCGTCGATAGGTCGGGTGCGCGTGCCAGGTCAAAGGCATCACCGGTTGTGCGAAGGCACAGCCGAGCGAGAGCTGAGTTGTCAATGGTGTTACTACTCAACGGCTGCCATGCAACAGGCTCCCAGAAACGGCTTCAGGGTCAAGAAGGATTCGCTCGTGTCTCAGAAAGTATGTTGTCGTCGTGTTGCAGTGTTCCCACGGGGTGCTGGGCACGAAGTGGGATCCGAGAGTGCCGTTTGTGCTTGTAGGCAAGGCATGTTTGCAGTTGCTTGTGGTGTGACATGTGTGCTTGCTATAGCTGTCTGTGTGCCACTGTGTGGTTTCGAGTGTTCTTGCTCGAGTGCCTGCAGTGCTGTCAGACGGCATTCTTCAAGGGTGCCCAGTCTTGGGCTTTCGGTGGCGGTTGGGTTGGCTGGCCTTGTCCTGGAAGCTTGGCTGGTTTCTTGTTCGGGTTTCTTGGCGGCACGGTGGAATCCCCAGGACGAGCCTTCATGATGCCTGTGCACCCGGATGCCTCGAGGTTGACCCCATGCTGAGCCCATCTCAAGGGCATGTGAACGCCACATACGTGTCTGGTCTTGCACCCCCAGGCTTGCACAAGGGGTGTGTCTGCACCCGCGTACAAGCGCATGGTCATGAAATATACCTCTAGTGTCAATCCCGCATTTGGCGCCATCATGGTGCCTTTCTTGTTTGGGACCCTCCGACAACGTTTTGCCTGTGTGGCTGCAAACCTTGGACTTAGCAACGGCCCGTGGTCAGCGATGTGTGTAGCAAGTCCGGGGCTGCAGGAGACGCATTGGTGTCAGCAACCGTTGTGTGCTGCTGGCAAAAATTCGCACCGATGGGCTATGTTTGGTTGAAGGCTACCTGTGCTTCAAAAGCCCAACGATACCTGGGCCAAAGGTGCAGCCAATCAAAGCCTCAAAGCGCCTAGGGTGCAGAGAGTGTCTGCAACGGCGCCTAGAAAGGCAACGACCGGATGGACCGTAGCACCGCACAAAAAGATGGCGAAGCTCCGATTAATCAGGCCGCTGCTTTTGGAATCATGGGGATACTGAGATCAGTTGTCCGCATACACGCCAACTGTGTGGCTTTGAGCTTCGATGCTCGCACCCATAGGCAGTCAATCAGTCAGTTCGCCTAAGGAATGGACTTCTTGAGTCTACAGACGGTATGCAATACATGCCGTGTCCGAGCCTGAGAGCTTCCATTTGTCGATTTGTAGTATCGTCAAGGTGTGAAGGCCACAGCTGGCCGAAACGGGCAGCAGTGCGAATCGGTTCTTCTGTGAAAATGTTGTGTTGCTCAACCACCAAGGTCTCAAGAGGTTGATGGCTTTGTGCCAAGTCGTCACGTGCTCGGCAAGACAGATGCAGCGAGATTCTACACGTGCAGCTCTGTGACCGCGGATTCCCCATCTTTTCTTTGGTGATTTCCCAGGTGCACCCAAACGCTGACGTCTCCAAGCACATGCCAGAGTGAGCTCCGCCGCAAAGCTGCTGTTGAACATTGCGGAGACAGAGAGCCTCGAGAGTCTGGGGCACAGCTCAAGTTCTCTCCAAGCTCTGCGAATCGGCTCACGGCCCGCTAGATCTAGATCCCTCTAGCAGTCTGCAGCTGCGATTGACTGCTTCATGGGCAGAAGGGATCCGCAAAAGGTCGAGTGCACTGCTCTTGTGGAGTTCATTCGGCGCAGACGTATTCTGCAACTGTGCTTTGCTCCGGAATCCGTAGCATTCTATCGGCATTCTGTAGCCATCTACAGCGTGCACAGGTCAGCGTTTCACCAGATTCGTCGTGGATGGGAGCGTGGTGCAATGGTTCTTGCAACTGCTTGGAGTGGGGCTGTTTGCTGTCCGGCTTGGTGGCTGCCTGGAGCTTCCAGGCATGTCCGCCTCCGGATGCGCACTGCGTGGCGAGGGTGCGGAATGAATTGGCAGCGGCCTGGAAGCTGAGGGCTGAAGTGGACAAATCAATCTCCCAGCGGTCCTACGAACTGCTCGTGCTTTACGACTGGATTCCGGAGGAGGATCCTGCTTGTTCTAGGGGCGGCTGTGTAAATCACGGTGTTTTCGGGTCTTGACGTTACTATCGTGCAGGACGGGGTTACCCATAACAGGGGGAGAACTGCCAGTATATTGACGTAGTAGCTTTTCATCTCCACTCGTTCGCGAGCATACCAGGAGGCGGGACAACGCAGAACAGCGCTTCGAGGAGTTGAGGCTATGGAGGCCGGCAGACAACTGCTCTGTGCTTCGACATTCATCGGATGCGACTCTGAAGGCGTTGATTATGCAGTTTCCATGATTGAGCCCCAGAGAATGGCGGTAGGGTCTCTTGCGGAAGTAACGATTGCAAAATGCGGAAGAGTTCCGCCGGATCTAAATATGGACTGGTTTGGTGTCTGCAGCAATGCTATCTTGGAGTGGACGGAGGCTGAGTACATGGTGTCCGCTGAACGGTTTATGACCCGATCTGGTCAGCCGCAGTTGCCTGATGATGCAGACAAGTTCAACCTTCGCAAGACCGACTCGGCTGCCGGATATGGTGCTGTTATCT
This sequence comes from Symbiodinium sp. CCMP2592, assembly GCA_905221615.1. NCBI lineage: Eukaryota > Dinophyceae > Suessiales > Symbiodiniaceae > Symbiodinium > Symbiodinium sp. CCMP2592. The sequence continues at coordinate 271,838 of CAJNDT010003602.1, forward strand.
ATCCACCAGTCTTCAGCCCAGGCAAGATTTGCGAACTAAGTCGCACAACCTTGCCGAGCAAAGATTCAAAGTTTGGTGCACAGTCTGTATTTAGCGGTGAAGCATTTCGCGATGTCTCTTGGGTAGACGTTACAAACCTGCGGACCCGCCACTTGAGCAGCATCTCGCTTCTGGAAATGCTGGAGAACGGGGCCGACTTTCAAACAAGACATCCCTTTGGACTGTCACGGGTCGCCGTCAACCTTGGAGGCTGAAAAGGGGACGGCATTAACTACAAGCAAAGTTTGTAGTCGTGTATTTTGAAGTAAGTACTGGGTAGCGAGTGAACGGACCTGTTCCGTTTTCCACGTGTTGCACTGGCAGGTGGAGACGGTGCTTGCCGGGTAGGGCACGGCCTGGACCCTGTGAATTGCTTCTTCCCACAGGGTTTCGGCGGCGTTGTGTTCGAAGCTAACAAATCACTGGAGCAAGCCTTAAAGGATAATTTGGCCCAGTTTGGGCCTAGCGTGCAGATCATTTTGGAGGAGGCAGCTGAAGAAACCGTGTCAGAGGTGCTGGAAGAATCACTTTCCAAGCGACCTGCTCAAGTAGCGAGAGATGAGGTTGATATAATCAAGGTGGATGTCGATGGTCCTGACTGCCACCTGGTGCGAGGGCTCTCGCGAGCAGGCTGGAAACCCAAGATATGGCACGTGGAGATCAATCCCCTGTTCCCACCGGGCATTGCTGTGTGGCCACACGGCCCCAGTTTGGGTTCGTCAACCACTGTGAATCGACAAGGGGACTTGAGCTCGGCATTCTCGCGACGTGGAGCGATGCATGAGAAGCAGGCCTTGGTAGGTTGCTCGTTGCAAGCACTGCTGGATTCGGTGGGACCGGAGTACGTCTTCGTCCATATGGAGTTTGAGAATGCGGTTCTTGTTCGTCAAGACATCTCCACAGCATTGGAGCCGTGGCTGTCATCTCGTGACACAGCGCGCGTCTCAAGGGGGATGTGCGGATGCCAGTGTCAATCATCAGCGCTTCGTGTGTGATAATTGTGATGGAGCCGGCTTCTAAGGTGCAGAAGTGGCGCGATGGCTATTTCTGTCATCCGTGTCTTGTTGAGCTTGTTCTGTGGCTTCCGAATGAAACCAAGCTGCCGCCTGTTCAAGGATGGCCCGTGTCCGAATGCCGCATGACTCCGATCCGGACATCCTTCCCGATCTGGCTGCTGCCCCCCTCGATGCTGTTAAAGCTTACCGACACCTGTTTCAGGACTCACTGTTCCTGCACTACGACTTCCGCAGATGGGGAGTTTGGAACTTAGTACACGGCTCACATGTGCTTCTAATACATAATATCCGAGGATGCCACTCTCTCCACGGAGCAGCTTGCGCGTCTGGCACAGGCGTCATGATTCTGCAAGTTGCCCACTTCGCAACAGCTATTGCAGCCAGGACTTCTTGGATGCCTTCGTCCAGGATGGAACTTACAGCTGCTTCGCTGAATCACGATTGCTGGGCTGCCGGTAGTCTGCCGCATGGTGCATGCTGACATTTTAGCAAGATGCTCTGCGCGTCCGAAGGCTTTAACCCGACATCGCCATCGTTTGGAACGGGAGCAGAGCTGGGAGCTTAGATGCGCAAGCTGTCAGAGAGGGCATGTGAGAGCAAACGGCCGAGGCCGGATTCTCGAAGGCAACGTGCTCATGTGGTACCTTACATCGAGGACCGCTATCTGCACCAGATGGCCACGGTGCCTCCGTTGCAACCGTGTAGGACTCCAACTGTGACTCGACGTCCAAAAACTATGTGTTCCAGTCACTTTCGGCGACTTTCGCTATGACTATGTGCACATGCTGTGATCTCACCGCTTGGTGTCTTCCGCAGCTTTTGGTGAATTGGCATTGCTTGCCAGGTGGCGGCTAATTTTGGAGAACCTAGAGCGCCGACATCTGAGACCGTCTAAGTGATCCATGCGACTTCGTGCACAGAACTCAGACCGTAGGTTTGCTATCTTCTTGGGCGGCGGGCAACGGCCATGTGGAGGTGCCGTGCATGATCCACCTAGCTTCCAACCTTGACGTTGAGTACGGAGGGCGTGCTGACCACCTTAGTGGAGAACTTTGCAAGCCAGCTCAACATCGACAGGGCGTTCGCCACCAAGCCGTCTCAGTGTTGAGGTGCAGTTGCCTCCGAAATTTGCTGTCGCTTTGCCGCAGGTGGCCGATCTTCAAGTCGGTGGCTGCCGCCGAGCGTGGCCCTCGTTTCATGTGGCAGTCCTGCTCATTTATGGAGGTTAACGCATGTTACACAGATACTTGCGTCTTTCTGCTTGTAGATCATACTGCGATGGTCTGCAGGAAGCTTTATCTGAATCTGGATGAGAGGTGTCCTCTGGGCGGTATTGCCGTCCGGAACTTGGATGCTAGGGAATGAATGCCACACATCAACCGACCTTTCAGTTGTGGTGATTCATTGAAATGCTGGCTCGTCTAGATTGCAACGGCCATGCGATGGCGCTGTCAGACAGACTTCTGGAAGGACGGATGCATCGTGCCTTGCGTTGCTGCCGGGGTTGATGTTTTTTTTTTTTTCGCAGCTTGGCGCGCGGGCAGAATCCCATGCAAGGACAACCCCATCTGCCCGGCCACTGCGGATCTGTTTGCAGCAATGGGTTGGATCCACAATCCCTTTCTTGTCAAAGGATGTGTTGCGTGTTGCGTGATTGGTGACCAGGCCAGCTGGAGGCCATCGAATGCTTGCAGCTTAGGTCGGCAGCTGCCGCTAGTGTTCCGCAACAGATCCGGCCAGCAAGTGGACGTGGACGTTTCGAGGCACTGCACGGCCGTCTTTCAGCTTGAGCTTGCTTGAGTGAGCACGAAGTCACAGGTCTGCCTTTGCTGCGCCACTGGGCTGCGAGCCGACGCCTCAACGAAGCGCAAGTGCACAGCTGCAGCGCAGCGAAGAGGCCGAGTCTCAAGTCTTCGTCCGTTAGTCCGAGCCGTGCTCGGCGGCCTCCGCGCCTCCAAGGCCGGTGTTGCTGCGCTACATCGAGGCGCGCGTCTCGCGCGATCTCGAAGGGGGGAGGGGCCTGTTGAGGGTGTCTTTGAGAGAAGTTCGGCAAACAAACGCATCTTGCGCAGACGTCATTACGAAGACTGCCTTTGGACATGGTGCTTCGGTCGAAGTGGCCAGTCTTCGAGTTGCACGAAGCCTACTGTACTTGCATTGCCGGCTATGCGGATTCAGCAGCTTGCAGGCAGCATTTGTGAAGCGGTTGTGAGGCTGAGCTCCATGCACTCAGAGAGCGAGAGATGGCGTTTGCCTGAGTTGAGGGCGACAAATCCGTTCGAGGATCCTTGCACCTTTAATGAAGCTTGTTGAGGCCGCGCGGCTATCCTTGACGTGCGCCTAGGCTGTCACAGCACAGGATCAGCACAGTCCATTCTGTGACTTGCGACTCGTGACAGTGTCGTCCCCACGGGCTTTGTTCAGCGGTGCTCACATCGTGGCGAAGAACGCGTGGCAAGGGTGGTCGAGTTCCTTGCACCACATGACGCTCTTCATCTTTCGAAGTCTGCATCACGAAGACGGCGGGTCATGCGGCCCCTATTGGCACAACAAGGCACTTTGGCAAGTTGATCATGCAGAAGGATCCTGAACACGAGTCCTGTGCATTAGGGAGAACGAATCTGGTGGCTCTCAACTTCGGCTCTGTGATATGCCTGACATGCCAAGTTCATAGACTGTACTGCAATCGCTGCATGCGCCGTCTGCAAAAAGAGTCCCCGTGCAGTGCAGCGCTCCGGTATTTCTCGATTGCCGGGCTACGTGCAACGGGGCAGCAGAAACCGAGCAAATTCTCTTGAGACCCTGAAGCATTCTTTGCCCAAGCTTTCTACGACTACAGGTCACCCCGACATTGCCACACAATGTCGTCTTTCTTCCAGCTTTCCGTGGTTACTTTCGTCATCTGCTGCGGCGCAGATCGGCCAAAAGACTTTGCTGCTATTCTGGACGAGTTAACAGGTCCAGTTGCCAGGGCAAGCTGCGTAGAGTCCATGTTGGACAGCATCGAGGGAAGCATGGGTATCAAAACCCGGCACTGGATTGAAGGGCAAGTTCCCAGTTTCGAAGCAGCTCTGCAACCTCTGTTCACGTCACTGCCCACTCAAGGGCAGCCAGGGCAGCTGAGCCAGCGAGTGGCGATGTACGCATTACATCGAGTGTTCGTGGACGAACGAGGCTGGTTCCTGCACAGCCTGGAAGAGCACAGCCTGCACGGTGCTGCTCCGCTTCCTCCTATTACCAGTATTCTCCAGAATCAGATTCCATCCAATGCCGAGCAGGCATTCCAGGCATGTTTCCAGAATGGTGTCTACATGAAGGAGCTCGCGGTTTTGGCAGCAACCCTTGACAACCTCGTACACCAGGAAGTACTCGCACGCACCATGTCCGTGTTCAAAGCGAACAAGCTCCCCCTCTTCGGAAGTGTTCGCCTTGACCAGATGGACAACGCGCTCGAGCAGGTACCTGCCTGGAATCGCTTGCGTGAGTTGCTGTTGTGAAATCAAGAGTTGACGGGAAGCATGTGAAGCCTAGGTTATGATGAGCTACATCCTCGAGGAAGGCGGGTCAGCCTCTGCTTTTGAGGCTTATGTGTCCGGGAATCTTAGCATATCGGACAGATATCCGAATTGGGCAGATCTGCAGCGCTTTCTACATCACATTGAAGGTGTTGTGATGCCGGCCAAATCAACCCATCTCAAGTTCGATGATTTGTCAAACCTCATACATGAGCTTCAAGTGCACTTTGGTCGCTGGCAAGACGGCGAATGCCAAGAGCAGATGCGTGAGCTTCGCAAGATGGAGATCGAAGAGTGTCCCGGGCATGTGAATCTGAGAGACTTTTATGCCGCCAACCTGTACCATAACAAGTGGCAGTTCAGCGAGAGTGCCGACTACCTCCGGGTCCTGGGTGCGCTCGAAGAAAGCGAACCAGACAGTCCAAGAGTCATTATGTCGAACTATGTCCAGGGGCCCAACAATTGTGTAGCATCCTCTCGCTTCTATTCGCAGTGTTGCATGAATCCGTGCTCCAGTCATCTTTCCAGCCTCGAAAAGGCAGTTGGCGGGTCAGAGATCTCTCCAGAGCAGCTTAAATCGGCTGTTTTGACGGTACTGCCTAAGCCGGAAGCCTCAGAATCTGAGCTCTGGGATCGACTTCGGAAGATTGCGCGTGACGGCAAAGTGGCACTGCATGGATCCTCCTTTGCAGAGTGGCTTCATTGGGCCTATCCTCGAGACTGCCCAGCCGTGACGGGTGCTCCAAGTGCTTGGCAAGAGAAGCCAACCGAATATACTTCGAGGACTGGACAGCCTACCGACCTTCCAGAAGACGAAATGAGGAGCTTCGTGGAACAGGGACCGAAGCGAGCTAGCCAGTGCCGTTTGAAGTGGCAGGTCCCTGGTGAGTCCTGGGATGAATTGGAAATGGAGAAGCGCTCTACCGAAAGGTTGCTGCTGGCTACTCAAGAGCAAGTCATACAAATCTTGCGACCGTCGACCTCGATTGCAGCAGGAGCCGCGGTGGTAGCTGCTGTGACGTTGTTTGCACTGTGGCTACGACCACGTCCGTCGTGCAACGCGCCGCCCTCTGACTTGCTTGTCACTCACTCCTCTCAATAGCATCGACGGTCACCAGGATCGCAGTACCACAGCACCCCCGTGGCGAGAAGCTGGAAACCGCCTTGCAACGTGCATTGTGCCTTTAGCTGTTAGGTGACATTGACAGTGACGTGCATCGTCTCGAATTCTACAACGACAACTTTGGCTCGAACAGCTGCAGCTGTGCAGGTACTCCAGAAATGGACTGAAGCATTGCAATCAAGTGTAGTGTCCAATGTGCATCTCGTCGCAGAGAGATTTCTATCGCATCAGACTATGCCATGCACTCGAGTTGCCAGGGCTCAGCCCGAAGCTCCTACAGCAAACCACACCACCCAGCAAACTCAGCAAACCCTGGAACAACTCGCGGTTTGAAGCTGCCTGGGCTCTGCGTCAAAGGCACCATGCTGAAGGCAGCCTGTCGTCAAAGGCTCGTCTGTCACCCTGGCAGGCCACTCGGTTTAAAATCGAGCAGAGCCGGCGATGTCGGAGCACAGCAGGCGGGGCTTGGGCGGCTTCCCGCTTCACCCGAGTCTTTGCCATGCACGCAGGAGAAAGATCACCTTCACCAGGCAGTGCTGTCAGTATACTGTCGCCAAATCGCGCAAAGTGCAACACCGAGCACTAAAGTCTGTGCGAAGGAACGCTTCCCCGGCTGTGGATCCTCCCGCAGTCAATGAGGGACAGGGAGGCTATCCGAACCGCAGCGGCCTCAACTCTGCACCCACAGTTTCGGCCTTGGGATGTTGCCTTGCACATATTACCAGATGATGCGTTCAACTGTTCGAACGCCAATACTCATGGTCATTCAGCTAGCCCAGTGTCTTGCCGAGGTGTCAGCACGACCAGGTTTACACTAGCGACGTGGTTCTTGGCCCAGCTTCCCTGCTCGTCCGCAAGCTCTTGCGCAACGTGCAACACGAGGCTTCCAAAGTCGCTCTTTGCACAGTTCCAGCGTGTGGACGGGACCTCAGCTGCCAGCAAAACCCTTGTCACACCTTCGTAGGCCTGAGAGTCTCTCGGCGATCTGACCGTATTTTGTGTCATGATGTGTCATGATGGCATATGTCGGAATTGTAGGCTCTACATTGTACGTATATGGCTGCTGTCCTGCTCGAGAAGCCTGCCTGGCTCTTTGAGTTGGTGCGGGCGGGACCTCTCCCCAGGCCAACATCTACTTCCTCTTCGTGAGTGTCATCGTCTGCATTCCAGACGGTCCGATGGCATGGCACGGGGCTTGGACTGTACTGAAGCTTGGTGCTGCGTGCTGTGTTGCTTTGGCTTTGGGCCAGGCCGGCAACCGTGCTGACCTTCTTGGGAGTCCTGCTCTGGACTGCCTTGAAGGACCTTCTTGCATCAACTTCCCTGACGGTTCAATGACTCAGTGTTGTTTGCCTTGCTTCTCATAGACCTTGCGGAGCGCCTGGCAGCAGCTGCAGCTGTGACGGTCAGGACCTCTACGAAGACAGAAGACGGAAACGCGATGATGATGCAGAAAATTTGCGGAGGTCCGACCGCTCGGGTCCTCAAGTCTGCAAATGCTGAAAGCACGTGTCTTCCTGGCCTGCAGATGTATGCGATACAATGCACGGAGTTGCAGCTTCGAGGAGGCCTGGTGCCTCAACCCTGGCAGCTTCTGACTTCTGCCGTGCATCTCAAGTTGAGTGTCTGGTGCGGAGTACTCCCGTGCCGGAAACCTGCACGAATAATTTCGGGATTGAGTCTTCAATGTGGTGACATACAGTAGTTCAACATGAAATTGCATAAACGTTAACGAATCCCATTCTTGAAACAAGGTTCCATTCCAGTCATGGTCGGACAAACTGAGGAAGCAGAAATCATGGCAGGGTCATGCATAAACGAGGTGCAGCAGACAAGACCTCGATAGATTCTGCGACGCAGTACATTGTCACGTGGCGCGTGTGTGGTGGAGTCTCGGCAGTTTGCAAAAACCACTCCACGAGCTTTCGTTTCCATGTGCCTGACTTTCTGTGCAGCACCAGCAGCACGGAAATATGTAAATGTCGTTTGTTGAATTTCGCACACGATTGAGTCAAGCTGCAGCCTGTACCAGGTTAACTGGAAGGATGTGCTTGCTGGTGACATCCTGCTTAGCTTTGCTGACGAGGCGCGGCTTCCGTTCCTTGTCTTGCTGATCCACAGTACACCATTGGTGTTATAGCCTCGTACTTGTAAGAGATTTCACAGGATTGCATACCCAGGCCTTCAGATGCGAGGGGTGCGCGCAGGATTGAAGCCGATTGTTGGACCTGTAGCACTTCGTCGCAGGCATTTCCAGCCGATGTGCTGCTTGTGCGAGCGGCTGGAGGGCAGGCGGCTGCATAATGGTGTCTCTCAGTAGCCCTAGCAGACGTCTGCGAGGCATTCATCTCAACGGTGAACTTAGATGGTGAGACCAACCTCAAGGCTGAGCTGACAGAAACGGGGACCAAGACTAGGCTCGACGGGCTCGAATTTGAGATGCATGGTGCATCAGGAACGACGTGCCGCGGACCTGCTGTCTGCCATCACCGACATGCCTGAGGCAGTAGAATCGGGAATCGGGACGGACTCAAAAGCAACCTCAAGCGCTCCCCTGGCTGTGAAGGCAGGGCAGGACGTGCCACGCAGCAAACTCGGACATACACGGCAGAAGCCACTGCGGAAGCGCCTGTCTAAGTCTCTGTGTGCCCAGGAGGGGAACAGGCACGTGAGCAGGTCTTGCAAATGGTCATGCGCTCGGAATCACACTTCCCTGACCGTCTGAAGCGACTGAAGTACCGCCAGAATGTTGTCAGATCTAACTTTGAATGAATTGTTGTGGCTCAAGCCTAGCGTGCTGGATTTTGCTTGATGTGCCAGCATCGAATTAGTTGACGCCCCTCTACAGCAGGTGGTGATCTAGGCCCGCACGGTGATCGCGCGCAGCTTCAGAGAAAGAGAGAGTGAGTCTCCCCTCAAGCCTGGCGAAAGAAAGACAGAGAGAGCGAGTCCTATCCAGTGGCGACTGCTACTTCCCTTGGCTGTGTGGAAGAAGAGTCCTATCCAGTGCACGCACGCGGGGGGAACGTTTGGCGCCCTTGTTGTTTGTATGGAAAAAGAAGAACTCCTCCGCTTGACTCGTGCAGGATGCACCCGTACTCCTTGCACATACACGAGCGGTCCGGATCTGAGAAGGGAATCCTTTAGGGGCAACACGTCAACAGGCTCAGTGGGTTGCAGCCAAATTCCTGAATCCTGAAAGCAACAAAGCCACAGAGCATGCATGCATGATACTTGCACATAAATTCAACGAAGACACAAACAAACAAAAAATGCAAAACGCAAATCAACAAGCACATAAGAGAATTCCAGCATATGCTAGCCCCCAAACACTCATGTTTGAAACGTTTTGATACCATATAACCTGACTCAGAGACATGTTTCAACTTGCCAAGGCAGAATCGCAGTGCTGAGTCTTGCACAGAACCCTCTTCCTCATACATGCGTCAATCCGTCACAACAGATACGCATACATGTTTCAGCCAATCCAAGCTGAATGATAGCGGCCAGTATTGCCTACAATCTACTCCATCATGTACGTTTCAACACATCAGGACAGAACAATAGTGCTAGGAACGGTTACAACCCTCTGATAATTACACATTTTTGCCTTCATCATGATAGCAACTTGAATGAAGACCAGTAGAAAATAGCAAGGGTGATGCATCTCATGATGATCGTACTAGTCGAGGTTCCGAACTAGGTTACAATGGTGATGCATGCACGTCAAAAGTAAGATGACAATACTAGCTGACGCGCTGTTTTCCTTCCTAGCCCCCTAGCAATGCACCTGAGAACAACAAGGCTTTAACTCACCTTGCTGTGAGTGCTCATGCCACCCATCCACCCATCCACCCATCGGTCCATCCATTCATCTGAAGTGCCAAGGCCGCTAACGCTCGTCAAGTTCAACTATGATGGCCCGCCTGGCAGCATCTACGCTTGTGCACAGTCGTTGCAGCAGGGTGTACATGGTGAATCTATGCGGTCTAGAATGAGGCGACTTCTTCATCACATGCGGAAAAGATGGCGAAGTGAATCTCATTAGAACTGAGACCTGCGAACGAGTTGGGACGCCCCTCGGTTGCAAACAGCTGCAAGGACTCTTGGGCATTTCAGCCCCGCTCCTTCCGACAGCCGGCCTTCAAACCGGACCTTGACGAAGTCTTGTCGGTTCAGGTACAATCCTCCCGGCGAGAAGGCTGGTGCAGTTTTTGCTGTGGATGTGACGATGGACAGCACGTATGTGGTTACGGCCAATGCAGATGGATTCTTTCGCTGCAATTCGCAGTTTGTTTTTTGCAGCTTTATACAGACTGCCGCTTGCCCCGATATGATTTGTCCCATCCTCTGCTGGGAAGCTACAGGAAAGCTGTGCTTCTACACCTTCAAGGCGACGGGGAGTGCAGCATGGTATTGCACTCCAGAGCCGCGTCACGTGCCGTCTTGAGGGGGAGCACGTCTCTGCCATCAACCATGGTGGTGTCTTGAAGTACGTCGAATGGAACCTGCAACTAGCTTGCAGCACGCGAACGGAAATCGCAGGCTTGTTCTCGTTCAAGCTGTCCGACGATGCAAAAGAGACAAACTTGAAACGTAAGGAAGCCGGGCGATCAAAACATGGTGTGCACATGCAATGCCACTTGGACTTTCACGCGATCCGCACAGGGCTTGTCGAGAAGTGACTGTCCAGGCAGCAGGCAGCTTTCTGACAGATGCGTCACTGTCGCTGCGAGGACAAATTCAAGAGTCAATCAGAAGGCTTGGTTCCAAACAGGATTATGATCTGGTCCTTCGATCCTCCTCGGCGAATCCTGTCCATCGATGACCAGCTTCCTATGAAGGCCACGAAAGTCACTGGCCAGAATTCGTTGAAGCTGAGTCAGTAGTCAGTTGAATCACAAGCCTTTTGTCGGCATCAGGGTCTGTGTCGGCTGTTGTTGTCGCTCCTGCAGTAAGGTCAAGTGGGGAGCTTTCGATGAAACACTAGCTTCTGTGTTGCACAGAAGAAGCGTGCCTGTTGCACTTAGCCACACAACAGCAAGCTGAACGTTTCCTTTCAACGTGTCACATTAAGGTCTCCATTTTTGAGGAAGGAACTGTGATCGTATGGGACTCCTCGGACGGAAGGCAGCTGCAGCTCATTCAGGCACACCAGATGGCCGTCACAAGCAGCTTGGCAGTGCAGCGGGTGTAAGTGAAACATTGGCGTTGGCATCAGCATGCCTGGTGTAGGTTCTTCGGCTTGGGTTGTCTTGTCGCAGCACGCAAGCACGTCAAACAGCTCGCGGCGGTCCTGACCCACACAGAGTTTGTCGCTCCCACAAGTCTTTTTCTGCCTGCATTGCTATTTTATGATGAGGTGGATGGTGTGATCTTGATGGTGTGTCGGTTGATGTCTCGTCTAGGGCAAGAGATCATGTACGTGCATCGTAAATAGCCCGCTAGCGACTTGCAACATTTTGTCGGCCTCATGCACTGATTGAAGCAAGCATGAGGCTGGAGACTCTGCGGGCTGTTAGGCATAGCTTTAGTGTCTGTGTGTGTGTGGCCACTAAATTTTAAATTGCACTGATGCTTGTAGCATGCAGGGGGCGCAGGGTCCTTCACTGGTGCCTCAGCCAAACAAGACCGCAAGCGCAAGGACGTGTAACCCGTAAACGTACCTGCGGCATCGTGGAGTACCTGGGCATGTTGACGACAGCTGGTATCCATTAGAGGATTGGACTCTATTCTCCAGTCCACAGGCCAGAGGACAAGCAAGCCCAGACAATGACGCGGACTTACAGGGCCAAGAACCACAGCGCATGAAGAAGCCCCGACGCGACGACAACTAAGGTCGTCGGGATCGCCTACAACATCTTCAGGAAGCGGAAATAACACAGAAAACTCCAGTGTGTGTGTGTGTGTGTGCGTGCGTGCGCGCGCATGCCTGTGCGAGTGCGCGCATGCGTGCGACATCGGCGAGAGCGTGGTTCGTCACACCGGTTTGGGAGGTCCCATACGGGGCTACCTGCAGCTTCAAGGTATGAAATTCGCTGCGGCAGGAGATCCGTGATACATTTTGGTTTCGATGAACTGTAGCTGTTGTCGGAAGTGCGGGGGCGAGGCTTCTTTGCCACGGGCGGATAGAAGTTTCTCATGTCGCGTGTCGCTGTCCTTGGTGGCCCGGTCGACATGACGTACACCTCTCCGCATGGTAGTCGGATCAAATTAGGTCCTTTCTGCTAAGCATAGAGCTTCACAGCGCGGCTCATGCCCTAGAAGTTTTGCAATCTGGCCTTCATAATCATCGGGATCTTCATCTTCATCTTAACATCTGCAGACCAGTCAACCGCATGAAAGGAGCAATCTCACCGCTAGTTAGTATCCTAAGATGGAAATTCAACCCTCTCCCTGCCTGAATTTCCCATGAAGTCTTCCGAAATTCCCTCACGCTCTGAGTCCTGAGCTTGTTTCTTCATGCTTCTTCCGACATTCCCTCCTTGCGGTCAGGTCCTGACCGTGACCCCCACCGCCCGACATCAATCAGATTAGGTTGCATCATCTCGTACCCCTGTCGAAGTGCTCGACATGTACTGGTAGCCAGTGTCTCTTGCAAGATACATTGTACTGTCTCGAAGCTGCGAGGGTGCCAACACACCTTAGCCTTGGGAATCTCTTGCTTACATGTATAACCAGTTGCAAGTTGTTCTGCCGAGGCATGAATTTCACGGAAGACAGAATGATCATGGCGACCTGCTCCAAGGATTTGTTTTGTGCAGTAGAGTCACTGTGCGTGTGGATATATGTTCCAATTGGTGTCGTATTTGGCTAAGTGGAGGGCGGACGGACCTATACGGGATGCGGCGAGACTTTGCCATTGTGTTGACACGATGTGTCATGACCTTTGTTGGTCTCCGCCGATTTGCGGTGCGAGGACGCTACAGCGAAGCTGTGGACGCTGGATGATTACGAATGCATCAAAGAGTCCGGCGCTTGCGTGTAGTTGCAAGCACCCATTTCTGTGTAGGAGCTGGGCTTCTCAGGTACAAGACAGACAGACCATTGAACGATGTCGCCATCTCACCTTTGTACTGCTCGGAGAATGCCAGCCGGATTAAATGGATGCTAAATGCCAGTGTTAGGTAGCTGTTGCGTGGCCAGAACATGTGACCGTGCTGAGTTTCTGAGTGGGCATGTGACGTCCCTGCCAGAACTGCAAGATGCACTTGCTGATGGGCGGCGGGCAGGATGCAAAGGAGTGCAGGGTTTGGTCCTTGCGGGTTGTTACCGGGAAGCCGATTTCAGTTTTCATCACAGGAAAATCTAAAGACAACAATCGTGCAACGAGGATGTAGCAGTCTCTGGGGCCAGCGGCGCTTTCGAGGCACATTGCCAATCCGAGCGGGGCACCATGGAATTGTCATGAAATATCTTGAGATGCTGGCGAGGCTTTGCTGTGGCATATGGTCTACGAGGAGGAGATTGGATCTGTGAAAGGACATATAGGTCCATTGACTCTTGGCGATTTCTGGACAGAACGTAGACGTCCAGTGTGCTGTGTGATGTTGTAACTGTTTTTCTGCCTCAGGAACTCGATAGCATGGTTCCGAGACGGCGCCGGTTTCGTGACTGGCGGCGAGGATGGCTACGTTAGAGTCCATCACTTTGACAAGGACTACTTCACCGCGAAAAAATTTGAGTAAGCAGCTCGCGTGTCACCATGTTTCTCAGCAATGTGTAAGACTGGCGCAACAGGTTTACCAGCTTCGTTAGCAAAAAGGGGTCCCAATGCCGAACGCCAACTACCTGCATTTCATTTCACGGCAGATACCTTGCACTCTGGTAGCAAACTGGCACCTCCACAGGCCTGCATGACCGCAAAGCATTTGCAAGAGGAGGGCTTGCAGGCTGGCTGACAAAATCTCGAACTGGCTATGGATCAAATTCTTTATGCTCGCCAGGTGGAGCTGGATGTGCCTAAGGCAGTCCTTACTGATATGGATGGGTGCAGCACTTAGTCTCTGCCTACAAACATGCGCTGCTTTGTTCTGGAAGCCGGCACGACAAGGTCGCTCGAACTGAAGAGCGCATCGTCAACGGCGCAAGCTAAGATGCAAGAGGTGGAGGCCACTGGAAACACATGACCTGTCATGAGCAGCATGGGAGTTCAACTGTTTGAAAACTCGACAGTTCGTCGCTGCGTTTCTGCGGCATGCGACAGGTCAAAATTCCATGCAAGCTTGGCTACGAACTTTTCGTGCCGCGCGGGTGCGTCCTTCGAAATACATTGTGCGCCCTGATCGTGCTTTCCATTGATAGCGGTGCCCTTGCGACGTGCCAACATAGTCTGGATTCTGCCCCGTTCTGCCCTTCAACGCACTGTCTCGGCCTGCGCAAGCCCTGAGTGCTTGCATGTGGAGGTATGTTATCTCAATAGCCGCATTCTGTGGACCACATACAAAAACAAGGCCGGCCCACACTTTGCCATGGCAAAGTGTGATTGTGTTGTATGGTAAATGCTGGCAGGATGAATGCAGCGCAAGCAGTGGGCAAGGCGCTGGTTCTGCCAACATGACGGGGAGAATGCAGACATACGATGTCTTCGCTGCTGTTCAGCGTAAGCTACTGCGCGATTTGCACACAGGTCTCGAACATGCAGGTGTACCTGAACCGCGGAGTCCAGGATGGTTTGCACATTTCTTGCACCTGTGCCACAAGCTTGCAGTAGAAGAATTTGCGTGCCGTGTCTGCTGGCCCCAGTGGTTGCAGCCTGCAGGGCCTGGTAGTTGCGCTCGCATTGTGGTGCACCTACTGCACCATCGCAGGGGAAGTGCAGGCTGCGAAGATCCCATGTACTGTAACACAGCAATTTGTCTGCTGGAGCTTTGACCAGGGCGAGACCGAAAAGCATTGGTTCCTGCGCTTCCTCTTCTACTGGACACCGCATTTCCCTCTGGCTCTGTCAGGCGTGCTTTCTTAATGCTTTGTGCTGTGCAGGATCATCCTCTATCAGATCATCCCCGTGAGCCTTTACGTTTGCTTTGAGATTGTCAGACCCCGATTTGTTGAGGAAGGCGTATCTTGATGTAGCTGTTGCCGGATGTCATCCTGGACCGAGATCAAGCTCTCTCTGGCGTTCCAGATCAACAGGGATCCCAGCATGGTGGACCTGAGGATGCCATGTTGCCACTTTTGCTACTTTGGTCTGACTTGCAAGTGACGCTGACAATGTAAAGGCACGCAGCAAGAGCTCTGCATTGCTCTGCTTTTGAGAGGACGCAGCAGCCTGCAACGGCCAGAACAGCTGATTTGGTCGAAGAAATGGGCCAGGCTTGTTCCTTTTGGCCTGCTGGTCAACTTGTGTCCGCACCAGAGCTTCGTTGTCCGACAGGTGAATTTCGTGTTTTCAGATAAGACTGGCACCCTCACAGAAAACGAGATGGTTTTTGCACACTGTTGTGCCTGAGCCTTAAACGGCCGCAGGGTGGGAATGCAGCTGCGGAGCAGTACGGGTGTGCCGTCCACAGCGGTCCTGTTATCCTCTCAAGGTTGGTGGAAAAGATCTCGGAGACTTCCGAAAAGGTGGAAAGCTAGATATACAGGAGGCAGTCCGGGAGTAATGGAAGAGAGCGATGTGCACTCGTAAATTTTCCTCCGCAAGGAGGCCGTTGGTGTGGCTGAAGCGAAGAGAGTGCTTGCAGATCCTGCCGACCCACTGCACTCCGAGGAGCACGGCATGACACTGCAAGAAGTGTTTGACCTGCTCTGTGACTCGGACGCTCGCTGCGATTGGAGGCGCTCTGGTTTTTCCTGAACCTCGCCACCAACCACTCCGTGCAGGTGTGTGGAGACATTGGCAGTAGGAGTGAGAGCTCCGAACACAGAGATTTCTGCTGTGACGAAGGTTGAGACAGGGGCGAACGGCAAGAAGACCTTTGAAGGGAGTTCCGCTGACGAGGCGCACCTGGGGCAGCCCGCTTGCCTCATGGTTGAATGAATAAACCGGCTTTCGGCTTTCGCTCAGCACAGATTTACTGGAATTAAGATTGTCAACAGTCTCACGCCAGGTAAGGTCTGGACAGGGGACCTGTCTAATAGAGTCTAACAGCCTTCGTGTTGTCGCTGTCTGTCATCCACACTTTGTGGCGAAGCCTGCCACTTGCTACTGGCAATGCCGAGACAAGGTGGCATCTGTCTGCACTGACCACAGCTGCAGTAAACTGACGAGTCAGCAACCTGCAAGCTAAAACAGGGTAACTCAGCGTAGCTTTCGAGCGGCGCCGAATCATGCATGTTGTTGAATGGTCGACGGCCGCTATTTGTGAAGCGCCGCCCTGCCGCCTCAATAAGATCTTCAACGACAATCAGGAAGAGCTATTCAAACGACGGTTTCTTGACGCTGCTGCTGCCAGACTCGGTTGCCTCACTTCCGCCGCATGTTTGGAATCGTGTTGAACACCCAAGAAGTGCCGACCCAGACCACCCTAACCGGAGCTTGCACAACCTAACAGACGTGACCAGGTTCGTGTTTGTGCCCCTGGTCAGCATTCTCTAGGTTGTGCACAGGATATTGCTACATGAGCATGTTTTGCACTCGAACGGTCGCATGCAAGAGACGGACACTTCGGCACCTTGCCGGGTCGCATCCCGTACCAAGAAGCGTGTTGACACGCGGTCCTTTCTACAAGCCTGCCATCGAGGTGACCTGAATGTCAGTGGCATGCTGCTATTGGCCTCATCTCATCGCAGGTTGCAGAAGCCTGTTTTACTTGCTGTTCTTGCGTTGTGAGAAGTGTTGTGCGTCCAAGGCTCAGAGGCAGGAGACCGAAACGAGAATATCATTGAGAGCTGAAGGAATACTTGTGCTCAGACTTATGTCTGACTTCACTACGATTCCCAATTTGAAACCTCGAGTCCGAGTTGAACAACCACTTGTCGTCGACTTGGCCATCAAGCATTGGCGATTTGCAGGTGGCTTTTGTGGATGCCGCTAATGCGGTAGGCCGGGGACCTAAAGCTTCGGTTCGTTTGGTGAGAGACGCATCTGTTGCGCTTCGTTGCACTTCGAAGCCTCGAGCACCTGCAAGGCGTGACCTTCGCCTCCCGCACGCGGCTAGCTGGAACGAGCCATACAGCCCGACTCCTAACTCCTAGATCTTTTTCGCACAGATCCGCAAACCATTGTATGCGCTTTCCTGCATGAGCCATGACCAAGCTGATCAAGGAACTCGTCGTGAAAGGACCAGGGCCGCAAGAATTCACCTTCACAAACGTTTGCCCGAGGCTCAGCCAAGCTTGAAACGTGTCCGCGGCCTCCACTGTTCATGCAGTGTAGTGTAGAAAACATCATGAACTGAGGCGAGATACCTTTCACTTCGGATAGAAAGCGCATGAGTGTGATTGTGAAGCACGTCGGCTCGCGACTGAGCTCTGGAAACGCCCAGCACGGGATCGTTGCTTGATGTCTTCGCAATCCGACATTCATGACTTGCACTGAGCTGCCAGGCGAGTACTGGTGCATGTGCAAAGGGGCCGACAACATCATGGGGCGGGAGCCTGGGAATGCTGCAAGACTAGCAACAATCACAAGATGCTTTTGCAGATTCGTGTTTTGTAGTCGCCGTTTGGTTGGGTGTGAGGCCCTTGTGCTCCCGCCCACTGGACGGCGGTGCTCTCAGTCTTGAGAGCCTGTGTGTTTTCCTCATCGGCGAGGAAGATGTGAACCACTACGCACTTGAGGCACGCTTGGTGAGAGTTTGACCCAGTACTCCAAGCTGGGCCTGCGAACTCTTGTTGTGCCTTGGATGACATCGGACGATTCTGTGCTCTTCGCTTCCCTCCCTTCGTACATACGCCTTTGCATATCTCCCTCCCAGGAAGGTCTAACCCTTCTTCATCAACTGCTGGCGGTTCTCTCAACCAATATTCTTTCAACTCCGGTTCCTTCTGCCACTGTAGGTTTGGGGCTTTAGGGTTTGGGGTTGAGGGATGGGGCGAATTGAAGGCATCTTGGAGAAAAAATTGAAAAACTTGTTTGCGACCCTTAAGCACCCGAGAAAAAAGTTCTGAGGCGCTTCTCTTCTTTTCATTTGTTCCCCCGTTTATTCTTCCTGGTTATTGCTGATGCTGATGCTGCTACAACAACAACTACTACTACTACTACGACGACGACTACTACTACTACTACTCCTGCTACTACTACGACTACTACTATTATACTACTACTACTACTACTACTACTACTACTACTACTACTACTACTACTACTACTACTACTACTACTTCTACTACTACTACTACTACTACTACTACTACTACTACTACTACTACTACTACTACTATATACTACGACGACGACTACTACTACTGCTATTGTCTGTGATACTAGCAGTAGCAGTAGTAGTAGTAGTAGTAGTAGTCGTCGTAGTAGTAGTTGTTGTTGTAGTAGTAGTTGTAATAGTAGTTGTTGTAGTTGTAGTTGTAGGAGTAGGAGTAGGAGTAGGAGGAGGACTGGACTAGGATTGGGACTTGGACGAGGACTAGGACGAGGACGTGGGCTTGGACTAGGACTGGACTAGGACTAGGACTGGAGTAGGAGTAGGGGTAGGAGGACTCGCAGTAGGAGAAGGAGCAGGAGCAGGAGCAGGAGTAGTAGTCGTAGTAGTAGCCGCAGTAGCAGCAGCAGCAGGAGTAGCAGCAGCAGGAGGAGTAGTAGTAGTAGTAGTAGTAGTAGTAGTAGTTGTCAGTAGCAGCTAGTACTGGCAGTAGCAGTAGCAGCAGTTGTAGCAGTAGTAGCAGTAGCAGCAGTTATAGTGCCGGTCGTGGAGTGCAGGTGTAGTCGTGATCATTGCTAGTACTCCCACTCCCCTGGTGATAGTCCGGGTCCTCTCTCCCCTCAGGACAGCAGAGTTAGAGGCCAACACGGTGTGCCGGTCGTCCTGTCTGCGAGATTTTAGTCGGACCCCTGGTTCTCGCCACCCCCCTCCAACAGCAACAGTAGTAGTAGTGTATGCCTGTGGTGGTTGTCGTCGTAGTAGAGGTAGCAGTAGTCGTAATCGTGCTGGGAGCTCGCCACTCCTCTGATTGTAATTCTCGCTTTCCCGCCGCAGGTACAGTAGCAGAGGCCCTACATGATGATAGTCTGACCCGGTAGGTAGCCCCACCCCTCAAAAAAGGCGAGATAACGAGTCATGCACATTGTGGTGTTCCGGTCGGTTCTCATGGAGTAGTCGTGGTAATGGCGTTGTCCAAGTCCTAGTCCTGCGAGCAACACTCGTGGTTCTTTCCCCCAGAAAAGAAACAGGGAGAGTCCGGCCTGGTGTCCTGGTCCTGCCTGCGGGTTTGCGATCCGCCCCTGGCAGAACAAGTGGTCCACACCCCGCGTAGTCGTCCACATGGTGTCCTGATCATCGTGTTCCCCTTAAGGGGACAGGAAGCGACCACGGAGGATACTGATGAGTGGTATGTAGGAAAGTATTGTCCTTGCTGTCGTTCGACTGTCCTCTAATCGTTCTGGTAGCGTTGGTTACACCGGCCGTCATCGTGCGGTCGTGTTCTGGTCGTAGTCTTCCTTGCCTAACGGTACTCGCCTTGCTGGACCTGCTGCTGCAGGTGGTGGTAGACCTCCCCGGGCCCGAAACATCAATGGCTTCGTTCACCCTCCTCCCTCTCTCTGATTCTCTCGCAGCACGATCTGCTCTAAGCGACGCTATGCTGCTTAGTGCTAGAATTGCTTTGCCTTCTGCAGATCGCCGCAAAGAAGATGGACCTGAGCTTCACCGAAGATTGGCTCAGCCGCTGGAAAGATGCGAGCCTCGAGTCCGAGGAGCCTCCGCCGTGAAGTCAGCATAGGTCTGAGATCTGGTCGGCATCAAAACACACGGAGCACGACCGGGTCCAGGTGACACACAGCTTATGGAGTTTTGGTCTCAGCCGCGAGGACCGCGAGAAGAAGCTGGCTGAAATCGCCGCCGAAGTGGAGCACTCCTTGGAGCCAGCAGGAATCACGGCCATCGAGGCGCGCGCTCGCCGCTCATCCCGGCTCTACAAAGGCATTTCAAAGGCCAGGGTGCTCATCCGCAGGACAAACTGCAAGAAGGCGTACCCGAAGCCATCGTCTCCATCAAGGCTGGGATGCTCAGAGCCTTTCTGAATCTCGTAACAGAGCTGCGGCTAGCTGCTGACCGCAACTTAAACCTGGGAATACGGCGAGGCAGCATCCATCCGGTTCTGGGTCCTGACGGGAGACAAGACGGAAACGGCGGCTCAAAACTTGGTCTACTAAGTTACTCGTGCGCACTTAGCGGCTTGGCCCAGAAGAAAAGCACCTCTGAGGTGGAGATTGCAAAATCTTGCCGCCTCTTCACCCCAAGCATGACTCTTGCTTACTTGGTGTGGCACTTGGAGAGCGCATGCTGCTGTGCCTCACGCACGCAAGCCAATAGCCACAATGCCTTCGCTGAGGTGAACTGCAGCAGCGAGCAGCAAGCGTTGAGCTTGTTGGAGGCTTCGTGCTTCGACGTTGAGGCATACCTTTTACAATCGCGGCGGATGCCTTCAGGAAGCCAAGACAAAGTTGCAAGACTTGACTGATGGAGGGCTCGTGATCGACGGTCCGTCGCAGCAATCGTTCACCATTTGCAGAGTAGCTAGTGCTTTATGTTGCCAGGTACCTTTGTTCAGCAGGTCCTGAGTTCTGCCAATGGCCGGCCGATGTTGCAAGCCTTCCGCAGATTCTGTCTTTGCAGAGACGGGCCACCTATCCCTGACCCCATCCCGTTACCGCCAGGTATGAGCTTGCGATGTCCAGCACATGTTGTGCTCGTGCCCGAGCTTCACTTGCAGAAAGCGGCAGTCCTCGGCTTTGGCCCGGGTTCCGGGGTTTGCAGCCCCGAAACGCCCGGATTCGCCATACAGGTGTGCTGCCGTCTGTCTCCACAGCAGAAACGCCGTCTGGTGGGATCCTTTGCTCGAGCTGTGTTTTTGGGCACCGCTGTGCATGGCGTTGCATGCAAGGTGGAGTTGGTGAAGGACATGAACAGGAGCCTTGGCATAGTTCGTATTGATAGTCTATGCCCGCTGCAATGAAAAAACTTAAACTACTTGGCAGTGATGCGAACAACAGAGAGTGATGGGAACCCCTGGCTCAGGACCGGAATTACCTTGGCAGTTGGCGACGGGGCGAATGACGTGCCGATGATTCAGGGTGCCCATGTCGGGATAGGCGGGATGTTGTATGGATCCTTCATCTCGTGGCAGAAACAGTAGCAGTGTTCGAAGTTTGTGCATCCACCGAGGCATCCGCGGCAAAGAAGGCAATCAGGCCGTGCAGGCCACGGAGTTGTGCAAGTCTTTGTCTCTCCATGCCTGATGCGACAAGTCTGACCAAACAAATCAAATCACTTGGCGATGGGTTCCTGAATCATTCAACCGTGACATTGTGTAAACGTATACCTGTTCTGGTAGTGTGGCTACTCAGTACAGTGGCGGATCACATCGAGGCGCGATCGGACCGTAGTGCCACAATGAGAAGGGGTTCGTAACCGGGAGTGTGAGCTTGCTTTCATGCCCGCGCTTCAGCCACTGCTTTGACTGAAAGCATTCCGGGCAGCCCTTTCTTGTTGCTTCAACCTGTTGTATGAAATGCTCCATGTGCACGCATGGTCGCACTTTCTCCCTTCTTGACTACGCTTTCGTCAGTCTCGCGTGCGTTTAAGAACTTCCCGTTAGAGGGGGGCGCAATTCGCGCGAGCCTGTACCGTAAAAGTGAGCGCTGGGTGGGAGCACCAATGTCGAAGAAGCCAACTGAGCACAAAGAACAGAATCAGATTCGCTTAGATTCAGATGTTGCCCGGCAAAGAAGACGATGGCCGCTTTAATTTATCGGCCAGCATCTTTTGAAAGAGACACCCAGCATTCCGCAGAATTTGCCGCGGCAACCGCTGCCGTGTGCATTGCCGAAAGTGGTAACGCAAAGGTGGCGGAAGGTTGAATGAACACAGTTCAGGCCTGAATGAAATTTCTCTAGTTTCGCTGGAAGTGCTTCATGTTCCTACTGTATCCGGTCGAGAATCACATCCGAGGACATCTGCTCTGCTCTATTGAAAGAAAATCAGCCGTGTCTGGAATTTGTGAGGCACTTCCTAGGCAAGAAGAAGCAACGTGGCTAAGAGGTGCAGAGCCCTTTTAGCCTCATTCTTCTTCTTCCATCAGAAGGCTAGCTGGAGCTTGCGCGACGTCCTCGCAATGAGTTGATGCACGTTTTTGAACACACCAGTTGGTCTTGGCTGTCTTAGCTTAGGGGTGTGCCAGCCGTCGTCTCTTAGCATCTCTCGGCTCTGGGGCAGCCCTTGAAACGTTTCAGGTCGTGGGCTGCCGGATGATAAGTAGTGATCTCTTGGGCATCTTGGGGCCTAGGGCTGAGGACTTGTCAATCCGCTGCCGGTGTTTCGTTTCTAACGTCTTTGCGCCTGCAGTCCTTGAAGCATTTCAGATTTAGGGTCTAAGGTTTAGCAGCCACCATCATGGTCTTCCGGCTTTAAGGTCGTTATGCCCCAGCTCCCTTGAAGGGTTTGGGATTTAGGAGTGAGTTTGAGGGTCACTGCTTGGTCAAATCCTGTGGATGTCGGATTCAAGGAGGTGTGGTTGCGAGGCGGTATCGAGCATAAGGTTGGGCCAGGTTCTGAGAAAGGAAGTGGTGGGGTAATGGCGGTGTCGCACAGGCAGGTCATTCGACTCCAGGCGTTTGGGTTGGGGGGTGGGGTGGGTTGCAGAAACCTGGATCTTGTCAGTCGGACTGACCAATTTTTGGCTTAAACGGGCAACTCTTTGGAACAAGTTCGGCGGCCAAGACTTCTGGCTCTAAGTGCATCAAGATCATCAAAGGTGATGCGGCCTTCTTAGCTTAGTGTGCAGGTTGGACAATAAAAAAGAACCTTCCCGGCATGTCTACACGAAAATACATAATTACGGGAGGTTCCGAAGCCTTTGCAAACCCTTGGCCCCTCAATATGTCCCAGGCGCGAAAGCGAGGACATCAAAGCAAAAATGATGCACTCTAACTGCCAACGAAGACGGGCTAGTACAAACATTGAAACCCGAATGCCATGAGGATGGCCCGCAAACCAATGACAGCCCCAAACCCACCGTAGCCTTAACCCCAAGATCTGAAAATGCTTCAAGGACTGTGAGCTCACAGGCCTTGAACCCTGAACAATCCTGCACACCATGAAACCATATTGATGGTTGGCAGCTAGTCACCAAACCTTGACAACGCTCTTCCAGTCCACATCCCTCCTCGGTGGACCCTCGGCACCTCCACACGGCCGACCCTTCGGGTCGGCGTGCCACCTGCCGCCTCCCGCCTGCCCGGCTCCGGCTGTTCTAAGACACACGCTGCGTCCAAACGACGACACGGAATGGTTCAACGTCGCTTCGGAAGGCTTTATGCCACATGTGCATTCAGATAGGTTGGTCGCCGGGACCATGTGCTACGGTCTTCATCGTCGACAAGTCTGCGTGCAGAGGGCCGGTGCAAAGCTTGGCTTGTCAAAGCAAGCCAACCAATGTGCCGACTGCGACTAAGATCTGGGTCACGGGCTACACTTGTATCAAGGTGTTTGTTTTGCTTCCTACCAGAAACCAAGCAGCATGACAGCGTCATTGAGTTGTAAACGACGTTTCACAGTAGCAGCGAACAAGTGCTGATCCTCTCAGAGCTGTCTCGTTTGACAGGCCAGTGATGTGGCAATTTCGCAGTTTCGCTTCCTGGTCCCGCTGTTGTACTGCCACGGCACGGGCCTGAGCATCGCAGCCTTCTACCACCCAGGCGGACCTTGTCAACACAGCAAAGCCATAGACTCCCTTTCACAGTTCAGAGAGTTGCCAAGTGTCTCGGACTCGTGAGTGGAGTTCTGGCAACTCTGCCGAGTATGCTCAACATGACTGGCTGGGCCTCATGTGTAGTCCAGTGCGCGGCCCTTTGGTTTCGAGGAAGACGGGCATACCGCCGTGTGGCCACATTCATCTGCTACATGTTCTACAAGCACACCACTTTGGCTGTGGGCGACATTTTCTACGCACATCAGATTGGGCCAGCATCCCAGAACACATCTTCACATGCCTTGCATGTGCTGATGTCACCAGTCTCCAGGTTTGTGCCTCAGATCGCCTATGCCGAGTGGCTGAACTCAGCGTCGGAGCCTCAAGTCACGTTGCTTGCACGGGCACCGGGTATCTCCTTTGCTGACCTTGCTGAGGTTTGCCTCTGTTATCTGTGGCTTGCCGGTGCTGGTGGTGGTGAGTCTGGATACTGACATACCAGACGAGGCAACTTTCAGCTTGTGTGGTCCCGCGTCTCCGTCGGACAAGTTTCGGATGTCTGTCAGGTGTCTGTTGCATCGCCGGACTTGTACATCGAAGGGCTACAGCAGCAGCCAAAGTGCAGTCGAATTCCTGCAGCCGTCCAATTACGACGGTTTCAGGCGAATGCGCTTCAATGCCCCTTTGCTAGTGGCATGGGTGTTGAGGCCGTGAGCTCTGGACGTCACATGTTCATGTTTTGTTTTAGATTTCAGATCGTGCCGCCTTGCCAGTGCCTTCTACCACGGTGGGGTGTCCTGGCTCATTCCGAACTTGACCGTGGGATCTGTGGACGAGGAGGCTTGGACTGTGAGCGCTCTGCAGCTTCCGAGCGGCCGCGTTGCCGTGCAGGATGGATGGGAGTTCTGGTATTCATCATGCATTTCATTTTGCCTGGTAGTGGCTCAGCACTCAGCCGACGTGCGATGCAGCAATTCCGCTTCCTTGAGAGCAGTTGCTGTGCAGATTTTCGTCAACTTCCGGTTGTGGATGGTTGCCGAAAGTCCGTTCTCAAAAGAGACGGTTGGAGTGGCAGCCTGAGCATTTTGTAATCCAGGAACTTGCCTAGACTGCACCAGCCTTGACCATGAAAACGGTGCCGAGATCATTGTCTTCTCCTTCCTGTGCTTGGCCGTAACGTCAAGCCCGCGATGTTGCACTTTTTCGGACACGAGTCTGTCCTCAAGCGTTGGAGTTCTGGCTGCCTCCGCCAGGTTGGCCGTTTTAGCTGAAACTCCTTTGGGCACGGACATGATGCAACCGAAGATCGCAGGCAGTGAACATGCGGCGTCCAGTTCTGAGTGAATCTACTGCCTTGCTCAGGAGCGCTGAGCGCAATGTTGACAGAAGCTCGCTATGCAGCGGTTCTGGTGAAGCGCTCAGATGGGTCCCTCGAGTTTTTGAAGTTTCATGGCCTGCGGATTGCAGTTCCTTACGCCGCTACTGCTGCTCCTGGACCTGGTCTGAACCTCGTTTCGGGCTGCAGTTCCTTGCGAATGAGAAGATCCCCGAATGCACTCTCGCGATTGTTGCCAGGCTGTTTACCAGGCAATCGCTTACTTCAACCCTTATCCGCTGACAGCTGCAAAGAGGCCCTGTTGCTCTTTCATTGTGGACGTGCAGGAGGTTCTCTTGTCTGGCTCAGGAAACTGTGGTGGAGCAAGCGACAAAAGAAGGAGAAGCCTTAGCAAATTTCAGGTCTTCTCGTGCATTGTGATCTCCTGCAGTGAAATTGCTGGGCAGAGGGGGTATTCAGAATTCAGGCATCTTCAGGCTCTCAGGCGCAACCGACTCAGGAAGCATCTCGTGGACCCGACAACTTACTTTTGTGCAGGATGTCCCTGACAGAAAGTAGAGCGGACACCCTCAGGCGCAGTCTGCTGTTTTACTGCTTCTGCCTTTGTGGGTGTGGGCAGGCTTTGTGTGTTCTGGGATGTTCGGGCTATCTGGAGTAGTCATGATGAATGGCATTATGCTGTTCTGTCACGCAAGTCGGCAGGCTTTTATGCAAGAGGCGCCCCGCGCGTCGGATTGACGGAGCCATCTTGCACTGAGAGCTGCATGCGTTATGCAGAACGGTGGTCACACTTACCAGCCAGATGCCGTGCCTCTTCTACTCTACTCTACTGTCATTGCACTCTACATACAACCTCTGTATTTGCGTGTGTTTGTGGGTATTCCTGCATGCGACTCGCTCGTTTACGTCAATTTCTTATGGCCATGTGCCCACAACGATGGCATGCCCGGCCTTTTCTGTCTCACGCACATTCATTGTGCCATGCGAAGCATGGTTTTTGCGATCAACGCTCCTTGCAGTGTGCCAGCCCGAAAGGGCTGCCACACTTTTACTTTAAGCAGCATAGCACCGTCGATGTGAATGTCAAGGCTTCCGATCCGTCACACCCCGCACCCCAGCTCCGTGAGCGCGTGGAATCGCGTGGACAGTCAGCTCAACTTAAGAAGTGCTGTTTATGGTTCAGTAGCTTTTCAACCGCAATCTGTAGTGGCTCTTGCAATGTACCCTTTGGCAAGACTGTGCAACCGAGCTGATCACAGGCTAAAGTGCCAAGCTGTGATCAGACATGTGCTGCACATGGTCTCTTTGCACGCTTGCCAGATGGGAAAGGAAGCCTTGCGCTACTCCGCAAGTTGCCCACGTTGCCTTTGTTTGGGGAAATTTCGGTATAGTTCCGGTAGCCAGTCGGAAGATCAAGATGCAGTCCACTTCTTCGGGTAGAATCAATTTATTTCCCCACGCCTGGCTTTCATCTGAACGTGAGGTGGCTTGCGCCAATGTTGAACCAAAGCAAAAGACAAAGCTGCTCTCAATGCTCTGCTGGTGGATGGGAGTGTAGGAGCGTGCAGGATGGACGTGACTAGACTAAAGCAGGCCAAGTTGCATATCCTCTGCCTTGAGCTGCTCTGTATAATGTGCAGGAGGATCCGTGAAACCGTCTCGCAAAGCGGGTCTATGACCAGATCCCGGAGTCAACTTTCCATGCGTAGAGCAATTGCAATTGCCGCGGATGTTGGACGTGTTGCAGACGCTCTGCGAGGATCAAGCAGAACCAGCTTGGAGTAGATTGAGTTAGATGTCAGTCGTGTGGCGGGGATTCTGTCGATGCAGGACAGCGGCAAGATCCCTGGTAAAGCTAGAAGCAACGTTACATAACGCAGCAATGAAAAAGCTTATTGTCCAGGCTGACATGCAGAAGCTACTTGCGTCTAGCTGTTCAGCTGTTCGACCAGAATGTGTGCATGCACCGCTGCCTTGTCGAGACTATGTCCGCGCTCCCTATTCTACACTGACATTGAGCGTTGGAAGGATCTGCGGGGAAGTGAGTCAAACTTTGCCAGGGTGCTAGTTGCCACGGACTGACCGAAGTTTCACGTGGCTTCCTTACGAAGTGATTAGATTCGCACGACGTCAGTCTGTCCGGAAAGAACGAGCTGTTGCGTTAACTTGCATGCCTGGGTTTGCAGGTGTGGGGCCAGAGCGACCGCCATGTGTCATCTTTGCGGGGGCAATCTGCAAAGACCAACCTTCAAGCTGGAATGCGATATGGTGCAGCACTGGTGGCTCTATTGACTGCCCGTGGTGGTCGAAAAGCCGCAGGCACTGGATCGCTGTCGATTTTAAGGTTGCCGCTCCCGAGTTTGAGCCGCCAGACCCCGGCATTAGGCGCTGCTCGACCCAGGCAGCAAAGTAGATCCATATTTCACTGCAAACCGCCCGCCCAGTCGCCACAGTGTGTTCTGGCCACTGGACTCATAACCTGTGTAACAGACCTCATGACCACTTCCGGCCTGAAGGGCTAGAGTCGGCTAGAGGCTTCTTTCCACACGATTCAGGAGGTTTCCGATTCATGACAACTCAAACGGCCTGCGCGTTTGCCAGGCAGACCTTGCAGAACCGCCCTCAAGGCTTCGAAGCCTCCGTGCACCTCCGTGCTGGTTTTGGGCTTTGATGGCGTTATCTGTGCTGACGCAGAAGAGGTTGCAGCAGCAGCATGCCAGGCTGCCTTTGAGCTCTGGCCGGATGTCATGAGAGATGCACAGGATGTTACACTGAACGAGGCTGGTGTGCGCCAGAGCTGGGTCGAGTACGACTGGCAAAGACTTTTGGAACACAAGGCATCTGCTGTGTTCACTGATGCACCGCCCTGGCTGCTATACAAGGTGCAAAAACTCCGACCGGCGTGCCAAGCAGGATGGGAAATGCTGCTCTTTGCTCGCCTCTGTGTCGAGGAGGCCGTTGCCTGCCGGGCGAATCGAGCCAAAGGGCGGGGTGGTGCACGGCCGCTAACAATCGGGGAGATCGAATGTAATTGGTTGGCACATCCTGGCGAGTTCGGCCTGCGCGAGCTCTTGCTCATGCGGTGGGGAGATCTGAGCATTGCGCAACTGCAGGACGCAATGGCAGATGCCAGGCGTCATCACCGTTCAGAAGGTCTTCTGGTAGAGATAAAGTTCTATAGCGAAGTATTGCGGGTCGTTTGGCTTGCAGTCGCGGCTGGCAGGATCGGCGAGACTGTTCACATTATCACGAGTCGTGACCAGGTTTCCGCAACGCACGCGCTGCAAATGGCCAGCGCTGGGGCAGCAGATCTCCCGTTCGACCCTCCAGACTTCCAAGGGTCCTGGGCTGGCAAGGACGGTTGGCAACTGCACTGTGGACTGGGGACAGTGGAGGATAAGGTCCGCGCTGTGGAATCTCTGTGCAAGTCGATTGGGTCCACATCTGGAGTTTCTTCGAGTAGAACACAGCGAAGATTTTCGTCGCTTCCTTGAAGTCTCTTTTCCAGTCTTTTGCCCAACGAACGCATTCTTGTAATCAAGAGACTGCCAAGGAGGGCCTTATCATTGTTGACGACTCTGTGATATTTCTCAAGGCTTGCGCGTCGAAGCTGAATCTGGCTGCGGTTCGCAACTCAGTGGGTTGTCAAATCATGGATGAGCTGTCGAGACAGTCGAAGTGTGGAACGATCGGAATCGGAATCGCAACTGGTTGCCATCCGGGCTTTTCCGTGGGCTTCTTGCATCCCTTTCTCCGAGCGTGCTTCAGTTTCTTTAAGAAGTCTTTGTTAGAGCTGTAGCAACATCGCCGTGCACCGGATCGTCGCTGTGCGTGTGTTTTGGGAGAACCAGCAAAGCTTCTTCAGGCGCGCCTGTATCTGGCATCATGGGGCTATGTGAGTCACAGACACTGGGCAGACGGCCGATCTGGACTTCCAAGCGCCTTGGTGGATTTGTCTCTGCAGGCGGAACGAGTGTGCAAGCAATGGCCATTGGGATGCCATTGGGCCATGAACGTTCGACTTGTGCATGTAACATCATGTAGCATCAGGATGTTCAAGCTCAGGAGTGAAAGAGCTCTCGGGTGCCGAAGACCTTGCTGCAGTGCTGCCTGCTGAGCCTCGGCTGGACGAGTCCATGCGGTAAGAAAAATCAAAGGTACCAAGTCTTCTGCGCCGACTCGGACCAAAACCGGCCATGACGACTCCACTTCATAAAGCCCCGCTCCGGCAGGACATTTCGGCCTTGAGTTGTGAGCTAGCTTCGGTGCCGCCATGGCATCTTTCTCCCTGATAAGTTCGTCCTGAGCTCTGCAGGGCTCAGTCGGACATGGCATGCGTGTGAACTGCCCCATGCAATGCTGTAGTCTTCCTAGGCTTATCCGGCAACTGCCCAGGGCCAGCCCTTTGCAACCTTCGCAATGCGAGGAGCCCTTGCAGATCCCAGTGGATGTGTGTAGTGTGTAGCGCTAGCTGGGATCTGCGTTTCCCCAGGAGCATTCAGGCGCCATGTTTGGAGGTGCCGCCGGAAGCTTGTCCGCTCACGCCTCAGTCCTTTGTCTGTGAGCTCTCCTTTCATGCTATCTCCATGCAACTCGCTGCAGGCTTTTGATGACGTTCCCGACGATTTTCAGCTTCCATCAGGGAGCGTGCAAAAGGGAGAGAAGCGCGATGCTTACCTCTCCCTCTGTCCGTGCGACTCCGTCTGTCTTGTTCTGTCCCTGTTGCCTTCTGTCCGTCTGGGTCTCCCCGTGTCGGTGTCTGTCTGACGGTCCGTCCCTCCGTCAGCCTCCCTCCCTCCCTCACTCCCTCCCTCTGTCCATCTCTGTCCGTGCCTGACGACTGTACGCCTGTCTCTCCCCCTCTTTGAATCTTGATGTGTGCGTGTGTGTCAAGCTGCCTGACGCGCGACTCAAGGTATTTCAAGAAGTACTGCGCCCAGTGCCATTCGATCTATCCGGACAATCGGCTGACAAGAGCACCAGGGCTGCATTCATCCATGCCATGTACTGTCACCGTCATGATTCACGCAGGTTTGATCCAGGGCTCTGTAACATGCAGGCCGGGCAGACGCAAATTGGGCCCACCTTGTTCAACATTTATGGTGCTCTGGACTAAATGGTTACCGTGCTTACAATTTCTGTCTTCTGAAGACTTGTCTTTTATTGGCAGTTTATCAAATCCTGTACTCGTTGACTTGACGATCATGTATGGTTTTAAGCAGAGGCCGCGCCAGTGGACTTGAAGAAATTCAGAACAAGCAGGCTTGATGTCGCAGACTGCCTCTGAGCGTGCTTTTTCGGACTGCACCGCTTTGCCAGGGAACAGACCGTGTCGACAACGTGCTATGGTTGGAAGCTGCACTGATGTGACCTCCTCAGTTCTTTGCAAGGGTCGGTGGACCGACTTGCTGGTTGCAGATTCCTCCCATCCCGAGAGGAACTACATGAAGAATCCGCGGGTGATGGCGCAGGGGAGCCGGCCTCAGTCCCGCCGAAAGGGGGTGCTGCTTCGTCTCTCGTTCATTTGTCTTCTATGGTTGGAGCTGCATTCGTGCCTTCTGTGTCCCTCGCTTCCCCATCTACTCGTCAGCAGTCAAGGGGGTCATACAGACATGCATGCTATACAAAAAATTTACACCTACACATAATGCGTGTATGCCGGCATGCATCTCGCTTTTTCTCGCTTTTCGGGCGTAGAGTTCAAGTAGAACGCGGCCCATTGGCTTGCACCTGATTAAACCCCACCTGGAAGAGGCGGTCGGTCCCTCATGCGCCGCGCTTCGGCTAGCGAGAAAAGCGCCAACGCCCCGGAGCAGAAATCTACTCGAAGGTAGTGTGCACTCGGGGCTCAAAATCGCAGCAGGCATGATGCATACCGTGAAGCGGCAGGTATTCCTCACAATCGGATCCCTTCCAGGCCATCCATTACCGCAGGGACTCTCATGCAAGGCTACACTAAAGGCACAGTGACTGCGTATGCACCCTGTGGGCCTAACGAATTGGAAACAACTATCCAAACAAGAACGCTAGATATGCACAGGACATGCCGTAAGGTGTCAAGGCAACAGGCTGACAGATTAGATGTGCTGATGATCTGCGCATGGTGAGTATTTCGTTGTGTATGGGCGGCAGCGGTTTTGAATCTGCAACACTGGGAGCTCAACTTCAAAACATCACATGCTACTGTACAGTGCAGTAACAATACGAACTACTTAGGGAGCAATCAGCTCAGGAGTGTTCCTTACTGGTACTCTTTGCCGCATTCGGCGAAGGCTTTCTCGGCCTCCTTCATGGTTTCGTGCACGTGAAGGAGGTACTTGTTGTCGAAGGAGCCGACGGCTTCGGACTGGTAGACCCCTTCTGCGGTAATCCAGCTGCGCGTAAACTCGCCATCGATCTTATCGGGGATCCTACCAGTTCGCCCAAAGGCGGCATTGGTGTGTCCGAGTCACCTTGGAGATCTCCTTGAACGTGCGCGCCTTCGGTTTGCCGGCCTCGTTCTCTTGGGAACTGGTAAAGACGTTCAAGTCCTTCACCTTGTGCTCCTTGGCCTTTCGGGTCTCGTAGCCAAACGACAAACTACGCGGGCTGCTGGATAGTTGCGTCCCCTCCGGCGTGCATGTGTATATATCTTTAAGAGCTACAAAATCCACAAACACACATGTATACAATAGGTACATGCACGTACACATGTATATTCGCGTATAGGCATATAGACGTGCTTGCATACATCTTATGCAAAGCTATGTGTGTGTGTGTATTTATATGTAGATAGTGTGCATACATGCCTTTCCAGACGTTCGTTTGTATACCCATGCTGGCAAACACTTTTGGGCTCGCTTTCAAATACGCAAAACAGCACTGCCATGAGTCCACGAAAACGGAACAATTTTGAATTGTCGATACCTCGATACCGGCGCTTATCGGCACAAATCGGACATAAGCCCATACACTCATATCCGGTCCAGACCCTCCTTTTGTGTACAGCTTGTGTGTGGTTTTGCCGACTGCAGGGAGTAGGGGTGGCCTTGTTGCGTTGCAACCATGTCAGGCAGGTGCACATGTATGTACGCACATGACTATGTTAATTTATTTGTTGTTTGCTCATCTGTTCGTTCGTTTCTCAGTTGACTGACTATTTGTTTATCTGTGAAATTTTGGGTGTTACAGGTCTGTGTGTCTCTGTCTGTCTGCCTGTCTGCCTGTTTGCCGGCTGCCTGCCTGGCTGCTGTCTGTCTGGCTGGCTGCCTGGCTGCTTGCACGCTTGTTTGAATGCCTGGCTGTCCGAATGTCTGAATGTCTGGCTGGCTGTCCGTCTGTCTGTCTGCCTGTGCGAGTGTGAGTTCTTTCGTGCATCCGCGCGTGGTTGTTTCCTTCTCCGATGTCGCCGTCCGAGGCGTGTCCAGATGAATTTTGCGGGCAGAGACCTGAGCCTCCTAAGCCTTGGGAAAGTTCACGTAACAATGCCATTACCGGCAGCTGGATTGGAGAATGTCACTGCGCAGCAAGGCATCAAGGACTTCCAGATACGTGTAGACATCGCCTCTCCTCTGCAGCCAGCAGGGTTTGTTCTTTTCAGTGCGGCTCGCACCGAGCCAGAAGTCTTGCAGATTAGAGAGTCTCGCAGAATCAAGACATCACATTGGCGAGAGAATTAACTTTTGAAAGCACGCAGGAGCCACAGCCAAACGTGCACGAAGTTCAGGTCAATCAAAATCTTTCTGTCCCAAACTTGCGCACACTTGGTGGCCAAGGGGCCTTTGAGCTGCAAGCCCTGTCTGTGCAAGTGCGCGTGCGTGCATGGTACATACATGAGCAAAGAAGTGAGTATTCATAAATCCAGCCGCGGCAGCCTGCCAAGCCATCCACAAATCTTGCAAGCACCAGCCAGTACATCTCACCACCCGTTCAAGGCTGTGCGCAATCAAGCCCTGTTCAACGATGCCGGCGGAAAGCCGTTGGGTGGCAGGGCTGTCTGGGACTTGTAGGCCTACCGGTCCATGATGCTGAATGATGCTCGGAAAAATGCATGCTTGGGCATAAGATGATACCCGAAACAGTGCAGCTGTATCCATGGCACATGTACAGCACGTTCCTACCCCTTGCGGTCGCTTGCAGGCGGTGTGCAGCCAATGATGCTCATCGCCAGTTCGGAGTCGCGGTTTCTTGTCATCTCCGGGCTGTGACACGATGTCGCCCTAAGCCCCAGCATGGCAGCATAACGCGCTGGCCGCGCTGGGCCCTTTGGCCACGAAGAGAGATTGGAATGGCCTGTGGCATTTGATGCAGTATGCTTGCAGGCTGATCTCATCGCTATTCACGGCACACATACGAGAACCCACCCAAGCCAGAATTGCTCGACTAAGCCCGGCACCGCTTGGCCGTAACCGGGGGCTGTTGTCCGAAACGCTCATTGTTGGGCGCAAAAGGTGTGATGATACCCAGTTGAGGAGGTGTTGATCTTGAAGGAGATGAACTGCCCCTAGCAGTTCTGGGAGGCACTAAGTCCAACTTTTGTAACCTGTGTTCAACCCCTGGGAACGAACATATGAACGGGGTCATTGCTAAGGTCCACTATCTGAAGACCCTCGACTGGACAAACGAAGAACTTTCGTGGGCCTGGCTATGCTTCATGTAGCTATGAGGCAAGCAGACAAGCCGCAAGGAGAATGCGCTTCTTCTTTCAGAGTCGTGCCAGGAATCCGCCAGAGAAACCGGCAAGTTTCGCACCCATCCGGTGGCAGTACCCTCAAATTGCTTCTTAACAGTTGTCGCTTCTTAGCGGCTAGGGCTGCAATGAGAATCTGCGGTGTTAAGGATGCAGCAGATGAACAGGCAATGAGCGTAGAAGCCGTGGACCTTTGCCTGCTGCAGCGGTTTTGCTGCTTGCAGTAAGTTTTCAATGGCGCACCACGCCGTCCTGCATTCGCAGCGGACCAGGGGGTGCTCCCCTGCTTTGTATCCGCTTGAGCTAAACCGGCAGTATCCGTAGAGTTCAGCCAAGGACAGTAACTTCTTGTTGCTCGTTGACCATACATGCTCCTGAGTAGGGAGCCTTTCGCCCAGCACCGCCGTTTAAAACAAGTTCGCGACTGCTGCCATCGTTGCAGCAGTGGTGGCCCTGCACTTCAAAGCGGCTCTGAAGTGGCAATGAAGGCCAGGCCTGAAGTCATCGCAGAGCTTCCATCCAAGATGCTACACAAGAGTGAAGACTCAGAGTTGTGGTGAGTCATGGCATCTCGATGTCTATGTCCCATGTACGACCACTGTGTGCGGGCTTGATATGGCTCGATCCCATTCCATCCATTCGCCACTCTGAAGTTCTTGAATCATGTTCCGCAATGCATCTTCGGCTGGCTGGCATTCTGCCGCTGATCGCAGCTCTTGCAGCATCACCGGGCACCAACAAGTCTGAAAGCTGCGCAACCGATGACCACAAAGAAAGCATATCGGCTCCCGTTCGCGGGTTGCTCGCTTCCCTTCGGTCGATTGGCAGCACTGTGAGGTCAGATCTCGCTTTCACCAGGAGGTCATGTGGCGGCACAGCTGTGCATGCTTCCAGAGACATATCCCCTGGGGAGGTTCTGTTCAGGATTCCTCACTCGGCCCTTCTCTGGCGCGGTGCACATCTGGGAACTGCAGTGGTCCAGGCAAGCCACCTCACAGGTGCCGAACGTTTAGTACTGGCACTGGCGGCAATCAAGAAGGGTCTTCAAACACCGCCGCCTCCGATCGAAGCATATGGGGCGTTTCTACAGGAGGAACCACTACCAAACGCCACAATCTTGTGGAGGACCGAAGTCCTGGCTTGGCTGAAAGGCACCGAAGCGGCTGAGTTGACTGAGCATTTCCTTCGACGAATAGCTCAAATTCACGCTGCTGCACCGCTACTTCTGGAGTGCGCCTGGCGCGTCTTAAGGGGTTGGGTCTCACTCGTTGTAGCCTGCTGCTCTGGTGCCAGGCATGACGACATCAAGGCGCGAGGGATGCAGGGCGGAATGCCCCTTCATAAGTGGAGTGCAGGCTGCCTTCGCGCAATATTATTCGCGACATGGAACTTTGCCATTGGGCGTACGGCTTAGTCGCTGAATGCCATGTGCTATGAGCGAGGAGAGTAGGTTGGCGCCTCAGTTATGAGGCCAACGTGGTGTGTCAGAGCCAGTGATGCAGAGAGCCCAGCTGCCTTTCCAGATCATGCCGTTTGCTGTGCATGCATCGGGCACAGGGTTTTGCTGCCATAGCTAGATCTACACATTGATTCCGAGAGCCATGGCTCTTCAAACATCGTGCTGATCGGCTGAGGATCCCGGGCATTGATCTTTGCCGGCGTAAAGATGGCGGCCTGAATCCGGTGTGCCGACTTAAGTGGGGTCGACTCAGGTAGCAGGGTGACTCTGTGCGGAGCAGTGGAGGGCCTGTACGATCTTGTGCAACAGGGTGACTCGACTCAACACTGAAAGGCTCATCAGCATCGTTTTGCAGACTGAGGTACTGAGGAATGGCGACGTTGCCGGGCTTGGATAGAATGCGCGCGAAGTGCTGGGAATGCCTGCTTGCATAGCTGTTGCACCTTGTTCTGACAGAAGTGCTTGCCCGATCCATGCCCGAGGCTGAACTTTTGGCGACACAGACCATCCACGCAGGGGACGAGATTTTCGTTGACCTCGGCGCGAGGAACTCAAAAATCTTTGTTGAGGCTGGCCGAGGCAGTGTCATCAATTCAATAGCAATGGCCCAATTAAGGTTCGTGACCACACAGACCACATTGTGCAGGGAGTTGGACCCCAGCCGTTTGCATTGACTTGCACTGAGTCCCGACTCAGTTGACTGTCGGAGGCACCGGACGATCCTAACGCCGGCATTTTTCTGCCAGCTTGTGTCTGAGCTGGTAGCCCTTTATTTGTGTCACCGCTCTGGCGCACACTGTCTTGCCTTAAAGTCGTTGGAGGTACCGCTAGGCAGAGGGCCTGCCAACAAGTGGAAGCGACATGCTCCCAGCTGCACGTCTTGCCAGCACACTACACATTCCGGTGACCTCAAACCTCAGGTCGCATGTTCGAGCACCTGCAGTGGCCCGCGGAGGCTGGGAGCTCGAAGCTGGATGACGGATGCCGGTTCAGAGGAGAAGAGCTCAACGCACGAGGTTTTGCTTCGGAACGGCGTAGTCCAGGCACCAGATTGGGTTTGGGTTGGAACTATGGCCTACTAGCAAGAGTCGTCGAGGATCCAAAGCATCTTCGCCTTGCTGCGATGCCTCGCGAAGAGTTCACGGCGTGGTCGTCGCCTGAGAGACGGCTGCATGCCAAGCTCTTTGGAACTCCAGGTGCTTGCAAAAAGGATGCACATGTCGTTTTACCTTCCCAATATCACCCAAGCCCATGTTGGCAAGAGTGAGTGAAGAGCAAGGGCTCCGGGGTGCGAGGGAGCCGGGGAGCCATTGAATCGGAGGGCAGCGCCACGGGAAGTGAGAGCCAAACCCGAGTGATGCTCCTGGAAGCTCTGGAAATTCAAGGATGCCTAGTCATTCCTGTCTTCTTCAATTTGGGCTTATCTCACCAATGCTGCAACTGTTGAAGAGGTCGGCTCTCCCGAACAGCAGCAGAAGGTCGTGAAATTCAGAGACGCCAGAGCTTCATGCTTGCCTTCAAAACTCGATGAATACCAGAAACGTGACGGCTCGTGTTCCGCCCCAGAAGGCTCCAGCTTCGAGGCCGCAATCTGGGACTAAAACTCGAGTGCTCGTACAACATCCACGACCTTACATAGATCTGAAAATATCTGAAAGCTTCACAATCCAAGGTCTGTTGGGGCGCTGGTCGCTGGGGCACCGCTTGCAGTATCGCGTGCCTTCCGTACGGAGACACAGGCAGGGAGGAAGGGAACAATTTTCATGTCGGACATCCCTTGCACCTTGTGGCCGAGGCCAATGCATACTTGGTCACAGAGTGCTCCAAGCGCGGTGCAGCTGCAAGGCTGGACGTAATACTGATTCGCTCTGAAGACTTTAGCGGCTCATAAGCTTAGATGCCGCCTGTTCTCCGCACCGAAGACCCATGTACGATTGAGCCCGGATGAAAGAAATCAGCTAGGCTTTAGCGCTGGCCTACGCCGGTGTGTGATTCCACAGAATCGTTTACTCGAAGCAGCACTGGCGACTGTCTTCTGAGAAGTAAGCGGATCTTATGAAGTGCTCACACCCGCTGGCTCGCCGATGATAGTACTGTACTTGTGACAGCAAGAAGAAGTGACTTCGCTGGCATTGTTCCCTTGCGGAGCCACCTGAAAAAGAATAGCCCAACCTTGAGATACCGTCTAAACCCTTGTATCCGTCGGGAACAGAAGCCAGCCCAAGTCGACGTATTGCTGGCGACCGCATTCGTTCAACGATTAGGAACACCAAAGAAAGCGATTCGCTGTTACAGACAAGTAAGCCTGTCCATGTCGGTGAAGCAACACTTCTATGCGCCCCGTTACGTTGAACGACCCATCGTCTTTGACACTCGTGTTTTGCTGTGGCCCTTCGCCGGCAAAGCCCTTCGGTCCGACCCCGGTGCTTTTCTTAAGCTTCCCTATCCCACAGAGGCACTTCAACTCCGCATG
This sequence comes from Symbiodinium sp. CCMP2592, assembly GCA_905221615.1. Classification (NCBI taxonomy): domain Eukaryota; class Dinophyceae; order Suessiales; family Symbiodiniaceae; genus Symbiodinium; species Symbiodinium sp. CCMP2592. Next base: position 309,272 of record CAJNDT010003602.1, read on the forward strand.
CCTGTCGATAGGACTGCCTTTCTGCCTGGCGAATGGTGTCCCGGAACAACGAACAACAAAGGGCTTCATCTCGCAATGTCTTGCAGACAGCAGGTCACTTCTACCTCTTAGCGAGACTGGGCAGAAGCCGGCCTCCCTGGCAGTCGCAAGGCCAGGAATTGGATGGCCTTGGCCGTTGGTGTTCGCTGCGCTTTTGCCGCGACGAGGTATCGCGATCGGCTCGTCGAGGTGAGCTTGGATGGAGCCCTGCTTTTGCGACCCCATAGTGTTCCAGATGTGGTAAAGAGCCGTTGAGACTCACTTTTTCCGTGCTCATGTCGCATGCGAAGTGCTGATTCGTGTTGCATCCCATCGAAGTGTGTTCCGGAAAGCCCGCAGCAAGATCAGAGATCTCAGACTCTGCAGGGCTATAATCTGTGCAAGCTGCGAGCTGAAGAGAAGCTGCGGAAGCTTCATATGCCAGTGCCTTAGTTGTTAAACCTTAGCCGGAGTACCATGCAGCTGACTGTGCAACTTCACACCCCATGCACCCAAAGGCATGTTTCGGCTAGAAGTGCCAGGTGGGCGATGAAGCAGCATGACTGGGTGTTTCGCTTCGTGCACCAGGCAGGACGCGCTTCAGCAACAAACATGTGCTTGCGGGTGGACCTACGTAACACCTCTGTCAGGCAGTTCACACCGCTGATCAGCTGCCACGAAAGATCGGAATTCAGGCGAGTGCAATTGGCACGTGGCGTACCAGAAACTGTGCGAGTTGTGAACTTCGTCAGATGAATGCGCTGTCGGACCCTACCGCTGCATCGGACAGACTGGCTTCGTTGGCCCCTGCACGGGCGTAGATGTGCGCATCCCATCGCACAGGACCAGAACTATATGGCGAGCATGACTGTGGCTTTGGTGAACGCCAAGGTCCGCCGTGGCTTCTTTGTTGAAAGCGCATCCGACTCGTTCCGTTTGCGATCGCGGTCCTTGAGGTCGCCAACTTTGCCCCATATTTCCATACGCTGCTGCAGGCACGCTGCTGACTGTGGTGCGGTCTCAGTCGGATTTGCCTCAGCCGCGAGGTTGCTGCATCACTGTCACAGCTTCGCAAGATCCGAAGGCTTGTTTGCGCAGGGAGAACCCAAGCGGTGGTACTGTAGCTTGTTTGACCACAAGAAACAGGGGCAGGCAGATTCCTAAAAATCGTTTGCAAGGCATCAGGCTTGATATCTGCGAAACCGCATAGCTTGTTGTTCAGGCTTGCGCACGCGATGGCTCTCCTGCAAGGCTCTGGAGCTTTGGTTGCTTCTGAAAGTATTTTAGAAAGCTGCAACATGGAGCAAGACCGCTGGTGCTTTTAGGGTTTAGGGGACAGGTACATGGTGTGACGAAGTTGATCTATCAGCCTTTGACTGGATCAACGCATTGCAAGGTGGGCAGGGAAAGCGATGCAGCAGCCTGTGTAACATGCCTAGACACAACTGTTCCGGGCCAAGTCATCTCAATGCTGCAGCACTTTCAATGCTGTGGCTTCAGGCAAGGATGCAATTGGAACACTGAAGTGCTCCTGCACAACGACGAGCAAGTGTGAAAGTGTGCTGTCTCCAGCAATTGAGCAAAGTGTTTGGTCTCGGACCGAGGTACTTGCTTCCCGAAATTGAGAGTCTTGCACAGGCCATAGAAAAATCGAGCTGTCAAAAGTCCGAATTTTGGTCTCAGCTGTGGATGTGAAGCTTCGATCACTGCTTCGCTTGCGTGGTGTGTGTGTGTGTGGTCAGAGTGGGTGCATCCATGTCAGAGGAGTCGGATACATGTAAGAATTCGTCAGGAGTACAAGATTGCAGATGGCCTTTGAGGGACTCTCAAGAATGGTTCGGCGAGGCTTCGGGTCCGGTTTCTCCGCATACCGTGTTTGCATCCCCGTCTTACCTGCACTGAGGGAGCGCATGGACGTCAAGGATGACAGAGGGGAGTGTACAGCCAGGGATGGCGCCGAAAAGTCCAACCCAGAAAGGCTGTGCAGGAGTTCAATCTTCAGCCACGAAATCACGCGGCATTTTTCGGGTTCTCGGGGGGGCATGTTTCTCGCAAGACTTGACACGAGATCACGTATCTCCGCCCTTCGCCTGCTCTTGGCTCAGAAGTGCAAAGTTGGGAGAGTCACGAGTAGCCCCTGTGCTGTTGGAGCCGCGCTCAGCGACAAGGGGAACCTGAGAAGAATCACATGCTGTCATTAAACCTGAATGCTGCATGTGAGCCGACTGAGGCTGCACGTGCTCTCCAGGCGACCGCGGGGTTTGCGCTGTCTTTGAGCTCATTCGGCTGGGAGCACGACTTATGAGGTTCAATCATGGCTGTCACGGGGGATTACGTGGCGGCCTTTCTTCCGATCTCACGCTTGTTCTATGCGAAATGCTGCCAGCCTGGACATTCAGGATCATCTGGTGAAACTGCTGTTACTCGGTGACTCTGCTGTTGGCAAGTCCTTGTCCCGGGGACCTCGTGCATCCTGCAAGGTCTAGTAGCCTTTCGTGTCAGCAGAGAGTGGGCTGTTTAAGGTCATCGCTGCTGATGCGGTTCTGTGAGAGCAAATTCGATGCGAATTTCGTCCTGACCATAGGCCAGCATCATGTTGCAAGTAGGCCTTGTCCCGGTTGTTACTTCATCATGCAAGAATTGAGACCTGGCCGTCGCCAGGCGTCGACTTCAAATGGAAACAAGTCGAGCGCGATAGCAGGAAATTGAAAATACAGGCCTCAACATGCCGCGATGCTTCATGGACATTGCATGAACTGACTTGTCTTGTCTCAGGTTTGGGATACAGCCGGACAGGAGCGGTTCCGCGTGAACCCTAGCAGCTTTCTGCGCATGCCGCATCAGGTTGCATCATGTCATTGCACGTGAATTACTTCTGTTTGGGGCGCCGTGAGGCACCATTACGCCTGCATACTACAGAGCTGCGCATCTGACTGGGTTTTCGGTGTGGGCAGATGCCAGCATTCGGGTGCATGGTTCGGTCAGCCATGGTCCGCCGCCAGGCAATGGGAGTGGTGATCTGCTACGACATAACGGACAAGGCAAGTCATCATCGCAGCTACAATGACCACATCAATGCAGCCTGTTTGTCCCCTCGTTGGCTGACATTGTCTGGCTTAGCGAAACGGGAAGGCATCTTTTGAACACATCGACTACTGGCTGCAGCAGTTGGAGCAGCATGGTGATGAAGGTGTGCAAAGGCCGGTGAGAAGATTTCAAAACTTATACGAACAAGGCTTATGTCTGGTCTCTGACAGGGTCCTTGTGGGAAACAAGTCCGACCTTAATGAGAATCGAAAAGTCAATGCCTCAGAGAGCGAAACCACATCGATCTTTGAGCACAAGGACGTTCTTTGATCACTCTTAGGTAACCAGAGAAGAAGGTGAAAAGCTTGCCGCGCAGTACAGCATGAAGTTCTTCGAGGCACACGCTTTCGCAATACCGCTTTCCCCAAGACTCAGCAGCAACCCAACACCTGCCATACCAACCGCGACGGCACCATCAACATCAGCGGCACAGCAGCATAGTCGGCAATATCATCATATTTATCTTGACCGGTGTTGAGGGTTCAGGATTGCGAAGCCGAGCACCATGACCCACTTTCCTTTCGTTGGCCTGACCCTGCATCTCAAGTTACTGGTATCGGATAAAGTTACCCAGTCGAGCATCTGTTTCTGCTCGTGCATGTTGCAGACCTCTGCCAAGACGGGGCAAGAGGTTGAAGAGGCGCATGTGGCAGCGCTGGCCGAAAATTGCAAATGCTTTTAAACCCAGTGCGTTTTCTGTGCAGGCTTTCCTTTCCATAGCTGACGAAGTCGTGAAGCAACGATATTCGGACGTGCGGGCCATGATGCTGTCCAGCTGTGGTGGTTTACCTGCTGCAGTCTGCGTGATACATGTGATCCCAGGTGCAACCCAACACGTTCCAAGTCAAGAAACCAAACCAAAAAAAGAAGCAGAATTGCCAGCCCGAGCCCCGGACACTGGACACAACGGACTGCTCGATCGGGTCTGTGCCGACTTCTCCAGGTGTTGACGGCATGGCCTGGATCCCATGCCTCTGAAGCCGGGAGACGTTGCAGAAGTATTTTGCTGTGCTCCGCAATGCTTTGGAGTGGCGTGGTCAGAAGCACCGGAAGCCCGGAAGTGTCGTAATGTTGGTGTCGCCCGTACATTAGGAAGTGCAGGCTCACCTAAAAACATGATGTCTTGCATGCTTCTGCTTTCTTTCACGAGGCTTCAGGGTGTACTCGGCATGGCAGTAGATGCACAGGTCATCCTGCCCAAACGTGAGCATTTTCTTGCAGTAAAGCAGTTTGTGTGAAAGCGACACCGCTTCCACTTGCTGCCCTGCATGCGAGCAACACTCAATGGCTCCTAACCGCGTCGCTACCTCTGCTTGCGTTCTCAGATCCGACACCATGGAAAACCCCATACTCTATACCAAAGCTTCATGTTTAGGTGGCTTTGGCTCTAGGCCATGACCGGAAGTGTCACACTTTGCGGCCGCGGATGCTTTGGCATCCACGGCTGACGCGCCGTCCTGGACAAAGCCGCAATGGCTAAAGAGATCCATGGCTTGCAAAGAGCCGGTATTTTGTATTGGCTCTGTGTTCAAATTTTCGCACTGAAGCGGCATCTGCCGGGATATACCAAGTACTCAAGTCGGCATTTGATGATGTCCCTTTAGCAAGGATGCTTGCGATGGTTGTCGCCTTCCCGACGCATCCCAGCAGGTGACTGCAGACCTAGGCTTGCAGGGATGTCGCCATACCGCTCTGGCATCAAACGAGTCCATAGTACAGATTCAGGCCAACTTTTGACAGCGAAGCAACACAGCTTTGTCTACAAAGTTGAAACAGGTCAAGGCAACATCCACTGCAAGCATTGCTAGTGATTGGATCTCGTTGTGGGGCGAGTTTGAAGAGATTACCCGCGCCGCATGGAGGAGGGTTCGCTGAGCTGGATGTGGCAACTGCAAAACTTGCACTCGGGACGCGATGGTGCAGCGACAAAAGCGTATTTGACATGCATCCTAATCCGGTTTTTGGTAATGGACCGCTGCAGCAAAGGGCGGCTTGACTTGCTTTTGAAGCCTGAAGGTACCACAGGCACCCGAATCTTGTCTATGACAAAGATGATGATGGACCATTGGCTCAAGTTTCTTAGAGCCAGAAAAGTGTACTGGGCATTGCAACTTCGAATGGCCAGCAGTTTTCAGTTCTTCAGCATGTCCTATTTCCGAACACAGCTAGTCAAAGCCTGATATTGGAAGCATTCGATCAGGCGACTCTGCATGAGCCAATGTAGCATTTATGGCATGAAATGGTAGACAGCAGGCACATCTCGACAGCGTGTTAGCCAGTTCGCGATCATCCGTGATGCATGAAGGAACCTTCCCGTCCGCCTGCGGCTGCATTTGCAGATGTCGGGCAACTTGTTCAGCAGGGCTACATTTCTAGTAGCAAGAAGACATATGCTGCTGAAACACGTTCTCAATGATGTTTTGCAGCAGCTACGATGCTTCCAGACATGACCGATGTAGTCTGATGAGGCGAATTTACGACTCGCTAGGCCAGAAGGATAGTCCAAAGGGCCGCATTGGCAAAGAACCCATTGCTTGAGACGTGCTTTCGAGTTGAAAAGAGAGAAGACACGGCGACTTATCGCTTGGCAAGCTCTTTGCAATACCTGGCTTTGGTTTGAGAGTCCTCAAGTCACTTCGTTCGAGTGGCCGAGCAGCATCTTGGCTTGTGCTAGACGGAAGCGTGTCGAAGCGGTTACGCGCTGCCATGTTCCAGTCCCGAGCCACTATCTTGGCCCTTCTGGGCGTCTGCCTTTCCAGCTTGGCCTTGAAATCTCCGCTTCCTGATGCAAGAGGACCTTCTATTCGCCTGCCGGGAGGCCGAGTTCTTGAAACGAGATTTCATCCAGATGCCAAGCCAGCGACTCTCACAGCATTCATGGCCAGCGTCCCCTTCCAGTCCTTCATGTACCACACAGTTTCCTCTGGAAGAAATCTGGTTTTCCTGATGCCCACTTCGGGGGACCAGTTTCGGATGAGGTCCTTGCCAGGCGAGGGATTGAAAGCTCGAAGCACCTCTGAGGCAGGAACTCTCTTCTTCCGTCATGACCAGATGTGCGTATTGACATACGGCTACAGCCGGGATCATGAGTCCTTTCTGCCGCCGGTGCTTTATGTTGAAGCAAAGGATCTGCCGTTGTTGCAGACCTTCGGTGATAAAGTCTGGGAGGGGCAACTCCGAGGAGAAAGAAAAACACCATTTATCATCGAATTCACTTCTGATGTTGCTGCAGGGCTCAGTGTGCCGGTACCGCAAGTCAAAGACGAGATGACTGGGAACCAAAAGGTGGATGAAGCCGTGGCCTTCATTCGATCGCAGACGCGGAGACACTGGTTGGAGCCGCCACAGGAATTGGTGCGCTTGCTGTCTACTGGCGACACCCGTGGTCAGGAGGGAACTGAAGGTTACGTTTTCCCCCCGATGGTCATAGGCAACGGCGTGATGATGGTCTTGTCAACATATGCACACAGTGGGGTCTTAAATGTACTTGCATCACTTCTTGAGAAGGGCATCGGGAAGGACGACATCTTTGTACTCCAGCAGCTAGTGAAGAAGGTCGCAGATACCAACCTGCCTTATCTGCGGTCGCTCAGCCTGGACACGATTTGTGGCGGCTTTGACCGTTTCTTCGCGGCTTGGGACCAGGCTGAGACGGCAGCGCAAGTTCGCACACTGGCTGGGGCCATTTCATTGTTCGGAGCCTTGATGCACGGATGGTTCGTTTTCCTGTTCCCGTACCGACTTGGCACTGAACTCCGTCGTCAAGCATGGTTCAGCTTAGAGCCATCAGAGGATACATTTTCCGTGCCGTTGCGGTTGCGAGAAGGCCGGGGCCTTGGGGTGGCAACGTGGAGTTTCGGGACACCAAGTGAGCGGGAGAACTTCAAGGCGAGCTTGCGATTGCCTGCCAGTCTGCCGGCCCGGACTCCCAACAGCCTTCCGCTCATAGTCAGTGTACAGCCATCTGCTGCGTGGACTTCAATCCATGATCTGGCAGTTTTGTCTCGGGGACTCGTGGAGGAGCATTTATCGGACAAAGGAGCTTTACTGTTTCGCAACCTGCCAGTCTCCACGTTTTCCGAGGCAAGTAGTTTCATTTCTTCCCTCGGCTACACCATATACCATGATCCCAGCGGTCGAGAGAAGGTGGCAGACGGTCTGTACCATTCGTCGCTGGGTGTTCCCGCAGACATCAACATCGCTCCTCATCAGGAGCACATCGTATCCAACAAACCTCCCAGCAAGTTGTTCTTGTTTTGCCAAAGTCCTTCTGTGGACGGAGGTGAGACGCCCTTGGCGCATGCAGCAGACGTGTGGGATTTGCTTCAGAGCACCACGCAAGCTCAGTTCCGCCGTCGGGGTGTTCGCTTTGAGATGGTTCGGGGCAATGCTGGCGATCCTGGCAACCCTGTGCAATTCACACGAAGTTGGCAAGAGCATTTCTCTACGGATGACTTGCAGACCGCTATCGACAAAGCGACAGACGACTTTAACGGCACCGTCGAAGTAGATGATCATGGCAACATCATGCTCCGTAGTCGATTCCTTCTCCCGGTGAAGGTGGTACGAGGAAGGGAAATATTTAGCTCGCAGCTGCAAAACATTTACAGTCTGCGATGGTTGTGGGGGGATGCTGAAGAGTACGTGCCGGACGACATTCTGGAAGACGTTATGAGTGCTGTGTGGAATGCGGCCACAGTCTTCCGCTGGAAGGCTTCCGGGGGGGGGACTAAAACTAAGAGCAACTCAACATACAAGTCACACCAAAACACATTCTGGGACCTTGACTCTTGACTTGCCTCGAAAGCTGCAGGCAGCTAGAGCTGGAAGCCTGCACGAGGTCGATTCACTAGGAACACATGCTTCGATGTCTGGATAGTGCTGCCTAATTGGAGCGGTGCCTTGAGGTTTGTTAAGTAAGTTGTTTCCTCGTACACACACACACACACACACACCTGCTCACTTATCGTGGAGCTTTGTTTCGGGGATACACACCTGTCAGGCAGGCGATCTTCTTGTGGTGGACAACGTGAAGGTCTTGCACGGGAGATTGTCGTACCAAGGCGACAGATACATGGCCGTCGGGCTAACGCACGACTGACCAACGGCCTGGCAGCTTGTAGCCCACTGCCTGCAATCTTTTCTGGATGGTTTTTTTTTGGGATTTGGAGCTGCATCTGTGGTACAGAGAAGGCTTCAAAATCCAGGCTAGGGCAAGATGCGACAGAGGAAAAGGTGATCGGTGTGCTGGTAGGGCGGTGAGTTGTCTGGTCTGGCGAGTGCACCAGGAGCGGACTCTGCAAAAGCTAAGAGGAGATTTCTAGCATCTCGATGACGAAACGCATCGCTTCTCACCGGTGCAGTCGTTCGTTCTGTTCATCCAGTGTTCCCTCTGCCGTTCTGGCCGGCTTGCTGCAACCGCGACACAGTAGGACCAGATAAGTGTACTGGGCATTGCAATGTCGTTTTCAGTTCTTCAGCATTTCCGATTTCCTAACACAGCTAGTCACAGCCTGATATTGGAAGCATTCGGTCAGGCTACTCTGCATGGGCCAATGTAGCTTTTATGGAATGAAATGGTAGATAGCAGGCACACGTCAACAGTGTGCGAGTCAGTTTGTTGAAGTGCGACCACCCGTGATGCGTCCAGGAACCTTCCCCGTCCGCCTGCGGCTGCATTTGCAGAGCCCGCTGCTCGTGATTTGAAGTGATGACTGCGGCTGTGAGGGCACTGTGCAGGCAGCATACGGCCATGATCACAGGGACAATGAGGGTGACTAAAGCATTTGTTCGGGTCGCACAGATTTCGGACTTAACCCCAAGACGCGTCAAGCACACCGGGCGCAGCCTGACGGGGTCCTGAAGCGCCCAAAACCCGAGTTCTAGTGTCGGATTTGGGAGTGGCGGGTCTGAGTGTGCTTCGGCCTCGGCTCTTCCGAGGCTTCCGAGGTCCTCAAAGAAGTCTTCGCCTCGGCCGCCTCGGCCCTCGGCGGCGCGGCGTCAGAGAGAGATCGCCTCGGCTGACCTCAGATCCGCAACGCGAAGTGAGGGCTTCGCTTCGAGGGAGGGAACCCCAACGGGACCCCCGAGGCCAGGCGAAGGGCACGAGCGAGTTGGCGAGGTTTCTGAGATCCGTGGGCATCTCAATCTCGCGACCGCGAGGCTCCTGTCTGTTGGAGGAAGAGAAGGTCCTGGACAGCAGATCAATGGAGATTACGAGCTCTTGGAGGTGCCAGCTCCCGACAGCTCACTCGTATGCGAGGTCCTCGCGGTCTTAGGTCCTAGCATTTCCGAGCCCCTCTCTGCAGGGCACGCGACCGCACGGCCGACCCTGCTGGCTGCGCTTGGGCTTCGGCGGCTTCGGCTCACTCTGGGAGGTAAAACGTGAACTCGAAACGTGCTCTAAGGCCGGGGCAAGCCGCTACCAAACACCGGAACAAACGGACTGGCAGAGGTGCAGAAACTGCAGGGCGGCAGCGGTGCTGTGCAGTGGGTACAAGCATGCTTCTTGTCAGCACGACGGCGAGCTGCGGCCGTTGTACCTTTTCTTCGGTGAAATGGGCTACTGGAGCATTGCCGCGTCAGCAGAGTCCTCATGGTGCGTGTGACCTACCTCTAGCTATTACAAGTGTGTGCGATTTTGAGACAGGTCCTTGCAGCAGGAGTGCACGCGCGGGCCTTGGTTTTATGATGTTCCAGAACTTGCATGTTTGCGTCCGTGATTGCCGGATGTATGCTGTTCTTCGGCTGGGTGGCAGGGGCTGCCTTGCTGGTGTTTTGGGCGGACTTGACACATGAGATTGACTACAACGGGAATGCATCCGTACTATGAAACGTGATGCTGTTTGATTCCGTGCTTTTTTACGCACGGCGGAGCATTGTCAGGTAAGGGCGCTCGGAACCGTGTAGCAAGCAGGCATCACTACAAGAGTCGATGGGTTTGCAGGAGTTTGCACACCCAAAGCTCACAAGCTTACCAAGAGCCTGAACCAGTCTGCCAGCAGAACATACAAGAAGACTTGATTCTAAATCGCGGCTGGGCTGACCGCATCCCTGCACCGACGCTGGAGATGCAAGGTGTTGGCACGGTGCGGTCCCGACTTCTCGTCGTCATCGCCTGATATGTGTCTCCTGGCCGCAGATAGCAGCACAGTCGGATGCATTCTCTCTGTCCAGTGCTGTTGAAGTCGTGCCAGTACTGCAGTCATCGATCATCGGTGTAGGGAGGGTGACTAGATCAGTCCAGGGCTTGCACACGAACGAGCTTCCTAATCGAGCACAAGGCAGCAAGTCAGAGAGATCAAAGAGTCAAAGAGTATCAGAAATTGACAATTGCAGGAGGATTTCACAAGATTCCTCTGTTTGTCTCAGAATGCTGCAAGGTACGCTGCCGTGGACGGTGTTTGCCTTTGGGAAGGCCCTGTCTGTACACATGTGTCATATGTCTTTCCGAAGCTCATCAAGGGTGGATGCAACTGCACTCGAGGCACAGCGAGATGCCAGCATCTTGTGCTTCCGACACGACCTATCGGCGGATGTACCAAAGGCATGGTGTATTGGAACATGCAGTCACATCAGATGACAGACCATGAAAGTCCCGACATCTGCACGGTTTTGAGTCCGTACTTGTTTGCACGAATACGGTTCTTTTTGCCTATCACGCGAGTGCTGTACCATTTGGGGCAAGTCATGAAGCTACCTCCAAAATCCACTGCTTCCGTCGGCACTCATGCACGAAACCATTGAGAGAACATGCCGAGAGTCCTCTGGTCGGTTTGCCTCCAGTCGGAAAGTGCCAGGTGTTGAATGTCTCCGGCTGCAGAGGAGATCATGGGCAGCTGAATGGCAGCTACACTCATTTACAAGGCCCTAACTTCAACACACACGCCAGTGGTCTTCTAGCATCCAATCAGAGTCGTCATCGCTTTCTGCAAACCAAGCTCGGCTCAGGAGTGAGAGTGAGCAGCCGTCCGGTCTTTGTGAAAGACTGCATCCGTGCTCGTGAGGGTGAGGAAGAAAGGACCTGCTGCAATCCTGACTGTTGGACGTGTGATGAATAGATATATTTTTCCTAGGCGTGTGCTTCGCCTTGGCGTGTGGCCGCAGGAAGGTCTTGCACTTCTCCCAGCGTGTGCGACCTAGCGGAGCGGAGCGGCACAGTGCGGAGCCATGCGGAGCATTGCCATGAAGTGATCTGGCTTTGGAGGCTCCGGGAGGTGGTTTATCTCCAGCGTGAGCTTGGGTTCCTTGGAGGTCAGCACCTCTTTTCGGCTTGGGCGGATCTAGTGTCCCAAGTGCAGGTGGATCAACTCAGCACATCCTCCGATGCCGGTTCCCCGGTGAGCTTTCAATGTCCGACCTCACCTGCAGAATCTGCAGACAGGGGATGGACCGAACGGACTTCAGTCCACAGTGGCACAATGCCACAACGCTGGCCAGGCCAGGTTTGGAAATGTCTTGTCGGTGCCACCTTTTCATTTTCTTGTCTTCCAGCAGCCAGCTGCTCTCTGGACCTGTGCTGCCATCACGTCTCAAACGTCCTCGTGCCGCATCGTCAGGATTACGTGCACAGCAACGCTACCTTCTTAGCCGATGTAGAGGTTTGAGGAACGTGGAGGTTTCAATTGTAGGACTGTCGCCATGGCAGTTTTGGAGATCCGCGTGCTCTTGGAGACCGATGTGGTGGATACCATTTGAATCACGTCTCAATTGAAGCCAGCATGTAGTGCAGCACACGGGTGTGCGAAGTGACAACTCTTTGCTTTCATGCTCGCACGATCGACACCTAGGATCTTCAACTGTCGACCCACTCGAACACATGTACATGCCGTCGCCATGTTGGAATAAGATTCGCTCCTGAAGTTTTTTTCTCCCACCCACGCTTCCCTTTTGTTTCACACTACTTTCCTGTGCTTTCTGTTTGCCACATACCGAGAATGAAGCCCGAGATTCGCAGACTACGCCACCGCTGCGAAAGCACTTGGAAAAGGATGGCATCAGGGACCTGTGGCTCTTGTGTGAAAGCTTGTGTTGTCACGGCCATGCATCAAAAGTCTAGCCAAAGAGAGCCAGAGAGCCGATGCCCCCCCCAACACAAAGCCACTGCCTCACGGATTTGAGCTCGTCGGAGTTTGTGTACGGACTTGATGTGACATCCTGGCACAGCTCTACCGGATTTCCTGATTGCTTGAATCGCTCTAAGGTGTAAAAGCTGACGAAGTGAAGGACCTGCCCGGTGAAGCATTTGATGTCATCTGTGTCTTGGCGATGTCAGAACACCTGTAGCTGAGACGGAGTCTTCAGCGGTCAAGAATGAAAGCGGTGATATAAAAAGCGCACAGCCGGTTCAGCAACAGCAGACTCTACTTCTCAGGTCAGAGGGCGCAGCAAGCAGTGGGAAACAAGGCTTGGCTTAGTTAGTTCGCATCGAGTTCTCTTTGCTGCACGGTTCCGAATTCGAACTGGCTGGGAAATGTTGATCCAGTTCGCCTGTGTGTGTGTGTGGCAGGCCATCAAGCGCATCTTCTACGTCGATGCCGCCTGGCGGTAACTAATAGGACTAATGTAAACCGAGACTGAGACGTCGCTTCGCGACAGGATGAAGGCGATGCCTGCACATTGGCTCCTCCATCCATTTCCGATGCCTTGGACTTGTGCAGAAATGGAGTCAGCTGCCCAGTTCCTTGCTTTGCACCTTCTTCTGCCTTTGTCTATTTCTGTCCTTTCTTCGCTTGCTTTTTCCTCTCCCACAGGTAACTTGAGTTCACGTGTTTCGGGGACTCTGCTTGTGAACTTCTCTTGGCTATCGCTTCTCGGGATGCTGACGTATGCTGACCTCGAGGAGGTCCCGGTCGAGTTTGCGTGGCTAAGGTCCTGGAGCTGCGCATCATGCTGGAGGCTCTAGCTGGAGCTGCTTTGGTGTGAATTGCTTCCATGTGAAATGCAGGAGGCGAAAGCCGCAACTGCCCAAAGTCCAAACTCGGCGCCATCAATGGCAACCTGGTGGCAAAACTCTTTGCGGACAGCATAAGCTGTTGCTGACTACCAGTACCTTCTTCGCTCCCAGTCAGGTAAGCGAAAGCAGCGAGGATCAGGCCCTTGTAAGGCACAGTCACCTGAAGATCGTGCCTGAAGTGGTGTGCTCAGCAGTGCACGTGTGGAAGGAGCCGGAAGCACATGTTTCTAGCTGGACGGAAGCTTTAGCCCTCAAGACCTTGATCCAAACACTGCAAAAGCGCTTAAGCTCGAGGTGCTCAAGGAGGGTGCGACTGCCACTTGGCAAAAGGCTACTAGAGCATCAGGCAGCATTTCCAATCGCTGGCAGTCGACGTGACAGCACAGTGCAGCTCCAATGATTCATTGCCCACTTCTCGCACTTGTTGCACACGACCTGACATTGCCGCGTTTCTATCACAGCAGTATTCGCTAATTACCCCACCACAAAAGCTCGAAAGCGCAGCATGCGCAGCAGACGATGCTCTGCACAGAATTTGAAGCAGAGGACGAGGGAAGTGCACTCCCTGCGGGCTGGGGTTGGATCGTTGAAGACCGAGTGCAGTACAAGAGGAGCATACGGTACACTTTACGCTCTCGCCCACAAGCCGGGGTCACGGATTTGTCGTATTCGGTAAGCCTTTCGGTACATGCAACGATGAAAACCTTGAAGGAAACACGGTTCGTGTCGGAAATCCCAAAACAAGCCGTATGGAGCATACTGCCCCCGGCCCGTGCCCTACCTCTTGCGTGTGGGACTTGCCGAAATCTCGTGTGTAAGACCGAAATGTTGATTCTTGATCAGAAGGCGAGTTTCCCGCAAAAGAGTCGAAATCAGTTTAGCCCTGAATTGACTGAGCAGGGCCATTAGAAACATGTACAATTGTACAAGATGGACAAGTCGTGCCCGTGAATCAGGCTTTCACTGACAGAAGCTGTGTGTACAAGAGCCTTGTCTTTCACATTCTATCACGCTGGTTGGGGCCTGTTCTGCTCTGCCAGACAGTCGTTGCAAACTCAGGGGCGTCCCTCATCAACTTGCTGGGGCCACTCTATTCAAAACGCGGTATATCGTCCCTGAAGACACCGAGTTCACGGTGCAGGCGCCAGCGTGTCATCACTCTTTGGCTTCTACAAAGCCTTTGCGCGACACGTTGCAGGCCCGAGCAGGATCGCTTGTCTATCTGTTTAGCGAGGCGCCAGTGCGGCAGCTGTGCTGCAACAGATTGTTCAGGCGTTTTGGTTGAATGAGGCCCACCGTGATGGTGGCTTTCCTATGCTCGGCTGGCAGCAAGAAGATGCTGGGCGTTTTTACTGGCAAGACTTGGACGGCAGCGCGGCTGCTCATTCAGACAGGGACGGTGCCATATCGGCGTCTGGAGTCAACGGAGGGAAGAGACAGACCCCCTGAATGCTCCGGCGCTCCACCCACGACAGGAAAAGAATCATGGCGAACAAAAAAATCAAGAGAAATGTTCGGATGATGTTCAAACGAGGATCATGGGAATGCAAGAATGTAGAATGTATCCTAGAGTTCCGCGAAGATCTCATGCTGTGTCTGCCTTGTGAGCAACTGTGCACAGGCAAAGCTTATGCACTGAATCTGTGGAAGAAGATTCATCCGGGAGTTGAAGATGTGAAGATCCCGGTCATGAATTCCCTCGTTGGTGGGATTGCAGTGCATCAGGCGGGTACTTTCAATCGAATGGGGTTTTCGCATGGTTTGGCTGTTTGGGGCCTGGGGTTTGGGATGTGGGGTTGGCTGTTGACGGTTTGGGATTCGGGGTTTGAACTTTTTAGTTTGTGCTTTGCGGTTTGGCTGTTTACGGTGTGGGATTTGGAAGGTTAAGGGTTTTGGGTTGAGGCTTTGCATTTGGGATTGGGGGTCTTGGGGTATGAGGCTTAGGGTTTGAGCGTTGGCCTTTGGGGCTTCGGGTTTTGGACTTTGGGGACTTTGGGGTCATGGGCTAAGGGCCTGACGGGTTGGGGTTTGGGTGTTTAAGTTTTAGAGTTCGAGATCTGGGATTTAAAGTTTGGGGTTCTGGTTGTTGGGGGCTTGGGTTCGGGGTCTGGGGTTTGGATGTTCAGGGTTTGGGGCTTAGGGCTGAGGGTGCGCTGCTTCGGGGTTTGGGGATCGGGGTTGCGGGGCTCAGGGTTTGGGCTTTGTGGTTGTCTGTGTGTTTGGGTTTGGTTGCTACAGTGCTGCAAGTCTCGTGACCTCAAAGTACGCTTGGCTTGCGAGGCTGGCCAGCAGGCTGAGGCTGAGGCTGCAAAGGACGCATCAAAAGCGAACCTTCTTCTGGACATGCTGAGGAAGACTCATGGTGGCAACACCCGAGAGGTGCTCAGAGCCTTCGGGCAAGCCATATTGCAGTGGCTGAACGAGATGCAAGAGGAACTGCCAGTTCAGTGCTTGACCCTGCTCTCTCCCCTGCACGCTTTGGCGAATGGCAGCTTCCGTGAAGAAGAGTTGCTGTCGTATGCGCAGATGGCCGTGGAAGCCTACGAGAGCCTCGAGCCCAACATCAAAATGGAAGTCCGGGGCAGATTGCAAGACTTGTCGAAGATCCTGCGCTCGCCACAGCAAGTCCACCACGGAATAATCTGCGATGGATGTCAGCAGACTCCCTTGCAGGGCAGACGTTTCAAGTGCAAAGTGTGTCCAGACTACGACCTTTGCCAGACATGTCCGGGGCTCAGTTGCACCCTGATCCTGGAAGCAGCTTGACACCAACAGTGCACACTCCCATCGTGGACTCTGCCGGAACAAGGGGGTCCGCGGGTCGGGACCGCTGCCCATCCGATAGCATCGAGAAATCGGTTGTTTCCCCAAGCCACAAAGCATCAGCTGGAGAAGGCCTCTGGGAAAGAAAGAGCCAATGGGGTGAACACCGTAACAATCTGCACTGTCTGCTTTGTGGTTGGGGTCAACAAGTCGCCGGATGTAGATGGGCCACGAGGCAGGCGCCGAAGTGCACGAATCTGAAGGCCTTGCTCTTCGATGCATGAGGCGTTAATCCATTCAGGGATTGGGAATTGGAGCATGATGGACATAAGCGGAGCCACGCCTGCGAGAAACGTGTCACAAGGCCCCATAGGCTTGTGAATGTGCCGCGGCGGGAGCGAGGTGGACGGATTTCTTGTCTGAAAGACAGCGTTTTTCTGCCGACATGGAACAAGCAGAGCATCGCAACAACCGAGTGAGATCATTAGGAGGCAGCGCAACGTTGCACATGCCGCAGAGCAAGAACAGTTGAAGTCAAAGATAGATAATAGCCACAGCTCACCTGAGGCGTGGAGAAGGATTGCCACCCTGGACATGAGTTCGAAGAAGTGCCAGAATGCCGAGCTCCTTGCAATGTGTGTCCAATGTGGCAACCAACAGTTTACTGCGATGGATGTGATGCACACCCTCTGGAAGAAGCGAACCGCTTCAAATGCACGATCTGTAAAGACTACGACCTGTGCAAGAACTGCTTCAGCTCCAGGCAGCATATCCATCCCGAGCATGACAGTTGGGTTCACCAGGGCGCACAAGTTGCAGAAGCTGCTCCTCCCAACACTCAGAGCTTGGATGCGAAGGCGGCGCCATTCTAAAGCGGACATGGGCAAGGGGCCACCTGTGTAAGTCTCGTGTCATTGTCTCTGGCTGCTAACATGTGATAGTCGCAAGAGCTCAGATTATGCGATCGACCGTCAGAAAACGATTGACTGAATCAACGAACTCACGTGCCCCAATCGGTGCCGGGCGGCTGCCGGCATCAGCTTTCGTTGGCAAAGAATCCTGTAACCTGCCGGCTGACGAACTTGGCAATGCCGCGCAGTTGCTTCACTGTCAACAGCACAATCGGATTCGACACGCCCCTCACAAGGGGTAAAACACTGTCGGAAGGTGCGCAGAGCTTCCGACGCTTCTCTTGACAGGGTCGTCAACGAAAACAAGAATCTTGTGGACATCGAAAAGCTTGGTTCCGGGTTTATGCAGATTATTTGGCTTCCTCTTTGTTTTGGCCGGGCCTGCTTGCTCATTGACTATGGGCTTCGACTTCGAGATTGTTCCGAACCCTTAGTTTGGAAGCAAGCTCCCAACTGCATCATCCGTTTCCGCCACAGGCCAGCATCACCGCCATGGCATCCCTGCTGCAGCACAGCGATCCAAACGTGCGGGCAGCCGCCCACAACGCTCTGGCAAGTGCCGGAGCCACAAGCCATGCCTCCGAGAAGGCCAGACGAATGCATCGTGGGGAAAGCTCTAGCCGGATATCTGTGGAGGTGCAGGAGGACTCAGACATCAGTGATGGCTGGGAGAGGCAGTCTGTGTGGGTGCTTGAGCTTTGGTGTGTTGCTGCCGTGCATACTTGCACACTTCCGAACTTCGGTGGAAGGCTGGACAATCTCGACCAGGTTTCTGCGAAGGAGCAAGAAGGGATATCGAATATAGCAAAAGGTGGTCAATCATTCCCTGCACGGAAGGTCGGGGTTAGAGCTAAACCCGATTTTTGTTGACAGCCTAACCTCGACAACAGACCATGCCTGTCAAATCTGATGCTCATAGCAGCTCAATTTTTGGAGGCTTCTGGAGGCGAAACGGCGAATTCTACAGTAGTTGTCAGTGCAGCCGACGCTGCAGCGGTCGCAGTGGTCTCATGGCAAAAGCAGCACTCGTCGCAGTTTTAGCAGCAGTCGTAGTCGTCGAAATACTGGTGCTAATCGTCGTCGTCGTTGTGGCAGTAGCCGTAAGAGTGGCCATAGACAAAGCAGTACTGCAGCAGTGGCAGCAGCAGCACCATATCAGTAGCTGTAGCGGTGGTCGTAGAAGTGATGGTGGTAGTTGTAGCTGCGGCGGCAGCGGTAATGGCGAAGTAAAGATGTGGCACTGAAGGAAGTTGTAGTGGAGGTAGTACTGGTACCACTAGTAGTCGTAGTCGTAGTCGTAGTAGTAGTAGTTGTAATAATAGTAGCAGTAGTGGTAGCAGTTTACTTGATTAGTCGTAGTGGTGGCAGCAGTACAACTTCAGTCAGCGAGAACGTAGCCGTCGCTCGACTGTGTGCTTGTTTGCAAACTCGCGGCGAAAGTCCGGGATCCCAATTCGCGAAACAGGAGGACTCTGTGTCAGACAGCAATGATGGCTGGGACAGGCAGTCTGCAGCGATAGTTGATGGTTGGCTTGTTTCGGCTGCACATTCTCTGCCTTTGAAGTTCTGTCGAAGGCTGGACAACGTGGATCAAGCCTCTGCAAAGGCGCGAAATGATGCAGTGCCTACTACCCTGAAACAGGAGTGAATCTATATGCGTTGCGAGCGGAGGTCGTCCATGCCAGTGTCTTCGCCAACACCGCTGTTGCACACCCCCTGAACCTGGGCAGCAGTAATCGTGATATGATATAGAGTCGCTGTTACAATGCTGTTACGTCCCGAAGTCACGGAAGCTTAGACAGAAATGACAACTCTTTTGCGTCTGCGACGAGCAGGAACCTGGAAATGATCCACCATGGCTGCAAGGCACAGGGCACATCAGGGCACCTTCTTGCAGGATCTCATGCGCCGATTGCAGCTTAGGTCTTCCGCTTGGCACACCTGGAGATCAATCATTCGGCCTCGACGGAGTCCAGAGCCATTGTGACCAGCTGAGTTTGTTGGGACCGGGTCCGAAGCCGAAGATGGGGGGTGCCGCCCGGTGGTGCCCGGCGCTGCACGGCGAGGTGAAGGCGGTGGTCGTGAACGATGGCACGGAGCCATGGCCAGAGGCGCCAGAGACACGTCGAAAGGATCTCTTTAGCGCACTTCGCTTTGGCTTTGACCAGGCCTCACTTTTAAAGCTCAGCGAGGGCCCTTCCTGGGGCTTCCGTGAACTGTCTCTTGGAGCTGTTCCACCCGGCGAGACGGTCACATGCTTGAATCTGGGACGTCACGTGTGTGATGGTTTTTGAGTGTGTTGCTGAAGGTTGAACTGGTACTGGACCTGTCCTTCCTGCCGGGACATGTGGGCGATCACGTCGTCTCAGTATGGTCCCTCGTCGACTGCAGGGGGGAAGCTTTTGCTCCCCCAATGGTGGTTGAGGTGACGTTCTTCGGCCGCACAGATGCCCGCTAGGCTTGTTCGAGTCGTAGCGGGAGCATTCCACACTTTCGCGGCTTTTGTTCCTTCTGCACGTTGAGAAACTTATTGCTTGAGCTGCAGGCGAACCTAGAGAACAGAAGCTGATTGGCAGCAGCATGGTCAGCTGCACATTCGTCATGTGAGTCGAACTGTACAGAGACTACGTGGCTTGACATGGTGCCTTGCGCCAATTGTACAAACTGGAGACTCCCATCCTCTGAGTGCTTGCTTGGGCCCTTTTCACTTGAAGCTCCACTCGCACTGACAGCTTGCGGAAGTGTTGAAGCGAAGAAAAATGCGGTGATGCGGACTCCGCCGTTGAGGTTCCTTCAGAAAATTGAAAGCTGTTTGAAGGAGTCCGGTGGCCTGGACCTCGTCGTGCAGACCTTACAGACCACAGCGTGCACGATCCGAGCCGACTGCTTCAGACGCCTCAGAGCTCCGAGGTCTCCGGCCTCGCTGTGGCGGCCTGAGGGACGTAGCTTGGATTAGCTTAGCGCTTCACCGGCGCGTAGCTGAGGCCACGGGAGCCTTGGTCCATTCTTCAGATATTGCCGAACTGAGCTTAGATCATTTATCTCCGCCAAAGCATGCAGTGCAGATATGACATGATGCAAATGATGTGAGCTCCGGCTGCATTCTGCACCAAAAGCGGAAGCTCGTTCGAGCGTCAGGACACGCCTTCAGTTTGGTGTTACCGAAAGAAGGCGGCGAGTCGTCGAGCACTTGAGATCTGCAGAGTCAGAGCTGCCTTGCACACGCAAGCAATCGCGAACATAAACTCAGGCTCTGAAGCTGCCAGACAGTGATGAGGCTGCAGAAGATTCGGTTGCACAAGCCCTACTCGACGAACTCTCACTGTGTCCATGCTGCGTGCAAAGATGATCAAATTTGCAGCTTCGGCAGTTTTGAGGTTACCTTCGTACCATGCCAAGAACTTCAAGTTGGAGAGGGACCTGCCAGACAGGCCGCGGAGGGGCTCTGGCGCGCAACTTCCTGCTAAGTCAACATAAACAGGCTTCTCGTAGCATTGGGCGATCTTCGGTGCAGCTCTTACGTGGCTTTGCAGAGGAGGGACGAGTGAGATGTTCTGGCAGCCACAGGCGGTTTCACGAAGCTCTTCAATGGGGAGCCCCGTGGATGACGATCTTGGGGATACCTCCGGCACAGCGCAGATCTGTGCGACTGAGGTGCAGGCATGGCGACTTCCCGTTTTGTCGATGATCAGCACAGTTGCTCTCGTGTCAATCTGAGGGTGAGGACTTCGTCCTTTGCCTCCATTTCCGAGACCTTAGCGGCGGATCTGAAAGTTTTGGTGGCCTCGCCATGCTTCTTTGCTGTTGTCGAAACAGGTTTATCGGGAGGGATCATCTTCTGTGACATTGCGCCGCCATTTGTCGCTTGACAGCCGCCGGGAACACTTTTGTTGAGGAAGTCTGGCGCTGTACTGTGGGCATTCAGTGGCGGATGCTTTGTCGCTGGCTTTGGAGCAAGGTTTGCGAGAGCTGTCGTTCCCTCCCTTCTTCCCTGCTTCCCCCACAGAATTTAGCAGGTTCGCACGTTTGCCTCCTACACCGGCTTGTCTTTCCAGCGGTTCAGAAGTTGTGCGGCATGCAGATGTGACCGATCTTTCACTGTTGTTTTACAGAGTCGGGTAAAGCCTGCCATAGGTGTGCAGTTAGATTGATCGGCAAATCGTCATGGTACCATGCGGGGCTTTGTTCCAACCGCAGTGGCGTGTAGAGTTTGGAATGCAAAAGTGAGCCGCCACCTGTTGGTCTTCGTTCGCAAGACCGCGGAGTTGCATCGTGGTGTGTCTCTGCCAGGCCTCAGTGGAGACTATGTGCGGTCTGATCAGCTTTACGGGGATCGACCCGTTTTCATCAAGGAGCCTCAGCTCAGAAGAATTGCTGGGCGACTTGAGTCTATGTTCTTCGTAGTTCTGTCGTTCAGGCTCCACTTCGACATCGACAAGGCACGAAGGGCTGGAAGAACTGTTTCCAGGTGGTCTGAGATTGCAAGCATCTGTCCTGAAAATCCTGGAAAGGCACATGGACACTCTCATATGACTTATCATATCGCAAGGCTTAGCTCAGCCGCAAACGAAGCTCCGGCCCTGCAAGGGACAGAGTTCCAGCAATCAGAAAGGAATGGTTTGGTGAGGAGTGGATTGGGGGGTTGGCTTGCAGGTCTGTGACAGGTCTTACCCTTTGAAGAACGCATGTAGATTTGCGTCTATCTATACTGTGTCCGTCCAAGCGGGTTTCTCCCGAAACCGACAGTCATCACTTTTTGATGTGCTTGAGTTCGTGCTTCATGTCGTTCAGTTTACACTGAACGTCGCTTCCTCGGAGAGCCTCGCTCCTCGCTGCATCACCTTTACTAAAGTAAATTAACTCTAGCACGTCCTCTCTCGGTATTGGTAGCAGTCAGTAGGTAGTCAGCGAAAGCAGTAGTCGTTGTCGTAGTCGTAGTCGCAGTAGCGTAGCAGTAGCAGTAGCAGTAGCAGTAGCAGTAGCAGTAGCAGTAGTAGTAGTAGTAGTAGTAGTAGTAGTAGTAGTAGTAGTAGTAGTAGTAGTAGTAGTAGTAGTAGTAGTAGTAGTAGTAGTAGTAGTAGTAGTAGTAGTAGTAGTAGTAGTAGTAGTAGTAGTAGTAGTAGTGGGTAGTGGTAGTGGTAGTGGTAGTGGTAGTGGTAGTGGTAGTAGTAGTAGTAGTAGTAGTAGTAGTAGTAGTAGTAGTAGTAGTGGTAGTAGTAGTAGTAGCAGCAGCAGCGGGTAGCTGTCAGCTGGAAGCTGATAGTAGTAGTGGGGGTAGCAGGGGCGCGAGTGGGAGCAAGAGCTACACCAACAGCACCCAAAGGCGCTCTGGCAACACAAATGTACTGGCGAGGTGTCCCTAGCAGCAGCACTCCCGCTGCAGCAGAGTTTGAAGTTTGAAGGCTTTGGCTCCGCTCGTCCACCCAAGAGGTTGAAAGCTTGGACTACTTAAGCAACGAACCCCAGCATTCAGCCCTGAAAAACTATCGCGTGAATCTCTGACGCCTTTATTCAAGTAGAGATCTCACATGAATGACTCTCTCAGTGCTTGTACTAAGGACTCTGCAAGACTGCGTCGTGATTTGCAACTTGGAGAGATTACGTCAACTGACATGCAGGTGGCCTCGAGTTGGACGATAAGCCGAGCCAGGCATTGTGTTGACCATGCGCGCTTCCATGTCTGCACAGCTGACTACATACATGTTTGGGCAGAGGGCCTCGAGCGGACCCTCTTCTTCTTCTATGACGACATTCGCCATCGGTGGCAGGCAAGTCCGTGCGCCGAAGTATCCTCCACCCTTGCCGCGATGTATGCCGAAGACGCAAAAGCAGATAACAGGTCGCTCCAGAAGTGGGTGCCAAGGGCTTGAGCGTGCTTGCCCGCAGCCCCGTGGGCTGGGACGAGGCGGGGAGCCAGCCGGCTTCAGCGACCTTCAGCGACTTCAGTGTCCTTCCCTTGAATGCTTTACAGGTCTTCTCACCGAACGGACCAGAGGCTGCTTTGGTCAGGGCTGGGAACCCTGCAACGAGACTGCATTTTGACCTTTCGAAGCTTACTGTCACCGAGGAAGTCGGCCCTCCCAGGACATCGGGCTGCTGGCAGATCCGGGTTACCTCCTTACCATTGCAATAGATTGCAATGTTATAAAGCAAACGGCGAGCTAGACTTTCCATGACATGCCCACTGGCCCACACTTCTGGACCATCGTCGCGTCTAAGCTCAACGAGCCTGCCCTGGCCATCCACTCGAGACGTTCGAAGCAAATGACGGAGATCCCGCAAGAGGCCCACCCCCCACCCCCCCTCAGCGAGCTTGGCGAGCATGAAGATGCCGGATGCCACGCACGATGCTCTCACGACAGGCGTCGCAACTCTTTCAGGACTGCGAGGCTCTGTCTGTCGCATCCTCGAAGCTGGGCCGATGGCAATACAGACTGAACCGGAGCCTCCTTCCATGGCTCGTTTGCCAAGGTCCTTACACTGGAAGATCGGGCACCCGCACGCACCGTCAGCTTCCAGTACGAAGGCATCAACCGCAGCTCTCGCATCTGGCAAGACACTGTCTGTGTCTGTGGGTGTGACAGGGCCAAGTGAAGAGCTCCAGGCATGGAAAGCAGACAAGTCGCAAGAGTTTGATTCACACACCCTGCCTGCTGCGCAAGCCAACTGAGCCATGGAGTTTTCGGCAGGTGCTTGCAGAGCACCCGCTGGCCGGAGATTTCAGATTGTTCGGCCCTTGGCCTTCGAGAGATGTCGTACTAAGCCGCTGAACTTGGGTTTGGTGTCTGGCAGTGGATACGCACACGGTGTAAGTCGCCACCTTCCAGAAACGATCATGACCCTCGATCATTGATTGGCGGGTCATGTTGCAAATCATGTACAAATGGACGGTGGAGATGGAAAGGCGTGCCTTCGCGAAAGCTTCACGCTGCCTGGAGTGAGTAAGTCTTGATGTCGCATCTTTCCACATAACCTTGCTTGCAGACCACCGGAAGTGCTTTGAGCGCCAGCTAGATCGAAGTCGCTGCGTTGCTTTGTTGCATCTGTCTGAAACTGGACAGATGCTTCTTGCAGGTGCATTCATCTCTTGTTGCGTGCTTGCAGTTTGCTAGCAGCTTGTGTCGCTAGGAGGCCCAACCTCTTGAATTGAAGGGGCATCGGCTCTTGGGATGGTACATAGGATCGGGATATGATAGCAAGTTGCATAATCAGGTTGAGATCTGTCGGGTGTACCGAAACTCCCAAATCCACACCACCTGCGAATCCTGTTGACGGCTGTGAACAGCTTCGTCTCATCGTTCTTCCGGTCCTATAGGGGTGCTCGCAAGTTTTGTAACCGTAAGCTGCACTAATCCGCGCTGTGATCTCCAAGGGCTGGCCTTGATTCGAACGCTGCGCGAGAAGACCTGCAGCCCGTGATGATCCGACGTCGTGCTGATGGCACCCTCCACGTGGAGACAGACCCCGCGATGTGCTTGCAGTGTCATCCGAAAGTCCACCCCACGTACTCGTCGGCACATGAGCTCAGCCACCTCGCTTCGCACTTCCTCAATCTTCGCCTTCTGCTTGCTGCACGTGGCTTTACTCAATCCGGAAACTTTTTCAGAAATCAAGGCAGCAAGTGAGATGCACTGAGGCTTCGACAGAGATACGGAAAGCGTCCGGTATGCCCGGCAAGTATTTTTGCTTTGTGACGTGTGCATGCAAGCTGCGAATGCACGACAGGTATATCGCCGCTCCGCTTTGCAGCCTTGTGGACCTGGGCCGAAGCCTTGCTGGACCGAAGCGAGAGCTGAAGTTTTGCCGTTGAGGAAGTCCTCAATGCGCAAGTGCAGCCGACCTTGACCCGTCTGATGCGGTCGCTGCTGGACTTAGGCCAGGCTTGCCCGCCCAGCTCGGCACCAAGAAATTCTGGAACAGAGTACCAGAATTTGTTTGGCTGGGTTTTCAGATCGGGCCTCGAGGCCCGGCTTGTTTCTCTTCTTCGAGCCACGGCTTGGATACTGGGTCGCCGGCTTCTCACAGGGCTCGGGGGGTCAGCTGCTCTGCTAGCGAGGGCCGAGGGTAGCAGCGATCACCGCAAGGTGAGTACAATATCGCCACTGGCTTCAAGCCACGCTGTCGCGCAAAAGCCTCAGCGGCCGAGATCCTCCAAGCATTTAGGTGTTTTAGCCTGGTCAAGACTCGCTGCAGGACAACAGTGCTGTGTACAGAGTCGGCAGGACGTGTAGCCGTGCGAACACGCCTTTCGTTGCGACCTCAGGTTTGCCAGACCAGACCTGCCAGGTCGCTTTGGACAGGCGAGGGCCGGGGCTCTGATGTGCGCTGACAGAAAGTGGCACGGTCCAAGCCGTTGGAGCGTCGTGTCTATGAGCAGCACGTGAGCAAGACGAGCCATTTGCTCCAGGTCCTGGCCAGGACCGGGCCTGACTGGACACCCGTGCTGCCGCAGGACACGTTTACGTGTTAGCCACGGTGAGGTGCACCAGCTTGGATGTAGGGCCTTTGGATTCTGACACATCGTGAGAGTCACAAGGACGCACGCGACTGGGACGCAGCTGACAGCCAGGCAAGGCGAATGTGGCAGCCAGTCCGTCCATGCTTGACTCAAGTTTTGGTTCGGCCGCCACCAACCATGGAGAACAGTATCAAAAGCTAGCGCAAACCTCAACTTGAAACGACCTATCATCGGGTCGGACTCAGGGTTATCACTGACATTACGAGCCTTCTGCTGATTACGCTGTATTCCAGTCTTGCTGTTGGCAATGTTCAGGCCCCGGGTTCCCACTATCGGCTTGGGCCGGCAAGAGCGCCGGACTCAAGAGGCGTTCAGTGACTTCTTACTGGCAGATCTCTCTCGGACGATCCCAACAAGGCACCACCCAGCACACTGCTGTCCGAGCAACTGACGCACCTCTGCCCGGCTTACTTTTCCTGCGCAGACACCTCTTCATTGAGCCATGGTGTAGATCGAGAAGAGCGTTGCAGGATTCGAACTACACGCCAGGCCAACACCGTGGCTGCACTTGGTAGCCCTGGGCACCGACGCACCTCCCAAGATGGTGTGCCTAAGCGGCTTCGGTGACAGGTACCGGACTGGCACGTCACAACATACATGTTTTCACGGCACTCCACTCGACAGGTTGCATACTCTCAATGGCTCATATGAGCTGCTGCCAGAGTCCGCGCCACGAGCTGAGTTTGCAGTCGTCCCTTCGCGTCATTGCTCTTGGCATCTCTTGGGACGTGGCGCTGCATGTGGTGCATCCGGCTCAGGTGGGCATCCAGAGCCGCATGGGCACGAGTGCAGGGAGCCTGACCATCGTGTCTGCAGGGAACAGCTGGCATTCGGGAGTCCTGCCTGACTCGAGGCCGTCCGCTGCAGAGGCTCAGGGCGAATTGATTTCCCTGCCAACCGTTCTGGATGTCCTTTCCGGCATCAGGATGTAGAGTTTCCCAAGTACATCTTCTTTTGGCCAGAGCAGCTCGAACGCGATTCTACAGAGAGCGCGAAGCAGGTGAGAGCGAGTGCAGAGCAAGTGCAGCCAAAGGACAGGCCATTGGATTATCGGTCCGGATCTCCACACAGCACAGACAGGCCGGGAAGGGCTGGCCCGAAGAGTCGGAGCCATCACCGCTGACCGCCGTGCTTGGCGTCCTGGCACAGGTCTTGCGCGAAATGGACCAGGCCGATGGGCTGCTCAGTCTCCTGACCACTGTCCAGGCGAGGATACAGAAATGCCGCGATTCATGTGTTGGAGTTTGTGGTAGCTGGGAATCTGGGAAAGCTTGCCCGTTGAGCCGCTTCTTGTTCACACTGGTGCGTTGTTTCTGTTGTTCAATCCTGCATCAGTGGTCATGCAACCGACAATAGGGCTCCTGGCTTAGATCTCTACATGGTATATTCTGCCGATGACACGATTGTGTTTCTGGAAGCAAACGAGATCTCAACGACCTTTTTTCGTCTCACCGAGAAGACCTCACAGCAACATGGACTTTGAGTAAAGACCAGTGTTTCGAATATTTTCGAATGTGGGTAAAGGTGACACGCCCTCATCCAGAAAATCTGAAAAAACCGTCCGAAGATTCAAAACATTCTACAAAGAGGTAAGGCCCACTAGGATCAAGTTGAACCGTATTGAAAAGTCATCAAGAACATGGAAACTAATTGTACATGATGGCTGTATGCGTAGCAAGCTACTTTACGGTTTGGAAACAACTCATTGGATTAGTTTTATTTATAGTGAAGAAGCCAAAATGCATGTTACATGAGGGGCGCTTGCAAGATCGTAAACAAAGCTCACCCATTTGTAGACCGTGCCAATAAGAGCCAAAATGCTTCTGAAGCCTCTGATATAGCTTGTCCAAGACGCGGACGGGGTCACCGACAGAAGATACTGTTATGAAGTGAATTCCGCAGTTTAACGACGTTCTAAGCTTTTCGGAGTTTCAAGGTGATCGCTTTTACCTGATGGTGCATCTACAGCAGAATACAGTATTATGGCAAGAAGAGAATTGGGAGGCCCCGGCAAAAGTGGATACTTGCACCACACCCACAAGTTTGTGTGGCAAGAGACACCGGGAATATAATCTTAGGAAGAAACCCCAGTGCAGGATAAGGTCGATCTAGCGCCTGTAGGCAAGGACAGTTCCCTAATCGTTTTGTTTTTGCTGCCAACGCCATCATTCCTCTCTCACCTGCCGTCGATACAGGGTATGGCTTGGAAAATGTCGGTGTGTCGTCAGCCCGTTGTCCCGAAAGGCAGATGGGCGGGCCTGAATGGTCAGCCATTCAGCTCCCACAAGAACGACGGTTGGAGACCCGAGTGACTTCAAGCAGCTCGCGTACTGAGGACATTCGTTTGCAGAAGACCCGAAGATCTTTTGTCGCAGGCAGAAGGCGTTCTGATCGCAAGTGCATGCACACTCTGAGAAAACAGTCTGGCGCCAGAGATGGGAGGCGAGCGGTGGAGTCGAGACCTTCGGCCTGTCCTGCATGGCCCTCTGACTGGTCCATGGAGCGGCGAGAATGCCAAACTGAGAGATGAGGCCCTTCCTCTCCACGGCAAAGCACCAGCCTCGGCAAGGCCGGGGGGGGGGGGCTGAGATAGCCTGCAGCCCCAGGCCTGGGACCGCGTGCAAAAGCCTTGCCACTGTCCCCGAGAAGCACTCACAGGACAGAGGTTGAGCTGCAGCTTTGTAAGGGTGATGCCGATGGTCTGCCTTGTTTCGCGCATGCGTGCCGGGAGACAATCTCGTTAACCATGGCATCACAGGCTCCAAACACAGTGCCTCCGGCCAAAGGGGTAGGTGCTCCCGGCATGTCGGCTTTGCAAAACTGAATGCACATTGGCACCTGCCAAGCTTCTTTCGTTCGAAACAAAGAGCCGTGCACCAAACGGGTTGTGTAAGAATTGAGCTGTTTCTGAGGTTCTGTGCAGTCAATGCAAGCGACACTTACCGCAGGGACGGGCTTGAGCTTAGAGAGCCAAAAGGTTAGAGCGATTTGTGCTCGGCATGTGTGCCGGCGTGTTTTGATTGGCTTTGTGCTACCTTCATGGTAGCGGAGCTCCTGGAAAGAGGAGCGGCCGCTTGTGAAAAGAGAAGGACGTTATGGCAGATCGCTTCGATCCGGTGCCTTCATGGAACGGCGACCCAGGGACCTTCCAAAGCTTCGAGGTGGCATGCCAGTGGTACGAGAAGACGCTGAAGGACACCGAGAGGCGAGGAGCAGCTGCAAGGGTTTGGTCACACCTCAGTGGCCCTGCCAAGAGCGTTGTCAAGCATTTTTCCCCGACAACAATGGCCTCTCGAAGCTGCTGGGTGTGCTAAGGAACTCCCCGCTGCAGACCTTGCCGATCCAGGACACCTTCAGCAAGCTGCAAGGCTGGCATGCCATGAAGAGAAAAGACGGCGAGTCGATACCGGAACTGATAGTTCGAGAAGATGATTTGTTCCGGGAGCTGCAAGCAAGCTTGCGCCGATCGAGGACGCGTGTGATAAGGGTGTCCCGTATGGTTTCCTCTTCGAAGCCTTCTTCAAGCCCGGCCTCGCCGAGTTCTGCCAAGGAGACGGGACGCGAGGCTGAGGATGAAGCAGCCAAGGAGCAGGCCGAAGATGGCGAGCCGGCCAGTCCTGTGGACGATCCCGAGACCGAGGCCGCTCCCAAGGACATGGGCTTCTTCGAGGATAAGCTCCGTGGGTTTCGGCTTCTCAAGGCTGCTGACCAGCGGATGCAGGTGCTGACCTTGACAGCCAACGTGGTCTCCTTTGAGAAGGTTCGGCAGGCGCTCCGGGCCCTCTTCGACGACGAGAACCCAGCAGCCCGGCCTCACCGCAAAAAGTCCGTTTGGTATGCTGAAGAATATGATGAAGAGGCCTTCTGGCAGGGAGGCGAGGATCCGTGGCAGTGGGAAGATTGCCCTTGGGAGGATGAGACCGCCTACTGGGGCGAATGGGCCTGGGAAAGGGTGGCAGGCCGAGCAGGAGGACCCCGAGGAAGAGATTGAGGAGAACCCGGAGGCCAACGACGACGAGGGGAATGAAGAGGAAGCCAGTGCCCTGGCCGCCGAGGGAGCGAAGACCTTACAGGCAGCCCCTCCTTTCCCCAGAAAGGCAAGAAGGGCAAGGGCTTCGGCAAGAGCAAAGGAAAAGGTGGCGGCAAGGCCTCCCGAGGGCGGATGTCTGATGTGTGGTCGCACTGGCCACGGCTACCGTGAGTGCCCCTAAAGGAGGCACGAGGTGCTCGCACGACCCGGGGACCACACCGACCAGGACGCCATGGCCGAGGAGAGCGACCTGGACTACGACGACGCAGCGTGCCAGGTCGTCGCCAATTACCCGATTCGGAGCTTTGAGTTGGACCGGCCGGACGGCGGCGAAGGGGAAGCCGAGGTGATGAGCCTGGAGACGGCGATGATTGCCGTCGTGGATGGTTCCCCTGGCTTCGTGCTTGACACGGGCGCGACGGAGAACGCTGTGGGCATCAAGACGCTCCAGGAGATCATTGCCGCGACCGGCGAGTCTGAGAGCGCGGTCCAAGGTGACGTTGCATGGGACTGCTTTGGGGCAGGGGCACTTTTATACCTTGGACGGGGACCACAGACCCCAGACGAGGAATGCCGAGAGCACGCCAGCTCTCCTCGGCAGCAAGTTCCTCCGCGCGGCAAGGGCCACCATCTCATACGATCGCCTGTGCCTTTGGTTTTCGGATGGCTTGGGAACCCTTTGGGCCACCAAACTTCTCCAAACCCAGTCGGGTCACCTGATGATTCCTGTAACTGGGCAGCTTCTTGACTTGTCGGCCTTCAAAGCGAAGGCTGGAGAAACATCATGGGGTTCGGCTTCCTTCTGCGGGGGACCCTGGCAGGGCGAAAGCCGAGAACTCCATGAAGCAGCCGCTGTGCCTCAGTCTGCCTAGCACTTCTGCCGACATGTCAGAGAATGCGTGCCACAGTGTCCTTGTGAGTTTTCCTAAGGCAGCGAATCGTGACCCAATGTGCGTGTTGCGCCCGCCGGAGCTGGCTCAGCGACTTCGAGATCTGGGCTCCCGCCTTTCACTCCTTCGCCTCGGCTTTGCTGATGGCCCTCGAGGCGGCGCCCTTCGACGATCCACGCCAGAGTGGGTGTCCACGCTGGGACAAGCACAAGGGCGGCAACACCCGCCAGAACCAGTATGCAAGCTGGACGTCGTGCCTGAGGTGCGGCCTGCGTCTGCGCTACGAGACCAAGGCGAGCCATGGCAAGGACCGGACCGGCGGGGCGGGAGGTGCAGGGGCGCAGGATTGTGAACAACGAGCGGGTCGTCCTCAATACGATGATGGAGAAGAAGGCGGGCGATGTGGAGGCCCGCGGCCTGGTGATTGTGAGCGGATCCAGGCCGAGACGGAGGAACCACCAACATGCGACCACCGACGGCGCCAGTCTGGAACCAGCTCCAAGGAAACCGACACGACCGAGAACCTGGAGGACGCCCTCCTCCACATCGAGAAGCAAGAGGCCCAGCTGGCAAAGTTGAGGCAAAGCTGGCGGCCACCTTGGAGGCAGGGGAGTCCGATTTGGAGAGCGCCGAGAACATGAGCACCTCAAGCTGGCGGAAGTCGACCTGATTTCCGACGATGACGGAGAGGCTGGTGAGAGAGAACCAGGGGGCGTGGAGCGCAACCTGACGGAATGCGAGGCGGCAACCTCACCAGCGAAAGGACTTCCACAAAGAAGCCGCGGTTTCACAGGTGCCATCCGGCGCCAGATCCACGCAGCAGGGGCAAGTTACTTTGCCTCCCTGCTTTGCACCACGGCCGTACTGTTGAATTCGTTTGAGACTGCCAACCTGTTTGAAGTGAACGGGGTGAACCCCTTGTGCCATTTTGGCTCTACTGCCGGTGACCTGGGCATCACCTATGATGGCTACTACCTGAACAACGACTGGAAGGTCGAGAAGCCCAGCGTTGCAAAGAAGATCGCGACCAAGCTTCAGGAGGTCAGGCCAGACTTTGCTTGGATCTCCCCGGCTGTTCGTGGCGAGGTCCCGTTTGGAGTCGACGGGGCAATCGACTGAGAGCCCAGCTCCGTTCCTTAGAGGTGGCGGCCATTCTGGCTGAGGGGGCCAAGCAGCAGATCCAAGCAGGCCGGCACGTGGCATGGGAAATTCCCTTGCACTTCCGGTACTGGAAGGGGAGCCGGGCAGAGCAAATGCTGATGACCACGGCTAGCGGCGAATGCGGGCGGCCACTCCACAATTTGATCGTTGATGGCTGCTTCTTTCCAAAGGCCTTCGGCCACAAGCCCGCAGCTGGCTTCCACCCTTCGCCGGTGCCGGTGCCCGGGACACCTTCACCATGAACTACCAGAAGGATTGGTCAAGTTCCCCGCCGAGATGGTCTGGGACATTCTGAAGGGCATCATCAAGTGGGAACTGAAAGGAGACGGGAAGGACATCGACGAGCAGTTGGTGATGTACCTGACCGAGGAGCCTTCGGAATGTGTGTTTGCCGTGTATCCGGGACAGCTGCCGACCACAGCCCCGACCGGAACCAAACTGAAGCAAGTTCGAGAAAACATGCCTCGGCTGCACCGTGCGGCCGGCCACACCTCCTTTGAGAATCTGGCAAAGTTGCTGCAGAGGCGCGGCTGTCCTGAATGGGCCGTGTCATTGGCCCGAGGTTTGACCTGTGATGGAGGTGAGATGCCAGACAGGGCCACCAGCCGCATCGGCTGAACCTCCGCCCAGCCTGTGGGAGGTCCTTGGCATGGACGTGTTCGAGGTGGAGTTCGAGAAGGACGGCGCCAAGCTGAAGGCCAAGGTCCTCCTGATGATCGACCGCGCCAGCCGTTTCGTGATGACCCAAGTGCTTCATGAGTATCCAGCCGAAGGTGCTTGGGAACCGAGCACATGGCACGTCAAGCGAGCGGCTCCCGCGGAAGCCCACTAATTTATGGGCATCGAGGAACGGGCCATCCAGGTGGTGAAGCGAGCCATCGAGAAGCTCGAGAGGGAGAACCTTGACATGGGAGTTGATTCTCTATGCGCTTTGGCTTGTCACGGTCACAACTCCTCCGTTCACCGGGTACAGTCCCTTTCAGTGGGCCCGTGGATGGCAGCGAGAAAATTCACTGCCAATTGGACTGGATCCGCAGCGAGCCTTTTGCAGAGCCCTGGCTGAAGCTGACCAAGCTGTCGAACACCGTGAGCCGACCGGTGGCTGCTTACAAGCCGGGTGACCTTTGCATGCTATGGCGTGCCAAGGTGAACCGACAGTGCGGGGGATGGACTGGACCTCTGAGAGTCTTGCTGCAAGCGTCTACGACGTTGTGGCTCAACCAAGTGCGGCCGTGCACTGACCGCGAGAAGCTGGTGACCTCGACCCAAGGAACCACCATCTACCAACAAGCCGTTGGCCTGGACATTCTGCTGTGAGGGTACCGGGGCAAGCATTTCATGGACGCTTCCTCCGAGGTGCCAGGTGCCGACATTGAAGAGGACCTAGCTCCTGTTCAAGAACTGGTGGCGCCATCGGCTCCGAGACCGCAGGCTTCAGGAGACACCTGGGAGATTGCCGGGAACACGGTGATCCGCGAGCATGGCAACCCCAGGCTATCCCTGTTTGTGCCGACAAAGGATTGTCCTGTCAAAGAAGAAGATCTGTCCGGCAAAAGAAGGACGATCATCCAGCGGCCGGGCGGGGCATACGTCATCAATGATGACTATACAAGCTGGAACCTCGACCCCGGAGATCCCTCATGGAGCGATGGACGGGCGAGACACAGTTTGAGCTGAAACCGGGAATTCCAGTTCCGGTGCCCGTTGCTCAAAGAGCTCCACGTCATGAACCACCGAGGTCAGCGCGAGAAGTTCCACCACCACTTCAAGAACCACAGGGGTCAGCACGAGAAGTTCCAGCACCACTTCAAGAAGCAGAGGGGTCAGCACAAGAAGGCAAGAAGTTCCAGCACCACTTCAAGAACCACGGGGGTCCCGTGAAGAAGTTCCTTTGCCACAGCTAGAACCTCCTTTACCACAAGCTTCTGGTGTCCGCAGAGGTCGTGAGCAAGCACATCTTCCACCTGGGGTCCCACATGCAAAGAAGGAGCGTACCAACGAAGTCCTAGATCAGGCCATGGATAATCCCACCGTGTGGCCAGAACCACCTGTACCACCACCGAGTTCTCAGCAGCGACAGCCAGACGATGAAAGGTCCGAAGAAGAAGTCGTCGAACCACCCGTGCCAGTTGGACGAGAGCCTGGGCATGCATCTGTTTCTCAAGGGCCACCGGCAGAAGGAGTTCTTCCATCACAGCCAGAGTTCTTGGAGGAGGAACATGCAAGCGCAGCTCCCTACTCCACTTCCGAGGAAGAAGGATCTTCCGATGGGGAGCCGCTCCCAGACGGTCCGCGAGATCAAACCTCCGTGAACTTTGCCGAGGTGGCTCCCCTCATGTTTTCTTGCGAGATCGAGGTGGGCCCAAAGGACCTACGTCGGCTTACCAAGAAGCCGAAGAAGGCGACCGCATGGCTTCGCAACAGATGCAGGAGAAAAGCAAGGAGGTGAACTGGCGTTCACTGACGGAGGAGGAGAAGAAAGAATATGATGAGGCCATTGCGGTGGAAGTTTCCAACGTGGTCCGGGAAAGCGCCGCACCGCGAGCTCCAGGATGTCGACTACCAGAAGCCTATGGGCGTGCGATGGGTGCTCACAAGGAAGGCGTCGGGCAAGGCGAAAGCGCGCCTGGTGGTGCTTGGTTACCAACCGCATAACCTCCTGGAAGTGGACACGGCGGCTCCCACATTGTCCAGGACCGGACGGAACATGCTGCTGACGGCAGCGGCCAACACCGGCATGGTCGTCGAGACTGGAGATGTCACGTCGGCCTTTCTGCAGACCTTCGAGAGCCTCGAGGGAGAGAACCTCCTGGTATGGGCTCCGGTGGAATTGGCTGCTCTTTTCGGAGCGGATCCTTCCGACAGCGGCATGGTCATGAAGCTTACGAAGGCGTTCTACGGGTTAGCCGACGCGCCGCGAAAGTGGCACGAGTCAGTGGTGAAGTTTCTTTTGATTTCTTTTGGAAACAGGGTGGCCACAACTTAAGTCAGACAGGTGTGTCTTTGTTCTTCGGGACAACCAGGGCACCTTGTGTGCCATTGCCGGGCTCCACGTGGATGATTTGCTTCTGGGAGGTCTTCCTGGAAACAAGCTCTATGAGGCGGCCAAGGAGCAGCTCCAGAAGCAATTCCGTTTCGGCAAATGGGAGAGCGCCAAGGGCGAAGGCTTCACCTTTGCAGGCTGCCAGGTTCGCCAGACCGAGTCGGGCATCCTCCTAAACCATCAGGACTACGTGAACGAATGGGTTCACGAGATTCCTTTGGATCCCCAAAGGGCCAAGCAACTAAAATCCTTGGCCACTCCGCAAGAGATTGGCGACTTACGCGCCCTGGGAAGCTTGAGCTGGAAGGCGTCACAGACGGGGCCACAGTTTCAGTCCGAGGTTTCCTTGAAACTTTCGGCTGTTCCAACAGCCACTGTGGGGACCTTAGTGGACACGAACAAGTTGATCCGGGAAGTGAGACGGACCGCTTCCCAACGAATCCTCTTCCCGACGTGGCGGCTACCCTGGACAAAGGTGTGTGCGATGGTGTGGGCAGACGCCAGCCAAAGCAACAGGCCAAACAAGTCCTCCACCATCGAGGTGATCGGGTGCCTAGGGCCGGAAACCATCCTTGAGGGCGAAGAGGTCTCCCTGGCCATGGTCAGTTGGAAGAGCTCCAAGTGTCCTCGGGAGAGCTTGGGTTCGAACGGCAGCGAGGATTGAAGCGATTACCACCGGCGAGGACCAGGTGCCATGTGGTATGAACTCCATTGCGGCGAGATTTCTCGCTACACCTTGGGCGAGGACCTTCGCAAGTTCACCAAGGGTGGCCTGGTGATGGACAGCACGGGAATCTACGATGCAATGACCCGCAACGTGTCTGCCCTGCACGGGTTGAGATCTTCCAGGGCAGGCTTCGAGCTCACCGTGTCCGTGAAGCAAGCAGTCGACCTTGAGACCAAGCTAAGGTGGGTGTGCGGAACAGCACAACTGGCAGACGCACTCACCAAAGACGCCACGGCAGCCAGGAAAGGCTTTCTAGAGTTCTTGGCTCGAGGTCAACGATGGAGCGTGGTGCACGATCCAACTTTTGCAGCCGGCAAGAAGCTGTCAAAACGGCAGCTACAGGCCAAGCTTCAGGAAGCTGAGGTCTTTTTCTTAAAAGCCATGGAACAATTCGCTGCTACTTCTCACTACCCTTGGGATCATGATGATGGGCCAGTAGACAGTAGACGACTTAGAGCCCAGAAACCTCAAAGGGGTTTTGGGGATGTAAGCAGTGAGCTGTGTCTGAGGTTCTGTGCAGTCAATGCAAGCGACACTTACCGCAGGGACGGGCTTGAGCTTAGAGAGCCAAAAGGTTAGAGCGATTTGTGCTCGACATGTGTGCAGGCGTGTTTTGATTGGCTTTGTGCTACCTTCAGGTTGGGGTTGGGGACTGGGGGACCGAAGCACATCACTCCATCTTGACATTGTCCGCTCTTTCTGTCCGCATTTGTCACCGATCGCCGTCGCCTGAAGACAGCAAAGATTAGGACCGATGCCTTCGCGCATGGTAGCTCAGGAAGTGCATCCTCCAGCAGGGTTTGGACCCACCAACCTGGACATGGCTAGTGAGACAACGGTTGCCCGAAGCCCTGCCGAGCAGGAGTATACTCTCTCCAGCTTCGGAGGCGTGGACTGCCTGTAGACAGAAGCATGTAGCGAGAGAGAAAGCCAGTGCAGCAGAGTTGATGTTCATTTTGCGTTTCTTCTCGAAGCGCAAAAACAAACACAAAGTCTCTGGCGAGACTGGAAGTTGCACTCGGGGCAGCTTGGTATTGAGAAGCGGCGGTGCAGAGGTTTCGGGGTTGAGACGGTTGACAATGGAAGCGAGCCTTGCGGGCCCACCGTAACCGTCCAAAAGTGACCCTGATAGCATTGGACTCTCGGACTGATGGCATGGATGAGAGATACAGTGGCTTTGGCAGTGTCCGCCACAGGCGAATTCGCCCAGTCCATCGCGGAGCCTGCCAGGGCCATCCGCCCTGCCAAAGGGCGCAGGTGAAGCAAACGGGTCTCTTCATTAACTATGTCTGCTGTGTGCCCATCTCCTGCCACGCTACCATCTTCACCGGCTGCAAGGTGCAAAACGGGCTGACGGAACGATTTCCACACCTAGCCGCAAAGCAGGCAGTTGGATAGCTAGCTCCACTAATCACTGAACAGAACACTTCACATGCAGTATGCAGGTATGGAAGAGAAAAAAGAAGGCACAAGTCCGCAAGTGCAGCCGAAGGAAGTCAGGCCGGGGTCTTGCCTTCTGTTCCAAAAAACAACCTTCTTGAAGTGCTCTGAGCGCATGAGGATGGAGCTGTCCAAAGAAGGCAGCTTGGGTGCAGCGCGCACCCAAAGCTTCAAGCCGCCCACAAGAGCTACCAGCCCTCGAAGCCGGCGGTCAGCAAGCCCGTCACGAGCTACAAGCCCGTCACGTGCTGAAAGGGGCATTGTCTGGCGACCTTGAGCTCAATTCACTTGATCGATTCCGCATGTCGGATCTCGTGGCTGAGCTCCATGTCAACCATAGCAAACCAAAGCACAAAGTTCACACAAGTAGCAAATCTCACTCCAATCCTTGCCTTTGTTTGACATGCACGCTCGCATCGCTGAGCACAAGTCTGCGGCTGAATGTGACAAAGTAGCCTCATTCTCCCAAGAAACTTGGGAGGTTTCGGGCGATATCCCATTCCGTTCCGCTGCTTTTTAAGCACCTGATTGCGAATTGTCAATGCGCCACAATGTTGCCAAACGGACAAACCCGCTAATGTCCCGCGCACGACTGCAGAATTGACGGGATGCATGGCCGTCACCCCCTGCGACAGACGTGTACTGATGGGTCTTCCTCTGCCCTGGCATTGGACATCATTGGACATGCAAAGGCCCAAGATGGTTCACGCAGTCTGGAGTCGTGGAGGAAGGCCTACAATGCTCCCCGCAACCATACGGTTCGAGCCACGAGCCACAAGAGCAGATAAAGCAGAAGTTTAACCAGAACCTGGCACTGCAAGGCCATAACCATCCAGATTGAGAAAGAAAGCACACTCTCAAGTGGATGGCCCCTGGCTGCGTCATTGAGAGAAATGTTTGAGCCGGAGGAGCCGGAGAGCGGCCCTCAAGCTTGGGGAACAGGGAACTGGGCAAGAAACGCCGTCCCTGGGTTCTGTCCGACTAAGGAGCAAAAACGAGAGCAAGATGTGGTACTCGCAGCTGGTAGGTTCGCACACCGCAGACATGAGACCGGCCTGAGTTTATAGAACATGGCCACGGCTGTGCCAGGCCCTTCTTTGAAGGACTTTGGAGAAGGCAAATGGAGGGCTGTCCTGGCCTTTGAACGTTGCACTTCGAGGTGTCATATCACAGTCGTATAAGCTTCTACTGCAGGTCGTTCCTGTTGACAACATCCTGTGCTGTCCACCTTGGCACGGGGCTGAGACACGATGGAAGCTCCTGTGCTGGCAATTTCCAAGCACCTTCTCAAAGGAATGCAACCCATGTGCTCCGGATAAATACCACTGATCCGGAGCAGCTCCAAATAGAGGCAACAGGCCAGTGGTGCCGTCTCGCTGCATGCTTCAAGCGCCTTGACACAGTGAGTCGCACATTGTTGGCAGGCTGCG
The DNA here is from genome assembly GCA_905221615.1 of Symbiodinium sp. CCMP2592. Lineage (NCBI taxonomy): Eukaryota > Dinophyceae > Suessiales > Symbiodiniaceae > Symbiodinium > Symbiodinium sp. CCMP2592. The sequence continues at coordinate 347,245 of CAJNDT010003602.1, forward strand.
ACTTGGGAAATGGAAAAGGGAAGTGGAAGCCAGAGACTCATGATGACTCTCATGATGTCTTTGTGACGATGTGCTGTCGATTCCATTGGGGCTCATTGAGGCGGCCTCGTGCCGTCAAGGAGACTGTGACATAGACATGTGAGGTCAGGCGTGCTTGGGGCCGATGGCAATATCTATTGTCCACCTTGGTGAGCCCCGCCTGTGACACTGATGCTGCTTTGCTTGCTGCAAGTTGATGGTACACACGGCCGGTAGTGCAGCCGTTCCTGCTCCAAGTCTTACGACAGCCAAACTACAACGCCATGGCAGAGGCGGTTTGTATCTGCATTGAAGATGTTGTCATCAAATCGATTGCCAGAAGGTTGCCCAACAAATTGACCGTCAGGTGATGGAGGGCGCTGCTGCTGAGACCCTTGGTGTTGCCGCGTGCTGTGCAAGCTGCTGCAGCTGCTGCTGTGGAGGCGATGGGCCAGCAAGCTGTTGCGACTGGTAGCTTCGGGGCACATACAATGGAACTGGGAGGTAGCCCGGAAGAGACGTGTGGACTGTGCTGCGCTGGCTGCAGCCTCGAAGCTTTGGGCTGCGCGGGATGCTGTGATGCCTGCTGCTGCTGTGGAGGCCTGCGAGGCGATACCTAGGAATACCTTGCGTAGCGACGCACGTGCCTTGGCAGGTGCAGACGACCCAGGCGCTCTGATCCAACAGCAATCTCCACTGCCGATGACTCGCACGATGAAGAGCACAAACACGCTTGTTGTCAGGTTGTTGCACTCTGGCTTTGGACACCTGTGGGCTGCTTGCGTGCTGCGAGATGCTTGGCTGTCTCTCCGGCTGCAGTCTCCAAGTTTTATCTTAATGGTGTTGCGAGCTTGGGATGACGCAGGCTTCAGCTGCTGCCCATGCTGCTTCCGACAAAAGAAGGACTTACGGAAAAAGCATGCAGAATCAAACACTGCAGGGTTTACCTTGGGTAAGCTATCTGCTGGAGCTGCGAGCCTTCTCAGCCAGGACCCGCAAGTCGTGATTGCGCAAGGCCCTGTCATGTACCCTGCAACCTGGCTGAACCATGCCGGAAGTATGCAGCAGCAGTTCCGTTTGACATACTTCAGCGCCAGGCAAACTTCACCCCGGAGCAGATGGCCATGGGACCACCAAGAATGATGTATCCGCCCGGGACATGGCACGCCAGTCTTGAGAGAAAGACATCATTCGGTCTGCAGATGTGCCCAGGCCACAGCCTCAAATGATGGGCTATCCTCAAGCACAGGGCTATCAGTACTAGGCACCATTTCTTTGTTGGCCTGGAAACCTAGAGCCGACTTGAGACGTGCCTTCTGGCGAACTTTTGCCTCACAGCAGAGGAGCGGACTTGTAGAGAGAGGCGACATGGCCGGGAACTTGGCCGATGTGCAAAAACACATCTGATCTTCTGTATATCAGCCTTTGGAGGATATGAGCCCCATGCGTGCTTTGTACAGGAGGGGCAGTTCAGACTGCAAAGACCCCTCACACCTCGGCGGCATGTACAGGTGCCTCCAGAAATTAACTTTCAACCAACGGGTTGATCACAGTGCCATGGTTCCGTCTAAAGAACAAAAGCTTGCTCGGCCGCTATGCCAATCTCCCACAGTAGCATGTGTGTGCAAGCGTAGGCCCAGCACCTTAAAGTTGTAGACTGGTGGTCAGCTTCGGCAGTTCGTTCACAATGCGCTGATCTAGACACAGACGTCAGCGCGACAGGCTTGCAGAGGGTATGTTAACTCGCCTGCATCCATCGTGGCAGGTTTGCTTCGCGAGTCCTGCGAATCGACCCGTATGCAGATATCTCGGCAGCCCGTTCTGTGCCAAGCATTTGTCAAACTTCACCTTGCCATCTGCACAGGTGGGGACATCGGAACTCATTGGTCCTGAGTTTACGCTACCCGATCCAGTCAAACTGGCGCAGGCAGGGTAAGCATGGAGCCATCGATAGGCTGCGGGCGACCCTTTTGCCAAAGGAATTTGGGGACAGCATCGGTGATGGTGATGGCGACGTGTCCGACGAAAACTGGGGACGTCGCCTGAGCATGGTGGCCAGGCGAAGTGGCACCACACTGAGTGCACCCCTGATCTCAAGGTAAGTGGATGGATGGAACTCTCGCGGCTAATGGTTGCCTGTATTGTCAGCCATGGCCCTGACCTTAGGTGGTGAAGCTAGCTGCATGCAAGCAAGTGCATGTCTCTGCTTGATCCAAGGTGCGCAAGCCATGTGCTCAAGATCGACACTCGAAATGGGTCTGTGGAACTCATAGGTCTACTCCTCACCCGCGGGGAATCGTGCAAACATCGACGACACTGCATCTTCAAACTCTCCGCCAGTTTCAGGTCGGCATGTGAAGGTCTGCCGCGTTCTCGAATGAATGCCCAGGCCCTGACCTCGGTTGGGCTCCGGACAAGTATCGCGCTGCGGTGGTGGCCACTGATGGAGCTGCTCGTCCGAAGCATTCTCGGGGTGGTCTCGCGTGTTCTTTGGTGTGCGCAAGAATCCGCTCAAGTTAAGTCGCAAGCTGAAGTAAAGGACGCTATGCTGCATGACTCCCTGTATGCTGGCTTAGTTTTTGTTGCAGGTCATCTACTGTCCACCACATTCGGTCATGAGCTGAGTACCGTCTTGCAAGCAGCGAAACACCTGCAAGTCTTCGATGAATAAGCAAATGGACGACATGTACAAAGCCTGCACAGCTTGCCAGAGTATTTTTGCGATAATACTGCTGCCTGACATCATGAGACTCAATCAGAGGGATGCACCAGGGACAGTCAAAGCTCTTGTGCCCTTGTGTCAGGGCGACGAGAATGCAATCGTCATCTTGCGAAACATGCAAGTCCCGGCGACAGCCCCGAGCATGCAGAAGGCAACAACAGCCACGACAACAGGGTCCAAACAAGGGCAGGAAGTGGCTGAGATTCCCGCAACATGCATTCATGCTCGTGGCTGCCATGAAGCGAAAATGCCGCGGTCGCATTTGCTCAGCCCTCCTAACATCAGAAAGCTGCGGAGCGATGGCACTGTACTCAGCCTCAGTTTACCTTTGCTACTGCCACTACTACCTTACTACCACTACTACTACTACTACTACTACTACTACTACTACTACTACTACTACTACTACTACTGCTACTGCTACTGCTACTGCTACTGCTACTGCCGCTACTGCCGCTACCGCTACTACTGTTACCACAATCACTACTACCAGCACCACCACCACCAACCCTACGAAGTCATGGCCTGCAAACCCTTGCACCGTAACATGAACCGTGGCGATGGCTCAACAACCGACCATCCAGCAATTACCTAGGCCAGACGAGTGATGAAAGTTGAAATCTCGACAGACACGGTGAGCTTTGTGGGTGAAGATCTCAGTATCAGTCGACAAACCTGGCACTCCGAAGCACAAGTGAAATGAGGACCTGACTATGGCACCAAGCCAGGCAAGTCCGAAGCTGAGACAGCACCTGCAAAGTAAATGGCAGCCGTCGTCCATGGCATGGTGGGCACAGCAATCAGTGTTGCGGCTTCAGGTGGTGGGCGGGCGCCATGACCTTGGTGAACACAATCCTTTGTGCCCCACATTCCGCTGGTCAGGCAGTGTCCAATCGGGAGGTAGCAGGACTGAACTCTGATGTCCTCTGCAGGTGCTTCAGATCGATCTCTTCCGACAGATGTGCACGTTGGTGGGCAGAGACTTCGGTAGCGGCGAGGCTAGACCTGCTAAGATTCCAGTGCACAGAGAAGGGTAACTGCTGCGGCACAGGCCAAGTACCGGTCCATCGTGCAAAGCAACGATGGATGCTTCTACTGCCCACCTTGTAATGCACCGCAGGCAAACGTCCCGAGCCTTCTTGAGTAAAAGTCCAACGGGCGTCGGTGTCCTGCTGCGCCTCCAAGTTGCAATCCCCGGCAAGGTGCTGTGCATTGATCCGCTAACACCGGATGCTGACTATGTAGGCTGCGGGCTAAGTGCAGTACATGTCGCACCACAGTTTGGCTTGTATATGGAAGTTGCGAGGTCCAGACCTTTGCTGCGGCGGTTTCAAATGGGATGCTCGGCTACGATTTCCTAATGCCTCAACCGAATTCAATTGACGCAGTAGCAGACTATCCACCGAGGTGGTGGCTGGTTTGGGCGAGGATGGCTGTGTTTACAGCTGCCCGGTGGCAGACACTACTCACTGGACATAACTTGAGTCGTCACACTACAGCCTTTTGCTGAGGTCCTCCTTGGCTGGCACACAAGTCTCTTCGTGTGGACGTGCCGACACGTGCTCGCCTTGACAGCCTCGATTATGCAGACACATAGGGTGCAGCAGTGTGCATTGCCCAGGATGGGCTAGGCAGATAGGCAAGAACCAAGGCATGGTCCATGTACATGAAGTGAGTCTTTGGACATGTTCTTAACGTGAGACACTGACACTGTCAGGCTGGGGTGGTGGCAAGTGGGAGGCGATGTATCCACATGAGGTGCAGCTCAAAATACCTGTCGCGGGCTGGTTAAGGGTTTGACATGACTGTGGAAGGATGGCTTCTTTTATTGCCCTCCATGCTGCGACCAGACCTTACCTGGGGGGCTGCGCAGCAGAGATTCGACTGGTACGGCAAGTTTGTCTTTCTACAGCCCTGTGACTGCATGCTCCTGTGACCCCGAAGTGCCCCCTCGTTTGTTGGTCATGGCGGGTGCCTCGCGAATTCTGAAGTTTGTGAGGAACTTGTCCAACAACCCAACGACAGCTAAGGGCCATTGCAAGATGCTACCTGTTCATTTTATACAGGATTAGACAGATGGCAGTGACGAGGCATGCGGAAGGAAAGGAGGGGCCGCCTTTTCCCAACAGGAAGCAGACTACGCAGTGCAGGGTCGGCGAGGGCGCTCGGAATCTGCACCTGCACTCGCCAGTGGCTGACCTTCCGCATAGTCGGCCTTTGACGTATCGTCTTTGCTCCGGATGAGACATGCAGTCATCTAAGAAAAGCTATCTTTTTGCCGCCTTCGTGGACAGACTGTCTGCGATCCGCGTGTTGAATTCAGAAACGGCCAGAGCAAAATCAAGTGGAGACATGTCGGACCCGGTCCGTTCATATCGTCCACCTGCTATTTAGACTCGCGAGCAGGCCCGGCCAGACATAGTGATTTTCGCCCAAGGCCACCGACACCTTGAGCCTGGATACGCTGATTGGAACAACAGAGGCCCGTCAGTTCGATTTTATTTAGTTTGCACTGTCGTGTAGACAACGAGCAGCACGAGCTTCATGAATCCATTCCTGCAGTTGTTGACACCAGAGCTGGGAAGGGAGCCTAGGAAGTCTGATCCCTAGCCGGCAGTGGAGCATTTGTAGCCCCAGGAACTGAAGTCCCACCTTTCCTCTATGCTCGCCGAGGTGGCGGTGTACAGGCAGGTCTGCGGCAGGAGAACTGTACTGCCCGCCCTTCGAGCATGACAAGGCTGTCGTCAAGGAGACTTTCCAAAAGCAAGAAAGCTGATCGGACTTTTTTGTATCTTTCAGGTCTTGAGACTGACATTCAAGAACCTGCAGCTGGAGTCCCCATCTGGCCCTGCGCCTAGCGTCCAAGACCGCTGGTACCTTGAGGCCAAAGAGCGAATACATTCCATACCGCATGCATGAATGCAGCAGGAACCAAAGATTCGCCACTCTCCAGAGCTTCGAGCCGCGTGCACGAGTCGCGGGCCTCCAGCCTCTTACAGGGATGACATGGGCGGGCCGCACCTCCAAAGTTGGGTGCGATTTCCACACAAAGCATTGTGGAAGAAAGCTCAGACCTCTACCGTGCAATCAGGAGGCAAGATGCCATGCCTGACGCCGCGCAGTGAGTCCAACCTGTTTCCAAAACATTGCAGGCGATTCGGTGACTGCTACTGGGACTGTGGGCCCGCACCCGGAGATGCCCTCCCGAATCTTGAGACGAAAGCCTAACACAACTCAGCTTCAAGACTGGTGTCGGTTACGGACTGGCCTTTTTGGAGCTCTCGTGATCCCTGTCGCTACTGATGGCTGCTGGCAAGCTATTATTATTGTTATTATTAGCATTTAGATCTTCGGCTCATGATCTTGACCAAAAGACTCGGGGTGATTCGACCTGCACATCCAGAAGCCATCCATGATTTTTCGAAGAGCAATATAGATATATAGAAATTGATATCAACATATTGAGAGGTAGCGTAGGTGGAAATTTAGAGTAAAGTTAGAGTAAAATTTGCGTATTCTTCTTTTGCAGAAATCCATCGATAAAAATTATGCTTACTCTTTTAGGATGTTGTTGTGATTTAAGCCAAATTTGCAAAATCTATGCGTGCGTATTCCGAAGGGTCTCGCGTGGTTGATAAGATAAATTTAGGTTTGGCGAAGTAATAGGTTCGGCGGTGCTATGTGCCGTTTTGTTTGATTCGTGCAAGGCTATATGTATCTGAGGCGAGGGCTGTGGCGGATATTATAAGTGTTGCCAATCATCGAGGAAGTTTAGAGTGACTGCAAGTTTTACGAATATTCGTGTTAGGGAGGATTTCGGCTTCTCGTTAAGGATTTTGAGAGTTGTAGGATTATAGGGATTGATTTGAAGTTTTTAGGGTGTTTTAAGTATGATATGAGACGGGGTAGAGCATAGTTACTGGGCTCAAACCCCTTAAGATCGATAGGGAACGCACTAAAATGATAGGATTACCTGTACGCTCGTCGAAACATGCACTATATTCCGTTTCAGAACGTCGGATATCGATAGCAAATCTATAAGATTAAGATTTAGATCTAGAGAAAGATTTGTGGGACTGAGGGGGTAGGGGCAAGGCGTAGGTGTGCGTCTGGGGCGAAATCAAATAAAAATCAATTTATCAAATCTTAAATAACTATGAAAAATGGTGGAATATGGATATTAAAGAAAAAAGGTAAAAGGTTTTAGAATAGAAGATGAAATTTTATGAAGAGGCACGTATTTGGCTAGGATTATTTTATTTGTATTTCTTTATATAAATGATGATTTACTTCTATATTTCTCTAAAATATAAAAGTCTATCGAAAATGTTAAATGGAAGGTTTCAAGGGTATGCAGGTCTATCGAATTAAATATTAATTTTGTATGGGGATTGCTTCGAAGATTCATTAGAGGTCTATCGAATTAGATATTAAATATGAAAGGATATTTTGTCTTAAATTTATTTGCGGAAAGTTTGAGTTGGATTTCTTCTTTAGGTTTTTGGATTGGATATTAGATATGGAGCTATAATTGATTTATTGTTTAAATGGATCTAAAATCTGCTATCTAAGGTCATGATTTATATAAGTGCTTATTGTATTTGAGAACGCACTTGTTTATAGGGATTTGATTTACTTATCTCTTAGATATAGTAATAAGAAATAGTAAAGATTAGTAAAAATTAATAAAAAGATAGTAAAAGGTAATAGGGGAGAAAAAAAAATAATATTAAAACGTAATAAAAAAGAGCGTAATGAAGGGAGTAGTGGGCAATATAATGTAATAAAAAGTAGTAGGTTTTATAGAGTCGCAAAAAGAAGCAAGATATTTAAATGACCGCATTAATATCGATTTCTAAATTGAATAAGAATCCGCGATATTCGGATTAATATTGATATAGAAAAATACTTTTAATTAAAATGAATCAAATGACTAATATTAAATAAAAATAGAAAATAATAACGAAAAATAATATAAAGAATCTATTATTTCGATTATGATAATAATATATTACGACTCATTCCTAAATCATCCGAATTCCTCATTATTATCTTAGTAAAATGAAAATTCCTTCCTTCTTTTAAAAATTATTTCTTCTAAATTTCATCGGCTTATAAATATAAATTCAATAAAGCGAATAAATATATATATATATATATATAATATAGAAATTTCAATATCTTAATCTTAATTATATATATAAATATAAATACAAATATATCATCGTAGAATCTATAATGAAAGACTTCTCAAATAATTTTATAGAAAATATATTTATTAATTTATAAATAATCCATATCCCTATCTACGATTAATATGAAATCTAATGGAATATCGATGTATTTACGAGATATAAAGTATCTCGATATTTATTTACTAATTGAAAAATATTATCATAAAGAAATTAACCGAATAAAACGATCATAAACCCCGACATCATTTTTTATTAAAAAAAAGAAAAATATGATACCAAATCATTCTATAGACAATTCAGAGAACTTATATTCTTAAATTCTACGAACTATTTCAGATTATTATCCCACTAACTATTCAAAACTTTCATATAATTCTCATCAAATCATATACTGGATAAAAGTCATATCTATTCAGAGAAAATACTTAAATATTCTAATTCTAAAAGGTAGAATGACGAAATCAACCAATTTAAACTACCTAGAACATCTAAGAAAAACGAAATAATATGGGTGATTGAATGATAGTTGAGAAGAACGGATGTTTAAACAGAATTGTAATAAATTTAGTCGGCATTCCCGGTTGATATATATATATAGTTTTGATTCCTTGATTTCTGGCCATAAATGAATGATTCTTTTCGTTGGCAACAACCTTATAAAGACGCTACTCGATATGTTACAGAGGTTTCGTCGGAACATGTCCAAGTTCTTATTCCAGTACAATGCGCTCTAGATTTTTCTGCGACGTGAAAATGATCCATCATGATAATCGTGTCAAACTATCTGAAAAACATTATCTTTATTGACTGATGAACCGGATGGAAATGCAATCGCCTTGCATGAACTCTTTGATTCTCTCCGCAGCATATTTCTAAAATCTAAACGCATTCGCCATCAGTCCTCCAAGTAGTTGGCAAATCATCGGCCATCCAATTGGCTGAGGCGCCTTCCAAAAAGCGGACAAGGGCATGTCTCCCAGCATCAACAGGCACGCGCCTCTCGATCTGGGCCTGTCGCGCAGCTGTCTCTCTGACCTGAAAAGTCTAAGACTTGTGCCTTTGCTAGACTTGTAACTTCAATCGGGTCATGCACCATAGCTGCGAGCTCTTCATTCGCCCACTGCACCTGTATCCATCACATGCGAGCCATGTGCGCTGAGAGTATAAAGTTGATTAATTCTGTACTCGCAGTGCCTTATAGTAGAGGGCATACCCGGACAAGGTACCTGCCTGCAATCACGGCATCTGCAACTTGCGCAAAGCTAGCACGGCCTGAAATAGGGCCCCGACGACAGTGAAGCCTGCAATGAAACTTCGAAGTCTCGCACCAAGAGGAGCCTTCTTCTTTGGCTTCGCCTGGTCCGCAATCTCTTACGTCCGAAGTTGGACGGCCTGGAACCAGCCTCAACCTGCTGCTTCACATCAGTTGATACTTCGGAGAACGTTCTCCTCGCTGGGCTCAAAAGCGGCCTGCGCAACTACTGGACGCCGGCGATATTAGAAACGGAAATCGACAACGAAATGACTGGTTGACTCTGGGCTGCATGCCGCATTCTGGATAGCTTGGAGACATTCTTACTCAACCTCATTGCAATGCTGCATTGGTGTCACATTCCCGACAAAGACATCGCCCGAGACGACGATTGGCACCCTCTGCACGAAGCTCAATGAAAAGCAGTGTGGCAAATTGGGCTCCCAGCATGCTTGTCATGCTGTGTAGGTCTGAGCCGGCTCTACCTGCTGCTCTGAGCCGCAGACTTCCGCGAGAGTCTGATGGACAGTTGGATTGGCAGCCCGCGCCAGCAACACTCGCTAGTAACGCTAGTAATCATGCCAGACGTCCGTCGTTCGGATAGGGCTGTCGTCATTTTGACCCGTGCAGCTGAGGAGTCAGTCCATGCATCGACAGATCCCAGATTTGCTGTCGGCCCTAAGCTGGAAAACTTGCTGCAGCACGGCTCATCAGAAGTTCTCAACCTGAGCTGCGGTTGTTGCTGCCAGCATTCTTGGAACCGACGACGCTCCACTCGATTGGACGCTGTGACGCTGTGAGCATTTCTGAAGGACAGCGTTGCCCCCAAGGCACATCAAGTCGAAACCCAGAAGTCAGTTACTTTGTTTGATCAAGCATCAACACCGATGGAAAGAACAAGACAGTAAACGATCATTTTGACCAACAACTTCGGACAGGAGCGACGACGTGACTGGCACCATGCTGCTGCCTGCTTGCCATCCGAAAATTGTTGGCTATATAACGTGGCTTCGAGGCTCCATTTCTTGAGTTTCGTGCTGGCTAATATTGTAAGCGGGCATCCCCACACATTCTTGCATGCAGGAGTGGATCAACGAGGCAGAATAGATCGATAGATCTGACAACCCAAACTTCGGCCAATGTTTCTTCTTCCTCCCGTGACGAAGCTTGGCTGGTGCATGCTGGTGCATGCTACGGCGAAGAAACGGTAGTGATCACTGATCCTAAGTCCGTCAGTGTGTAAGTCTCCTATTGAGGGCTTCCACACATCCCGCACAAGCTGGCCCAAGTATCTCAAGTGCCATGCAGGTTAATTTGCAGAGTGTTTGAGCCTGTCGAAATCTGAACTTTGTCAACACAAAACCCGGGACTTGAGCAAAGGTCGGCTTGGGAGGCGGAGCTAGTTCCTTGAGGCCTGGATTTGTTAGGGGCAGGTTTGCTTGTTACTTTGTCATGCCTGTACCTCTGTTCTAGGGTCTTGCACGTCCACATTCTACAACCAGGAAAGCTCGGACTCTGGTGTGTGTGTGTGTGTCCAACAGTCCCAGGGAAGCTAAAGCTTGCTGTACCTGTGGTGCATCTACTCGTTTCATACATGCAGACAGCCACAGACCCCTTCGTTTGCTTGTGGCGTAATGATTATGACCAGTCGGATTCCATGATTCCCCGTGCTGGAGGCATCTCGCAAACTTCGCAAAGTAGCTCGGCAATCTTTCCATGAGCTCTGGGTTTCGGACTGCATGAGCTGTGGAGAAGACCAAGGCACCCATGATACTGACCACCAGCACAACAGGCCCGATATTGTCCTGCCGGCGACACAAGAGCCGCTGCAAAGCATCAAAAAGGCACAACACTTGATCCTCGTAGCGCATGTCGACTTTATAGTCCAGGCCATCTGCGCGCCAGTTGAAAACATGCACTGACCAGGCCTCAGCGACGGGCAGAATCTTAGGATGTGTCGAGCAGAACGGCAACCGAAACTGCGACCCGGCAATCAGAAAAACGGCAGCCAACACAAGCAGCCGTCCAATTGTTGCATGAGCTGCCTCATTTGTGGGAGCTACAAGAATGCAAATGCAGATCTATGCTTTCATCAGCTTCGTGGCATTGTTGTCCCCGTGCCTCCTCAGAGATGTGGAGCATCAAAACTCCTGATCAAGTCTGAGTCTCGGTGGCCCTGGCCTCTAAGCCTATGACGCACGTTGCCCCTGCTGTCATTGTCTAACAGCTGGGCTCTCGACCAGCAGCTGCTACGATGGTGGCAAAATGAATCCACTCCAGAAAGGTGCGCTCGTTTGAATACCTAAGTGGGGGGCGTTGCCCGAGCGGTTGAGCAAGCCGCATCTGCATTCGGCGATGCATCAGGTTGCCTTCTGCTGGCACGTTACAAAGTCTTCGGCTGCACCGCAACGATTGCCCTTCTTGTGGGCTTGTCCTGCAAGACAGGCGAATTGCTCCATGCACCACCATCCTGTTGAGGACATCAGAATCAGCCGCGGCAAGCAACAAGCAGCGAGGTCGTTGCTTTTCTGGACATCCGCTCCCAGCAATCCTGCAGCATTGGATAGCCTATAATGGCCTTCAGCCCTGTGCCAACCCGTGCACTGTGGTGCCAGGCAAGCATCACCTGTTGGAGCGTTCACCAAAAAGTGTAGGGGCAGCACGCTGCATGAAGCCTTGCTCTGCCACCTGGATACCATTCGCATGCGTTTCGCAATCAGCAAAGCCGAGTTGGCGTTGCTTGTCAAGAACCGCCTTCGGTGCCGGTGTACTCCCAGAGAGCAGTGGCCTCAGGCTTTGTCGAACCCACTTCGCATGCCCAAGCCGGGCATGAGCATACGCGCTGTTCCTCGCATGCTATTCGAGACTTCCAGTCTATAGGCTAAGGAAGCAGCGCATTGAGCTTACCAGCATCATCGGCGGGCACCTTCTTGATATCTTCCACTGGCGACACGCCTCCGCAAGTTTAACGAGCAGAACCGCGCAAATCTGTCTTTACCCTCGAGGCCAGGCTCGGGCCCTCCACGGGCCTCTCTTGGCCAGAGCGATCCGGGTCAGGGCCATCTGCAACGCGAAGGCTCTTGGATTCCCGAAATCCAGAGTCGGAGTGGTACAGCTTTTCATGGAATAAAGATGCAATCACAGATAAACACAAACCGTCACTGTGATTTCGAGGCGCAGTCGAAAACGAGTTTCCACGAAACACGCGCGATTCAAAGATGGCAAGTGTTAGCATTGCGATCCTCGGAACGAACGTGGTCGTCAACGCTTCGTCGGATGTCGAATGCGGCAACATCTCAGCACTTATTATAGTAAATTTACATAATAGTAGGTTTTTGTGTGGTTCGGGTTGTTCTTATATCACTGGTGACTACGCGGGACTCCGCTGGATCACTGATTTAGATGGGGCGCGGGACTACGCAAACGCACCATGGATAGTTCTTGCCTACACAGCCTATGTGCTATGCAAGGGCAGTTCCTCAAGCATCTGGACTTCTGTCAGGCTTGCCTTGACAAGCTGCATCACTACAGAGACCCGAGCTGCTTGCACAGGTTGTATTGGAGTAGTGGAAACCACACGAAACCGCGAGAATGTACTTTTTCCTCTTCGCAACAGAGCGTCCAGGGCCTAGGGCGTTTGTGAACATTTTGCACACGTTACTGGACGCTTCTAGAAGGAAGGGCCAGGAGAGGTAAAAACACCGCTGTAGCGCACGAAATGGCACTGCAAGTCTGACTATTTGACTGGATGTGGCAAAGAGATGCGAGGCTAACTCATCTAGAAGATTCTGTGTTTACGAAAACCGCACTGCAGGCTCAGGAAGTCCCTACTCCAAGCTCGCACCTTCCGGTGCTAGGTTGGGGAGGTTTGATTTTTCAAGCCTGCGCGAGCACGCCTACGCAGCTCTTACCCTACAACAACCCTACGCGGGACTGCGCTCCTCAGCGAAGGCTACGCGAGCAAGCGGATACAAGACCTCCTTACATCGCGTAGACACGGCCAAAAAACGCGACTTGAGAAGCAAACAAGAAACCTTTGACTGTGACTTTCAGGAGCTTGTTGCGCTCCCGTCCGCATTCCGCGCAACCCATATAACGATAGGCTGCTACTTTCGGCGTCCACGTCCAGGGTCACAGCGCAGGGCTCGACGGTATCAAAGACAGGGTAGAAGTAAGTGGACTCCAGGGACTTGCCGTGCCTGCCCGTTAATGCTTTCTTGGGTCCGCGCAAGTGCAGCTGGGCCCTGTGATGGCTGCCCGATGGGTCGAAAACCACAACAAGAAGTGCGGTAGCATCCACCAGAGGCGGGAAGGATTGAAGGTGCCACAGCCTGTGGAATTCCCGCACGGTAGCTTGGTCGTCCCCAACGTCTCGAGCCCACTGCGGGAGAGGCCCATGCTGGCATGTGCAAACAAATAGAAGATGTTTGAAGCCTTGTGCCCAATCGGAAGGGTAGCTTTCCCGACCGATGCAGAGTGGGATCTAACGGTCCTCCTACTTGGACTTTCTTATGTTTGTTTTTGCAGGCTAGGTGCAGGCGACCTGGCTTTGTCAGTGAGAAGTTAAGGATTCTGAGCTGGTCTGGGTCAATCTGTTTCAGAGATCTTCCGAGGACAAAGGGAGTCTCCGGGTCTACGGAAGTTATGGACTGCGACGAAGGGGACCTTGGTGGCGGACTCTGACTCGCTCTGGCTCCTACCCGTAAGGCAGCACAACGGCTCCTTGGATGTCTCCTTGTCCCGTGCATCAACAGGTTACATCAAAAGCGAACGGCCTCCTGCTCCTGCTGAGGTGTCGTCCCGAACCTACATTGACAGTGCCCCTGAGGCTCAATCTCACGGCAAGCTGAAGCAGCGACAGAACTCCAAGGTCGAAGCTCGTGCAGTAGTCGTGCACTGCTCTCAGTCCATCTGAGCCAATGGAATACATAAAAATTCGTGTGATGGCCATTGTGACTCCCCACCTGTGCGGCGCATCGTCATCCCTGCCACTGCCACCTTCGCAACGAAATATCAAGACGTTGTATTGGATAGACCCGTCCTTCCGTTGTTGCAAGGCTCCGGCTTTTGACACTTCCTTCGGAAGGTTCCTGCGGCCTCAGAAATTCCACCCGGTTGTGTACCGTCACGAAGAAGCCGTCGGGTGTCATTTGATGGCCCGCAGATCTCTTGAATGGCCCGGGCATGTGAGCCTCGTTCTCCTCATTGTCCTGAAGGTCGGAGTAAACCTGGAGGCTCGGAAGCCAAGAACACATAGCTGCTAGCAGGCAGCTTTCAAATCGAAAGGTGTGCTCCGTCGCACCATCCGAGGCATCAACGTTTGCGTACCAGTGCGGCATTTGCAGCTTCAGCCTGGGCAGAGGCAACTGCCGGCCTTGGCCTTGCCCTCGAGGCATCGCTTGGGTCGCGGCCCCAAGGCGTGGAAGCGGGCGATGGCATGGGCTCCTTTGGAAAAGCCGTTCGCCTGTCAGCTCAAAGCACCCCTTTGGAATCTGCTCACTCAAAGAACTCTGCAGAGCCTGTACCACACTGCCGTCTTCAAGAAGGCCTAGCCACCTTCATTCACGGAGAAACTACGAGACCTCGCGCGCCCTGACTGACCACACCTTGGCCAGGAAGACTCCTTCAGACCAGGAGGGAATTTCACGGTGATGACCTTCAACGTGCTGCACAGGCAAGCGCTCGAAGCTTCTCTCTCTATGGCCCACGCCATGTATGGAAAAAAGTCCACAGAAGTCGGGCTGCCTGAGTCCCATTCCTGCGATAACCGCTGTACACATTGACTGGCGAATCGAGAACCCTCGGCACGCCTTGATTTTACCGAAACGCACATCCTCATCAAGGATGACAACAATGCCACCTGAAACATGACTCCGCCGGAAGCGCCCAACTATTTCCCTTCCCCTACAGCATGTGAGCATCCAACAATCATCCTGCAAGATTGAGCGACTGTAGCTCGCCTCCAACATGCATGTCTCGAATGCACCGGGAAGAGTTTGAGTATGAGTGGCTTCAATATGCGCCTCTGCCATCGGAATCAATGTATTCCCAAATGTTCTTGTTACCTCCGGGCTCTACTGGAAAGACCATGCATCAAAATTAAGACGCTCAGGCAACCGGCCTCCTGCATTTTGGCGGTTCCCACTAGCTTGTCAGCTGGAGGGTCCTCGGAGTCAATGCTGACGGCCAATGGGACTCGACTTTGCACACAGCTTCAGCAAAGCTCCAGGCACTGCCAATCACACCACGCACTCCAATAGCCCGAGCATCCAAGACGGTGCTTGGGACCTCCGACTCACCGCACTGTCAAAGTCTAGGACACTCCAACTGCAGACAGACGATGAACGAACATGAGCAGATATCAAGATACTCCAAGGACCGAGAGAGAAGCGAAAACTGACAAGTAACACCGGCGAATAGGACTCTAAAGCATCGCAGCGTATTGCTGCGCGCTTCCGGGCCGGAGGTCTGGCAGGGCCCCTACAAAAATCGCAGCGGTTCTTTATTTGACGGAAACACGAACTGGGCCCCCTTACTAGAGAGGCGCGGCTACCTGCCTGCTGTCCAATACGCAAGCCCACGGGTCACGGCTGTGTGTGCGCAAGTGCTCGTTTGCTTCTCCGAGCATCCACGGCCCTGAACGGTGACAAATGCAAGTCGTTTTACGCTGTTCCGAAAGTCGGTGGACAGATTTGACGCTAAAAATTCGTGGAGCACCTTGCAAACATTGTGGAATCATGAGGAATCATGCCCACAAGAGCATCTCGGCGAGGCTCGACATGACCGGCTCGAGATGACCGCCGCAGACCATGAGAAGGCAGAATTACCAGGCCTGTCCCTTCAGCAATCGCGCCACCTCATCACTCCTGCAGAGTCTGTATCTCCCAAACAATGCAGGCATCCCCGAACAGATGGCCTGATGAGTACTTCGGTTCTCTTCTTGTCTCCTTTCGCCTGGCTGATGGCATCTCTGACTCTTCAGCTTCGTTTGTACTGAAAAGGCCTGATACACGACGCACGCGACTTGGTTCGGATCACTTCTTCGAATGTGTATCGCAGCGCTTGACCTTGCACCAGCTATATCTCATGCTCATGCAGCAACAGCAGCGACAACAGCGACTTCTCTCTTGCATTGCCCTTCAGCACAGGGCGACATGCCCTGGTTGGACGGGAGCACATCATTGTAAACCTGCATGCTGTGGAAGCCCTCATCAACTTGGACATCAGCCTGGAGTACAGTACCTTGAAGTCCGGTGTGTCGAGAAAAACGGAGGTCGTCTTGGGTCGCGGCCTAGGTTCCGCCGAGATACACTTCACAGGTTCTTTGCCTGCTGGCTCCGGGCCACGGGCGCTTTCGCGCCAGCGCTATGGGCAGTGACATCCTCATGCTGTGACAGATTCGCTACAGCAGCTACAGCATGCAGCTTGTGGCTAGTCATCATGTCCTGAGCAACATTCCTTGGCACCATGAAGGCTGCGAGTTTGACTCGGAACTTCATAGCAGACTGTCCAGGGCTGCAAGATAACGGCTCACACCATGCTTTGCCTTGCTTTCACGACTCGCCTTTGCTTCCAGCAGGTAGGTGCTCTCAAGTGAGGATCCTGGACGATCTGTTTGCCAAGCATCTCTTTTCGTTCAACATGAACTCTCTGTGAGCAGGGCTGGTCTTGTCATCTGCACCAGAGAGACTGTGCTTGACATCACTGTACCTGAAGGCAAGTACTGGCAAGTCCACGAATACTTCGCAGGTGATGCAACTCAGAACTTATCGCATCCACACGACGAGAGGCTTCTGTGCCCTGCACTCCATCTTGCCCTGCTTAAGTCTGAAGTCTCAGGCTGCGACGGTGCTGCACCCTGCCAGATGGTAAAGACTCTCCAGCGCTATGTTCCCCGTTCGTACGGTCGTTTTCCCATCTCGTGCTCATGACTCTTCCAGACCAACAGAGACAATCCTTGCAGGAACAACTGAAGCAAGCGCCTTCCTTCGTAAAATCTGGGCAATGTCGCCAAACTTTGCCAGCATGTTGTCCTTGATCATCGAGCATTCATACGATTTTGTTCAGTCAAGGTGGGCCAATGAAGCTGCGGAGGCCCTGACAAAGTCCGTCGCCATAAGCGGGGCTTTCGCTACCTGGTCAGGGTTGTATGTTGTCTCATCCACGAGTCATCTGGCCATAGGCAGCCACAGCAGGAGCGATGCTCAAACGCACCGTCCAAACCGTCATCCCTCAGTCCCTGCTCGGGGCTTCATATTGAACTGAATTCCGTGGCCAGCCTGAGTCATGAACCACTGCATGATGAATTTCTTGCTCGACCTCATCAAATGCGAGAATGGAACCGAAAAACTGTTGAACAAGCGTGCGGTTTCGACGCGGCTTTTCTGCATCCGTGCTGCTTCTCGTACTTCTTCAATGCTTTTCTGAAGCCGGTGAAGTTCTGTTGCACGAAGAACCTTTCCCCGCAAAATACTGGTCTGGGGAAGACTCGAAACTCCCCGAGGATGTTCTCTGAGAGACTAACTTCAGGTCGCTAATGTCCGTGCCCACCTCCTCCAGCCTTTGTGGAATGTAAGCCACTTCTAGTTTCTAGTCGCCAGATGTTGCGAGGCTGTCGGGCTTCATCTGCCTTCGGCACAATGCCGCAACGGGCTTGGCGGCCAGAACATCCTGGAAAATGCAGCGAGCGGCACCGCCAGCAAGCACTAAGTTGGAGGTCCGGTGGTAGTCGACCAGGAGTCTACCATCTGCTGTTCGCTGCACGAAGGGGAGCCCAGAAGAATCAAGTAAATCGTATCAGTGCAGACTGGATGACTTCAGATCTTGTCGAGACGCTACCTCCAGAATCAAAAGACTTGGTTGCACTAAGCAGCTGAATGGCTCAATACTTAAAGTTGAAATGCAAGACATCACAGTCGAGCAAACAACAACGAGCCATTCGGTTCTCCATACTCTGAACATGCCCCAAAGGATGAAGCTGCCCAAAGTCTTCCCAAAAACGTTGCATCCCACTGCGACTAGATCAGCGGCACACTCATACAACGGAAAGCAAGGAACCAGCAGGGCATCGCAAGTGAAATTCAACCACCAACACTTTTGAGGAATGGCTTGAAGTCCGGATGAGACAGTGTGGACAGCTCTCCTGCTTCAAGGCATCCAGGTTCCGATGAATGCGCGCCTCGCGAGGCCGATGAGTTCAGAATATTCCGTCCCTCTCCGTGCCTCCCTCCCTTTCCGTCTACATGGGATGTGAAGGCTGGGCTCCTTTCACCCCGCTACTTCGGCATCAAATAGCAAAGCTCGCAACTGAGATCCGCTATCCCGGCGTGAAAGTCAGCCCCTTTACATGTAGTGACAATTGCAGACACCCAATGGCATGATGGTATCCACTGCAGACTACAACAACTGTCGAGTCGCGGGGTTGCGCCTTTGGGATTCTCGGCTTGTGCCTCGCTAAATAAGATCAGGCTTCAAACGGCCCGTCCCTCGCTGCCTCGCTCGGGAGCGATGAAGTACATGCAGAACACGAGTGAACCAACGGACGCTAGAGCTCCACAGAGCAAGTTAGTTATAGTCCCACTGTGACACACACACACAGACGCACACACACACACACACTCTCTCTCACTTCTTCAGCACTCTCTCTCTCTCGTTGGTCCGTCCCTCTCTCGATCTCTTCAGACTCTGGTCAGTGATGCAGTCCCCGCTGCCTCTTCGGTTTGGACAAACTTCCCAATGCGGGACAACTCCGCGGCTGGCAGAGGGCTCCAACTTGATTAGATGCTGACAGGTGTGCAACAGGCCAGGCTTGCTGAGGATGTCATTCAGGCGAGCCTGCACGGCCACACACAGGATTCCGCCAGGCAGGCCGGAAATCCTTTTTGCTTTCGCCCCACCTCCGGAGGCAGCTCTGGATTGGGGCCCAGTCGCAGGAATGAAGATGACCAATGCGTGACCTTGGTGAAAGGAAGTCATGAGGTACTGGTGGCTACGGCAAGTGCAAGAGAATAAGCCGAGGTCTGACTCAACAGTCGCATTGTCTTTATCCTGCGAGGCAAATATAGATGCTCATGCAACTTCATCCCGCCATCATCCGACTCACAAATTCAATAGTCTCTCCGCTCCCAGCCGAGCGCAGACAGAATCACAGAGATTCCGGGTACTCGCATTTCGTAGCCGCCTTCTACACCCTTCCTCCCGCTCCTAAAGTTTGCATTGAATAACTGGGGGGACCTTCGACAAACGACGACAAGCGGCCGGTGTGTGCATGAATTTTCTCGCCTTCGTTCGATCGGAAGCAGATGTGCATGTGCGGGCAGGCACACGAGGGGAGCTGGCCTACAGCCGAAGATAAGACAATGGGCCCTGCGGCAATGCACACATGCGGCGGTACCAAAACCGAAATCCGATTTGCAAGTATGCGCCCGTCCTGCCCAGTGTAAACCGAGATGGCCCTCTTGAGGTCCTTGAGACTGCCCATTTCTACCGTCTTGATCACGGGTTCAAGAACAAGTCCTCGTATTGGATCCAAGCACCCTGAAACTTCGGCCAGTTGTTCGAGTTGTAGGTCTCAAGCGTCTGGCCGAACCTTGGTGCACGCAGAACCCGGATACGCGAATCCAACATGCAGTGGCTTTGCACGGAGACATCTACGTCTACATCTACAATGACAAGCGGAGCCGTGCAGCCACATGAATGCTTTTTATCCACTGTTCTCGACGACGCTGCGCGAGACTGCCGAGTAGAGCCCGAGGATCACCAAGAGTCACCGAAGTCGGACCACGGGTTCTTGAAGCCGCGAACCGAAGCAGCCGGATACTTCGAAGACTGCATATTCCAGGAAAGAACTCAGCCCTCCTGACGAATCAATGCCAAGGACCTCAAGCCAGTCTTGCTGATCAGAGGTGCCATGCCCAGCGGTGCCAGGCTGTGTGGCTGTGCATCGGACGGCAACGGGACGTGATCTAGGGCCCACGAGCACGTTGATGCGCCAAGACATGTTCAGTTACATCATCGCCCGCCGGAGCTCGGAGCAGACAGAAGCACACTCTTCCATGTGTCTTGCACGTGTGTTGTGAAGGGACTTCAGAGATGACAGAGAAATAATGCATCGAACACGAGTAGGTCGCATCAAATTGCCAGGCATCCTCCATGCCACAATGAAGAACAAACTTGCTCCGGCTCCGCCCATGATGCCCAAGTCTGCACGATTCAGGGGCCTGCTTCTGTAGACTGACTTCCATCTCTGCGGCGATAGAAGTGGCTCCTCGAGTGGAACTCCCCCTCACACTGGACCTTCAGGCAGGCAAGAAAAGCTCGCAATGCATTACAGCAGGAATGCCGTGCAGAGAGGGACCCTGAGCATGTGGACTCAGCCAGCAGTCGAATAAGCCCTAAGCCCCAAAGCCCCAAGCCCTAAACCCTGAAACCTCAAACCCTAAAACCCTAAATCTGTTTTCCTGGCAAGTTTCTCATGACTGGGCTTGCTGACGAGCAGGAAACCAAGCCCGGCTGAGTGGTGGGGCTCTCTGCTTGAGGAAAGACTTGGGAGGGCTTGGCTTCCTGTCTCCTTCGTTTTATTAGTGCCGGCCAAAGAACTGTGGAAACTGCCAGGCCAAACTTTGAAGTGGACTCACATAGAGCCGGTAGCTGCAGCTCATCTGCAGATGGCACTACTGCTGTGACAATGCATGCCCGACCAGAGCCACCTCACGAGCGTGCAGAGTCAGAACAAACTTCAGCAAACACAAGTGGAAACTGCCAAATTCCGTGCCTGGTGCCAAATGCAGCCTCACATGACATGGAGAGTAAGCAGTCGCCATAGCAAGAGGGGCACAGCAAGCCACCGCAGCAACAGCTCTTGCGGCTCAGTATCTCGAAGAGTTGCAAGAGCTCTTCCTGTTTCAGGCTTCCCAGTATCGCGACTTCACGCTCCGAGCGGTCGAAGACAGGAAAGCCAAAGCTGATCCTGACGCAGAGTAAGAGCATCGAGGCTCGTCCACAAGCGAGCCACAAATTGAATACAGATGCCAAGGAGCTCAGACCAGCATGCACCATGAGCTTCGCCCAGCGTCCTCTTAGGTTCCAGCCATCTTCCTGCACATGACGGGATGCCTTGTATGTTAGTTTTCTCGAAAGCATCGCGAAGGGTTCTTCCGTGCGGAGCCCTCGAGAGAAGTACATAGATGACAGACATAGAATCGAGCACACAGATGACATGCAACGAGTGAAGTACATAGAGTCGAGTACATAAATGACTTACCAACACTCTAACTCTATGCACTGTATGCTATGACTCTATGTACTTGACTCTATGCGTTTGACTCTATACGCTTGACTCTATGACTCTATGAGTCTATGCACTTGACTCTATGACTCTGTGCTATGACTCTATGTACTTGACTCTATGCATTTGCCTCTATGTACTTGACTCTATGACTCTTTGACTCTATGCTATGCTGTGACTCTATGCACTTGACTCTATGACTCTATGCTTGACTCTATGCACTTGACTCTATGACTCTATGCTATGACTCTATGCACTTTGCTTGACTCCCTACATCTCGGTATATCTTATTCTCTCTTAAGCCAGGGGCGGCACCGTCGTGATCGATCGAGAATGCAACCCTTCACAGGGATTGGACTGGTCGAGCGCCCAAACGCTAGGTAAAGTAACACATTTTAGGCGCCACGCGCAACCCTTTGCATGGATTCGCCTGGTCGAGCGCCCAAATGCTAGGTAAAGTAACACATTTTCGGCGCCACGCGCAACCCTTTGCATGGATTCGCCTGGTCGAGCGCCCAAATGCTAGGTAAAGTAACACATTTTCGGCGCCACGCGCAACCCTTTGCATGGATTCGCCTGGTCGAGCGCCCAAATGCTAGGTAAAGTAACACATTTTCGGCGCCACGCGCAACCCTTTGCATGGATTGGCCTGGTCAAGCGCCCAAACGCTAGGTAAAGTAACACATTTTAGGGTTCACGCGCATGCATGGATTGGCCTGGTTGAGCGCCCAAACGCTAGGTAAAGTTACACATTTTGCGGTCGACGCGCAACCCTTTGCGTGGATTGGCGTGGTCGAGTGCACGAACTTGCAACCCTTCACAGGGATTGGCGTGATCGCGTGCGCGAACGCGAGGTAAAGTTGCTACTTTGAAGCGCTTTTAAGCAACCCTTGACAGGGGTTAGCACTTTGC
Organism: Symbiodinium sp. CCMP2592; assembly: GCA_905221615.1. Taxonomy (NCBI): domain Eukaryota; class Dinophyceae; order Suessiales; family Symbiodiniaceae; genus Symbiodinium; species Symbiodinium sp. CCMP2592. The sequence goes on from CAJNDT010003602.1 coordinate 369,630, forward strand.
TACCCTTCACAGGGATTGGCATGGTCGAATGCACGAACGCGAGGTAAAGTTACTACTTTTGATGTGCATTAAGGTGAAATTTGCAACCCTTCACAGAGATTGGCGTGGTCGAGTGTTCGAACACGAGGTAAAGCTAACACTTTTGCTGGGCATGATCCATCGAAGGTGTAGTAGTAATAGTAGTAATAGTAGTAATAGTAGTAATAGTAGTAATAGTAGTAATAGTAGTAATAGTAGTAATAGTAGTAATAGTAGTCATAGTAGTATTAATAGGAATAGTAGTAGTAGTAGTAGTAGTAGTAGTAGTAGTAGTAGTAGTAGTAATAATCGCTGGTGATCGCTTGCTACTCCTGGCCTATCACATCGACTCGCCTCAACGCTTGTGCAATGAGGATCGCCGCGTTTTGGTTAAGTCAGGCTTCATGTCATCGTGGATTACCAGCTCGACGATCTGAGGACTCCGACAGGGGCATCAAAGCAGCGATGGGGCGCAGCAAAAAATGATTCTTCTTGCCTGTTGCGGCGCCTCCTTGAGCAGTGCTTTTGGTGCTATGCTATACCGACTGAGGTCATGCGATCTTTCGGGCAGCGGGTGCTCCGTGAAAATTGAATCCTCCTGAGTCTCCTAGGCGATGAGGGTTAGCCGATTCTGTTTGTATAGTGGCGATGGCTGATTGTATGTCAGGCCTGCTTCTTCTGTTAGCTGATTCTCGATTCGCAGTTCCTGGTCAAGGATGGCCAACGATCAATCACATGTGTCGGTTGCTGGGACCTCGGTCCGAACCTTGAGCATGCTAGGCTCCGTGGAGCGATGCTCATTCTTTTATCGGGAGTGTCAAAGACATTGCTGTCAGTCAGCCGGGCAATATGCCCGCCCAACGGCCCGCTAGGCAGACTTGGACTCTGTCGCGATCGAGAGAGAGAGAGAGTAATACTCGCAATGCTAGTAATAGTAGTAATAATAGTAGTAGTAGTAGTAGTAGTAGTAGTAGTAGTAGTAGTAGTAATAGTAGTATTAGTAGTAAGAGTAGTAAGTGTAGTAGTGATAGTAGTATAGTAGTAATAATAGTCGTAATAGTAGTAATAATAGTAATAGTAATATTAATAGAAATAGTAGTAATAGCCGAAATTATCGTAATACTAGTGATAGTAGTAATAGTACTAATAGTAGTAATAGTAGTATTAGTAGTAATAATAGTAATAATAGTAATACTAGTAATAGTAGTAAAACAGTAGTAAGAATAGTATTAATAGTACTAATAGTAATAGTAGTATTAATATAGTAATAGTAGTAATAATAATAGTAGTAGTAGTAGTAGTAGTAATAGTTTGAAACCTAGAAGCACTAAACCCAGAACCCTTTGAAACCAGAAGCCCTAAACCGCAGCGATAAGCCCAGAACCCCTGGAACCAAAAACCCCTAAACCCAGAAGCCCTGCACCCAGAAACTTTGAAACCCAGAAGCACTAAACCCAGAACCCTTTGAAACCAGAAGCCCTAAACCGCACTGCCAAACCCAGAACCCCTGGAACCAAAAAGCCCTAGTCCCGACACAAGCTGACGAGATTTCAAACACATCGATCTCGGCATTACTATGTACTTCATAGTTAGATGCACTTCACTCTATGACTCTATGGTTCTATGCACTGGGTTCTATAACGTAGCGCAAAACTCTTCGCTAATGATGCTTTCGGGCCAAATGTCTTCCAGTTTTCATCAGTGCACTCGCGGCCTGCAAGCGCAACGATGTGGCTCTCAAACCTTGCTGGCGACGAGACGATCTCTCACAGTGACATGGAACGGCCATGAACCCAGCACGTTGAGAGCTGCCGCCACGTGCAAGTTGGGCCACTTGCCGGTCTGCCACTGTCGCATTTGTTGCCCGAAATCCTGCCGGACAGGGTGGTGATCTCATACATGCCCAGAAAGCGCAACCGAAGGCGTCCTGCAAAAACTGCATAGCTCGTTCCACTAAAATCGGCGGCATCTGGACAGCGCTGAGGATGTATATGCTGAATCCTTCAAGCAGTGATCAGACTCATCGAAGCCTATATCAAGATGCGGCAAGCAGCAAAATGTCTGGAAAAACACATACTTGGCTGTTGGCCTGGCACGCCATATGAGTCCTTATATCATCGTGCTGCTGAGTCTAGCAGAGCAGAGCAACGCTTGTCGCTTCGATAAAAGAGGCCTCGTCGACTCTTCTTTCGGACAAGCGTCACGCATGCTGCATCCAACGCTGTATCCCAGCTGCTGCTTCGTTCGCAGCTCATCGAAGAGGCTCTCATACATGACATCTTCCAACAAGGCCAGAAGCACCCGGACCCGAACCCGGTCCTGGTGCCGTGGGAACAGGATTGCCTAGAAACTGGATAGTACAACTACCGAAGGTGGATTGATGCACATCTGACAATCTGACAGCCCGCGAATCCCGCATCCTCCTGCCATTGCCACGTGTCTCGCTGAGGCAGTTGAAAATAGATCTCGACTGCAGAGTTCGATTGCGTGGTGTCGACTGCAGATTGCATCCATACTGTCGCCGATCCCACAGGAAGCTGCACCACATCCACCTCTACCTTTGTCTGAGGTTCCAGCCTGTAGCCATCAAAGACTGTTCCTGCCCAGCCCATCAATTCCTCTGCCGACGTATTCCCAGAAACCAAGAGCTCACACCCCATTACAGAATTAAAGCTCTGGACGAAGGCCATGAGTTTCTCCGAACCGCAGGAGTTCAGTTGTGCTTCCTTCCATGAGGGTCTGGGCATGGACGGCATCAGCAGAAGCTTGCGAAGATCTGAACAGTGCGCCTGCGGCTTCAACCATGAATTCCTGTAGCTTCTAAGCAGAGCCTCGTGCATTGCCAGGAAACGGTCTGCTTTGTACTTCTCCAGCTTCCGACCACACAAGGTTGTCTCCACCAGGCGTAAAAGCTTCTGACTGAAGCCTCCAGCTCTGATTGTCAAGCCATAGCTTGTACTGTTCACCGCGCAGTGCAGTCTCGCCTTGCCAGCGGCATAAAGTGTCTCATTCAAGCTGTCATTGAAGCATAGTGCATAGAGTTCCAGCAACGCCCCTTTCTGCACGTTGTCTGCGTCCAGCGAGTAGTATGGTGAGTGCATCTTCACTGAGACTTGGCTGCGCGGCTGCCTGAACCGATCTGCGCAAGGCAGGTGCCACAATTTCAGACCTGACGCAACGCAGGACGTGTGCCACACAGGGAAGCGAGGAGGCCTACAAGTTCCAGGGCGCAGAAGCCCCTTTCGTGCAAACCCTTCTGCCAATCCTTCCGCCCCTCCTCCACCTCCTGCTTCCCCACACACTTCTGCAAGGGCGAAAGACCGTCTTATGTATTGCATCAACCTGGGACAAGCCCTGAAGGTTTGAGATAGTTCAAGCATGTCTCGTTCGCCCAAAATCACCTTAATATGCACCGGCTTATGCACTCGCTGCAACTATGCCCTTCCTCGGAGCAACCGCATCTGGTGGCCTGAGCAGATCCGATCCTTCCACGCCCACAGTCCCAGAGAGATTTCCAGGATTGAAAATTCTGTGTCCAGCTCTGGTCTTCAGATTTAACAAAAACATTCTCAGGATTGTTTCTCAACGTCAGCATCCTGTGCCTGCAGCGCTGGATCTGAGAGGTTGAGGAGACGGTAAAAGCCTTCTCACCGTAGGGAAGCTCTCGTAGCCTGTCTTGGGTTGTGGGAACTCCTCCACCACTGTGGCATGCTGCAGAATGGAGAAGTCAGTGGCGATAAAAGGGTTCGGTGGTGGAACATGCAGCTTCGCTGCCGTATGCAGCGATTCCCAGCTCAAGAGGCGTGTCTCTTCAAGCGGGGAGTCCCAGTATTCGGTTCCGAAGTAAGGTTCCACCTTCGCTTCACATCCAGCCAACTCGACAAAATGTGGATCCACATGTCCCTGCCCGACAGCGGCATCTTCCATGCATGGCTCCCCTTCTTGAGGGATGTCTTCGTTGACGGCATCCAGGCCACCTCCCGAAGCATCAATCCCGAGTGCACGAGCACAGTGCAAGATGTGAAAGCCTGCCTGCCTGCTCTGCCATAGGAGCTGCTCATCAGCATGAAAAAACATCCACGAACTGAAAGCAAGTTCAATATGGACCTTATCTTGAGATTGGGAGAGTCTAACTCTCCGACCGAAAGCGCTCAGGGCTCAGAACTACAGAGCTATTGCTGTGCGAAGCAACCTCACGAGGTCCTCTCTGAAGCCAGAATATATCCACGGCGCAGTCAGCAGATGATCTGCTTCATGGTGGTAGAACGGCAGCATGCGCTCCTGAGTTCACAGCATCGTGCATAGTGACATACTGCATCATGCGTGCTCACTTCAACTCGCTGTCGGGCTCAGGACTTGCTTTTGCACGGGTCGGAATCGATCGTGTCACCAGGGCCGTCCATCCTGCTACCCTCAGGAACGCAAGCTTCCCGTGCCCGGGCAAGCCATCCTCAACCTCCCCCAAGTACTTGCCGAGACTCAGTACACAGTTATCTAGCTTGACTGGCCGTCCGTGTTTTATGCAGTATGTCATCAACGACAGCCAGAAACGGACGACGCACTGCACAAACATGCTTGATCCTGTGGCAAACACGAATACTGGTGAAACTCTTTGGCTGAGCGACACTCAAATCGATGACCAGGTCCCCAGGATCCTGGTTGCTGATGAACCGGGAAGGCTACGAGAATGACTTCTGTTGCAACCTGTGAACGAGCCGATCCTTCTCCTGCAAAAACCTGAATGAGCATTCTGCCATCTGCTTCTTCTCGTCATAGAGGTACGATGGCAGGCCACCGTCGGGATACCTCCTCAGCATGTCCAGGTATTGGAAAACAGTCGCCACCACCTCTGTCCAGTGGCCAAGGCCATTGACGGTCAGTGTGATTTCAATAGTGAAGATCATGGAATTACCTGGCTGGCGCGTGGACCCAAGTCGCTGCAGCAGCATGATCTTCAGATGAGCGGCTGCTGTGGCTGAAATTATCACCTCCTGCCCCAGCACAAAGATCCGTGGCCCAACCCATGTCTTTCAAATAGGACAGGATGGACCCATGTCCCTCATCACCTGGCATGATTTGACAGCTCGATATAATGAAAAAGCCCAGAAATATCCAGACTGTTCCTCAACATCCACACGACATCCGTGGCCTATGAGACTGCTGAGGTAGCTTTCTGGCTTACCTCGGGGCCGTCACTCATGAGCGCCGTCTCACACAAGGCGCTGCCCCAGCCCCAAGTGTTGAAGAAACCTCCAGCGCAGCTCGGCCACTCTTGTAATGTTTGAGTTGTGAAGGCAACTGCCAGCTCAACCACAGCACATGTCCATCACATATAGGCCGTACACGCACCAAGCGAGGCAAGTCCTCCACGGCCAGCGAGCGGCATGAGGATGCGTGAGGCTGTGCACAGACAAGCGGAGCGTGCCCTAGTGTTGGAACCAGTCCTTGACGCACAAAGGCAGGCCATGAGCTTCAAAGTCCAGCTGCTCCACACCAGTAGACGGAGGAATGACCGAGAAGGCATCGACAACCGCAAGTTCTAACGAGTCCAGGCTTTCGATGCCAAAAACACTCACCCGCATTCTGCTAGCCTGACACAGGCTGGCCATAGACTCGATACCTTCCAATGAGCAGGTGACCTGCCTTGTAGTGACGATCGAAGAAGTCTCTCAGCTCTGCGTGGAGGTCAACCCCCTGATTCGGATAGGTCGAAGGAATCATCATAAGACTTAGCCAATTCCAGAAGGAGCTATGCCTGCACGCTCTGCGAGCCTGAGCTTGGGGATCTGCGTGGAGACTTTGCATGTTGCCCCAGCCGAAGCTCCTAGCGGACCCAGTTGAAGCAGGAGAATTCGCGGCTGGTGCTTGTTCCGATCTTGGCCGCACATCTTGCATGCTGCTTGCGCATTTACTAAGTCGCGAAGCATTGTTTGACGAGACGTGGCTGTGACACGGACGAGGCTTTTGGAGACCCGGTACCAAATGTTTGGTACTGATCGCTGAGTTTCTGCTGGTCTCGTCAGGCTGAGAGGTCCTCCAGGGATGCCCCGGCGAGGCGAAGCTCGCGAACAAGGTCTCTCCACGGACATGGTCCTTGGATCACAACCCGAAACCCCCGCAAGGCAGCCAAAGCGAGGCCAATGCGAATCCAGCAACAAGTCGGGAAATAAGGGTCCAATCGAGTGTCGCTTCTTCGCTTCTTCTGAAACTCAGACTCGATGGCCTGACATTCTGCTCGTCGCTGTGCCCGTCAACAACATTCTGCCAGGTGGTTTCTCGGCGCCTGGAGCTCCCTTGCAGATGCATCTTGTGTGAAGAGCGGCTCATGCAGAAGCTCTGCGAACATTTTCAAGGCATGGTGGAGGGCCTCTCCAAGCAGATCAGATGAGCAACGAGCTAACTGCATCGATTCCCCGGCCGCGCGGCCTTGCGATTCACGTCGAAGTAGAGGCCTTCTGGAATCAGCTTCGAAAAGACCCTGACAGCCGAAGCCTCCACGTGAGTGCCAAGGTGCAAGTATACTCGCACTCCGTGTAGGCATTGGACTCCCCTCCATTCTCGGACAAGAACTCCTCGAACTGTGCCTCGCCTGGATAGCGCCTGCTCCCAAGAAAAATCATGTGTTCGCCTTAGTTCGCCATCTCCGATGTGACCACGGTTGTAGCAGCAGAGACCGACATGCAGTCATCCAATTTGATCTGCAAATGGCAGTAGTGCGCCAGGCCCTGACAATGACCAGGATCGCTGAAAGAGCCAACCTGCAAACGGGAAAGAATGGACGACAGCGAGACCTTGGATCCTTGTTTCGAGTCGCTAAGCTGACACAACCTGACTATGAGACCCTGAACCAACACTCCAGCACAACGCCTGTATGCTGCATGCGCAGGCAGACTTCTGCTTCTGCTCATCGGAGTTGGACACCAGGAGGGCTTCGATCCCGTTTCCCAAACGGATCAGACGGTAGCCTTGCAAAGGACAAACAGAACGGCGATGTGGCCTGCTCTTAAAGTCGCGAAATATTCCTGAACTCCACACCGAAGGGCTGTTACGATCATTTGGAGACTTGGTTGACTCGAGCGATGTGCCTTGGCTTGCTCGGTGCTGCCGCATGGGAATTGGTCAACGTCCCAGCTTGCCCATTTTTGATAGGTCTAAGCCCAGATCACCTCACCTATTGCATTGCGCAGCCTCTGACCACCTCTCCATGCCGCTACGGCACTGAGGTCCCGAACGTATGCTGCCATGGGCTGGCGCCAAGCACCACGAGCGGCGCGCACTAACCACGACGTCGTCAAAGCCGAGGCTCACAATCCCGAAGTGGAGAGCCGCACTCGGCTCTCTACCACAAACCAGGCGGCATGGGCGGTCTTCTGATACATGGGTCAAGACTCAAGACCCAGGCAAGCAGCTTGAGACGAAGGGTCGCAATCACGCAACCTAGAGTAAAATGTCTCCAACATCTCGAGATTCCGCTGCCTTTGCCTTTTTCATCTTTGCCGGTATCATAACTGAGCCTCCAACTTCACCATGGCGGCGCGATTGTGTCTGCTTGGCACGTTATAAACTTTTGAACAGGTGAGGCCCCATCCATGTACGTCGGTCGTATGAAGTCGTGCATATTATGATAAACAGGTGAGGCACCATCCGTGTACGCAGGTCACATGAAGTCATGCATTTACAGCCACATTTGGAACACCAAGTGGAAGAATCAGACTAGTTGCTGCTACTGTGTATTTTTTGCGGTAGCCATCGCCCCTGAGCTGGCAACAAACACCTGGAAGACTGCAACAAGTTTTGCAATGACTTCCATCACGAGCCACATGCTGTCAAAGGGTCGCAGATCTGTGTCATGGACTGCGATAGCTTTGTCGGCTTTGTAGCGGGCACACCCCTGTGCTAGAGCCTCACTGAATTAGAGCTGAGCCGCTCTACTAGGATCTGTACATGGTTTGTTTCGGGGAACCCTAATTAGGCATCGAATTTGCAGCTGGTGCTGCACCGCTTCACAAAGCCCACCTGGGACTTTCGGAGTGGCAGGCCTTGGTCAAAGCCTGGGTCAAGGCTGCGACTCAGTCGGCTGCGGGGAGAGAAGATTCGTGAGAGACCGTGCCTCCAGCTCACGTTGCAGGTCCTGCACTCTGACGGGAAGGCATGGAAAACAAGCTACCCAATGCTTGCTTGTGAAGAAACTCTCCTGAATGCGACGCTCGCACTTCTGATGGTTTGAGGCCCTGCTCCGCTGGGCCTGCAACATGAGCTCACACGACAAAAGCCGAGAGCACGCTTGAGGATTTCTCGATCGGCTCTCGTCATGGTAAGAAATGAAATGTCGATGTGATTTTCTGCTAGTGCATACCATCAGGATTTCTCGTTTTCAGACCAAATGATGGACCTGTGGCTACACCTAAACTTGGCACTACTAAACAGTCTAAACCACACTAAGTCGCTGAACACGGCCTCGTCCTGCCTCGGGTGGCTTCACCAGTGTGACATGGTGTGACCACAACTAAACTCAACGAACTAGCCTAAAGTGAAATCCAGGGAAAAACCGAACTATGTGAACTCACGATAGAAGAAGCAATTGAGTTTAGTCGACCATGCTCGTTGCAGCTGACGCAACTGAGTTGAAGTTGCTAGAACGAACTACATTACGCACTTGTAGTTGGCTCTCCCTAGCCTGGCCTGACCCGCCCCCAATTAGCTTCACACCTACCTGCCACATACTTCAAACCTGATATGCCAAATGCCGACTGTCTACGAATGCGAAATGTCGCTAATTCATCTGCTAACGAACTGACCGTCACATGAATCCTAGCGACACACATGCTCACAAATTTCTCCACGCCTTCAGCTCATTGCGAAGCCCTGTCTGTTTCTCAGAGAGTTCTTCGCGCTCCTGCCACATTGAGACGCTGAAACTTCGTCTCGATCTCAGGGACTACCGCGTTGCTGAGCGACTCTGTTGCAGAGTAAAGCACAATTCTGACGTTGTCAATAACGGCCTTCTCCTTGGCTCGACAGCGAGCTGCGTCGATGCTGATCGCCTCCTCCGTGGACAGAAGAGTGACCAGAGCAGTGCAACCTTTTCGAAGGTTCTAAAGCTGCAAGGCATCACCCGTGGCCCGTGTCCTCGAGCTCGGCGATTCGCACTTTCGCCAGGCTATGCTCCCTAAGGGCAGCCTCTGAAAAATGGACTTTACTGCTCGGGACGAGCCACACCAGCGCTTGCCTTGATGCTGCGCTCCATTCCTTCTCGAGTCTGCATGGCGACCTGAGTATAATCACCAATGCCTGTCGGAATGGTGAGAAAACGACTTGCCTCGAAACGATTCTTCACCTGCTGCTCTTCGCGCTCCACGCGCCTGTATGTACAGACCGGATTCAACCAGCTTCTTTGCCAGGCAATCATTCCACACCATCCCTTCACTTTGAGTTGGCACTGTGGTCCAATCGATGCCGCCTCTGCATTAACTGCACTCGCTCTTTGGAGGCTTTCATGGTGCGCTGCAGCCTCGCTCTCAGGGTCGCCTGCCATTCTGAACACCAGGGAGCTGAGAGGCTGAGATCGACGTGCCGAAGGCCGTGCACCTCGTGCTCGGCCAAGCAGCCCTGGTTGGTAGAGCCGCGTTCTGCCTGCAGTGACCCCGAGTGTGATGAGGAATGCATCTTCAGCGGTAGTGCAGCAAAGCGTCGACCGATCTAGATGTGATTGGCTTCACCAGCCTCCCGAGCAGGGCTGCAATGTTGAACCTAGGACCTAGCTGCCTAGCTGACCTACACTAGTCACTAGTTGTTCAGCATACCGTCCAAGCGAAGGTTCCTGCCTTGGTTCTCTCTGCACCGTGCGGGTGCTGAAGGCCGCCGCTGCCTTGCGATTGCTTTGGGCAGAAGCTGCTGAAAGGCAAGAGGGTGCGAGAGCATGCCTGCGGCGACTTTCTTGGCGGAGCCATGGGAGAGAAAGGAAGACTCTTCGACTGCGGCGTCATTGGAGACACTCTGGCCTGGAGGGGAAGGCAAGGCGGACTTCGGACGTAGTGCTGGCCGTAGGCCTCTAACCCATCGCACCGAATGTTTCGGACGTGGGCCTCAGCTCCGACAAGCAATGCTCCGCGGCCAGTCCACTGTGGGGCCGCTGCTTGGAGGAGTTCGTTCCTCTGGCACAATCTCCTCCTGGCGACATCGAGTACATGAGCTGCACGAATACTGCCAAGCTTCTTCTGCACGTGTCTTTGGAACTGGGGGCCCTGCACCAACTCTTCGTGCGTCTTCAAACACCGCTGAAGCTTTTCGGCAACACCCTGACAGAGGCATTGGTTCAACTGGCATCCGCTCGCACACGCGAGAGCTCCAGTCCTCGGGTAGCTCTGCTAGGTAGTCCAGCATGGAGAACTCAAGAGGCTCCTGCCATCATCGCAACGAAGTCTCGGGCACAGCGCCCATAATACCAGCGCCTCTACATCCACATCAGCTGCAGACCTTGAATGTGGACTGGTTGTTCCAGGCCAACCATGCAAGAACCGGCCTGTTGGATGCCAAGTCATCTTGTGTCATGCCTTGGGAAACAAGAATCGCGTCCCGGAGCACTTCAATATTTCCACAGTCCCCTATCTCTAAAAATCTGGCCACGGTCGCCAAAGACAGGCGCAGACGAGTCATGCTGTTTGGCGAGTCAGAGCACAAGACAGACAGACAACACCACGACTTCCCTACCGTGATGAGTTGAGGCTACATAGGCCTGAAAGCAACAGCCATGTTCATGAACATGCAGTTCGTGGCACAAACTATTGACAAAAAGGCAACACATCCAGCGCTTGTTAACTAGAACATCTTGAAGAAAGCGTGGTGGGTGGCTGGGTGGCTGGGTGGCTGGGTGGCTGGTTGGCTGGGTGGCTGGGTGGCTGGGTGGCTGGGTGGCTGGGTGGCTGGGTGGCTGGGTGGCTGGGTGGCTGGGTGGGGTTGTGCGTGTTTGTGGGTTTGGCTGGCGTGCTTCTCTTTGCCTGAGCTTGCTGTCGACCAACACAACGAAAAGATGCAAAAAGGGTACCGGGCCTGTCAGGCTGCAAACAGCCGAGACCCCGGCAATTTTCTTCCTCGCTGTCCCACATGCAGAAACACTCGGCTTCAGGAGCCTTCGGCATGTGCAAAAACTTGGCGGAGACACGGTAACAGCTTGCACTTACTTCCTTCCTTCCTCGTCCTCTTCGTGCCTATATGAACCCTCTGTCGACTGAGTTTCGGTGTACTCGATGGTGATGATGATGATGATGACGATAACAAGGATTGCAATCACCAGCATTGCTCTGCTCATGATTACCGCGGTTCCTACCATTACGAGACCCAACCTTCCAATGCTTGCAGGCGACGCGTCAGAGCAACTGCAAGTATCTGAAGTACTACTGCTAGTACAAGCAACAACGAAATGCCAACATTTCTATTGTGGTGTCTGTTCCTTTTCATTTGGTCGTATGTCATGACTGACATTACTGGTTTTGGTACTGCTGCTCTTGTCCTTCTCCCTGTTCCCTTTCTGTCCTTGCTCACTCTCTTGCTTGCTTGCTTGCTTGCTCACTCTTCTTGTTGTTGTTATTGTTTTCTGCTTCTTGCTCCTCTTATTCTTCTTTCGGAATTTCTTATTTGCTTGCTTTCTTCTTCTTCTTCTTCTTCTTCTTCTTCTTCTTCTTCTTCTTCTTCTTCTTCTTCTTCTTCTTCTTCTTCTTCTTCTCTCTCTCTCTCTCTCTCTCTGCCGGGTGTAGGGGCGGGTCAACGTCCCCAGGCCGAACGGCCCACCCACTACCTTGAGTGGATATATGGGGAGTGAAAGGGCGATGACTTTGTTCGACCGAAAAGGTAAAAAGAGTACGTATTACGGAATAGTTGGTTTCGGTCCAAAGTCATCTTTCATAGACATTTGAATTTGCGAAGGTGTTGTTGCTCCCCCGGATTGTGCAGACAGCTTGTACTCCAGGTCGCCCCCATGAGGGCAAATTGGTTTTGGGGAGCAACTGCTTTGCTTGTAGCATTTAGGTTCGCGACTGTGTCAATCCCTCCCTCTCTCTCTGATGTAAGCCCTTCTTCTTGGCGTCTTGGTTCCTCTTCTTTTGCCTCTCCGTGCCTCACTCCGCAGCAGGAATGAGGGTTCCGTGAGCTGCCGACTTCCCCTCTGTTTGTCGCACACCTATGCGCCTTGCCGGTAAGATGCGAAGCTAGTGAAAGGCGAGCGCTGTTCTGTCCTGCTTCTGGCCTTCGGTTTAGTCTTCTTCTCGTCCACCACAGGTTTCCATCTCTGCTCTCGTTGTTACTGTTCTTCTCATTATGCTCCTTCTTTTTTCTGCCTTCCCTCCGCGGCTGACAGCATGGGCTGCTCATGGGCACCGCCCTGCATCAATAGCAAGTGCCTTCTTGCTAGCGGATTCCCCTTCCAGCAAGGCGACCTCCTGGAATGCAGGTCTTCTGCATGCAGTCTAGCCACTTATGTCCTAAAAGTCTCAAGTAACACAGCCCATGTGATCTCCTGCAGATCGTCAAGGGGCATCTCCGTGCTGCTCGAAGCTTCTTGCTCCGAACAGACCACAGAGCTGGGATCTGTGGTTGCCATCGAAACGGATGGCGCGGCATCCGTTTCGATTGGACCCAGGCCGATGCCCGGCAAAACGGTTGCCTCCTCGGACTCCGGGCCCGCGAGGCCTGGCTGGTCTTCCTCGATGGGGTCCAAACTGGCCTCCATCGGATCCTGTCTCGCGGCGACTAGGAACAGCAAGTGCAGACCTAGAGCAAGAGCAGACGGGTCCTGGAGCTGGTGCCCAAGCTCCATACAAGGCTGCGAGGAGCCGATCTTCTCACGGCATCGCTGCTCCCAACCTCAGAGGTCTCAGACGTCCCCAAAACTCAGATGTCGAAGGCCGGAAAACTGTCGCCCTTTAGACTTTCTTTCCTCTGCGACTGCTGCGCGCACGCACATTCCCAGAAGAATTCATTCGGATTGGTCGCAACCATGGCAATCCAGGATTTGGTCACTAGAAATGAAATGAAAGTCACTGTCGCGCTGGAGATCGACCATGCAAGGGTGGGTGGGGGGACAGTCGTACGTGAACAGCGATCCCACATGAAGGGCTCTGGATTCGACACAGAAAGCACAGGAACTTGTTTTCAAGTGGCACAGGCAGCAGGAGCATTGCAGGTAGGCTTATGCACAGGGCACCGATGGTGATAACAAGCTCCAGCTGCACTGATTTGGATTCGGATCTTTGAGCTTCTGGCAATCAAGGTTGATGCGTCCAGGTGTTCGAGACGGGGACGGCCTGTAGGTGCCAAGAGAAGGGGGAAAAATCATGGCCGGGACTGACGTCTTCAAGATTTCGCTCAAGGCTTCCGGCCCGGGACTGTCGGTGCTCTGAAACTTTCGAGCCCGCTGCGTCACCTGAAACACTGCCAGGCGTCACCCACGAGCACAGCGGCAGAGCGGCCCCGCCCGTCCTCGCCCTTCTTCTCCAGCGAGACCAGCTCATCACGTCGGCTGCGCCTCGCAAGAAAAAGTCAGGGCGAGCTCGGCTTCCAAGCACCAAGTGGACCGAGTGCCTCACCTCTCCTTTGTCTGGTCCAGCGGGCGGGTCCCTACAGGCAGCGGCAGCGGATCTTCGCCCATGCGAAGCCGCCTGAAACCAGCCAATGTCAGCACGTCTCCTGCAAGGTTTCTGAGCCCGAGAAAGCGACTGCCGGCGCAATTTCTGCAGCAGCTCTTCATTGGCCATTCACCTCCAGCCCAAGGTTGCACACAGAAGCCAAGTGCAACGGCGGGCTTGGGCCGGTGCCCCCCTGCTGTCAGCAGTGTACGCAACCGAAACTGCTAGCCAGAAGCTGCAGGCCAGTTAACTCAGCCCCGGCTGTCGACACCTCCACGCATACTGCATAGTGCTCGAGACATTTTGCGAAGTGCTTGCGAGTGGCCATTCCGATCCGGTGAGAGCGATCTGGAATGAGCTCCGAGCAAGCAGGTATTCATTTCCAAGACTCGTCTTTGCATGTTTATGCGGCTTCAAGTTGGCTTAAAGGTAGCAGCAAGCCCACTTGTCTCAGAAGTCTAAGTTACCTGAGGGCTGGCCCGGTCGGCAGGATGCATTCCACAGAATGTCAAACCCGCCAGAAACAAAACATCTCTGCGAACGAAGAGACTGCTCACTTGAGAAACAATGAGGCTCCTGATGATCGAATCAAGGTCGAACTAGCCATAGGCGGCCAGACCAGTCTCTTCTGCGCATATGCCCCAAAATAAAACAAAGAGACACATTTGCCTTCACTTTGCAGCCATGGCAGGACTCTCAGGCAACCCACCCGAGATATCACGGAGGCCAGGCCTCGTCTCAACTCCCTTGCGCAACCCACAGCTGCAGCATCTGAGCACAGGACTTCTAGTGTGCCCAGATCTGCCAGCGCTGGCAGCAAAAAACAAGACCTGAACAACAGGGCCTTCAGCACCAAACAGACCCTGCAGCACGCGGTGCAGCATGGCCTCACGCTCTTCGAAGCGTGTTGTGAGCTTTCTCCTGCGTGTAGGCCAAGCTGTTTGCCGGGAAATGGCTCAAGGAGAGATCTCGCTCCGATTCTGCACACCTCCAGTTCACCGCGCCGGGTCATGATGTGGATTGCCCGACGGGCCTGAAGCAATGCTCGAACAAGGCGTCAAAGTTCTATAATGTTCTGTACATCATCTCTCTTGGAAGCAAATGGCTTCCACCACACATTCTGAGATGCCGTCCACCTGCTCAGGTACTTCTCCACGAGACACCATATCCTTCTCCAGGGTGAACTTGTTCTTCCGACCTGTCCACATGCACTGTAATAACGCAAGGGGTCGTGACAACTGAAGCATCTCAAGGCGAGGAAGTGTAGTATGTGATGTACCGACAAGCTTTTTTGTCACATGGGAGACTGCTGTTTGTCAGATTCACCACGCGAAGTCAGAACTCGTTTGAGTTCTGCTACGATATGCTACGGTTGATACATTCCATAAGTTCAATGAAAGGATGTGGGCGGAAACAGAGATCCCGAAAACCAACTTCTCCACAGATGTTGAAGCGGCAACTGCTGTCTCCCCCCATGTCTCCCCATCTATGAAGCAGCTGCGGGACATTTGCGCTGTTGCAGGCCAAAGCTGCAGCCGCCAGTCACGACGCTGCTCTAGCAGCTTGCGTTAAGGGTGCTCCTTGAAAGTCTGCAGAAGCAGGCGGTCCAAAGTCAAATAACTCAAGGCAGCCAAACGTTGCTCAACTGAGCGCATATCTGCCTGCCTGCTCGCAAAGACTGGGAGAGAGTTCGTGGCTAATCGAGGCTAAGACATGAGAGCTGAGGCAGGAAAACATGTCAGGAGCCGCCAGCCGCACCTAGACTGATGGACATCACACGATGGCTTGTGAAAAGTGCGAACAGGGTAGGTTGATCTCCTTCATGCTCACACTTCCGCAAGTCTTAAAGTCGTCCGGGTTGTTGCAGTGACAACGCCAATCAAGCAACTCACCTTTGTGTGCTGCTCACAGGCAACCGACTTCGCAAGCCTTGTATATCTCACTATGCACCTATAAGCCACCCGGTCCCTCATCTTGACATGCCCTGTATACTTCATGCAGCTACTGTATACGGATGACTGTTTGGCAACCTCCAAATTTCTCAACCCCTCGCTGTCACATGGTTTTCGCCCGTTGTAGCTGCACTGGTGGAAACTGTGCATGTAGCACCGTCGAAATAGCAACCAGTACCTCGAATTGCAAATACGATTAGGCATAGCATTGCCACCGTTCGGGTCCAGTGCGATCCAAGCATCCGCCGCTATCAAGTGCCATGAGGTCAGAGGGGCATCCTCCAAAACTCCCTGTGCCAAGGTTGTCAGCACCTTGCCAGGCATGTGGCTAGCTTGCACGAGCTGGTGATAGACGTAATTTAGTATCCTTCTAGCGCCCGTCGCTTGCCGCGTCTTCATCCAGTTCGAGCGCATCTCGTGGATTTGACAGGTTTCTTATCCGGCAATAAGGCCCATTGATAAACGGCTGTAGTTATAGGCGTAACTAGTCATAGCAGTGTCTGCGACTCAGAGACTTACTGTTTCAAGGCTTTAGCAGGCCCTCATGTATTGAAGATACTCCTGTAGCCCTAGTCAGCCTCTGAACCGGGATGGTTGGGATCTTGTTGGTGTCTTGGAGTATCAGTCTGCAATTCCGATTGGAGAGAAAGAACATATTGTTGGTGTTGGATGCGATTTCTGGCTCCGGTTGTGTCGCTTTCGGTTTTCGCGGCTCTGGCCTTTAGCGGAGGGATCTGCTTCTCGTTTGTTGCCCCTAAGATTAGCTTACTTATTGAGCTGGGGGATCCGAAATTTTGCTTGACGGGTTGCTTCGCAAGCGCTCCTTCAGCTAGGTTTGGTTTCCCGACAGGAAGACAAGAACCAAGGACGTAGGAGCTAACAAGAGTTAGAAAAAGATGGGGGCGCGTGCTCCTTTGGATCGTAAGATCATCCGAGTCTTCTGCCAAGATCGACGTCAAGGCGGTGTGCTGCAATCGAGGAACCCACGAAGACTGGAAAAGGGTATGCCCTCAAAATACTCATCCCTGGCTGTGCCAGGCTGGTACAGACTTGGCAAAAGTAAACTGAAGCATAGAAGCCGAAATGCAGACAGGCGCTCGAACAAGCCGGCCCACAGCTAGTACCAAGCTACTTCAGCGGCTCATATGCATTTGGGGATGGCTTACCGGGCAGCGTCTCATGCTAGGCTTTTGTCCTTACAGAACTAGACTCTACATTGAAAACTGATGAAAACTGAGAGCCTAGTGCAGCCTCAGCACGATGCCAGAGACAAGCGCAAAGCCTTTCTTCACGGAGTCAGAGTACCTAAGGAAACACCCTCCAAGCGATGAGCTCCCGATTCAACAAACCCTGCGACGAGAACTCGGCTTTGTGACCAGCCCGACGAGGATGCCTCCCACAGCCTTCGGACTTCGGATCCAATGGCTGCGCTTCTCCGATTCAACTACTGCCATGCCAGGTTCAGAGCACCTGCGTTAGGACGGGCACGACACTCATCGCAGACCAGCCCTGACCAGTAGCCGAGCTCGTGACATGGTGTGGGCATGACTAAACACCAGTTCGTGCCTGGTAGGGTCCCTGCAGAAGCCGCCCGCGCTTGTCGCTTATGCAGACACCTTCAGAACTGCAGTGCTTTCGCTGCAAGGGACAACGGCACAAGAGCTTATTCAGACGTCTGGTGAATTGCTTGCGCCTTCGCAGCCTCGGAATCATGGTAAAAGAAGCAAAATCGCACACGGGTTGACGAAATGCGAGGTTCACGATGCATCTGCAAAAGACACGATCTTAGAACTTTTCGATCCACACCAGGGCACGAAGCCTGCTTAATATGGCGGTAAGAGGCATTGAAGGATGCGATTGTTGTGCTGGCATCCTCGCCCTAACGCTCAACATGAAGGAACCGCCCTTCCCTTGGCACCTGCGATGAGGCAGGCAGAGCCCCACCTGTGGCACTTAAGAGACGACTGGATTTATGCAGAGGTGTCCCACATCTGTTTGTGGCAAGGCACATCGAAAGCTCCATTGAATAGAGCCAACTGTTCCTTGCTACAGCTGTGATTGCTTGCAATACACGGCAAGTCTTGCAAAGCCGATATAGCCAAGATTCCGCCCAGCGGAGCCCTTAAGCGTCCTTTGTGTCATGGCAGCTGTCAGCCCAGAGCTCAGAGCTGCGACGACCACTGGAAGAACTCCAAAGAAAAGCCCATCGCTGGCACTGCCGTCCCTGCAAGGTTCACCAAGCTAGAAAACTCTGGCTCGCATTTGACAAAACTCTCGGAGAAAATGTGGTGGCCTTACAGAGTGGTTCTTGAAGCTGGAACATCCCCTCGTCCCCAGCAGCAGCGCTGAGACAAAGAGAAGCACCAAAGCGAAGCACTGAATTCGGGACTGTCTCCTGCCTTCAGGGTCAGTACACCAGGTGTTTCAAGCCGGTCCAAGCCGAAAGTACATAAGCAGTCTGCAAGTGCATAGGCCTAGAAGCAAGTAACACATCAGCGCTGCTGACAGAGTCTTCGTCTGGTTGAGAAGATTGAAGCTGAGCGAATCGATATGCGCTTGGCCTCAATCCACTGCTTCCGCCAAGTCTGGGAGTCTAACAGTCTTGCCACGCCCCAAGGCCGTCTGCTGCTGTGAAGGTCTGAGTCTAAGGTCAAGGCCGACTTGCAACAGCCAGCCCTGCATCGAAAACATTATCGCCGGTATACCAGCTTTCAAGACGGACTCGCCTTGGCTTATCGGGTCTTGTCTCCCGTGAAAACGACAACTTCAGCAATATCGTTTCTGATCAAGCTGCCACAGTCCGCTACAGTAGATACCACCGCTAAGAATTTCAGCGTCTTGGCAATCTACATTGCTGACAGTGCTGATTTTGCTATCCAAGCACGCAGACTCCAGGCGCGGACGATATCTGCAACTTCATCTCGTGTGTTGCCAAACCTTTGCACAAGCTGGACTCAGCCCGCGCAACATCTTCCAATCCAACCTAAAAACTTCCTTCTCGGCAGCTAAATCCAGCAACCGACAAGTTTGAGCTGCAGTGCCACTCTGCGATTTGCGCAGTTGAACCCCGGCGCGATGCCAGGCATCACACAGCAACTCACCCGCTTTGTCCCGCTTTGTCCCGCTCACAACGGCTCACTCCCAAACTCACGTCCGCAACAAGCTCCGAGAGCCGGCGAGAACTTATTCCCTGCCGCGTCCGCCAAGAAAGCCCACAGATGGACAAAACAAAACCAATGTCCTGTCCTGCTAAGCCGACTGATGCAAGTTACACCGGAACGAGAGACAGCGAGCGAGCGAGCGGATACATATGCACATAAGTTTGTTGATCTTGCTTATTGGTTGTGCCTTCTGTGGATGCTGTTGTGAGGCTGGAAGCGGTGAGTCTGTCTGCATTGTTAAAGCCCGAATAAGGGCCACTGTGTAGAGAAATCCTGTCCGGCCTTGCTGGAAATGGGCCTTTGTGTCTCTTGTGGCGGCAATGCGCTCTCGATGCTTCGCATGCCTGTCGCTCCCGGCTTCCCTGGACAATAACCTAGCCGCGTCTGGTGTGCAAAATTTCCGTCTTTTGCCACGAACAAGACTGCCATCCATTGAGCCCGGTAGCATCAAGATGAAAAGAGATATAAGTATCTTGGAGAAGTTGGAGCTCAACAGGAAGACTTGAGGAAGATGCCCCCGTGGCAGCAGCTGCTTCGACAGCAGTGGCTGCAAGCCGAACTGTGCTGCCAAGAGCACCTGAGGTATCACGGTGGAGCTGACTTTCCAGGTGACATAAAACTAGGAAGGACAAAAGACTCCAAAGCATGTCCAAGGATCCAGAAACAGAAGGCTGCTGTGTTTCGAGATCACGTGACGCAGGGATGCAATTTCCGCACTCCAGTTTCGCTGCCACAGCATGTCCTGAGCGGTTCAGGGTAGGTATCACTACGACGGGGTCAGACTCCTCCTACTACGAGAAAAAGTGCAAAAAAATCAAAACAGTGAGTTGCTTCCGCCTTCCCCGCACCCATGCAATGGGGGAAACCACATTGCAGGCAGGCGGCCCTCACGGCAGTAGATGGTGTTAGCCTTAGGGCAACTGCACAAGTCAGACAAGAAGCGTGAACTTGCGTATACCGGAAGAATAACTGTACTTCAGCAAACTACGGCTATGCCAAGGATCATCTTGCATTGTATCAGCACTGATGCTATACGAGGCCATCCAGCACCATCGATTTCAGCGACCATAGCACGGCCCGGCCATTCAGGAAGCTGACCAGCACGCGGGCAAACGTGAGGAGGCCAGGGGTGTGGCTACCTGGCTCCATTGCTTAGGCTGCTGAATGTTGGAATCAAGCAATGCTCGGCTGCTTCGTTCTACCAACAGGGAAGGATGTGGCGAGAGCCGTAAACTGCAGTCCAAAGATGGCATTGCCTGTGGACTGTCTGACACTCGCAAGGCATCGCAGCCTCCATGAGGGATGAGTCGACGAATGACCTCACCACAAGCATGCTACCATGTTGCAGCATTCGGACATTAGGTTGAGATTTCCAATGCTAAAGCCACAGCCTCTTCAGCTTCTTGCAATGCCTGCACCAGCAACGAAAGTCACGGCAATCAGAAAAAAACGGAAAGCACAGTTAGCAAGCAGCAACACGCTTCTTTGGTGTGCAGCCTAACTATGCTTTATGCATGACCTCTCGAAAAGCTTGCCGGGATTGCACTGAACCAGTCTCGTCGCACAATGACACGTGTGCTTGAACAAGCTGCTCAGTCAACATCTTACCAAGCAGTTGCAAATTTCCCTCTCTGAAGGAATGTTGAATCTCATGCAGCTTTTCAATCACTCAGTAAAGCTTCTTTGGTCGGATGAGCCACTGATCAACATTTGACTTGTCTAGCGTCACCCATCCTTCATGTCGTCCTCGTTCATGGTATCCAGCCCTTAGCCCGTGTCAATCAGACATTGAACTTCTACATCTCTTTGCCGATTTCTCGCTGAGTCCTGAGCCTGCTTGCCGCTGTCCGTCAGGATTCGCCGAGTCCAGGGTAGATACCTTGCCGGAACTCCACAAGATGATGCTGAACGAACTTCTGCAGAACTCTTTTGCATGGACTCTTCGCGTTCACAGGCCGGGCGGGCGGTGAACATGCGCAATGCTTCTTCGACATGACCGATGTCAGCATCCTTGCGGCCGAACAGCACCAAACAACTCACAGAGGACCCGAAAACACTTCACTGAATCAAATCATGTAGGTAGAGCGAGGATGCCGCTGTAACACACTGGCTCTGTCCACACCCGAGAAGCAGCTTTGTAATCAACCGCTTGTAAGCCTTCACCACACGCACTTCATGACATAATGAGGTTGCGTAGTAGACTACCCACGCGACACGCCCATCATTGTGCAGTCCTGCTGCAGCTCCATCTTTGCCAGGCCTGTGCAGCCGAGGGTGACGTTTTGGTTGGCAAATGCTGGCAAGCATTTCAGTTGGACCGTGTGTAGATTGCCGACAAGAGGCTTTCCGAGATTCGCACGATTGCTTCCAGCTGCCTTGCCGAGAGTGTGCAGAAAGGCATCTCGGGACGTGGGGAAGCCGCTAGGCGCATGTGCCTCACCGTGATGGGTACCACCGCCTGTGAGCAACTGAAGGCGCACTGCAGACAGCTCAGTGGCCTGTGTTCCAGTGTTCCACCGCATGAGAGCCCGGAGCCGCAACCCACAACCCGCTCAGCCGCTAAGCACTTCACCGGACTCTGCCTCTGCTAGCATGTAGTTGCGAGACAGAGACTACTGCAAAGACGTAACACCAAGATAACCGTGTCCTGGATTAGATCATCCCAGTCTTGAGGCCCTATCCTGCCCCGAAGCGCGGGTTCTTTCAATGCAACTGCATGCAGAATGTACAGCGAGGGAGCCCTGGCAGCCTGACTGTCTTCCTTGATCTTCTTGCGAATGGTCAGGTAATGGTTGATGAGAACCTGCCAGTCTGCCCATTAAGAAGCAACATTGTCAAAGCCCGTAGGAATTTGGAGGTGGTGGAGGCCTCTTTAGCCTCAGGCTTGAGTCGTGGGCTGCACTTGCTGCGGCAATATGCTATGTACCTGATACGAGACGGGACTCCTGAGCAGCCTGAGCCGCCGCTGTGTCATCCTTCGGCGCACTTCCTCAAGTCTTGCACGGAGAATGGTGCCTTGCTCTCCTTCCGCGGAATCAACACAAGAATCACTAAACATGAAGGAAGTGACGTCTGCGGTCCTCCTGCTTGCCTTCGTTGTGCAAGCCGATAAGATGCATAGCAAGTGTGTAGTCCTTTTCCTCATCCCTGATATCCTGCAGAACGGGCTGCCGGTGCTTAGGTGCGACAAACGAGAAAAGCCTAACAGCGTGCTGGAGACTGAAGGGAATGGCCTTGACCAAGAACATCATGTCAAATCGCGTAAGGATTGTGGTTTCGAAGTCCATCTGCACAGCACGTAGCATGCAAGCTTTAGATGCACCAAGGCCCTGCTCCATGTGGTTAGATGTTCAGGCCTGGTCAGCCGCGCCTGCCATCTCATCATAGGAACCAAAGCGCGGATTGGCAGCCGCGAGGACACTGCGCGAGGCATGGAAGTGAACTCATGCCAATCAAAAATACGTCTTGACTGATTTGCCACAGCGAGGTAGCACCTGCAACGCGTGTTGAGCCTCAGTTGCACGAGAGTGAGTCCAAGTCAGCAGAAGTGGAAGCCTGCATCCGCTCTGTGAGTCCACGGCATCGTAGTAATGCCAGCTTTCGATATTGAGATGGTTTGCTGCTCCATCGCCTCAGCGAATCGGCAGTTCTAGCTGCTCTGCACATGGAGTGCGCAGAAACATTTTCCGTCCTCGTGGATGGCCACACGATCTTTGGCATCCATCTTGTCGAACTCATCGATGCACACCTGGTCCGTCGAATGTTCAAAGCCGCAAGAACACCCGGTGGCATGCTTCAAAGCTGTAGATGCCATAACCGGGTCAGGTCAAGGCAATGCCGCCATCGGCCAGAACCATAGCTCCACCTCCATACTGTGTTGGCAAGCCGCCACTTGTCGGAACGTCACTGCCAAGCTCAGAAACGGCAGAGGACTTGTACCTTCAAGAGCGAAACCGTTCTTCTCCTTGACGATCGCGGCCTTATCTGCACAGAACTGCTTCTAGATCCGGGCAATGCTGAATTCCGAGACGATGGCTGTCAAACCCGCAGCGCTGCTTCCTTTTCCACTCGTGTACCTCTGTACGAAGTGCCTCTATATATGCTATCTTCAAGCAGCAATTGCAAGCGGCTCAGCACCGAACACTGAAATGGGCGCTGCTTTCTCACCGAACTTCAGGATCTGCACCATGCCCGAGTTGGCGACACTTCACTACAACCCTGCACGTCCCTGCACGAGTACATGCTTGTCGCGCCTGACTTTTTGCCGTCCCCGGATCTCCAAGTAGCAAGACATTGATGTCACCTTTGCATGAGACACAACATCAGCGCTATGCCCGCTCCCACGCCGAATTGGCGCGCCTCGGATGCGATTGCCGCTGGGCAAGAACTTCCTGGAGCCGCCGAAGAGCAAGCCTCGACTGGAGGCGTTTGGCATATCCGCTTTGGGCATACTGGCTCGCGTTCCTGCAGTGCACCAAGGACACTGCAAGCAACGGCCCTCTTCACATCGTTCACAACATCCTAGCAATCGAGCATGTGCAGTACAAAGATTATGAATGCATGGAAACCGCTGCAACGCATCCTTCTCAGTGGCACAGATGGCAGGAGCAATGGACCTCAATCTGCGATTTGTTGCTCCAGAAACGCAAATATCTTGAAGCGCCGCACTGACTATTTTTTCGGATGGAGCACTGAATTAGGATGTTGTATTCGTGTTTGTGTTCTGTTCAGGGTGTTCTTATGGGGTTTATGGTCTTGAACTTAAGGGGTTAGAGTTTAGGACTTCTGGTTTTCAGTGGTTTGAAGGTTTAGGGTTTAGTTTTCGGGATTATTGAGGTTCAGAGCTTAGGGGTTTAGGGTTGAGGGGTTTAAGGTTTCGGTAGCCAAGAAGCCAAAAGTGGGCAAACAAGAACAAAATCGCGAAGTGAAACAAGAGCTAGCATCAACTGCGGAACTACAGATACCCACACCAGCCACACCAACATGTCAAGCGCACACAAGCGGACGACGCACACACCAAGAAGCATGCTGGAAGATCTTCTCCCTGATGCCGGGATCCTGGTCTGCACCATCCCACAAAGATCAGCACAAGTAGATCAAGCTCGCAAGACGGGTCCTTGGCAAGCTGCTCGAAACGCTCCTCCTCGTCCGCGCTGATCTCCAAGGCTCCCTGACTTTCCGGCAGTGGAAGGCGGCAAGCCATGCGATCATGTCAGCTCGGTGTCCTGAGAACGATTGCCTTGGGCCCGCTGCAAACCCAAAACCTGCAGCAAAAACATTAACGCCGTCCGGAGCGTGAATCGAGAGATCCAACAAACTCTTTGCAATGCCTGGACGTAGGAGTATTTCACCGTATTGGTGCCCTGATTCCTGCAGAAGATGTTCTTCCTCACTCTACTCAGGACGAAGAGCGGCAGTCGCGGCAGTCCTGCCCCTTGTAAGCTTGTCTCCTGCAGCCTTCTCCGAGGCATTGAAAACACCTGAAGCATAGCAAAGCAGAGTCTTCTCCACGTGCCTCTAAGGGCACGCCAAGAGCAGCTCTCAGGAGGGGACCGACGCAAGTGAGACGTGTCCCAGGCGTGCACAAGTCCACATCGTACCTTCGGCGCATGGATACAAGTCCTTGCCAGAAGCACGCACAGGCGCAAATGCCACGCGTTCAATCCTTACCATTCTTCCCTGCCTCTGCACTGTGCTACCCTTCACTGTTGCACATGAGGATGGCCCAAGCTAGGGACATGGATTGACATGCCCGATCACCAGGATTCAGCTGCGGGTGCGTTGCTGTACAGTTCGCGCTCTGACACTGCAGGGCACATCTGCGCACAGAGATCGATGGATCGGGGCATCTCTCCCACCGGTACCTGTCATCCCCCTCTGTGCTGCACAGAGTCAGTACTGAGCAGCAAAGGAATGCAGAGCGCAGGAGGCTCACGTGTTCGGGGAGCTCCTGCAAACGCACCCTCTGATCTGCGGCATACTCGCTGAGCGAAGCGTCAGCCACCTTTCAAGCCGATGCAACATTTCTCGGCAGCGGCGCAAGTTACATTGGAAACATGCCGGCACTGCGAAGGAGTTGGGCGGGCATCTTTCCAGATTCCTCATCAAGAGCACTGCTGTGTTCCTTGCCTTCCTAGCCACATCATCATTGGTTTACACTTCCAGATAACCACATGCAGTCAAAGTAAATGAGGATCAACACCTCATGCCTTGCCCTGAGAAGCAGTACCACGACCATACCGGGTAACGCCGAAAACATAGCAAAGCCCGGCAGAAAAGACGGTGACGATAGCACAGGTTGGGCTATTGACCAGCAGTGCTTCTGAGCGCTTCGCCCTGCACGGAGAGCATTCCCTTTGCAAGCCGCAGGAATGTGGGCAGCTGTGAAGCCGCCTTCGATATAGACCTCAGAGGAGGACCCGAGGAGCTGTTTCTGCTCTTCCTCCTCTTTCTGCTGTTGCTGGTTGTTGCCGGTGCCTCCTCGACGTTCTCGCAGTTGGTGCACCTCAAGACCACCCTTCGGACCTGAGGCTGCCGTAGGCTTGCTAAATTTGTTTGCTAAAGCCCATGTGCAGCAAAACTCCGCGCCTTGCTCCTCGGAGTTCGAACAGCCGTGCAGATGCCCTGAATCACTACGAGCTTCTCCACCTGCTTCGAACTGAGATGCTGTAAGATGCTGCAACAGCTTTGACACGTTTGGCAAGCAGCTTCTGGAATGGAAATCTCTGTCGCATTAGTCGGTCCTGCTACAGATTCCAGAGCCGCGACCAGCCCCTACCCCCTGGGCCTGAAACTGCAAACCAGGGAGCCTGCCTAGGGTCTGCCCAATTTCTATACAGTAGCGACTTTCATCACATCTGCAGTCCCATTGCTGGGAATATGCACAGCAACGAGAAAAAATCTAGTTGCTTCGTGCAGCTTGCCCGAACCTGATCATGTCTGAGCTCGCGGATCCTTGCGCGTGACAGAACAAATTCAAAAGAGTCTTGCGTTGGATAAGGGCTCTCAGGAACCAGCAGTTTGGGCTTCTGTGTGCCAGCTGTGCCTCGACGGCACGAACATGGAGGACTTCCACAACTTATACTCAGGCTTGCGAAAAGAAGTCACAGAGGCGGATTGGTCCAGGAATGTACTGTATGTCAAGTTCGCGAACATGGCTTCCCCACAATTACCAAGAAGCACCTATATGGGGGCAACAACTTCTCGATAAAAAATACAGAATCCACATCCGACAGATGAGATCATGTCACGCGCTCCATCTGAGCACATGACCGTCCAAGTTGGTGCTTACGGCGATGTTCAACTGCTGAATAGGAGCCTGTAACAAAGATAGGCTGCAAGAACAGGAAACAACAATGTTTTATTAAATAGTCTCTGTGCAGAATGTAATGTCCCGTGATGCCTTACTACGTCCCCTAGGAGCAACCTTCCGCGAGGGATCCTTCTGCAGCTCAAGCTCCCTGCACATCTCCTGCAGCCGCACTGGCTAGGCGCTCTGCGACGAAATGCAGCTGACTCATCTGCGGCTCCTGCAGCGCTTTCTCGCAAACCTTGATGAAGACATTGGGACCTCTGCTGCACGTGACGTTGCTTTTTTGAGCCCAAGCTCTATAATTCCTCACTCTATTGCGAGCTCTGAGGATCCGGGCGCCTTCTCAGGAGCGTCTCGAGAAAAGCACCATCCTCCGAGAAAAGTTCGAAGGCTGCGCCCAGGCCCCCAGGCAGTGTGAGCGCATCCCCGCCTCTCCCGATGCCAGATCGTGCATGCTGACCTGCGCCACGACATGGCATCGGCATAGTCTGAGATCTCCAGAGCCGTGCGGCATAAAAGTCGTGGTTTCTCTTCCGACGCAGCAGTCTCTGACTCTCCTTCACCTCAGCTGGTACTGAAAAGAGCCCACAGAGCGGGCTCCCTGCAGCCTCCTGCCGATTCTGCAGATCTGTGTAGATCCAACAACTAAAGTACCAGCGACAGCCCTCAGAAGCGTCCAGCTTCGCTTCGCTGCGCTCACAAAGGAAGCTTCTTCAGAAAATGTCAGATCCCAAGAAACCTTGCTTGCTATGTCGCAGAGCATGCAGCGAAACGAAATGCCCGCAAAAAGCCTTGAAAGTGTGGCTTCTTGACAGGCACGCTTCGAAACTTTAGTGTCGAACAAGCTGCTGTGCCGCAGCAGTTGTGGCAAATGGAATCAGCTTTGGGAGCTGCTCACTTCGCATGTAGGGCCCAGTAGCAAGCAGCCAGTCACGACAGAACTCGTCCAGAGCCCGTCAAAGTTTGTAGGCGGGCATGTAGAAACTGCGTGGTGTGTTAACTCTTAACCCAAATCTGATGAGATTTGGAAAGGTACTGAAACATCACCCACCTCTACACACAGCATCAACGAATCATATCTCCAGCAGAGCTGTCCATGTAAACCTCAAGGCTGCGCAGGTCTCCCTGATGCGCTTGTGACAACCGACACAAACTTGATTCCGAGAGATCTGGGCAGCACGCCCATCTGGGGAGCCCTTTGTGCAGTTCGGGATCCACCGCAGTAGCCCCAAGCCTAGGCAAATTGCTCAACGCTGCTCTGTTGAGGCCCGAGCCAGTCTGAGTCCGTTGCTAAGCTCCCGGGAGTACATCGGCAAACTCCTCGGTGTTCTTTGAAGAAGCGGCTGACTCGCGCAGCTCAAGCATCGACTCAGGGCCGGTCGCCGCTGGCCATTGGTAAGCTGTTAAGGGCTCCAGCCACATTGATTAGTCTCCCTCTATCCAACCAGATCTGCTACATCTGCGTTAGCTAGGATCAGATGGCATTGTGTGGCTGAAGCCCCTGACAATGCGCTGGAACTCTGGCACAGAGCACCTCGTCAATGCGCGGACGCTCTTGGCGATTGACGTGCACGCTTGAAACACCATAAGCTAAGATCTGCAGGACATAGGGTGACATAGGACTGGACTGACAAAAATCATGCGGAGGCTACCTCACAACATGGCCCTGGTCCATAGAGACGAGGCATGCGCCAACTGTCAGCAAATGATGTTGAAATCTCCTGCAGACAAGCAAGCGGGAGAAGCTCAGTCATGCTTACTTGTGGGCAAGGCCTGATGTTGAGATGTGTTCTCCTAGATCTTTTTCTTGAAGACGGGAATCCGTGTTGATGCAAGTGCCTTTGTTGGCCTGGCACCAGAGAATGAAAACAGGGACTTCAAGCAGCGGGATCTCACCGTGCAACTGGCAACGACTTGGATCCCTGCCGCGGGAGTACGGGATTCTCGGACACGCTGTGAGCTCACATTCGAGGTGACGCTCAAGCCTGGTCACCAGGGCTCTGCCAGGCGAGGCAAACAGAAACGAGAACCGGCGAAACTGCAAAACTGGTGACAAGCATCTCAGGCACCCAAGTTAAGAAAAAGGGTGAAATGATCAAGACGCCTCTACACTGTGCACCTAATCTATGATATGACAAACTCAAGGCAGTGCACCCGGACATTGTGCACAAAGTGCACACTTTCGCCTGTTTGAATCTTCAAGCGAAGTCTGGTGACATCAAAGGATGGCGACGGCGAGATCACCTGAGTACAGTGGAGGAAAACAGTGCCACCAGGGACCCCTGACACCCTGTGCTGGGGGAAAGGCAGTTGCTGTGGGCACCAGCTTCACGCTGGCACGGCCTTGTCGATGCGGCGATGCGGCGATGCGCATGAAGCATCTGCGCCCGTTTTCTTCTGACCCTCTGAGCGTCAGGCACGTCGTCCTTGGCGAGGGTCGGCGACGTGTGGAATGGTGCGCCGTCCGGCGTGCTCCACCCACGAAGCGAGCCTCAACCAAGCAGCAAAAACGTTTGCAGGACGTGCTGCACTGACTGTCTCTGATCCGAAGCGGTTCCAGCCTGACGCCCTGGGACTGATGACGGCCTTGCGTAGCATATGGCCATCGGGCAAGGCGAACCACAGCGGAAGAGGACTATGAGAAACTGAGTGCCACACCCCTCTGCCGTTGATTCGGTCGATGCCTTGGTGTGCATCTTGAAATTTGTCAGCTGCCGGTCGTGAATCCGGCTGCAAGATGGGCTGCTGGCATTCAGTGCAGCTGAAGTAAGTCTTGCCACTGGCGTCGGCGAATATGCCGGTACTGGTGACTTGATGCTTGCCACTTCCTCGCAAAGCAAACAACGAGATAACACGAGCTGCACGCATGTGCCGCGTGCCAGCTCGAGTTGCCAGTGTTCCTCGAAGACCATGTCTTTGTCCATCAGCGTCTCTTTGGCGCAGACCTTGTAGCCAAATCAGCAAACTCTCAGAAGTCCGGCTCGTGAAAAGCACGAACTCAGGACAAGCACTGATGGAGAGGGCAAGGGCAACTCCGGTTTTGGCTCAGCATTGCAAGGGGTCGGTGACCTCACTCACCCGTCCCTCCACTTTTGATCTCCAGCTAATCTGCTCAAGTCGTGCCTCGCCGGGATCATCTCGCTTGGCACGGCCTGGGTATGTCAAATATCCCCACTGCTAAGTTCCCACACAAAATCGAAACTTTCTACAGGCCCTACACATTCAAGAAAGAGAATGCATCTAGGCCAGGGGCTGCCAGCACGACCCGTGGCTGCGCGACACGAGCGGCGGAAGCCTGCGCCTGCACCCGCTCCAAGACTACCAGCGGCTCGAGCTATGGCCAGTGCATGCCAGTGCTGTTGCCTGCTGGCGCAAGATGGCATAGGTCAGCAAAAGGCTGAAGCCGGCCACGCCAAACCTGAATGCGTCAGAGTTCACATAAAGAGCCTGTATCCCTACAGACATGGCCATGGATGTTAGGAGTTCGGGTCCCGGCACGCAGGACGATGACCCACGGACCGAAGGAGTCGGCCTGGCGTGAAGGCAGCAAGGATTCACCCTTCTCGTCGTTTGGGCCAATGCGGGTCAGCAGTGCGAGGCCACTTGAGGTGACCAACTCTGCAGGCCCTGCACGGACGCTTCGAGAACAGGCTGGAGATGCAAGCTGCGCGGAAAACCCGCAAGAACACGCGCCTGAACGGGTGTCTTCAACATCGATCCAGCGGAGACGGGCTGGACGAAGGCCCGGGCCTGGTCAAGGCGGCATAAGGGACAAGCAGGCCGCATGGCTGCGCATGGCTGCGCATGGCTGCGCATGAATGGCTGCACCCTGCCGCGCCTCCGGTGCAGCCCCCATAATGAGCAGTGCAGCTGCCTGGTCTCGTGACCCTGATCTGCACTACAGCTACGGCAGCTATGGTGCTATGTCGAGGAAGAGACCGTCAGGAGCGCGGCCTCGATGACCTCACAAAGGAGGACACGCGGCCGGCCCGCGCGCTCTGGCGCACCATCTCATAGCGAGGCTTTTCTCGCTCAGGCACTGGCCCATGCTCGCTTGACGGGACGTCTGCCTGCTGGTGGATACGCGATCATTGACATGCTTCACGTATAGAGGGCCGCACTTGACAGTGCTTTCACAGCGGCAAGGAAATTCAACAAAGGGGATGTCATTCCGGAGTCTCGCGTGAAATCTCTTAACAAGAAGCCCCCTTTTCTACAGTCACGCTGACAGGTACAAAACTCGGTGTGCTTTTACATGTTTGTCAACAAAAACGAAGGCCCGACATCAAGGAATGACACGCAACGTGCAGCTCCGAGATTCCGACTGTAACCCGGTTGAAGTAGAAGAGCCATAGGCGCCTGGGGCTCAGGATCACTGTAACATAAGCACTGCTGCATAAGAGTCTCCTGCCTGCAGGTTGCCTTGGCTTCACCAAGCCCTTGCCCTTGCACTCTTTGATCCACTGCATCACCGCTATAGTCTGATGCAACCATATGCAGGAGTTTGCAGAAGCAGGGCGGGCAAAGCCAACTTTTCTTGCTTACATACCATTTCGAGCCTGCAGCACCTTCGTGCAATCGAACACCAAGTCCCGCCGCGGCACTGGTAAAATCATTAACAGCATGAGGCTCAGGCTGAAAGGCTTTCAACAACGCTGCTGTCTTGCACGGTTCTTTCCCAAGCCTCGACGTTCTGACAAGGGTGCCAGCTTTGGACCACCCCTTTTGCTCAATCAGAGCTCGTCTGTGCGCTCCCCACTTCTTCTGCCTCGTCCTGTGAGCACGTGGCAGGCATAACATTGCCAACAGTGACTCGGGTACTCGGAGCAAACGCAGCAAGTCGGCAGCACCGTGCAGCTCTTGAGCATGCGCTGACCAAAGCTCCAAACCTCAGCTTGGCGAGGCCCTGCTGCTTCGCACGGAATCCGGCGAAGTCTTAGTCGCAGGCACTTCGGGAGATACTCGTCACATACAGATCGAAGCGGAGGCGGCGCCGCCTTGTTCACAATGTATTCTCAGCAAGAACGAACCGATTGTCCAAACGACGCCGGCGGCACCCCTGCCCATTTCACCGATATGTCATCACACTGCCTTGCAATTTTTTGCAGGCGGCAGTTTCACCTGTGCACTTGCACCTGCGAGTGGTAGATGCCGCTCTTGTGCGGCCTCTGACTGACACCTTTCTTCCAGCATCTTGCACCTGCGTTCATTGCATAAGTAGCATTTGCCGTAAACATCACCATTCTTCATAAGATGCCCTAGGTGTCTCAGGGCAGGACACTTCTCCTGCAAATCTGCATAAAATCGCATGTGCGGTTTCCTGCAGCAACTAGCAGCATCTAGCAGCGGCACAGCCCTCCGTCAAAGACATGTCCGCACCTGTCAGACCCAAGATCTGATCGATCAGCTTCAACACCGACCAGCGCTCCAGTGTAGGATATGCTCGGGCTCTCCAACTGAAAAGGTGGCGAGCATCATCGTCACTGAACAATAAGCCCACACAGTCGGACGACATAAGACCAACAGGCTCATTTTGCAACCAGAACCATGAAAGAGTTTAAGAACTTCCCGACAGCATACGAAGCCCGCCCGTCCCGACTCTTTCCAGTCCCGATAAGCGACTTACAAGACACCTTACACCACCATCTAAGCGAACCCCCCGGCAGACCGGCACCCAAATTTCAACTAAAAAGCTATCCGGAAGAAATCTTCCTCATGCCCATATGATGAAATCTGCCCGAACAATTCCCCGTTATACACCAAAGGAAGCACACAAAGGCTGTAATCAAGACATCGAGTTTTGTAAAATATGCCGTTGTGATGTTCCTCATTAATACTTTGTCGGTTTCAATGGTAGGATTTGCATATAGTGCTTTGGATGCCGCAAGAAACATTCAGTTTATGTGTTTGTGTGTCTATGTATAGATGGGCGCGTGGTCATTCCCCCCCCCCTACATTTCAGCATCTTCGGTATTGCGCCCAATACAATACAGTGCGAAGGGTGCACAGTCATGCCCCATACCGCGAAGTACGGTATAATTGCACACCCATATATTTCAAAACACATGAAACAAAATATGGCACATACACGGTTCTAGCAAAATTACGCATAAGATGCCCCATACCACGAAGTATGGTATAATTATAAACCGATATATCTCAAATCACGTAACAGAAACTATGGCACATACACGGTTCAGAATATAAAACATACAATATCTAGGAGATGAGCAGTATTTCGTGCGACACATTGATATAAGACAGAATGTAATCTAGCATGATAGAATACTGCTTTTTTCCGAATGGCATTCGCCAGTATATCACATTATTTTTTTTGCAAAATACTTGATGTAACGGCTGATGCTTTACACTGGTATAGTATCGTATAGTACCATATAACATTGTCCATGATAGAACATGTTATGCTCCAACACAGCACGAATTAAGTTGGCATGGTACAGCAAACATTTTGATGTGATGTAACCTGAAAAGAAAAAGTATCTGACAACCAGATGCATGCTCTATGTGAAACAGTACAGTCTACGACCATCAGATATAGCGTGGTATGTCTTAAATTGTTATTGGTCAGTATGAGATTCATGATGAACCATACCAAGATGTTTAACATAGTACGACTTATTGTGAGATGATACGACGCGGTATAGGGTGAGATGATCTAATATAACCAAGCCTTCGGTACCACATGTAATATACTCTCATGTTGTATAGCTCATTATGATCTGTGTCTAACTCAAAATAACCCATGCATCAAAAGATGGTACAACACAATGTTTGGAAGAATATAGTATCAGTAGCAGACTAACATATGCCGCACAGCATGATAGGATATCATTTCTTGGGCTTATGTATGATATCAACTATGTAGAATGCAACTTAAACAAAATTACGCATAAGATACCTGTATAGTAAAGCTTGGTGTAGGAAAGAAGAGTATAGTGAACTGTAAAAGTTTAGTGTAGATCACAATGTAGTATACTGCCTAGAAAATAGCGTATACTATACCGTGCCTCCGCTCCTTTTGTCTGTCTCGCAGCGATGGCCTGCAGGCCGGGGCAGGCTGCCCAGAACAAATGGGTTTTCCAGGAACCGCCTAAGACTAGGGAACCCCAAGGGAAGAGGGAGCCTAAACCCTATCCGCAACAGGGTGGGTTGGGAGGGCCGAAAAAGCTGAAGAGTCGCGCGTCACATCTCACTCCGGACGGTATACTGGCATACCGTGCCTCCGCTCCTTTTGTCTGTCTCGCGAAGTCTCGGATCTCGGAGCTGCGTTTTGCAGCGATGGCCTGCAGGCCGGGGCAGGCTGCCCAGAACAAAGGGGTTTTCCAGGAACCGCCTAAGACTAGGGAACCCCAAGGGAAGAGGGAGCCTAAACCCTATCCGCCTCTGCATTACTTGGCCGAAGGTCACCAACACACGCAGTGTGAAAAAGAAGAAGAGCACGAGAATGCTTGCTGAGCGTCTCGATTCGGCGACGGTTTGGCTGAGATAAACGCTGAAGAAGCAACTGAGCAGCAACTTCCTGTAAGTAGAACTCAACCGTCTTGACTTTAGCCCAACGGCCCTCCAGGCTACCAGAGGCAGATCCTCTGTTTCGAGGTACAAGAAGGTAGCCCCGGAGCCTCGTAAGACTCCCGGGGTCGCCCCCTTTTGTGCAAGAGTGCACGGCACACCTAGTCGCGACATAATCGCATTCCACTGATTGCGATACACATGTAAGGAGCCACGAAAAAGCTTTGCAGACCAGGGAAGCTTGACGTACAAAGCTTCCAAGAACTCGAGGGACACCTGGTCGTCGAACCTGCAGTGCTGGCGCCTGGCAAAGCGAGCTGTTTTCGGATTCCTGATGTGGACGTAACCAATGCGATCGTGCGACAGGGCGTCGGAGGGGAAAATTAAGTCTCCTCGAGTCAGAAAGATCAGTTCGGAGGGGTGCAGCATGCGCAGAAAGCCCAGAAGAGTCACGGCTGCCCAGTCGGTCCAATTCCACAGGACCGCAAGTGCAATAGCTGCTTGTAAGATTGGTTGGGAGATAACCGGTCGACACTCGCCGGGTTCTGCTGCCTGCCACTTCTTGTCGATCTGCCAAGCCGGTGTCAGTTGCATACGAAAAGCGGGGTATGCATCCTGCACCGCCGTGATGGCGTAAACGAGAAGGTACCGCGGGTGCCCCGCCTCGTACAGGTACAAGCCGTAACCCCGCAGCGCCAGAGCGGCTGACTCGGCAGAGGAGAGCGCGATGGCCGGAGTGAGATTCATCACAGTCTCCAACCAAAGTGTAAAACCAGAGAAAGCTTTCTGCATTTTGTGCCTCGTGGAGGCTGCAAAGCCGGATTGCAAATCGAGAGGGCCTCGAGGCGCTGGGCGCGGCCCCGGGTTTCTCTCAATGTCACCTCCCAGCAGTAGGAGCAGTCTGAGCCAACGCCCCGGCAGTTTCGGCACCGAAGCTGATGCTAGCATGACATCGAAAAGGAAGGGGTCCCCATCGATGAGCTCCTGAAGCCATCGAGGGGTATCCTTCGTAGGCTTCGGTACGGGCTTCCAGCGTGAAGGTCCGTCGCTCCTGTTCTGAGCCGAATACACATGAAGCCCGGTTGGATACAGCTGAGCCCCAAGAATATAGGGAAGAGCTCCTTGAAGTACTCGCGTGATCGCAAGGCTGCTCGAGCGCCCTTTGGCCGCTGCTCCAAGGATGACACGGCTGTCGAGCATGCAGAGCAGTCGGCAGCAGGAGTGATGCCTCGCAGCCCATTTTAACCACGTCTAATAAGCCCGGCATTCAAGAACATTGATGTGCCCAGGTTTTCCGAACTTATATCGCAACAATTCCCTGAACTCAACACACTCAGCAAGATCCGAAATCCACCCCGGGTCGTCGTGAAACTCGCGAACCTCTGCAGCCTCCAAAGAATCTGAGTCAATGTGCACGGCCTCGTCTCCTAAGTCCTAAGCCTAAACCCACAAGCGTCCGAAGTTGCAAGGAAAGCGGCAGAACTGGTACCGTCCCATGCTTCGCTCGAAGGCTGCCGGAAGCAACCCTTCGCAGTAACGGCAGTGGGTGATTGGCTGCACAGTGTACGAGGCTCTCGCCTGAAGCGGGTGCACGGCCGAAGACTTCAAGGGGTGAAGGGTGGCATCGCGCCGTAAAGGCCTTTAGGGTCTTAGGGGTAAAGTTGCCCCGAACCGAAAGATGCCCACCGGGCTGTTTGCACGAGCAGCCGCCACCTAAAGAACACAACCAAGGCTTATTGTGCAACCATTGCAGGGGTTTCTTGAAAGGTGACCCGAAGGAGCAGCAGCAAAGTTTAGTCACGACGGCTCCTAAGGCAACCAGACACTGGAAACAGTGCAAATGAAACAAAACCGAAGAGCACGGCTGTTCCACACTGAAGTACCCGCCTCCGGTGGCCACGATTGCGCAAAGAAAGGCCACACGACGAGCTAATCGGTTGTGCTGCGAAGTCCGGCGCTCGCCAGGTGCGAAACCGTAGGGCTGCAAACGAGACCGCAAGCGCGGCCGACTCCAGGTAGCAAAGGATAAGCTAGGCATGTCGAAATGCCAGTGCCGTATGACCCGCTCGCAGCAAGCTGCGCTAAGCTGCGGAAGTCGCCATCGCAAGCCAAATCAAAGCGCCTGCCGGCACCATTGGTTGCGGGATGGACCTTCAGCCCGACCTGTGCATGAACCGCGGCCCAATTTGCGTCTCTGCTGAACACCTCAATGCAGTCAAAAGGAAACCCCCGTTGATAGCGCGGCACGGCTGCAGATTCTCAGGGGCAGGTACAGTGATCCCGCCGAAAGCTGCCTCGGTCTCCAGCCCGAGCTCGCGTAAGGTTGCTGCAGCAGGAGCCTCAAGCGAGGTATAGTATCCTCGCTGCTCCCCGTGCCTCCAGAATTCCTTAACGACGTCACGAGGTAGATCGCCGATGCAAATGCCTGCGCCATACGGCGAAGCGTCAGTGCAGAAGATATGCGGAGCGTAGTCGGCCCGGAGGTCACCCACAGAGGCGCCAACCAAGTCAAAGCCTGTAGCTCGCACAACGTTTCGCGAGACAGACGGATGACGCAGTTGGGCGGGTGCTTTCTGGCGTCCCGAAAGGCAGCGCTGAGAAGTGCCAGCCCAGGGCGTCGGAACAGCAGAACGTGAATCCACAAGCCAAGTAAAGAGCTCAACAGGGCAGGCGAAGCCAAAGCCTTGTAGCAGATAATGGCTGTGAGAACCATAAGTACGCTGATCCTGTGCCGGGGTGCAGACACAAATCCCGCGATCCCATCAAGCTCGGCACCTAGAAAACTTCCAACAAACTCATTACGCTTACGCTTATCAGCATGCTGGATCAGATGCACCTGGGTGTACGCCCGGCCGGCGGCTCCGAAAATCTCGGTGTCCCTCTCACGAACTTCCTTATGCAAAGCCTCCCGCCCGACCTTCTGCAAGGTTATGTGATCGTCTATCGCAAGGAGTTCGAGCGTGCGCCCGCGCGGCACCGCGCGGCGATGGCAGGCGAATTCATGGGGTAGAACTGACCCTCCTAGCTGCGAAAGCACATTGTAATGAGACTGCTGTGCGATTTCTACCGCTAAATGATCCCCCATGGCTAAACTAGCCAAAGCCACGACACAGGGTGTTGAGTGGTACCTAGCATCAAACACGGAGAAGTGAGATATCTCGTGCGGTTGAAACGGCATGTTGAGAGAATTTCTTTTTGCTCGAGCATACGGAACCGAGAAGGTATAATACATGTCGGTGAGATCGTCGCAACACACACGCAAGCATTCATTACTTTCGAGGTGGATCCCACCCTGGGGCCAAGTACCTCGTAAAGTTTGCGTACTTGTGGCAACGACGATTTGCAACCGTAGGATTAAGTATGAGTCTATCGAAATCGGCATTCTTAGGTATGCAAAAGGCTCCTACCGCTTCCGAAAGATCAATCTCATGGACCGGAATCAGGCGGAGAGCCTGCTTCTGATCCCACTTCTCGGCCAGAGCAAGGATGTCTTCTCTCGTGGCGTGTACCTGAGCAGGCGGCAGCCGAGGCCATTGTTCGCGGGGCTTCTTAAGCAGATCTGGCTCGTCGAATGCAGCACGGACGATTGGGTCGGTGAGGAAGGGCTTATAGGGTCAAAGGAAGGTGGATGCAACCATGTCACACGACTAGTGTCGACCCTCTTATATCCGATCCCCATGGGCAGCGACACATCACCTAATGCAAGCAGTGGGTCCTCCTTACTGGCAACGTTTTGCGCGCACTCCTTCGCTTCATCAAGAGTCGCGCACCTCTGCGCCGGCAAAAGAAGCCCGGAATTCGAAGTATGCCCGTCGCGGTCAAGGTGAAAGCCCGAAGTGATCTTAGGTCCCGAAGAAGTCCCGTGATCGCCTGAATCCCAACCCGAACCTTCGAATTCCGACTCGCGTGTGCAAGTGTCGGGGGTCCTCTTCGGCCCCGAGTCCCTGCCGTAGTGCTGCATAGACGAAGCAAGCTCTCTGATACACTCATGCATCCGATCCTCACCGAAAGAATGCTTCGAAGAGGGAAGCCCCTGAGCGAGGCTAATTAAACCAATGAGTTTACTCTCGCTTCTCCCCAGCTGGCTCGAATCAAAAGGCGAGGCTCGAACGAAATGCCAGACTACGCTTTCCAAACCGTTAAGCATGAGAGCTTGCTCGTGAGTGGCGGGTGCGCCCGCTCGGCACCGATCCGGGCAGTCAACTGGAAACCCAAGGGCTAGCCAATTAAGTGTACAGACGATGCGCTGAAGCAGGGTGGCAACAGTCTGGTGCAATCGGAGCCGGCGCCTGGCGCGGGGATTAGCGTTGCCCGTCCATCGCCGCCAGCGTGGTGGGGGACAGGGCCATAGATCGCTACGCTGTTTAGCATGCTGTGCGTTACAAACAATGGGTCGCAGTGAACTGGCAATAAAGCTAGAAAGCCCGTTACGAGAACAACTGGCAACCCCCAAAAAACTATCAAGCCAGGAACTAAACCCTAAGGGTTCGGGAGGCAAGTCGGGGAAGGCATGCGGCGAATCAGGACCCGCAACAACTCGGTCACAAGACGGCGTGTCACATGAATCGCGGCAGCCAACGGAAGAACTGGCACAGGCCGAAAAGTGCCTAGCATCGACATTTGAATTCACCTCAGTGCGCGGAGCGCTAGACACGCCGGAGTTTGCATCAGCGGTCTCGTTGCATGCATGCTTCTTCAGGCGGTGGCTCCGCCTTTGGGCTTCCTGGGTGGCCTTCTCATCTTGCGTTCGGCCTCTGATTTGTCCGGATCTGCATCGCTCGCCGGTGGCGGATCGGTGCTCGGTGCTGGAGCGCCTGGGTTGACCGCCTTGAGCCTGTTCTCCAAGTACTCCAGGTCGCGCAAGTATGCTGTATTCGCTGCGACCCAGCTGCCGGCCGCCAGGCGAGCGAAAGGGCGTAATCCGGTCCTTTTCCTCTGAAGCAGATGCCAGTTCGGGTCCGGCAGGCCCGAGAAGAGCCACCCCATCGTCGTTCGGCCCGCATCCACCCCGAATTGTTCTGCCATGAGCAGACCTCGCGCCGCCCAAAACTCCAGGAGAGGATCTTGCTTCTCGCGGGAATCCTCCCACGCGTATGCCAGCAGATGCGTGAACATCGCCAGCATTCTGTGCTCGCCGATCACCATCTTTCGCTCCACGTAGGTTCTCATGAGGGAGCTCGGCGGGCTCGTTGGATCGAATCCCAGCTCGGCCGCGGCGGAGGAGCGGATGGCTGCAGTGATGTTGACTTGCTGTTGCATCATCTTGACATAGGCCTCGCGGGCAGTAATGCCCTTCGCCGAGCCCGACGACGGCTCGCTTGAGCCACTGCCGGCTAACGCCGCCGAGATCCTCTTGGTCTGAGTCAAGAGGATCTGCTGAAGCAAGGGCTGGGTCTGCTCCTCGCCGCCATCCCTCCTCGGCGAGCGCATTGTCGGCCACGATGGTCTGCGCGGTCCGCGGTTGCCGCTCGTGCTTCGCCAAGTTGCCAGGGGGAGGACCTGCAGCTTGCCGCAAGGTTTCCCAGTCCTCCTGAGTCAGGGCTCCAGGTGCTGCCTCCGGAAACAAGGGCCAGGCCCCTCGAGCGGCGCCCGGGCGCACGGCACCCGTAGCCGGCTGATGCCGGGGATTCCAAAGTACGAACTCGAGCTTGGAGCCGGATCACTGCTTGCTCCGGCGTCTCTTCGACACCGGCCGGTCGATCCTCCTGCTCCGGCTCGCCATCCTCGAGAGCCGATTGTGCAGTGACGGATTCGTTCAGAACCGGGTCGTCGAAGGCTTCTTCGACCCATGTTTCGGCGGCATCCAGGGCCGACGACCTGGTCGGTCTGACGATCGCTCCATCTTTCTGCATGGTAATCATCTCTGGCCCTCCTCGGCCTGTGCCGGCCCGTTTGAAAGATGATAAAGCCTCCCGTGGCACGTCTGCGAGGAGGACCCGTAGATTGCCGACTGCACGCCTCCTCGGCGTCTCGGCGCTGACCTCGACCTCGCGAACCACTGCCAACTCGGCCCCATCTTCTCCAGTCAAGCCCTCTAAAGCCGCGGTGACCCGATCGTCCACCGGGAGTGCAATCATAAAGCCTCCCGAGCGCACCCTGAGCACGAATGCCACTGCTCTCCAAGCAGCGTCCTCCGATGTATTGGCGAGGCAGGCTGGTGCCAGAGGTTTCTGCGGGTCTGCTACCTCGGCCAGACGCCGCACCTCCTCCTCGCTCAAAGGTCGCCCGGCCACGTATGCAGTCGCCTCCGCGCGGGAAGCGAATGCGTGGGACACGCTGCCGTGTTGGGGACGATCTCGCAGACGGTCAAAGCAGGCCTCCTTGTAAGCACGGAAAGTAGTGCACACGAAGCCTTCCGGATGCCCGGTGCTCCGCAAGCAGATGTAAGTCTCTCGAGCCAACCTGCCCGCGCAGCTCGAGCGATCCGGCCGTTGGCGCTGAGCTCGCCTGCTGGTCCGATTTCCCGCGCAAAAGCACAGTAGGCGCCCAACTCGATCTCGTTGAGCTCGTGGGCCTCGTAGAGCTGCACAAGCCGATCCCAGTCAGGAGCAGTAGCCCTCACTGGCGCGAGCGATTGCTCGCCAGCAAGTGGTCCAGATTCGGTCTGGGTCCCTTGATCCTTAAGCTGAACTCGCTGTGATGTGCCACGAAGAGTAGAAACACCCTCGCTCTCGGCTGACACTGTGATTCGCAACCCTCGGAAGTTGAAGCAGAGAGTGTCCTCTTCAGTCGAGCGTGTGCTCATTCACGGTACTGCGTCAGTCGTTCCAAAGCCGCCCCGCGGTGCCGAGCAGCGTTAGGCTGTCCCTCCAGAGCGGTGGCAACCAATCTGAAGAGGAATCCTGCTACCCTCCGAGCTTGTAATGACAAAGCCAGAGTAGCACACAGAGCTCCACAGCAGCAACCGATTAGCAGAAGGAGAATGGCGCACAGCACAAGGAATGAACCACTACAGCTACTCTGCTGCTGGGGCACCCAAAAGCGTGCTTCTCGAATCAGATCCGAGAAGACACCGGCCCACATAACCCGAAAAAGCTGAAGAGTCGCTCGTCACATCTCACTCCGGACGGTATACTGGCATAGAGCATAGTACATGACATGGTACGTATTATAGTGTCTCCTCGAGCTCATGGAATAGTCTTTCGTCCAGAACAAGTACATTGTACAGTAACGCCTATGGTCTATAGTATAGTCTGCAATATAGTCTGTAGTATAGTATTATGGTGTATAGTATAAATCTGCAATATCGGTCTGTAGTATAGCCTAGAGCCGACAGCATAGGCTACAGTAGATACCAGTTCGGTTTCGTATATAATTGAAAGCATATAGATGCTACATAGTACCACACAGTCGTATGCTTTGCAAAATCTTCAGCCACTGTGGGATAGGGAGAAAAGTATATTTTGAACCATATGTAAAACAAGACAACATAGTTCAATATGATCTAATGGAAAAGGTCATGAATTACGGATCCTTATGGCTTTCGGCGCTTTGACACTTGACGACTTGGTGAAGCGAACTGGGCATGAATTTGTTGTGCTGTCAGTTCTCACACTCGTAAAGCCATAGGCCTGATCATACTCTTATATATATATATATATATACATAGATCGCTCTGCTTGGAACAACTGTCAGTTTACGTAACATTTAACCTGTAGCGGGGTATAGCTAGGCGCGAGTTTCGAAACACAGCGTATGTTTCGAAACACGCGCCTGCCACGGCCCCAGCCCAGTAATTAATTAACCCATTAACACATTGACCCGTTGACCCATTGACCCATTAACACATTAACCCAATCATTCTGGCCAAATGAACTTGCCTTAACCCGTTAACCCATTAACCCATTAACCCGTTAACCCATTAACCCATTAATCCATTAACCCAATCATTCTGGACAAATGAAATTGCCTTAACCCATTAACCCATTAACCCAATCATTCTGGCCAAATGAAATTGCATTCTGGCCAAATGAAACTGCCTTAACCCATTAACCCATTCACCCAATCATTTGCCCAACCCATTAACCCATTAACCCAATCATTCTGGCCAAATGAAATTGCCTCAACCCATTCACCCATTAACCCAATCAATTGCCCAACCCATTAACCCATTAACCCAATCAGTT
Source organism: Symbiodinium sp. CCMP2592 (assembly GCA_905221615.1). Classification (NCBI taxonomy): domain Eukaryota; class Dinophyceae; order Suessiales; family Symbiodiniaceae; genus Symbiodinium; species Symbiodinium sp. CCMP2592. The sequence goes on from CAJNDT010003602.1 coordinate 411,348, forward strand.
GCCCAACCCATGAACCCATTAACCCAATCATTCTGGCCAAATGAAATTGCCTTAACCCACTAATCCATTAACCCAATCAATCTGGCCAAATGAACTTGGGAGTAGAGTCCAGTCCCACTTGGGCAAATCATTGGGTTAATGGGTTGGGCAAATGATTGGGTCAATGGGTTAATGGGTTAATGGGTTAAGGCAAGTTCATTTGGCCAGAATGATTGGGTTAATGGGTTAATGAGTTAAGGCAATTTCATTTGGCCAGAACGATTGGGTTAATGGGTTAATGGGTTGGGCGAATTACTGGGTTAATGGGTTAAGGCAATTTCATTTGGCCAGAATGATTGGATTAATGGGCTAATGGGTTGGGCAAATGATTGGGTTAATGGGTTAATGGGTCGGGCAAATGATTGGGTTAATGGGTTAATGGGTCGGGTTGGGGCCTCCTACGGATATGTTTCGAAACAGACACTAGTTTCGAAACCAGATAGCAGAATCCATGAATAGAAAAGCGAAGAAGCTGAAATGCAGGGGGGAATGACTACTTACCCGTATAGATATACATATATGGGAAAACTTCTAAACAGCTCCCACAACAAAATGTCAATTCAAAGTTGCTGAAGTGTTTCGGGGATTGGTTCAATCGGATGGACGATGTTGTGATGGGAACAATCGCTGTTGAAGCACGAAGAGGGGATGTTAACATTTAGTTGAGCTCAAACTGAGTTAAGAAAGCGGCAGAACACAGCACAAATTTAACAACAGTTGACGAGTTCAAGCAGCCCGAGTGGTGCATACAACATGTAAAATTAACGTATATTGCCGACGGTAGAGTAGGCATAGGAGAGATTTACAGAGCTGTTGTAGAAAACCACAGTATGACTCAAGTGAAGACTGATGAAATATTGGGAAGTGTTCAATATTTGGTTCAGGACAATCGTAAGAAAGCGGGGAGTTCGGAAAAGAGCACAACAACACCAGTAGATAAAGGTGATTGGGAAGAGAAACAGACTTGCATAGACAGACGGAATCAGGAAGAATCAGAGTGCTTTAAGAAGAAACGTTAAACTAGTATGAGATTGAGTTTAACAGTGAGGGAGAATATGTGAAGTTAAAACACCCGCTACAAGCGGTGAATGAACTGCGATTTAGTATTCGTTGCACCATTAAGACTTATCAGTGCAATATGCCAGGAAACTCACGTAGCGTGTATTGAATGGCCACTGCTGCTCAGACTCGTCGAGTGCAGTTTTGAATACATAGCAGTTTCGATTATCCTCGTTGAATATATGCTCTTAAGTACCAGTGGGTACAATGCGCATTTCGGTTTAATCGGTGTTTTTCACCTTGCTTCGTACATCTTCATATATGCAACACATCTAAGTATTCATTTTACACTCGCAATCCCTATATAGTTAACATTACTGACTGTAAACTATACATTCCCTACAACATATTCAGGATAAACATGCAGGGTTAGGATTTTGCAATCTATCACTATGCTTTATTCAAGGGTGAGTGTTTCTTTGTTGCTTAGATACCGAACTTCCCATGACTAACGGAGTAACACTCTATACCTTTAGGCGTGTGTTATCTTACCTTAAAGTGGCTAAAAAGTATGTGGACGATATGAACTGATTACAGATGCTTGAGACACCCTTACGTATGTACTTCACTTAGCCGTTGAAAACTACTCAGCAGCTATTGCATATGTATTGAATGCAACGCTGTCGGAAAATGCGTATGTTTGATAGATACTGTAAGTGGTCCAAGTAGCTGCACATGATACACGTGAATATTGCAGGTTGGTTCACGAACCAGAAACTATCTTAATGCACATGTATAAGCTTAGCTTTCAGTAAAGAGACCTTCCTCCTTTAGGCTTATTGTTGTTCTTAATCTTAAGTTCAGAGTTTCAGCGTGAAATGCGTTAAATTTCTTAGGAATGGAATTGTATGGTCGGGGCAACCCTCAGATATAAAATTCAAAATATTGGCATATTTAGGCTTAGGGTATAACGGAAATTAACTCGGTCAGATTCTATCCTCTGGATTTTGGATCTTAAGATTGTACGTTTGTGCTGATTTGGGGCTCAGGCTTGCCAGCGGGTTCGCTTAGATAGCGGGGCAAGGCAGATCGGGGCGTTACCGAGACCCTCACGACGGAGATCTAAGCGAAATTCAAAGCAGCAGGCAAAAGGCAGAACGATCAACAACGTGATTCCCATGTATGCTGGTGGCATGCCACGACTGAAGCAGCAAGCAGTCACAAATTGGCGCATTCTGGCGCTTGAGCAGTAAACAACATCAGCATGCTGGCCCCCCAACAGCTGGCAAAAACATCGGAAGAACCAAAACAGTGAATCATGCTAGCGATCGACTGGCTACTCGTAGAGCAGCGAGAGCTAGTGCAGGACCAGCCTGAAGAGTATGGTGCCACCAGTACGCTGGGTAATACAGAAGCTCCTGGCACACTCAGCGAACGAGGTGAGTGGGCCACAACCCCCCCCGGCACAAGAAGAATGAAGCATCGCGAAAGCATGTCGGCCAGACACCTGGGGATACAGTTACCTGAACACTCTGTGCAACAACCCAAATCTACGTTTCTGCTCGGTCCCCCTTCGATGGCCTGTCCGCAAACGGCCTGCGCAAAACGCGGAAACCTGCCATAATCAGGATTGTACCTTGGCGGACTGTGGGAGCATCTGGCCACCCAAGTTTCGCACGGTACCAGAATGGCCGGAACACGTGTCCAGCTCTGTGTGCAGGAGCTGGGACTCAGAATTTGGGCACAAAGTCCACCTGCGAGTCTAAGACCGACAACAGAATGAGCACAACTTACCAAACCAGAGCTTGAACGCTTAACGACTTTTTAGCAAAACTCAATCCTGAAAGACTAGAGGTGCTAGCGGGCCTCTTCTTCCCAACAAGTTGCACTTGCCAACTGGAGGCAGCCTCACTGGCATTGCAAGGAAAGCTCGAAAAAATAGAAAGCATCGAAAAGCACGGTACAGCAGAAGGCGTGCCTTACGGTTTGCATGTACGTGTGGATTGGCGTCGGAACAACTAACATGAACTTCTGCTGGCGTCTGGCTGTGCAAATCACCAGCCGAGATCGTGACAGAAGCTTCGGTGAGACGCTCGTGGCGGCAGTCGGTGTCCGATGTCCCAACATACTGGTGTACATCAAACGGGCACAGAAACCAGACACGAAACATCTCTGGACACCAGTCATCAGACACGAAACTCCGCCGAACTGATCACGCGAGACATGCCTGTCTTGCACACTGAGGCAGACAGCGCACATCGTAGCTTCGAGAGCTGATGCGTGCAGGACACTCACAGGAATGTGCGACTGCTCGAGATGCAGTGGCCATAGCAAAGAATGACATCAGCTCCACCGCAGCGTCACGCTGCATGCCGATGCCGTGTTGTGATGTTCACGCTCGAGATAGTTCATTGAACATCATTGAGCTGCGCCCTTCGAGCGCTTCAGATGAGCATCAGGCTCGGCCTTGCCGTTGCTTGCCAAGTGCTTCAGCATGAGAAATTCGCCGGCCACCTGTTTGGCACGGGCGGGCAAGGGGAACTCTCGCTGTGCGGGTGAGGCGGCAGGCACAGGCCAAGGCGGCCAAGGCACGATAGGATCGTAGAGCTTCGGGCGGTCGTCGGAGATGCACGAGGGAATCGTCTCCACTAAGGCATCCTGCAGTATACAAAGCAAAGAGAGAGAAGAGAGGGCAAAAACACATGACATTTCTGCCGCCCTTCTGTGCCTTGTTGAGATTGTGGAAGAAGGCCAGTGCCAAGCGCCTTCCCCAGCTTGCAGCTTTGCCAGTAGGGGGATTGATGACTCGGTGAAGTGTGGAGCTCCACTTGTCGTTGGTCCATCGCCTCATAAGATCTCCCAGGTTTATGACAAAGCCGTTCTCGACGAAAGGAACATCGTGCCATCTGGGATTCTCCTTGTCCTTCGAAACCTGCAGCCCAGGACCTCCGGACCTTAAGATGGTCACCGTGCCATAGTCCGTATGGGCTGAACAACGGATTGAGCCTGCAGGGATCTCGGTCATCCCGGCTTGGTCTGGATAGTTGTTCGATCTCAACGCCGAAAGGTGCTTGTCAGTCTTTCCAACAAACCAATCTTCAGGCAGGTCTAGTGCGATGGCAAAGGCCCGGAGGAGCCTCTGAGCCAACTGGTTGGCATGGTCGTAGTACGCCTTAACTTCACTCCCGGGCAGGCTAGCGGCTAGCGTGTGTGAGATGGCTGACATTTGAGCAGAGCAGCATCCCACGCATCGGCAAAACCCACTGGCTCCTGTGGAAGCTTCCTCGGAGGCATCCCAGCCGCCGGATCTTTGGGACCCATCTGAAACATCTCCTGCACATTGTGTTCCTCTGTGGATGTCTCATGAGCTGAGCACTGAGCACCATCATAAAGTCTTCCAGTGTTCTGAGTGTTCTTCCAAGGGTTCACATGTCCAGTGTCCGGCTCTTGTTCAACCAAGGAGGCTGAGGCTTCAAAAGACTATGTAGTTTGTCGTCGCATGCATCCCGAAAAATCCTTCAGCAGGCATTCCTCGGACATGGCTCACGAAATCTCACGAAACTCGCGCGACATGCAAACTTCTTATTATTCTTCTTTCTCTTCTGATTCTTCAGCTGGGCTTGAGGGCAGTTTGCAACATGTGCCTCACGGCAGCGACTTCTCGATAGTCAGGTTCTGACTCTGTTTTGCTTGAGGCTTGAATGACACTCCGGCACACGCGCCAACCCCTTGGTCTGCGACTGTGCTAGTAAGCAACACTTCGCTTCGAGCAGTGGGTGCTCTACGACTCGGTCGCCTTGAGATCTCCGGCCGCGGCGCTCTTGCCCCCGCCATCAACCTCCTTTCCTCGGGATAGCTGCTCGCCGCCCAAGACGGAATAGCCTTGGTGGAAGCGCAGGAGTTTCTGCCCACACATGGTTGTTAGGCTGCATGACTGAACAGAGCCCAGGTGGCAAAAAGAACGTCCGGACAAGTGACCGTACGGATACTTCGATTCATCCTCGCTGATGAACTTTTTCTTCTCGTCCAACGGCATGTCAAAGAAAGCAAGAGTTTTATTCCACGCATTGTCGACTACTTCCTTGGGGATCCCATGGTTGACCACGACGAAGAAGCCGATCTTCTCACAGGCACGACCAATCTCCTGTGCCACAGATCGTCTCCCGGCTGCATCGTCGCCAGAGAGGGCTGAAATGTCTATGATCGGCACCGGCGACTCCTCAACACCCCGGCTGCGACTCCTCTCCCGAGTCTCCGAGCTGGGAGTATTCGAGACGCCCATGGTCTAAACCTTCTGCCGTTACTTTGAGCCCAAAGCCTGAGGTTTTACTATTTGGTGGAAGAGCCTGTGGCAAAAAGCTGATAAATTTTAGCCCCGGACTGTACCATCTTTGTGGAAGAACATGCTCGTGCCTGCCAATGCCAGGCACCCGAAAAGACAGCACAAAGAAAACCAAAGCTGCTCTTCAGCCTTCCTCACCAATGAGCAAAAACTTCCATTGGTTGGTAACAAAGAAGTTATTGATGGCAGACTGGTCGACCTGGCCACAGGCCGCATATCAGAAAGATCATCGCGTGCATCCGAGAACCGATCAAGGTCCGAGAAAAGCAGCCGCCTCCTAGATTGGGGATCAAAGCGGCGCATATCAAACACCTCTAAGACATGCATACGACTGGCAGCTCGTGCTAAGACTTGCAGACTCTCATCACAAATATCACAACGCCATCCCAATTCACCCATGAATTGAGTGAAGTACGCGAGTCCCGAAGAAATGGGCCTTGCTAGCCTGTCGCATGCACGACCCGATCCATTCGTCATCGTCCCAGAAGACTTCCGGCAATGGTTTCCTTGCACGGACAGAGGAGTCATCGACACACCGTGGCGGTCATTGTAGGGTCAGGAAGCTACGGATTTAGATTTCTCAAGGAATTGTCATGTGTCAAAGATGAATCCAGCAAGGAGGTCAAGATACCTGACAAGAAAAGTCAAGCTCTCAAAGCCTGAAGGCAAACAATCGCACACCGGGACAACTCAAGACATCAGCGGTTCGGTTGCTTTGCCCGCGAGCATAAGCACCCCTTGACCAGCATGCAGTTCATCTGAGTTCAAGTCGGGACGAAGTCTTTTTTCAGCCGTTTCCAGCCACGCAGACCAAGCCTCAGAAACCGGTGGCCAGGTCTGCTTGCAAAGTCCGGCCACGTGCCGCCGCTAACTAGTATAGTGGTAAGTTATAGTCGGAGACTGCCTAAACTAAACATCAATTGAAAAACTGAGTTCTTCAAGTCCCCACAGCTGCAATTACTTCCCTTGCTCAGCAAGCTAGTGACCTAGGACCTAGTGCTAAAGCGCGTCATCTCCTGAAGGCTCATATTCGAACACTTAAGGATGCAGAAATGTTACATCCAGTCTGACAAAGCTGCTTACAGCTTAAGGCACTGCCCACTCCGCATGTGAGTCACGGAAGCACGTATCTTAGGCTTGGGCCGAATCTGCATGTACCTCTGCCACATCCCCAAACACAGTCATACCGTGAATCAAGCTGCGCTGCTCCAGCCTGTCTAGGTTCCCGGCTTCGGTTTGCCAGTTCTAAACTCTTTCGGATTCTGAAACTCCCGCCTGGCAAGCATAGGGATGTGCCGAAGCAAACTTCACCCAGAGTGTCGAGGCAGACTTTGTAGGGCGCAGGCACAGCTTTGTCAAACTTCCACAGGTATGGTTTGCTGCTGACCTCTGCTGAAAACAGGCTGCTTCCACGGCTCAAGAGATGACTCAGAAAAAGACTTAGTCACAGTTGCATGAAAACTATACTTCAGACTCTTGTCGATATTGACGGGGCTTACTGTAAGGCAACCGCATCCCGCATGTTGTTCGGGTAGTAGTCAACCTCGACGGATTTGCCCGAATCCACCCACTACTTAGAGACAAGCAGGCACGGTTGGTCCACACCCAGTCAGGCGCAGACCCACTCAAAAGGTATCTTTCCCATCAAGTAGTCCAATGTCCTGAGACTCGGTATTTCAGTGTGCAAAATGTAGCAGCAAGTTTGGGTATCCTTGGTAAGAGCCTCACCAGTTCATTGCCTTCCACTTGTGGGCAAAGCCATGAAGGACCTGCATCTTCATGCAAAGGGCGTGCAAAAGCTGTGCTTGGACCAGACCAGCCCCTGCTACTCGACCCCGGAGTCTCAACAACCATCCGTGGCTTTCACACATGCAGGACATTGGTGATGGAACCACGAAATTCGGGTCTATATCACCAACATCAAGCACTGCTACTGTAGCTTCCAAGGTGACGTCGTAATTCGGCCGAACCAATGGAAGACGTGCCAGAAAGACGTAAGCGTGAAGCCCAGTTCTCAACGTGACATTTCCTTCCTGCAGTCTCCAGCGCAGATGTCTGGAGGCTACTCACAGTGCGACAGTGTAAGCCGCCGACCAACTCTTCCACCGTCACACCTCAACCACCAAGTCTCCAGCAGGGCAGATGGATTTTGCGCATGCTGCAGATGATTTTCATGAGGATCGGCGAGCCAGCCACTTGGCACGAGACGTGGGATGTCCAGCTCGAACTTCTGCACCTGGTCTCGAGAAGCTCTTTGCCAATACTAGCAGTGCTCCAACCGTCTAGTCTGCATACAACAGGGTCTTCCAGATTCACACTGCCTTCTGGGCAAGTCCTCGATTCAAACCTCGGTCCATTCAGTTCAGGCATCAATACGGCTGCAAAGCTTCGACGTTGCTCGAGTCCGGCAGACGAGGCCGTCTTTACTTTTCTTCCTTACGAACTGCAGCTCAAGCAGAAGGGTGTCCCTCTTGCTCAGGTGCTGCCTAAACCGGTGCGGAGATCCACGCCCGATACATTAGCTGCAAGAAGCCGGGGAGGCTTCGGCCTTCCCTCCTCGCACGGGTGACACTGGGCTGCTCCAGGAAAGCAAGCAGCGCTGCTTCATAACACGGTGCTGTCTGCCTTATGAGCGCCAGCACTCTTCAAAAAGAGCATATGATCGCTCCTGGGGAGGACAACCATTCCTTCATTATCACATGTCACGCGCCGGTTTTCAGCAGGTGACCCACAATCCACAAAAAGCCTCACATACGAGCAAAACGAGAAGATGCGAAAAGGAACTGTCTGCGACTGACATGGTTCAACCGTCTCTTGCAAGTGCCTATGCATCTTGCAACATCAGAGTGGCATGATGACCATCCATAATTTGTTGCCAGGGGGCCATCAAAACGTAATATACTTTCTTCCAATACCTGCAAGCGTCGCACAGCTTCGGTGATTCAAGATTCAAGCATCCCTTCGATTGATTTCAACTGCTGCCTTTTTGCTCAACCTGACTGTGAACGGTGGTCACATTCCTACATGGCAAAGGTTGTGGCAGTAAAAGGATGAAGATGGAGATGTCAGTCGGCCAAGCATGTAACACGGCCGAGACACCTTTCGATGAGCCGCTGCTTCGTCTTCTTGCGCCTCTCGCGACACTGTCCCCCACATCACATCTTGTCACATCGCTCTCTACGAAAGACATACTGGCCTGAGCTGCCTTGCTCTTGCTTGGGTTGCTGTCGCTCGGCTTTGCAGCACGTGGAGCAGAAGAAGAAGAAGCAGATTTGCTGCTCGAGTGGAAATAACCAGATGGTAGCGCAAGATCCAGTAACTCCTGCACGAATGCATCATCAATCTCGTGGTCCGGGAAGAGCTCCACCAAGAGGTAGTGCAAGTCATCAGGACCGATGACCCCACTGTGTGTCATTTCAGAAAAGCAGCCACGCATGTCGAAGACCTGCTCTTCCGACAGCTTCACTTGCTCGGCCACCAGAGCCTCTCGTCTCCGAGCAGCCACGCGTGCGCTCTCGACGACCCTGTTGCACAGCTCCGTCGATGCGTCTAGCTGCCTCACAAGGGAGTCGCTAAACTTTGCTTTTCAAGCACGCAAAGGACACGATTATTTTTGTCAAGTGGCAAGAACTCGACTCCGCTTTTGTGACAGTCCTCAACCAACGCCCTCACATCCATCACGCTGCGGCAACTGTCTGCCACCAAAGAGAGGTCCATGATCAGCTGAGGCATGTCAGTGACCGCAATGGCTTTGTCATCTGTCCACTTGTGTATTGTGTACCAAGATTTGAAGGCTGCTTCGCGTTGTGACTTTTCTTCTCTCCGCAAACTATCCACTTGTTCCAAGAAATCAGGGAATCTGTAAACAGCAAGCCTGTTATTGCGAGTGGCAAAGTTGCTCACTGTTGTCATATGCAGTCTTCCAACAGTCGGTAGTGTGCCAGAGTCCATGAGCGCCATGACCACCTCCTGCGTGCCTAGTAAACCGCGTTGGTGCTTCTCCTCATGTCATGAAACTTGCCAACTGATCTCGTACAAACTTATTAAGCTCTAGCAGGTTCATTCCTTCGTATGCAAACATGCAAAACACTATTACCATTCTTCTCAGGCAACATAGCGATAGAAGCATCTCATCATCGCAGCAATTTCGCCAAAGTGAGCAGCCTCAGTTCGCTCACTACTAGCAAGTGCTTCGCAATGCCACTGCGTGCTGCCCAAGGGCCTCTAATGCTGGTGCAAGGCCTGCCGATCGCGCGGCTCGCTCTTCCATTTGGCCCTGGAAGGTGAAGAGCCTCACCTCAACCTCCTTAGGCACATGCGGGGTCAAGAACAAGCTGGGTGAGCTGTGTCGAACTCCGTCTTAGCTTGTTCCAAATTGACCGCCAGTCACGAATCGGCCTCTGCATGCGGTCCAGTGCAGCAAATCCAGAACTTCCAAATCTTAACACAAAGCTTCCTGCTGGTCCCCTTCAAAGCCCAAATCTCTGTTGTTAGGGAACTGCCTCTCCCTGGGCTTGTGCCGGGGGGGGCAGTACGTGTCCCTGTTGGAACAAGCATCCAAAATTGCCAACAATAAGTGTCTGTTGCTGGAACATTGGCAGGCTGTTTTGGCGAAAGTCGTGGTCCATTCTTATTAACGGAAACATCCTAAAGACCGATTTCTGAGTGTTGGCGATCGTGGGACTTGTATGATGCTGGCAACAATGGGAAATGGGCAGCAATTTAGCCACACTGTGAGAGAAAAACGTAAGCTTTCTCTTCTGCAACAGGATGTTGTTGGAAAGCCATCAACTTCGCACAACCTTGCAAATCCGCGATTAGTTTGTGCAAGAAGCAACGGACCAAGAACTCAAGGGTGATGGAATCACAACATGTCGAGGTGCGTCCCAGACATGCTTGGGAACTAAGGGATTCCGGGCTGAATGAGCCGTCTGAGAAAAGCAGGACCGGAATCGACGGCCTTGCTCGTCCGCCGGGTCAAGCTGTTTTGTGTCACAGCGAAATCTTCTGAATCTGACCAAGCTTCCGAAGCAAGTCGCTGGAAGTTTGCGAAATCGATGGTTTCGTCGCTGTGCTTGGAAACCTTGACAGACTATGAACTAGTAACTAAGAGCTGCTGCGAATCATGGCAGCAGCTGGCAGAGACATGGCCTTGTGTTGCTGTGCCAGCTCCTTCACGAAGACTGGCCAGAACCTTAGCACGAAACAAGCGTCAAGAAAAAAAAGGCTTTACGATGCCAACCCGAAGTTTCCCATGGCACTTGCACGATGTGTATCCTGCCAATCGATCAACCAGGTAACTGTTCCATGATGTCTCCATCCAAAACCGTGATGAAGGAATCCGCATGTCGCCGCAGGGCTTCAATGCAGTCCGAACAGGAAAGGCTGCCCGCCATTGCAACATCCAGCCTTGTCATGTGAATGCAGCTATGAGTGTGGAATCTCGCAGCAGATACAGACGCCGCGCTTTGATGCGACTCCAACCAGAAAACTGACTCACGGAAGGGGCCTTCATGGAGGTATTTCGGCTGTGCCCTGCAACTGAGTCTGAACCCTTCCAGCATAGGGAAGGGTAACTTGGCTCCAGCTACATTTTTCGGACCGCCAGGTGGCTGGTTGAAAAGTCCGAGCAATTTCGGTGACTTGGCCTCGACAAGCTTTTGCTCCACCTCGATACATGAGATCACACCTTATGAGCCTTGCTGGCATGCATTGGAGCTCTATGCTGAACATCTGCGTATGGACACTGTCATCTGTTCACAGATGACTGTGAAGACGGATTGGACACGCAGCAGCACAAAGGCGCTAGCCTTGGGCACGACTTGAAAGACGAACTCCAGGAAATCAACCTTGAGTGCAGTAGGAGTTGCTGCCGTTTTTTGGGCCCTGGGCCCTGAATGGATGAAAGGACGAGTGGCCAGCCCTGCAGCAATGCACTCCCGAACGACTTCGTGGACAGCCTCTGTGGTGCAAGCAGGCTTCCGCTGTATGGAAAGCAAGATAAGCCGTTCCCTTGGCGCCTCCTTCTCGTGGTTTTGTCGACCAGCCAGGCCAAGATCGGCTAAAGCTTGGCGAAGCTGTGGACCTCCTAAACCCTCCTGGCCAACCTGCACTCGAAACCGCAACGAAACGATTGAAGCTTCAAATTATAGAGTCGTCTCATAGCCTCCAAGAGGTGACAAAACGATACCGAAAGCCAAGACTCTGCAACTGCGTGATCGTAGGCGCCGCGGAACCTCTCTTTCTTTCCTTCCGGAAGCGCCTCAAACTCCATCCGCTTAGCCTGAATCAGTCTTTGCAGCCTTGTGAGTGTGTGAGGCTTCTTCTGCTTGTCGTTACTTTTGCGACGATCTGATGTTTGCCTCCCCACACCCAGACCATCCATGTCAGCAGACTGGCGCCGTCCGACCTGGAGAGACATGCGCCTGGCCAAAGACGCTCGCCTACTTGCCGCTTGCAGGGAGGCTTGCTTCGACACTGAAGCTTCTTGGCTGCTTCTGTCTTTCTCTGGTGTTGGCCCTGTCATACTTCGCTGCACACAATCACAGTCAGCAAGCGCTGCACCGCAAAGGGGGCACATCGGCTCTATCAGCACCAACTCGGTGCACTCGGTCTCATGTCGGACATCGTCCACTTTTCCATGGACCTTGCGGCGCCTTCTCGCAGCCCACTCGGCAGCTCTTGCACGATCTTCCGCTGCTTTTGCCCATGCACAAGCTCGAAAATGACGACCCATCTCCGCCGACTGCAGTGCGGCATCGTGTACAGAAAGCATGGTGCCAGTACCTCGCCACGTTGCAACCTGCCAGGGCCCAGCAGCCATGGCTTCTGCCAGGGTCTTGCGGGATGCAAGGTGGCGGAGACCCCCAGCCGGGGCCTGGGCAGCCCGCTGGGCCGCCTTCGGAAGTCCTTTGCATGGGCTCTGAGTGTTACGATCACCTGGAGGACACTTCGGTCGAGACTTCGCTGCGTGACGTCGCTTTGGGCTTCTTCGCCAGTTCTCTGATGCGTTTCCTTCCGCCAACCATTCAAGGTCCACGGTCATGCATCCCGCCAAAGACAACCAGGAAGCATCACTTTGCACACATGGTACGATTCTCCAAATCAGCTTCCACACTTGGGCCCGGCAGCATACAGGCTTGTGACATGTCGTGTACATGAATATGTAAAGTAAAACCAGTAAAATGAACGAATGACTAGCTGTACTAGACATAGACGTACTCGGACTTAGACACCCGCAGACACAAAAGAAAAAGAGTGCATGAGCAGACGCACCCCAATGTAAGATATTGTGAGTCTGCGATGCACTTTTCATGGAAGCTTCCTTTTGTACTGAGATGTCGACAGCACTGCAGCACCTCACCAAGCTGCGTTTCTGACATGAGTCATGCGGGGTACCGTCATCATACATTCCTCTAACGAGTTCCTCCCTCTCAGCTGCATGCGAGAATTGCCAAAGCAATTGGCCTTCACTCAACACAGCTTGAATGCCCAGGGAACATGCAATTTAGTGGCCTCTGAACCAACAAGCCCACACGCCTGCAGGTCGACGGAAGGATGCCGGCAGAGCCCGTTGTCGCCGTCATGTGTGCAGCTCCGGAAAGGGTGACATTCACAGCTTGGTATCGGGAACTGGGACAAGGGACTAACCCACTAGCCTGTTGAATTGGCTTTGGCATTCCTTTTTGAGCGATGGTCGCGAATTGGTTCACTGTGCTGCCGACATAATATGTTGCGCAGCACCATTGGCCTTCTAGACTTGGCGCTTGGGCACTCGGAACAGCGAACTCGTGTCAGCATAAACTTGCTATGCAAATGCAGCAGAATGTACTAGGTGGTCACAGCGGCTGGAAGGCACCTCCAGCTTCTGCACACCGGTTCTGAAGTTCCGCTCCAGCTGGTCCATGTACTTCTTCCTGCACCGTGTGCGCTACCATCGTTGCCAAACCTTTCAAGAAACTCTTGCGGGACTCTCACATAACCCAGGCCGATCGAGACCCATCATGCTTGAGTTCTGAGCTACCAACAAACATGGCAGCAGGACGTGTCTTGGTTTGTCTTACCACTTTCTTTGGATTTGTACCTCCAGACAAACACTCTTGTCACACCAGTTGAACTTGTCTGCAAACTACACACATCCAGGAAACTTGGCTAGACTTTCGGGACACCGACAACATAAGCACACGTAAGAACACAGCTGCGTGACAACCTGGCATGCCAAACGACGGTGCCAAGCAGTTACTCATATGCAAGATTGCGAAACTGCGTTCTGTATCGGCCACAGTGCCAGCTTCCAACACTGTTGAAGGCACCGCCCCTTAACGAGCATGGAAAACTTGCATTATGCACAGCTGCTATCTTACAAGACTTCGGCAAAACACGAGTCCAGCACAACCTGTGCATGAATCACGGCTGTAAGATTCTTCCCGTCTTCAGAAAACACGGCAGCACACGAAGCGGAACGTCGCACGTGAACTCTTCCACGAACTTCTTGAACTTTCTTTTGATCGTGTCTTCGAGGCCCTGTCGGCGAGCTGCACACGAAACACCGTGTGGATGAGCTCATGCCCAAAGGTCTCTCGTTGCAGAACCCAACCAGCACTCCTCATCCTCAACGTTGGGTTCAGCGTCATCAGCTTCGCGTCCCGGGATGAAGCGCAGCGTTTCATGCTCTTGGAACATGGCGTTGAAGCACCTGTCGCACGGTTGGCGAAACTCTACCGGGTCGCAACATCACAGATGCAAGCATGTGTCATGCGCCTCCCTCGTGCCAGCACCAGGCACTCCGCTCCCCGTGCGTCTGCAAGCTTGGGCCAATGCGCAAAAAGCCGGGTCACCACCACCAAGCTGCAGCTGCATTGGAAGACGCTACGGTCTTGACTGCAACCTGAAGACGAAAGCCTTGCATGCGCTCAGTTTCGAAAACCATGTGATTGCATGAATTGCTAACAACGAAGCATAATCCCAAATTCGTGTGTACGACAACTTTGCAAACAAGTGTACACGAGGTGTCCAAAAAAACAATGGAGCCGCAAGTGATGATGAGAGAATAAGCTTCGGATGTTGTAGTCAACGACCCGAAGACTCAAGGAAAACATCGAAGTTGGAAACCCAGCAGTGATGCACAAGGTGACAATGGCACGTGAAAAGAAGAACATTATGCTGCTAGCTGCTCAAACAGCGAAACCCACGCTTCGCGGCGACGAAGACGACCACGACGACCACGACCACGACCACGACCACACGACCACGACGAGAAAACCGCGAAGGCCAGGACCAGCGCGACCACAGTGACGACCACGACTAGGTCCACTACAACAGCCACAACGATTTCGACGACCGCGACGACTGCGAGCACCACGGCAAACGGGAACACCACGACCAGCTGACCACGACGACGACTGACACGACTCTCGTGCGGTCGTATCTGTCTTTCTTCTGGGGTCCAGAGTTTACTGGGAGAACAGTCCATATGAACTGTTGGACCTTTCGAACGCTCTGATGGCACACCACTGACTAAAGACAAACCCAAAAACTGCTAAGTGTTGAAAATCGTGTCGTCGCCGCTCTATTGTCATCTTGTCAACGGAATTGTCTTTTTCATCACAATGGCCGATGTGGCGTCCCACAATCAAGACATATTTGGCGGACCTGTGCAACTGTGTTGCAGCACGGCTCCAAACAGTACCTCACGTTTGTGAAAAACACCTGACAGGAACTAGCTGTGAAGCGTTTTTGGGCCCTTGGCAGCCTCACTAAACTAAACAGTTCAACATCTGTAAATAGGTGTAGCGGAAGGCAGGCTTTGTGGATGTGGAAAGTGATGGGAAGGGAGTGCACACAGTGGGTTCGAGGACTTGGGTGTATATGCGGGCTTTCGCAAGTTTGCAAAGGGAATGCTCCGAGGCCCTGGTAGTCAAAATCGCGGATTCGAACCCATAGGTTAACACTGAGATGAAAACGGCGTTATAAACACGCAAAGTCCGTTTCAATGCGGGTCGGAGTTTCGCCCAAGTCCAGTCGCATCATGATGTCCTTGTGCGTCGAGCCGTTGCTGCTCAGGGTGACACCAAGGTATCTGGCATGGGTTTCGATGGCAAGCGGCGTGCCGTGAAGAAGATGGAGTGTATTATAGGAGGTGGGTGAACGCAGGAGAATGCTTTCATTCAGCTTGAAGCGCCGGGTGCTGTGGGTTTCGTCTCGCTGGAAAGTACGGCGTGCGGAGCAGCTGCTCTTTGTGTGGCTGTGCCAGCAAGCAGCGCTGTGTCATCGGCAAAGGCTACATAGCCAGTGGAGAAATTGCCCCTTCCGTGTTGGTCGAAGTCGTGCTTTATCATGCAACGGACGATCAAGAACAATTACCGTAAGGGTGCAACCCTGTCTGATGCCTGTTTGTGCCTGACTTGGTGTTGACGTATGTGCTGCTGTTGCTGGGTGTATCGTATCGATCGCTGTCTCCCAATCTAGGAGAATGGTCTACGTGACTGCCCGGTGGCTTCCACACTGCGGATGGGCTGATGCTCCTCTCCTTCCGTACGCACGGGCTCTGTGCGTTTGACCTGGAGCATTCTAGCATGCAGGCTGTTGACTTTGCCATTTGCGTTCCGTGCACGGTTTAATATTATTGACTTGAACTGAGGAGCAACTGCAGACTGCCGAAATCACTTGAGCATCAACAAACATTACGCACATCCTCGGTAGCCATCAATTCCTGCTGTTATCCTTTGCTTGCGGTGATTTATCTTTTAAATGTCACTCTGGTAACAATAACGTTTTAATTTTGCACGATGATATAATGGTCGACTGTAACATATGAACATCAAATGCCTAGCTATGTGACTTGAGAATGAATGACGACCAGCAGCATGTTTCAAGGAATGTTTTTACATACGAGTTCACAGCAGAAACAATATGCATAAAAAACATGGATCCCAAGTAAATGCTGGTGCGCTGGAACTAACTTGGATCTGTGATAAAATGCTCACAAAGTTGTGCTCAATACATAGCATCAACGTATGCGACCTTATTCTAAGATTCTAAGTTTCAGTTAACTCTCAAACGAGTATTCAATGAAAAACACACTGAAGGCCTTCATTTAAATCGTAAACCTTGGCCCGCGTATCCGCGCAGGCAAGCATCAGGGCCGAAACCGGAAAAACGAGCCCAATCACGTTCTCTTCCATCGGCAAAACGGCATCAGCGAGCCTTGGCTGCAACAACACTCGGTCCCAAAACTGCGGTTGAACCAACAAACACACAATGAAACAGTGGTGAAAACGGGGTTATCAGCAAACGAGGTAGGTTCCCTGCCTGCTGAAGAGAAAAATGAGTTGAAAGATTTGCACCTCTGAAGTGTTTCGAAAGAAATGCCAAAAAACATTTAAAGGGATTGACAAGCGAAGAAACATTTTTTTTGGCGTGGACAGACCTCAAAGACAGCAGTTGCTGCACTCGGTCCCAGAAGAGGCTCTAGAGACGTCACCAAGGGGGCGGCGGCTGCTTTGGCACTTCTAACTTGTATTCATAGAGACCCATCTCAGAGAGGAAAGCGTGTGATAAGCACTGCCGGCTGACGGAGAGCGGAGTCTTTTCATCTCAGCTGATCCAAGCCCATGTCGGATTCAGTCACTCAGAAAGAAAGTGCCCCCCCCCCCCGACGCTGGCCAAAGTCCACATCAATGTGGGTGCGGATGTGCCGACATCACTGACCTGCTTGAGTTCAGACTCTGCGTGCACTGTCCTCTTCTTCTTCAGCGTCGCCTCAGCAAAATCGACACCCTGGACCCACTTCAGAGGATGCTTTCTTTGCCTGAACCATGCAGTTTCTCGATCATTCTCGCTGCTTTGCCAGCAGGGGATGGGGCGGACACGGCCGCCACCCGTTCCAACTCCGTTGCTGGTAAGAGGGCCCCGATTCGCCAGCGCGCCCATGTGCGCATGTGAGGTGAGAAGCGAGACCGCGTTGTGCGCCGGAAGGGAAGGACCCGCGCCGCCGGCCCAGGAAAGTGCTCAGGGGCCACCACGCTGAAGCCTGGGGCCCCCATCAGGCCAAGACTCGAGACGGCCCACCAAGCCGGAGCACCTCGCCACCCCCGAGCGGAGACGCTCCAGCTGTGCCAGCGGGGCCTTGCCGTTGGCTCCATAGCCGTGCACAAAGGCCGGGCCAACACATTTACGATCCGGGGGAAGCGTTTTGGCCATGAAGAGGTAGGGCCCCGGCAGGCTACACACCCTGCAGTGGCTCGAGCTCAAGGCGAAAAGAGTGGAATTAGCACACTGTTCATGGGCCCCTCTGGCCCATCCCAAAGCTTCCTCGTGCGGCTGTAAGACTTCCCGTAGTGAGGCATCAGGATTGGGGGTCTTCATGCTCGCGCTGAAACAACCCTGGGCATTCGGGTGCCAGTAAGGCAGCTGCAAGACGGCTCCCAGGTACGCCCAAGCAGTGGCAGCGTCACCAGGTGCGCAAGCTTCGACAGCAGGAGTGGGACAATCTCGGCGGCCCACTCTGCCAACACCGTCGAGGACAGTCCATACCGACGGCAGAGTTGCGAGTCCCCAATAGTGCTCCCGCCTCCCTCGTCACCACAAGCGTCCACAAAGGCCTGCCAAGACCCTGGACCGCGCATGTGTTGCGGCAAAATGCCAACTTCCGTATGAAGTCGGCCCGGCTCCTAGCAAAGACAGAAAACCCTCCCTGGGCATCCGTGGAAGGCTCGGTGACAAAGATGAAACCAACGGATTCACGCGAGCGCCGACAGCAAGAGCTGCCTTGGGCAGGCACGGTGGACGCAAAGGACCACACCGTATCATCCAAGGCAGGCAAGCCAACACCTGAGGAGGCCTGTATATCCTGCGTATCCAGGCACAGATCCTGCAGGTCAGCAACCTCGAAAAAGCGCAGTCGGGGCAGCATCGTGGTCCGATAGGATGATATGTTTGCCTGGGAGCAAGGCTTTGAGCACCCATAGTGCGTAGACCTTGCCCCACCAAACCACCGCTCTATGCAAGCCGGTTTCTTGCCGTAGCGGGAAGAAGACACAGGCGTGCCGTTCATCATGTCGACCCGTCCAGCAGCAACGGGTAAGAATATGAGGCAGAGTGTGGCGTGTGTGGTCATACTCCTCCAGTGAGTCGGTGTCCGTGAAGAGCTACAAGGTGTGGCAATGCACGACAGCGGGGTCAGTACACAGCCACACACACAGCATATCGGGCGATAACCGGCACGGCTGGTTCGTAATCGCGAGGGACTGCTGGGATTTGGGCGAAGGGCAGGGCCTCGCTGATCGGCAGCTCCTGGAAGCCAAAGATCGAGCTTATGGCATCGCTACCCTCCTCAATCGGGGCACGTCGCGTCCCTCCTGACCGAACACTCAATCGGCTGACCAGAAGGCCGACAAAGCTGCGCCCTACTCCTCTTCAAAAAAAAAAAGCTGCCTCTAGCCATCCCGTGGGTCCGTAGAGCACACTACCTGCCAATCTCCGTGCGTCTCGGACTCTCTCTGGGGAGGGTGTTCCAGCACTCCACTCTGTGATAGCTACAAGCCTTAGTTCGAGACATAGGTCAGAATTCGATACTTTGGAGCGCTATCGATTCGCGGGCCTACGGCCCGCAGCTCTGACGATCTTAGGGGCTCTAAAGTCTTTGCAAAACGGGCTTTAGAGAGGAACTTTAAGGGCGCGCAACTCGCCAGCAGCTGACGAGCACTCGCCAGCAGCTTACGAGCTACTTGCTGACAACTTACGAGCACTCGCCAGCAGCTTACGAGCTACTTGCTGGCAACTTACGAGCACTCGCCAGCAGCTCACGAGCGACTTTCGAACCGCAACCCAGCAGCTTTCGAGCCGCAACCCAGCGACTCTTGAACCGCAACACGGCAGCTTTCGAACCGCAACTCAGCGACTCTTGAACCGCAACACGGCAGCTTTCGAACTGCAACTCAGCGACTCTTGAACTGCAACACAGCAACTTACGAGCACTCGCCAGCAACTCACGAGCGAGTTTCGAGCCGCAAACCAGCTGCTTCCACGCCCTCCGCGCCAACAGAGCGCGCGTAAGCGCGTGTCGCTCTCCAAACAGCTCCCGAGCACGACGGAGTGCCTCGCTTCGCACTCTCAAACTGCTTCCAATGCCGCGGCCCGTTTTGCAAGCACTTTAGAGCCTCTTAGATCGCAAATCCTACGACCTCCAGCCCTCAAAATCGACAGACCCTCCGAGTATCGAATTCTACCCTATGTCTCGAAACTAGCCTCGTAGCTACAGAGTGGAGTGCTGGAACACCCTTCCCAGAGAGAGCGACAAAAACGCTTTTCTTGCTTTCCTCCGGGTACAGCCAAAAGAAATGACAAGAATGACTGACAAGCCAGCCGGCCGGCCGAAAAAAAAAAATAAATAATTAAATTATTAATTGGCCTCGATGCCTAAGGTGGAAGTTCGTCAAGTTTTCACTTCGGAATTCGTGACATTGACTTCGAGTGAAGTTCACGAATTAATTATCATTTTTTTTTTCGAGCCGCCTGGAGCTTGTTATTCTTGTCATTCCTGTCATTTAAAGATGCTGGTCGGTAAGGTTCGTGCCGAAAGAAAACCGAGCCCGCCGCCGTCTATCCTCTCTATCCTAACGGGGCACGCTGAGCTGGAGCCAAGAGCCGATGATCACCCTTGTGGAGAGAGGCTCCAGGTTGTGGCACGGCGGTCCCAGTGAGTAGAGGTTGTGCCTCACTGTTCAAGCTCAATTCGGGGTTATCAGAATCCTCCAGCCACCAGAGACGTCCAAGGAGGGCGCTTTCGACCAGGCCTGTCTCCCTTTCCAAGAGAGGCTGTCGGGGAACGGAATGCTGCCCGTTTTTTTGCAGCATCTGTCGCCTCCACTCGGAGCGTGTGGGAAACGAAAGATTCTCTTTTTTTTGCAGCATTCGTCAAATCTGACGAGTTGCGGCACCGGCCCGTTTTTTGGAACTATTCAGTGACCGTGAGTTGTGACACCAGCCCGTTTTGGAGCTATTAAGTGCGGTTTTCTTGGCACTCAGCATTCATCAGATCTGATGAATTACGACACCGGCCCGTTTCGAGCTATTGAGCGCGGTTTTTGGGGTGCCAGGATTCACCAAATCTGAAGAGTTGTGGCACCGGCCAGTTTTTGATGAGTGTTAGGAGCAAGGTCGGATTCCGAAATTGCTCTTTTGTCGAAAAAAAGCTGGTCACCGCCACATGGCACCGCTCAATTTGATCAAAAAACGAGCCGATGTCACCCCACAAACCGGACTTCATTTCATCCCAACGGGCCACTGTCGCAATTAGTCAAATACCAGAGCTGGCAGTGCCACTACAGGGCTCAAAAGCTCCGAATCCCCATGTACAGATGCTTGAGCGTGAAGTGCGGACTCTCCACATCGTAGAGCCAAACCCTTCAGAGTCAACCCCTGAACCGAAACATAGGTAATTGCACTGTAGAGCCGCGTGTGCTTTGCCCGCTCTCCAGACGGACGACCCCCTCCACGACTTCCACAGTCAGAAAGGTGCCCTTTTGCACTTTGCCACGGGCTGAAACACATCATCTCTTATTCCGGCACAAGGGAAGGTATCGGGTGTGTCTACATCGGTCGCCTTACGCCAGCAGCTATTGCGGTGGACTTTCTCCACCAGTCGGCCTTAGCGAAGCGATCCTGTGGCTGCCTCAAGAGTTTGCAACTCTCAAGCATGGTCTTGGTCTCAGCAATGCGCGTCCTGCCAACACCGACACAGGTCACGCACACAGAGTCGTCGCTAAAGGCACCTCCTTTGCGGAGTTCATTTCCGAGCCAGTTCGTCCAATAACAACCACCACCATATCTCCGGACACGCCAACTCATCCCACGAAAGATCAAAGACTCGATTTTGGCACTGGTAGCACCGGGTCACAGAACTGAGCAAGGGCAATGGAAACTGACAAAATGGGACCCTTTGATCATCGCCTCTCCCTCCCATGGGGGGCATTATTGCTGCAAAAGAGCTGCATGCTTCCTTCCATCACACCCGTCCGATGGCGCAGATAGAGAGACTGCCCGGGTTCTTTGAACGGTGGTCCGTGACCGCGTTCGCTCTGTGATGCTACAGCCGTCGCTGCACACAGTGGCATGGATGGTCACCCGGTCCAGCTCCTCCTGAGTGTGGATTTTGAGCACAGTGGACCTGTTGCCTGAGCTTGCTTTCCCTCCCTTTGTCACTGCCCCTTGTGAAGTTAAACAGCCCTCAGAATTTTGGGGGTGGTGGATTTCGCTGACCGGGCCCTCATGTTGCGGCGCTACACTGATAGCGAAGCCTTTCGCGTCTGTCTAACGCCCTTGCTGGCAGTGTCTGTAGCCTAGGCTCTTTGCGACCCAGTTTTGCGCCTGCCTGAACGACGTTTTCGACCTTTCCTGGTCTGAGCTCGCTCGACCCGAGATTTGGTGGTGGCTGCTTCTCGATGAGCTTGCAGGACTCAAGGGTTCGCTCCCTCGTGCCCTGGCAGGAAGGAGGCGTGCGCTGGTAGTCCCTTAATCTTGAGCTTGAATTTTCTTAAAAAATCGGGCCTGGATTTTTAAAGAAAATGGCTGCCAAGAGTTTTCTGTTGGTGTGAGCGCCAAGTGGTGCTATATTGCATCTTCTTGTCACCCGCGCTCGTCATCTCAAGGCATCTCGAAGCCGGTTGTGCATAAACGTCAGTGACGACACTATGCTAGAACTTCACTGAACAAGCCACAAGTCTTGCACATGTAAGGTTGCAGAAATTTTTCTCTCGTCGAGGCGTCCCATGGACTTCGGCGACGCTCTCGCCGCCGGCTCTTCAGGTCGTTCTGAGGACAGCTCTACCAGCACCCGCGAGCTCCATAGTCAGCACATTTACGATCTCCAGTTGGAGGTCAACGCCCTCCGGGCTGAAATCCAAACTCTCAGGTCCGATTTGCGAGCTTTGGAGGAGTCCCTTGCTCGTGCCTGGGTGAACCAGACCGGCCACCACCAACGCCTCTCGTGGCTCGAGGGGATCATTCAGGGCTTGAGGGCTGCCTGCAGGGCATTTCTTGAGCCCAGCGTGCAGTCTGCCTCAGATTAATTCATGAATGCCTTTAGTGCCAGCATCTTGCAGCAACTTGCTGGAGTCACCCGCGAGCAGCTCGACGGTGCCTTGCCTCCGGGGCAAGCCACTTTTGGGCCTCCTGAGCTTCCGTTTGCACCCGTGCCAGATCTTGGGGATGCCTTTCCTGCCAATCCATCTCCTGCATCTGCTTCTGCGGATAACTGGGGGTTTGTAGGATTTACTGGTGACTTCGAAGGGTTTACCGATGACTTCACAGCGCCTGTCTCTGAAATCGAAGTTCAGCAGCCAACTCACGAGTTTCCACCTTCCCCTCCCGTAGGGTTTAACCCTAGTCACTTCGAGGCCCACTTAGCATCCCTCTGCGAGCCAGATGAGCAGGCCCCTTCCCTTTCCCTTTTAGGGTCGGGAGATGAGAACACTGCTTGGTATGAAGATGTTAGGGCCATGCTATTCGGTCCCCGGACCTAGAGTATGTCTGATGGGGTTTGTGCCGGGGGGCGGGCCTGGGTGGGACTTTCTGAATGCTCTGCTGTCGGCGATGGGTTTTTCTTGACATGAGAATTTTCACGAAGATTTTCTGAGACTTTCTTCTTTTGCGAGATGAGTTTGGAATCAGCCTGGCAAGACTCTTGATGGCTTGCGAATGTCGTCTTCATTCCGATGCAGTACTCTCAAGGAGCTGTAGCTTTTCGTGTAGAGTAGGGGCTGGGGGACCGTTGGCGCGATGGTCGTGTGAGCCTCGGCTCCAGAAAGGCCACTCGATGGCTCTTGAGTGGGAGTGTGTCAGTGAAATTGATCACACTCTGTGCAGCAGATTGCAGAAAGCCTTCAGTGACCCTTGCAATCTTGCACTTGCGTGTTTTGATGAAGGGAGTACCACTGATTTGGTGGAGGATGCATTACAAGGACAATACCCTCCAGAGAAGAGGCGCAGGATTGCTAGCAAGCTTCTTCGTTGGAGCACAGAAGTTGAACCGAAGGTTAAGCGTGAGGTCACCTTTCGTGCTGGATCTGTGAAGATGCTGGCTACTCGGGTGACTGTGCCGAGGAATGATATCGGTGCCGAGTTTGAATCCTTGGTTTCTAAGAATCCACAAGTTGGAGTGCGCATCTTGGAGCAAGCGTTGCGGCAGAGGCGATTGGGAACAGACACTAGTCGCCAGGCGAGGGAAGAGATCAGTCGCAGGAGGTGGATCTTGGAATTAGCCAAGGTCATCCGAGAGGCAGGCCTTCCAGCAGCATCGCGTATTGATGCTATGAGCAATCCTGAGGCAGCCTGGGTTCGTGCTTTTGGCTCCCGTCGAGCAAAGACTTTAAAGAATCGTGCAGTGGTCTGGCGCAAGCTGGTAGAGTGGCTACAGGCTACGTACTCGGTGTGTTGGCCTCAGTCTGCAGAGGTTGTGCTACAGTATTTGGAAGAGAGGCATGAAATTTCACCATTGGGCAAAACTGTCCCGGGGGGAATTCTTTCTTCACTGGGCCTACTGGAACAGGTTGGCCAGGTTGATGTCACCGATCGCTTGAGTGAGGACACGTTGCTCATTGAGGGCGTTCGTTCCTGGAAGGTTGAATTGGAGCAAGACTCAGCGCCAGTTAAGCAAGCACCCATGTTTCCGGTGATTGTGCTGCTGGCGTGCGAACTTTTGGTTTGCAACACTTCAGCTGATACGTGGAGCAGATTTTATGCTTTCATTATCCTCCTCCAGGTGTGGGCCACTTTGCGCGTGGATGATCTTCAGAATATCAACCCGGCGAGCATAACACTGTCACAGCTTGGGCTTAAAATGACTTTGGACAGGACGAAGACATCAGGTGCCGGGAAGCATGTCGGCAGGCTACAGGCATTTGTCATGCGGGGCATCAGCTTATCTGGATTCGACTGGATCGGTCACGGCTACCGCTTGCTGAATTCGGAGGCCCTCAAGTTTGAACGGGACTTCCTGTGTGTTCGTTTCTGCGGGGACAGGGACACTGCTAGCCAAGGGTTCATCGACAATGAGGAGGTTGCTCTTAACATACGCAAGTTACTGCAGGAGCTGCCTATGCCAGTCAAGAAGTCAGGCAAGTGGACATATAGCCGGGATTCGCGGATGCTTCCTGAAGCTGTTGTGCCTTACTTCACAGGACATTCGGGCAGGCACACACTGCCTAGTTTGGCGGCTGCGGCAGGTGTGGGCAAGGAGCCTCGAGATTACCTGGGAAGATGGTCTGCAGCTAAGCATGGCAGTCAGGACTACGTGCTTACATCGCGTCAAGTTGTGCATCATGTACAGTCAACGACTTGTCGAGCCATCCTCGAGGGATTGCCTGCTCCGGGAATCGTTGAAGAAGAGAGCTTGAATGAGATTCAGGACTATTATGCCAAGCGAGGAGGCCCACCGCTGCAACTTAAGCGTCAACTGAAGTGCTTGGAGTGGGATGATGAGAGGGGCTCGTGGGCCCTGGGGGGAACTTTCCCCTTGATCAGCATGTCACCTGGGATTCTGGAACAGGCCAAAGGGGATCCTGGGGCAAAGCTTCCAGAAACTACGATTGAGCTGGCGGTGGCCGCTCCCTATTTTGTCACAGTTTCGAGGTCAGGATTCAGAAGGCTCCATACGAGCCATTCGTGTGCCGTTCGTCAGGAACGCTGCAGGGAGACAATTCCCATATTCGAAGTTACAGATTCAGTTGCAGATGCAGTGTGCAAGAGGTGCCGGCCGACAGATCAGAATCGGCCAGCATCCAGTAGTTCGGGTTCAGATAGTGTGGAGCCACCCGCAGATCAAGAGGGTGATTGAGTTAAGATGCGAGCCAGAGATTGCAAAAGGGGGTGAGAGCCGAAGAACAGAGGCTGCCCATTCATCGTCTCCTTTCGAGTGCTGCTCATGCATGTGTTTGAATTTCGCTGGGACTTTGAGTGAATGTTCTTCTATTTCTCGAGCGAGTTGCGAGTGTCGAGGGGGATAGTGTTCCGCATGCGCAATCATGGATTTTCCTGCAGGCGTTAATGAGGGTGCGGCGCTTACTTACATCTCGACAGAGGTGAGTGCCGACCTGGCGCACATTTTGCAGGATGCGGGTGTCCCTTTGCCAGTACAGTACAGAATTACGCAGGCTTTCAAGAATGTGAGGAGGTTCGCGGCTTATGCTGATGATCGGCCTGGGGTTCGTACTGCGTTGCGTGCAGACATCGGCTTAGAGGCCACAGACATGAATAACAGGGCGGCGGTGGCTGCTGTTGTGGCTGCATGGGAAGCTTGCCGAGACTATGCCGTCAAGGAAGCCGAGCTCCGTGCGGAGACAAAATTCTTGGGTATAGTGCGACCGGTGCTCCAGAACGAGCGCTTAGCCATGAAAGCGGCGTACGAGAACACCCATGGCACGGTTGAAGAGGCCTTTGAACCTTCCGATGACTACCTGGCCGCTAAGGTGGAGGAGTTCGAAAATGTGGAGCCCACAGCTTCGCCTTTGAATGAGGTCACAAGCAAGAAGGCAGTTCGTACCCAAGGTTTGCAGACAACTGTTGACAAAGGAGGGGCCGTCCGAATTGTGAAGCAGAAGCAGCGAGGGGCAATGCCCCAAACCACCGAAGAGCTTCGGACAGTGCTTCGCATCGAGGCCAACACTTACTGCTTCATGGCGGGCCGTTTCCGCAACAAGGCGTTCTTCAAGGGCATGTCGCCTGCTCCTTGGGCGGAATATGTGAACTACCTCCTGGGTGAAAAGGTCTACCTCATGAAGATACCAGTCCCTTCTCAAGCGGGGAAGGGAAGCGATCAAACTCCGGTGCGCCCGCCGTGGCAGGTGCTGCTGACCTACGAGCATGAGTTGCGAAAGGAGGCCATCAAGAGGGCCTATCAAGGGTCACAACCATTGGTGGAAACATTGCTCTCTGTGGTTCGGGATTCTCAGATCAAGGAGCAATTCTTTACATCGCCGATTGCCTTGCAGAATTACGCTGGGAGCAAACGTGAGTGGGTAGCAGATGCACCGTGGGAGGCAAGCAAGTGGATCCGCAACAAAGGGTCTCCCAATTCTAAGGGTTGGGGCAAGGACTCCAAAGGGGGCAAGAAAGGCAGCAAGGACAAAGGCAATGGAAAGAAGGGCGACAAGTCCGCTTATTCTCTTATGAGCCATACGGCAGACGGTCGCGAGATTTGCTTCGCTTTCAACGCTCAAGGCTGCTCTGGTGGCTGCGGGCGGGTTCATGTTTGCAGAGTTCGAGGCTGCAACCAACCGCATCCACTTTGGGAGCACTTTGCCAAACTGAGCATCAAGGATGACAAGAAAGACAGCGGATCAACGAACTGACTTCTACGGGTCGTTCATGTTTTCTCCGGCCCTTGTCATGAGGGGGACTTGCACGCGTGGCTATCGAGCATTGCAGTCAAACAGGGCTTCGAATTGCAGATGGCCGAATTTGATGCGACCCGCGAACCTGCTTCGGACCTTAGTGATCCTGGTTTCTGGGATGGACTTTTCTCGGAGATCAAGTCTGGGTCGTGGGACATTGTTTTGCTTACTCCGCCAGCATCTACATTCTCACGTGCTCGCAACAGGCACGCTGGGCGCAATGGTCCAAGACCAGTGCGGGATGCTTCCTACCCGTGGGGCTTCCCTTGGTTGCGCAATGCCGATAGGGAACTAGTTTCTGTTGCAAATTTTCATGTCAAGCAGTGTCTTCAGGCGGCTTCGTTGCAGGCACAAGCAGGCGGCTCCTGGCTGCTCATTCATCCTGAGGATTTGGGCATTGGGTCATCGGGCTCGCATCCTGCAAGTATCTGGCAGCTGCCTGAGGTGAGAAATCTTGTTTCGCACGGTTGTTTCAGCTTCGCTTTGCACATGTGCCATTTTGGCGCGGCATCACAATTCTCCACGCGAGTCGCCGGGCGCCTGGCAGCTTGGAATCACCATGGAATCACGTGGCCAATGCTTGATTCAGGCGGGCACTACGTTGGTCCGCTTCAGCCTTGCCAGGTTCACGATCATTCAGACACTGTCGGTTGGGACGGCAATGCCTGGCGCTCTGCCTTCAGCTATCCTTCAGCTTTCTGTGAGTTCCTTGCTCGAGCTCTGGCGTCGAGTGCACAAGCAACATTGGCCACAGACTCAGCGGCACTGCCTGAGCTTCCGCATGCGGCTGAGGCATTTGCTCGTGAGCTCCTCGCAAAACCCGAATTTTGGCGTCTGACATTGAAACCTTGTTCAGCTTGCTTCCTCATGAGCCACCCCATGCTGGTTCTCAGGCGAGCTCAGGCACGGCTTTCTTCACTGGTGCATGCAGCCTGGGAGGTATCGCTGGACTTCGCGCAAATGCCAGCAAGTTTCCCCTTGCTTCACAGGTGCTATGTCATTTCTTGACCAAGGTAAAACCCGACTTTCGTTATACGTCTTGTGCTCTCTTCAACAATGTGGCCACACAGCTACATAAGGATGCGAGAAATGCGACTTGCACCAATCTGATTGTTCCGATTAGTTCATTCAAGCGCGGCGGAATTTGGTGTGAGGACCCTGAAGGCACGGTTCCTTTCACTTTTGCGAAGGTGTCACGCGCATGGGCACATGTCTTGAGGTGGCATCTGGACCCGTGATCCTTGATGCCAGGGATCGCCTGCATGCGACTCTCGATTGGCAAGGCGATCGCCTCGTCCTCATTGCGTACTCAGTTTCGCAATGGCATGCATTGTCAGCACATCATAAGGCTTTCCTCACTTCCCTTGGCTTCCCACTGCCGGTTTCTAGCCTTGCAAGCGCAGGGGAACCGAAGGCTTCAAAACCAACAGCCCGAACGGTGCCTGGTGAGGTAGTATCTTCGAGTGAGGTAAAAACTTTGAGAAAGGTAGTTTCCCCACACAAGGTAGCCTTTTCTTCTCCCGAGGTAGTGTCTTCAGGGGTTTCGGCTCGACTAGGCACCCCCCAGGAAGGGACCACTCCTGGGGCCCCGGTTCTTTCGGTGGCACCCGCTCTCCCCGTGTCGTGCGAGCCGTTAGGAGCCTTGGGTTTCGGTTCAGCGCATGAGCTTGTCGAAATATCGAGCGAAGGTGAAGGAGAAGAGAAGGCCACAACATCGGTGCAGAAAGATGAGGCTGAGTCTTTTGATCCAGCGACTAGCAGATGCTTTGGGCCACCTCTGGTATGCCGGCATGATCCAGCCAAGCCGGCATTCAATGATGGTTTCGGTTTGTGCTCTCCCGGGCGGTGGAAACCTCAGGCTCGGAACCGGACGGCATCTGCTACAGAGTTGGAGCACTGCGAGAGTATCCGTAATATCCTTAACCAAGTTGTGCACGAGGAGATTCAGGATGTGAGGCTGATGTCTTTCAAACTCGCAGCCGGGCAGTTGAAGGAATCTCCTTTCTCATCATCTGCGTTGCACGCAGCAAGGAGCAGGATCGCTGGTCTGTTGCCGGATCCTCAGCAGGCTATGTGCTGCCCCGAGAGGCAACCATTCTATCTTTACTTGATGGCACAGTCTTTGGAACTGATGGGCGATCCTGATCATGCCATCCTTGTTCAGGGCGATGAGTCATTTGCTGAGGGAGTGCCGATTGGCTGGGACAAGCCACTGCCTCGCACTCCTCAGGTGTTCCAGCCTCGGGTCCGATATCGCAAATTGGACGAGACACCTTTTCAGGCGGTTATGCAGAACTACGAATCGGCTGAACTTTCGGCTGAACAGCTTGAGGCACATTTCCGAGAGGATGAGGCCAAAGGCTTGATGATTTGCACAACTGAAGCGGAGGCCAAGCGGGAGTTCGGCGAGGATGGAGTTCTCATAGCAGCTATGGGAGCGATCAAGAAACCGAACGGCGATATTCGCCCTCTTCACGACGGGACTCATGGCATTGGCTTGAACAATCGTATTCGTATTCTTGATGCTTTGCATGTGCCGGGGCCAAATGAAATCACCGAAGCCACAGCTGTGGCGGCTGAGAATCAGGAAGCTGTCTTTGCACTTAGCGCGGACATAAGTCAAGCACACCGGAGAGCTAAAGTACGACGTCGCGACTGGGGAAGATTGGGCTGCAGAAGTTCATCTTCATCACGCGTTCTCTGGCTCAATACAGTTTGTACATTCGGGATAAGCTCGTCCGCCTATTGGTGGGCGAGATTATTCGGATGCGCAGGACGTTGGGTCATCCGCCTGATGGGGATTGCTTGGCTCATGCAGCTTGTGTACGTTGACAACCTTCATCTGGTGCAGGCTGGCGAGAGGAAGTTTCATAACCTCTGGTTGGCCCTCTTGGCGTATGAGGTACTTGGAACACCTTTCTCGTACGCTAAGTTCAAGGGTGGCATCACTGTGGATTTCATTGGCTACCATATCGCTTACAAAGGCTGGTCGGCAGGAATATCAGAGCGTCGAGCAGGCTGGATCATCGGCTGGATTGATGACTGCGAAGCTGGGGGCTGGATGGTGGCCGGCAGGCGCTTAAGCGAGCTGACAGGTCGTCTCAACTTTGTGGCAAGGTTGCTGTTGTGGATGCGCCCCTTCTTGGCCCCACTCTTCGCTTTCCAGTCAGTCTTGAATAGAGGGACGGTGGCAAGGGCTCCGGCTATGGTTTGCATTGCACTCACTTTTATTCGCAGCGAGCTACGGAAGGGTTCACGCTTGGAGAGTGTCCTGCAAACATGGCCCAATCCTCGTCAAGCCTTCCGCACTGACGCGAAATGCGAAACTGGAAGAGTTGTGATCGCGGGCTGGTCTTTGCAGAATGGGCTTCGCTCTCAGGATGCTCCATGGTTCGCGCTTGAAGTTCTGCCTGAACAGGCTCCTTGGCTTTTCAAGGCTGACGGCTCAAGCCAGTGGGCTTCGACTACGGCGGAACTCCTTGCATCTTACGCTGCTTTGCAAGTGTTCGGACATCTTGAAGCAAGCGAGGCTCGCGACAACATTAGGGTTGTTGTATCTGCTGGAACCGACAACCGTTCCACACCTGCGATTCAAGAAAAGGGTTTGAGCAACAAGTGGCCTGTGCAGGCGGTCCACATGCAGATGGTTTCTCGACTTCACTCTTGTGGTAAGATTTGTCGCTTACAGTGGCGGCCCCGCGAGGAGAATGTGGAAGCTGATGATCTTACAAATTTTCATTTCGAGAAGTTCACGATATCCAAGCGGTTACCTTTCGAGATGGCCGAGCTGGATTTTTCTTTACTTGATATGTTGGTGGCTGCTCGCGCTTCATTCGAAGAATCTCGAGCTTCACTTGCTGGAAAGTACGTCCAGGGCGAGAAGGTCAGCAAGCGGCAACGAACTGAGGACAAGACGAGCTGGTGATCACTTCCTGTTGCTCTAAAGTCGGGAGGAAAGGGCAACAGAGGCTTTCACCAGTTCGCGACAGACCAGTCTTCACACACTGCCCAAAAGTCCGAGTTCTTGAAGTTCGACACTCTTTACCTTTTGCTGCGCTTCACTTCACGTGGTTACTTCGGTTTAGCTTCAGGGTTCCACTTCGGCTCAAACTTCGGCTCAAACCCGACAGACATGCTATTCGGTCCCCGGACCTAGAGTATGTCTGATGGGGTTTGTGCCGGGGGGCGGGCCTGGGTGGGACTTTCTGAATGCTCTGCTGTCGGCGATGGGTTTTTCTTGACATGAGAATTTTCACGAAGATTTTCTGAGACTTTCTTCTTTTGCGAGATGAGTTTGGAATCAGCCTGGCAAGACTCTTGATGGCTTGCGAATGTCGTCTTCATTCCGATGCAGTACTCTCAAGGAGCTGTAGCTTTTCGTGTACCCGCCCACTCCACCCAGGAGGAAAGGGCAACAGAGGCTTTCACCAGTTCGCGACAGACCAGTCTTCACACACTGCCCAAAAGTCCGAGTTCTTGAAGTTCGACACTCTTTACCTTTTGCTGCGCTTCACTTCACGTGGTTACTTCGGTTTAGCTTCAGGGTTCCACTTCGGCTCAAACTTCGGCTCAAACCCGACAGACATAAGTGAGTCGCATTTTTCATTGGTGCCGAGTGCCAGCAAAAGGGACTTTGAAGAAGAGGTGCGTCCTGGTAGGATTGCTCGTGCTGTGGGCGATGAACGCTCGCGTACTGCCGTGGCATCTCCTGCCCTGCCTTGGGAGAGAGGAGTCTTCAGAGCCATCTTTGGGGATGAGGGCTTAACTAATCCCTTTGATAACCTGGTGCTTAAGATGCCTGGCCCCTTAGTCCCAGCACATGTGCCGTCGGCGGAGCCAAAGATCCCTGAGCCTCCCGTGCCTTCAGCTGACATCGCGAGCAGGGCATTCAAATCCTTCAAGGATGTACATCCCAGCGACGAGCGCGATATGGTCATGGACCGAGCGGTGTGCAAACTGCAGCATGTCATTTGCCGCACCGATGTTGATCGTTTGTCGCCCGAACTTGCACAAGCAGCCTCTTCCAAAAATGCAAGAGACGAAGTGTTTGGCATCGTGTCAGCTTGTGTAGGTCTTCGTAGTCCTCACACGGTTGTGAAGCGTGCCAACGCGATCCTTGCATACTTGAGATGGTGTGACAAGGAAGGTTACGAGAAGCCATTTTGTGAGGATTCTGTGTGGAGCTTCATTTCTTACTTGAAGAAAGAGAAGGCAGCTCCGACCCGTGCAGCCTCCCTCATTTCAGCTTTGCGTTTTGCGAACTTCGTTCTGGGGCTGAGTGTGTCCGAGGTTCTTGCGAGCCGTAGGATTCTGGGCCTCAGTGCCCAGCTGGGTGTCAAAAAGAAAGCGACCAACCGAGCCCGGCCTCTCAAGGTGTCAGAGGTGCGCTTCATGCACGGCGTGCTAGAGGACGAGAGTGCACCAATCTGGGACCGAGCCATCTGTGCCTACCTTCTTCTTGCACTCTACGCAAGAGCCAGACACAGCGATTTGGTTCTTGTGGAAGAAGTGATAGCAGACTTTGATCGCCAGTGCAGCGGATACCTGGAGATCCGCCTCAGATTCCATAAGACGGCACAGACTATTGCAAAGAAGAATGATTTGTTGCCTGTTATCGTTTCAAGCAAGGGCATCGTGAACGGCGATTGGCTGGGATTAGCTACTGATGTATTTGAGCGCGTGGGCCTCACCTTGGATGGGACTGTCGGCGCGGGCCTCTTCAGGCCCTTTAGGCCCGGTGGTGCTGCCCCAGGTCGACGAAGCCTGTTGAAAATGGTCCTTGAGCGGCGAGCGGGCTGGGTCAGATGTGTCAATGGTCACGTCTCACTCGTTGAAGAGAACCCTGCTTGATTGGGGCTCCAAGTTTTGTCTTGATGACGGGATTTTGGCTTTGCTTGGGCGTCACAGTAAGTGTGTCAAAGGAAGCGTGCCCGTCTACGCCAAGGAGGAAGCCTTGAAAGCTGTTAGGGCCCTTGAGCCTATGTGCCAAGCAGTGGCCGCAGGATCGTTCCACCCGGATGCTGCCCGAGCCTTGTACTTTACAGATCCCCCAGCACCAACCGTGGTGCCACAAGCACCCGAGTTCAAGGCAGCTGTCGAGGCGAAGGTTGAAATCATCAATGATTCAGCGTCCGAGCGGGCTGAGTCCGAGGGGCATCATTCTTCAAGTAGCAGCGAAAGCAGCGATTCCGAGTCACAAGACGACTCCGACTCATCGTCCGAGTCAATTGCGCCTCTCAAAGCGCCCCGCCTGGAAATCGAGCAGTGGGATGCCGCCGACTGTGTGGCCAATTCCAGGACCAGGACCCTTCACCTCCTGAAATTTGTGTCTGGAGGTGGAAACCTAATCGCCACATGCGGACGGACCTCAGAGGTCATGGTTCAAGCAGCGCAAGCACATATGAGTTTTCGGAGGTGCCGCGCTTGTGTGCGCATTGGGAAGCGCTGAAGGCTAGATGCCGACTTTCCGCCTTTTTGGCGAAGGGCGAAGTGCCAGGACCTAGAAGGTCTTCGATTGCGATTCGAGTCCAGGTAAAGAGTGATCGTCTGCATTGGGACATGTTGTTGCCAGTGACAGTGAAGCGCGGCAGTGTGCTGAATCAGACTCTGTTAGACATGCAGTTATGTGAGTGCAATGCGAACATTTGAGTTACTGCAGGTTTGGCCGAGGATAAAACATGTTTTGACCATGTCATGAAGTTCATGTTGTGTTCTTCTCGCTTTATCTCCCGACCGTGTGATGCTTTACATTACTTTCAGCAGCTGTTCAGGTACCTCGGAGTTTTGACGTGCACAGTGGACTGTCCGAAGCTCCTTTTGCTCGCCATGTCCTCGTTAATTGATAGCGGTGCACACTTTAAAAGGCGTGCGGATGAGGTCGGCCTCAGCAGTGCAGGGTGGACCATCCTTCAGGCCCTTGGCATTACTTCTGTAGGCAAGGCGGCGTACACGATCACGTCGCCAGGTGAGCCAGTCACGGAACCCATATTCAGAGATTGGGTTGTCGACAATGCTGCAGGTATGACTCTGGGTGATCAATCATGCTTGAAAAGGCTCGTGTTCGAGTCCCAGACTCTGGTTGTTGCTGAGTTGCGCGACCAAGTATCCGGGTCTCAATCATCTGCCCCTCGTCGTGTTCCCGAGGCTGAGCGCGACCGAAGACTGAACGATCTTAGGGCGGCCCTCCCAGGCATCACGCTGGAGGGCGTGAATATGCCAAGCAATGCCCTGCTAGATTCATGTTGTCAGCAGGAGCGAGACAACTTACTCAAGTACATCCCGCCTGAGAAAGCCACGAGCCGCACCCATGAACTCACGAATCCCCGACCGACCCATCAGGCGCTGCAGGTCGAAGCCTCCAAGATAGTTCTTAAGAGTGACACTGATGCCGTTGAGTATCAACCGGTCAATGCGCTCCAGACCATGGAGGCCCTTCGGCGTCGAGGTTTGGCCATGGTGTTTGCACAGATGATTTCATATGATGCCTACGATCGGTATGTGAATCGTCTCTTTAACCACCTGTCCCGCGACCCGCCGCCAGGGCTCAATCGCGTGAATGTGACACAATTGGTTAACGCTGACAAGCAGGTGTTTGCACTGCTGGCCGAGTGGGGTGTCAAACCAAGGAAGGATACCGCAGGCGAGTATCCCCTTGATAAAGAGATGCACCGCGCTTTGGAATCCTATGAGGTGTCCATTGCCCTCATGCACCAGGCTCCCCAAGGCAAGTACCCTTTCAAGAATAACCGCAAGCGCCATCCCTCTCGGCCTTCAACCCCCGATCCTCCTACGAAGCTCCCCAAAGGCAAAGGCCGAGGCAAAGGTGCCAAAGGTGGTCCTGCGATGCCCAAGGAGCTTGTTGACCTGAAGGCAAATGCCACCACACCTGAGGGTAAGAGCATCTGTTATGCATTCAACTTGAAGGAGTGCAAGCGCACTGACTGCCCCCACCAACATGTATGTGCCAGGTGTTTCCAGCCGCACTCGATCCGCAAGTGTGCTGCCGCCGGCGCTTGAGCGCCTTCGATCTCCTCTGAAGCAGTTTTGCATCGTGATTCACACTTGTCTGAGCCTGCCTCGCCTCTTGTTGCAACTGGAGACCTGGCTGATGCATGCAATCCTGTATCCCCTCCTTGTGAACAGTACGCCCAAACCCTGCTTTCCCGCGGTGCCTTGTGTGCTGAGGATGTGTTGGGCTTGGTCTCTTTTCTGCAACCCGAATCACCTCGCTTCCCTGGTGAGTTTAGTTGGGCTACCGGAGCTTATGTGCATGGCGGCATAGTCGGCCTACGACACAACCTCAATCATTTTCCACTTTCGTCTAAAGTCTTGGCGAGCTTTGTTTCAAATACATTCCCACAATTGGAGTTTACCTCCATCGTGGTTTTAGTTAACACCCTCACCCCCGCGCACCAAGACCTCAACAATCATTTGGGTTTTCCCAATGCTTTGATTCCGCTTAGTAAGTTTGAGGCCGGTGGCCTTTGGATCGAGGGAGCTGGCGAGGAGGTCTGTCCCGACCCGGGGCATCCAGATGCCAAGGGACATGTTCTGCAACTGCATGAGCCGATCCAGTTCGATGCGCACCAGCTACATGCGACGTGCCCGTGGACAGGTAATCGCACTGTGCTAGCCGCTTTCGTAATCAATGATTTCCACAAATTGGATGCTCAGCACCGCCAGCTTCTGCAGCACACTGCCTTTCGCCTGCCAAGCCTGTCTACTGGAGAGCTCCTCCCTTTGCGCCCAAGCATCGCCTCGCGATTCCCAGTGGTCCTTGAAGTTTTTGCGGGTACAGCTCGTGTGACCGCAGCCTTGCGTCGCTGTGGCTTCGTCGGGGCCCAAGGTGTTGATCACGTGGTCGTGGATCATGCTGCCTGTCCTGTGCTGTTGGCCGATTTGACTACGCAAGAGGGCCAGAGTTTGACAATGATGTGGCTTTCCAGCCCTCATGTTGTGGGTGTCTTCATCGCTCCACCGTGCGGCACCAGCTCTCGTGCCCGGGAGATTGCACTCCCTGGGCCTTCTCCCGCCCCGCTGCGATCACTAACTTTCCCTGACGGGCTGCCCCATCTGTCCGGTCTCAACCTGGTGCGCGTCAACAAGGCCAATCAGCTGTACCACTTTGCGTCTACCATCTGTGCTGAGGCCCATCGCCGCAACCTCATCATTGCTGTGGAAAATCCGCGCAGTAGTCTTTATTGGTCGACCAGCTTCTGGAAGGCTGCGGCCTCCTTTTGTCCTATGCATACTGATTTTCCACACTGTGCCTTTGGCGGTCGCCGGCCCAAGTGGACTCGCCTTTGCCACAACCACCAAGCCTTCCATGCTTTGCATCGTGTCTGCCCCGGCGGTGCCTGTGCTGCCCAACACTTGCCCTGGGGTCGTTCTGAGGACGGCTCCTTTGCCACCGCCACCGAAAGCGCTTACCCGCCGCAGCTGGCCACAGCCATCGCTCAATGCTTCGCTCGAGCCGTTACTTTCCTACCCGAAGCCGAGCCCTCCCTTGCAGCCATGAGGGCCACTTCCGGCCTTCAACCCAAGGCTTCTGCTGTGCCGCCTCTTGTCCCCGAGCACAAAGCCGTGCTTGTCATGACCGGGCCGAGTGATTCCACTTCCTTGCCGACCCTTCGCGCCCGACTGCCCAAGCCGTGGTCTGACTCGCGCTTCGAGCCTGCTGGGCCCGTGCCAGCCCACAGTCAATTACTCCGAGCGGATAAGAAGGGAAGTGATCGACTTGAATTGGCTTGGGGCATATCTTGGTCTCCAGAAGAGTTCATACATAAAGCGGTTCAAGCGGGACATCCCAAAAGGTTCGACTCGCTACTGCCTTCCGCGCTGAGCCACAGCATAGATGTAAATGCAAAAACAACGCCGGCCGATAGAGCCGGCCTCAGAGCCGAATGGTTTGCAAAGTGGACCAAACGTGCAGCAGAACTCTCGGGGGACGAAAAGAAGCTTAAGAGCTCTCTCCCCGAGTACGCCAGGAAAATCGTCCTACCAAAAAGGATTTTATTGTGGCGTGAGATCCTAGAGGATCTCAAGTATCCTGATGTTGGAGTGCTAGACGAAATGCTTGAAGGAGTGCACTTGACAGGTCAGACCCCTTGCACCGGGGTCTTTCCGGGGGCCTTTAAGCCAGCAAAAAGGACTTCAGAACAGCTGCGCTCCAAAGCTAGCGAGTCCCGCCAGAAGATCCTCGATGCGATCAAATCGCAGGGTCACCTGGATGAAGCGCTAGAACAAAAGGTCGACGAAGAAGTGGAGCTTGGCTGGTTGTCCGAGCCGATAGACCCGGCCGATTTGCCGGAAGACGCCACAATCAGCAGGAGGTTTGCGATCGAGCAGTCAGGTAAGATTCGCTTGATAGATGACCTGAGTGATAGTGGTGTTAATGGGTCTGTCCAAACCACCGAGAGCCCCAAACCTCAATCCCTTGACGGGGTGGCCGCCATGGCCTTGGCTTGTCTCAGACAGCTGCCTGGGACTCCCATGCTAGGGAAAACGTTCGACTTAAAGAGCGCCTACAGACAAATGTTTGTGTCTCCAGACGACCTCAAGGAAGCTTACATTGCATACTTCAGCCACCGCGAACGCAGAGTGATCGTAAGGCAAATGCTTGCGCTCCCGTTCGGGGCGACCAGAGCGGTGTTCTCCTATTTGCGAGTGGCGCACTCTATGTGGTACATTGGGTGCTGGGCACTGAAGTTGATTTGGTCGCACTTCTTCGACGACTTTTTAAGTCTGGCGACTCAGATCGAAGCCAAAGCAGTCGACCTGGCAATATCTTCATTGTTCAGGTTGCTAGGTTGGAAAGTCTCGGAGGACAAAGACAAACCCTTTGCTGAGAGTTTTGCTGCGCTTGGGGTACGGGTTAGTTTCGAACGATTTTTGCAAGGGGAGGTCCTGTTCCATAATACGGAAAAGCGCATCTTGGAGGTTTCAGCCACGCTGCGCCATGCAGCTGATGATCCAGCCCTCACCCAGAAGGACCTGTCGCGCATTCGGGGTCGCATGGTCTTCGCAGGCCAGCTCTTCGGAAGAGCCGGCCGGTTATGCGTGGCCGCCCTAGCTGGTGAAAGTTGCTCGACCAAAGCAAACCTTAGCAACGACGCAAAGCAAGCTATGCTTCAGTTTGCCGACCTGCTTGAAGCCAACTGGCCGCGCGTGCTGAGAGATGTGTCGGCAGATCCAGTGTATATCTTCACTGATGCTTCGTATTCCGAGGTGAGTGGAGGTACTTTCTGCGGCATAGGTGGAGTCTGCTTTGACCACAAAGGCCATCCCCTTGGATTTTTCTCCGAAGAGTTGTCTGGTTTTCAGAAGCGTCTACTAGGAGAGGGAAGGTCCAAGACCATCATCTTCGAGGCGGAACTTGCAACAATCGTGATCGCTTATGTCCTGTGGAAAGATTGGCTTAGGGGAAAACCTGCTGTGATTTATGTGGATAATAACTCCGCTAGAGACGTGTCAATCAGTGGCACATCACGGAATGATGTAGGCAAATCGCTTGCATCACTTCTTTTAACAGTGGAATCCTTAGCCAAGACCTTTTCGTGGTTCGCTCGTGTTCCGTCACCAGCAAACATAGCAGACACGCCTTCGCGTGAAGTGCTGAAAAGCTTCACCGTGTCAGGTTGCCCCGTCCCTCACTTCCCGTGCGAGAACATCGTGTCCGAAGTCTTGGGCATCTTAGTCAAGTAATACAACGGATAAGAAGGGGAGAATTCTTGATATCGGTTTACATATCCTTTTGCAGGCGATGTTTGTTCCGCCAGGCGATGACCGTTCCGCCATCCGTAGCTGCAGGTTTGAGGCTAAATGCCTCATTGCACCAAGGTACCCCTTGTCACCGCTGGTGAAAAACGACAGAAGCTTTCAGGAGTGCTGTGTGTGTCGTGTTTCTCTTGAGTGTGAAGCGTCGCAAGCCAAGCTACCAAGCCTTCAAGTGTGATCCCTAAATCGGCAGCCGTCTATGCTCAAGATATTAAGGAGGCCGTCAGTGCGTGCGCTGATAGTCCCTTAATATCTTGAGCTTGAATTTTCTTGAAAAATCGGGCCTGGATTTTTAAAGAAAATGGCTGCCAAGAGTTTTCTGTTGGTGTGAGCGCCAAGTGGTGCTATATTGCATCTTCTTGTCACCCGCGCTCGTCATCTCAAGGCATCTCGAAGCCGGTTGTGCATAAACGTCAGTGACGACACTATGCTAGAACTTCACTGAACAAGCCACAAGTCTTGCACATGTAAGGTTGCAGAAATTTTTCTCTCCCCGCCCGCCCACACCACTTGCATCTCAGACCTTGCGGCGAGTGACGCCACCTGCAGCCGAGTGCCGCATGCGTGAATCTAATCCCTCTGCACACCCCTGCCGATCCGGTCAGCGCGACCGCGAGTGCTTCGCTCATAATGCGTTCTCGGGGAGAATTCTTGATATCGGTTTACATATCCTTTTGCAGGCGATGTTTGTTCCGCCAGGCGATGACCGTTCCGCCATCCGTAGCTGCAGGTTTGAGGCTAAATGCCTCATTGCACCAAGGTACCCCTTGTCACCGCTGGTGAAAAACGACAGAAGCTTTCAGGAGTGCTGTGTGTGTCGTGTTTCTCTTGAGTGTGAAGCGTCGCAAGCCAAGCTACCAAGCCTTCAGGGCCTTCAAGTGTGATCCCTAAATCGGCAGCCGTTTATGCTCAAGATATTAAGGAAATCTCCAGTCCGGGACGGCAGCTTGGTGCAAATGTCCTTAGCCCCCAAGCGTGAATCCACCGTCCCCCGAGAACCTTTGCAGACAGGCAGCCGACGCGGCGCCGGTTCCAGCCAGCGGCGCACTACTGGGGGAGGCGGCACGAGTGTTGAAGCGACACAGGGGACCCCACTGCTACACTGTGGTGTGTTGCTGCCTGTACAGCTGCTGCTTTATCTCACACGGGCATTTGCTGACGACCCATTGGCCGCTCCACTTCTGCAGTTCACCAACGTTACTCCAACTCGTGACGGTCAGCACATTGAGGTGCGAGTCACATGCAAGGTTCCGGCTGCCCTGGTGGGCCGACCCCAGATTACCATTGCTGACCGACTGCTGGCGGGCTTCGAGAGTGGAATCCTCCCGGCCAGACGCGGCGAGTTTGACCCGCGAATGTTCACGTATCCGGGCACATATAGGGGCACTTTTCGCCTGCTCTTCCCGCTTGCGGACATCTCACTGGGTTTGCAGGCACAGCCTTCTCTCTCGATTCAGGCCGCGGGCCTGCTGAATAGCGCCCTGTGGCGTCTTCGAGCCGCGGCCACCTCCGAGGGCTGGGATCTTCGAGCGGTCGTTGCTTATTGGATCCGCGGGCCACAAAAGAAGCCCACCCGCTTGTGGCGCTTCGCACATTTCGATGCAGTCGATGAAAAAGCGATGGTCCTCCTCCATCGGTTGATCGCCCGAGAGGAGAACCAGGCGCAAAGGCTGCCGAATGGTGAGCGCCCCTGGTTCAGGTTGGGGCATCCCCAGGCGCAGGAACGCTGGAAGGCTGCGGCGGAGGAGTTCCTCAGGGATGGGGGCCTCGGCCCTGGCCTCCAATTTCCTTGTATATCCACCGATTTAATGCCACATCTTCATGGCGACGACCATGACGATCATCAGTATACATATACAAGGGTGAGAGAAATCTACAATGAGAGAAACTACCAAATGCTCTATCTCCTAAAGGAGAGTCACTTTCCTTCGAGTGGTCGTGACATGCAACGCCTGCTCGACAGCTGGCCGCGTGGTGCGGCGGCTGGCTCATCTAGGTGACCTCCACAATGGCCGTCCGTGGGACTGACGACATACGTCGTTGTGTCGATGCTTTCCTTGAGTCTTCCGCATGGGCTGCATGGCCCACGTGGAAGCTGGGCACAACTGTGTGGGTGGCGGCCCTTGCCACTATGCCGACTCGGACACCGATAGTGCAGGCTCGGTCGCCAGCACACCTGGCAATTGGACTTGGGTGGTTTGGTTGGCCTCTGGCGGCAAGTCGCTTCCCTTTGGCTGAGTCGCTCTCCTCGTGGATGCATTGCAACCGACGACATACGTCGTTGAGGTTCTCTTCGCCCTCCATGCCGCCCCCGCTGACGCTATGCACCACCACTTGTGATTAACCTGGGTCCGGTGTGCACGCTCGAAATGGATGAACATGGTCACTGGATTGCCTGCGGGGAGGTGCCTGGCTCGCGCGCGCTGAGGTGGCGGCGCGCCGCAATTGTTCCCTGGACACCACAGGTGCAGGCTCTGTTACCAGTGCACTGGGCAATGAGTTGGGAGGCCTGGTTGTGACGGACCCTTGCGGCAAGCCGGGTCATATCTGGCTGAGGCCGCTTTCCTGTGGAAGCCGTTGCAACCGACGACATACGTCGTTAGGTTCTCTCCACCCTCCCGCCACGTCCGGTTTGAGCGATAGGCACCAACTGAGTCAACTCTGACCGGTGTGTACTTTCGTAATGGGTGACCCCGGTCACTCTTGCCTTTGTGGCGGCCCCTGGCTTGTGATGTTCTAGGGTGGCACACAACACTTGGCCCCCACGGTCTACGTCACTTGTCCGGCCCATCCGTGCTATGACAGGCGACTTGTGGTCGCTGGTTGC
Source organism: Symbiodinium sp. CCMP2592 (assembly GCA_905221615.1). Lineage (NCBI taxonomy): Eukaryota > Dinophyceae > Suessiales > Symbiodiniaceae > Symbiodinium > Symbiodinium sp. CCMP2592. Next base: position 452,719 of record CAJNDT010003602.1, read on the forward strand.
CGGTACTCGCGACGCCCTCGCGCTCAGCACGCCGAGGAGTGATCGGTTCGTCCTTGGATGGTGTATGCGTCGCCGGCTGGTTGTGAGTTGCTTCCCTGCGACTCTGGCCATCGCGCTCCTGTCTGGAAGCCGCTCATGTTGCAGTGGGTTTTGGACTTTTGGATTTTGGTGTGCACGATCGCGACGGAACAAAACACAGGGGCTGTCCGTTGTCTGGCGAGACTAGAACGGCTGCCGGAGCCTGGTCTTGGCTCCACCTGTTGTTTTGGGCAGCTCAGAGCGACGGCTCTTTGTTGCTCCGGACCGGTCGCTGAGGCTCCGTAGATTTTGCTGAACGGCTAACACCGGCAAAGCCTGTGCGCCGCAGCCCCTTGTAGAGCTTCGCCAACTGTTTCACCGCTTTGCCAGTTTGTAGTTTGTAGTTTTGTAGTTTGTGTTTGTTTCGCTTGTTTGTAGGGACCGAGTGCTACAGCCGTAGTCGACGAGGCCCAGTCAAGCCAAAAAAAATGAATGCTATTTGTCTGGAGGTGAACATCCCTGGCCTTTTTGTTCACGGGCACGTGTTCGTTGCGCGCCATCTCGCGAGCAACATTCTTATCGGTGGAGACTGGAGTGCTCGGTTGCGGCGTCGGAAAGCCTGCTCGTGGCCCACGCGGCGACCACGACCAAATTGGAGCTTGCCACCATCGCAAGGAGGAGTGTGACATCCAGAGGGCGACCCTAGAGTGAACCAGGCACAGGCTGATCGCAGGTACTGTGGAATGGCCGACCCGCAAGCAAACCCCAAAGAGAATGTCAGCTTGAACGAATGGCTTCGGAATTGACAAGCTGGAATCCTTTCCAGATCTCGTAAATTTGTGCAGATTGCTTCCACAGTATCTGAAATGCAAAATTTATATTTGCGAAAGCCAAATTATGGAGATTTGTGAACGTAGATGCCGCTTCTGCATGCACAAATATGTGAGCTTGTTTTTGGCACTCAAGCAGACAGACATCGAACCAAACCAGAAAAGTCCAATCGCGTTTTGCTCTTTCGGCCCACTGGTGGTCTTGGAGTCTTGGACAGCTTTGGGCGACAGCCTTCTGCTGTTGATCGGTCGCTGAGGCCCCGTAGCTCGTGCTGAACGGCCAACACCGGCAAAGCCTGTGCGCCGCAGCTAGCTTTTTGGCCTTACTTCTAGGACCTCCTGTTTCACCGCTGTCTTTTGATTTGGTTTGTTTGTCTCGTTTGTAGGGACTGAGTGCTACAGCCGAAGTCGACGAGGCCCGCTCACGCCAAAAAAGCTCTTTCGGTCAAAAAAATGCAGATCTTGTGTGGCGCGAACTTCGAACACTCACATCTGAAGTCAAAATTCTGATGCCGTTGAGCTTGGACCTTGCCTGCTGTTTGTCGCCGATCCATGGACAAGGCAATGCACACTCGAGTCTGTGTCGTGACAGCATTTAAGCCCATTGTGCTTTATGCTTTTTCTCCACGTGCCTTCTCAAACAGAAATGACAAGAATTTGATTCAAAGTCTTGTTGTTATTGTGTTGACTTTTGACACATATGAGCATACCCCATTTTCCTTGGCGATTTTGTAGTGTTTTACTGATCATGTGTGGCATGAGAACACATGTGATTATATGGACCGCACCGCGACTTTCAGGCTCTAGAGTGTTTGGAAAAGATCGTGCATTCGTTCATGGTAGCGGAGCTGGTTCCGTGTGCCTGAGTGGACCAGCGTACTTCTAGATTGTGCAGCAAACACGGCAGCAACAGAAGCCTCGGCCGACGCCCTGCGTCAGCGGCTCAGAGAACTTTATCTGGAGCAGCTCTTTCAGAGAGAACGGCCGCAAGGAAGGACTCCCGAAGGTTGGACGCGCATCTTGAAAGGTTTTCAGGATCAGCTGGAGGAGAAGCTCAAGCATCTCCATACGATATCTGATATCCACTGCTTCGCGCTCAGAGCGCTCAAGGACAAGCATTTGCGAGAAGTGTACATTGGGTTTTGCGCAGCTGATACTTCTGAATTTGCGTGTTCGAACAGCCTGGTGGAGAGTGTCGTGTTTGCGAGCGAGGAACATCCGAATTTTCACAAGGACCTTGAGTTGTTTGAACAGTCACAGACATTTGGCGTTTTGCGAGAACCGCCAGCAGCGGTGATTGATCTGGAAGGCGAGCCCCACAGGGTTTTCAGCACCAGTTTTACATCTTCAAAGTTTTCTGTGGAGCCTATTGATTTGGATTGAGCCCAATACCTTGAACAATGGCGACTTCAAGTGATGCAGCAGCAGTGCCGGTGAATGATGACTTGGACGATGAGGACGAGTTGCAGCCTCAGCTACCGCTTGGACCAACGAACCCCTTTGATCCTTTGAGCCCTACTGCTGTAGCTGGTGGAAGCCTCAATCTGTCTGCAGAGCATGTGCGTTTGATGCTTGAACAAGTGGGAGAAGCAACGAGGGCTGCCACTGATGCGGCTCGTGCAGCGGCTCAGGCCGTTCATATGAGCACCAGCTCTCGGAGTGCTCTGAGTTCAGGCGACCTCACGAAGATTCTTCCAAGGCCTGACTTCTTCAATCCGAAGTCTCGTGAGGAGGAGCACTCAGGCTGGATGACATGGCTGTGGCAGTTCAAACAATACATGACTGCGTTGGATTCTGAGTACTCCCGTGATTCCGTCATGATTGAGACGCATTCCACTGTGCCTATAGACTACATTGCAAGCCCTGATGCAGTGCAGAGATCCCACAAGCTTTATGCAGTTTTAGCTGGACTGATCAAAGGCAGAGGATTGCAAGTGATTCAGCGTGTACCGGGGCAGAACGGCTATGAGAGCTTACGACAGTTTATTCAGTTGTTTCAACCGACAAGCCGGACGCGCTCACTTGGCATCCTTACAGCTCTTACGCAGATTCATGGTTTCAAGATGAACGAGCCCCTGTTGGCTCAACTTTTGGAACTGGAGAAGATGATAGATGAGTATGAACGATCTGCCAGCAAGATATTGGATGATGATTTCAAAACTTCCATTCTGCTCAAAGCTATCAGTGGACAGATGAAGAGCCACCTCGCTACTGTGTTGACTGAACATTCGACTTACACTGATGTGCGCGAGGCAGCTCTGCGATATGAAAGGATGAATACAAAGTGGACTCCAGCGTCTCTCTTTTCTGCAGACCTTGCCGGCCCCAAGGGTTCGCGAGATGATCCACAGCCGATGGAAGTGGATAGAATCAAAGGCAAGGGTGACAAGGGCAAGCACAACAAAGGCAAGGGTGACAAAGGAAAGCACAACAAAGGTGGAAAGGGCGACAAAGGAAAGCAGAACAAGGGCAAGCAACCGTACGGCCAGGACTACAAGCACGACAACTGGTACGGCAAGGATCGATGGAACAACAAAGGCAAGCAGAACAAAGGTGGAAAGGGCGACAAAGGCAAGCAGAACAAGGGCAAGCAACGGTATGGCTATGACTACAATTACTCTGGCAAGGGCTATGGCAACCAGTGGCATGACAAGCGCGTGCAGCAAGTTCAGGATCAAGGTGGACAGCAACAACAGCCGCAGCAACAACCATATGCACCACAAGCATGGCAGCAGTCTTCTTCGTCTGGGTGGCAGCAACCTCCGCAGCCGAGCAATGCCACTGCTGTTCCGAGTTTTAGCAGTGCTGCGAGTCAAGCTTCTACCATGTCCACAGCTGTGCGCCGAGTTTATGCAGAGCCGCTTGTGTTGGATATGAGTGACTTAGCCTTGCCTGGAGACCATGCCAATGTGTTCATGCTTCAGTGCCCTGAGTACCGTCTGGATTCGTCAGACAATGATGACGATTGGCACATGGCTCCCCGAGAGCCCCCGCGCGTGCTGACCACAGCACCTCATGCATCGTTGTGTGTTCGAGCAGTGCAGAGTGCTTCGCGTGATCCGTCTCAGACCGTGATCATTGATTCTGGAGCTGATGTTTCGTGCCTGCCTCGGTGCTTTGCGTCAGCCGGACGGTTTGTCCCTGCAAGGAACTTGTATGTGCAAGATGCTCAAGGAGGCCAAATGCCGGTCACAGAGGAACGACTGGTCGACTTTGTCGTTGAGAGTGCCAGCCACGGTTCAGTGGCTATCAGAGAACGGTGTATCATCGCTGACGTTACTCAGCCCCTGCTCAGCTTAGGGCGCTTGATCAAGAGAGGCTGGTTCCCGTGCAGAGGCCCGCAAGGCTTTTGGTTGAACCACGACGGCAGCGGTGCAGATATCCCAATGGGTTTCAAAGGCATGAGCTTGAGCGTTGAAGCAAGCATCCGTCGTGTGACCGAGCAAGAAGTGAGTGCAACGAGCACCGAGCCAGAGCATGCTCCTCAGCATGTTCGTGTGGTTTTGCGTGCAACCTTGTCTGAGCAAGTCGAGAGTTTGCAGTTTGGCTGGCAGATTGCCAGCACAGGCCATCTTGTGTGGCGCGGGAGGTCTTCGCACATGATTGATCCCACGCTTATGGTGGAGAGTGCTTGGCCTTTCAGGTCCACAATCATGCGCAGGTCTGAGGTGCTGCCGTGGATGGTCATTGAAATGTGTGAGGACTGGCTTGCTCTCGAGGACATCGAAGAGCCACTTGCAGGTGGTGAAGCGGAGTTGATTGTGTTCATGCATCCGCGAGTTGAGGAACTGAGTGCCGTGGGCATTGAGTGCAGCGACGACCTCATGGGTCGTGACCATATGCAGGTCGAGGTAGAGGCTGCCGCGCCTCTTGACGATGAACTAGGCGGGGTTGGTGATATCCTGCTTGATCAAGATCCGGCAGGAGCGGAGGCTGAGGAAGTTGTGCCGATTGATCCTGAGGCACCCGTTGCTTTGCCTAACATGGAGGAGCCTCAGCAACTTCCGCCTCCCATCGATGACAAGCTTGTGCTTGATGGTGTGGAGATTACGTGTCAGAGCCCAATCGCAGTGCTCGCAGGTGCATGTGACCGCCTAGGTTTGAGGCACTCAGGTTCGAAGCGCAGGCTGTTTGATCGCATAAAGGCCTACTTGCAGAAGCAGCAGTTGACTCTGTCAGCTGATATGGCACGTGATGCAGTTGCCAATGCTTCAAGGGAGCCTGTCATGCAGTCGCTCCCAACGCCACCGTCGAAGTCCGAGCAACTGCTTCACGAGCTTACACATGAACCTTTTGCTCCATGGTGCGAGAGCTGCGTTGCTTTCCGTTCGATCCCTGACAGGGCTGAGAGCACCACTGGAGCCCCGCGAGATGTGCCTCGAGTCAGTTTCGACTTCATGTATACCGGCCTCGACGAAGGTTCAGATGAGCTTGTCGACAAGAAGGGCCCGCAGGCCGAAAACAACAAGGACCTCCTTTGCTGCTTGATTTGCCACGACCAGTCAACTTCTTCAGTTGCATGCATTCCGTGCCAGAGCAAAGAAGCTTCGCGATACTTGGGTGTTGAAGTGATGCGTTTTGTGCAGAGTTTGGGGCACACCACGATTGAAGTTTTCGCGGACAATGAACCTGCGACTGTTCGATTGCAAGATGCCCTAGTCGTTGCTCGATCGCGCCTCGGCTTGAAAACTCTCAAGAGCAACCCGGCTATTGGCCGGCACCAGGCCAATGGAGCGGCCGAGAAATCAATTGACCTCGTTCGCCGCCTCGCGTGCACTTTGCTTGATGTTGTGCGCAAGCGCACTGGACTGCGCATAGGCGTGCGCCACCCACTCTTTGCTTGGGCGTTTTCGCATGCAGCATGGCTGAGAAACCACTTTTCTGTGCAAGGTGGCTTGACGCCCTACGAGCGAACATGTTCTGCAGCCTACAAAGGCAAACTTGTGCCCTACGGAGAACCGATCTTCGCCCAAGTTGTGCCGCGCAAGAAAGGCAATGCACGCTGGCTTAAAGCAGTGTTCATAGGATTCATAGGGAAAACCCGGTCAAATGATCAGTTTCTGGTGGCAAGCAGATCGGGAGTGCGTGTGAGCAGAAGCGTGCGCCGCACAGGCCGTGATTGGGCTGAGGAGCGCGATTTGTACGAGAACATGGCAGGAATGCCGTGGGACTACAGTTCCGGTGTCTATGAGACACGTCTTGTGCCGCCGGCTAAGCAGCGAAAGCCTGTTGCTGTACCAGCGCCGAGCATCCCTTTCGGTGCAGGAGATGAAGCCGCCTCTGACCCGCCGACACCTGTCCCGCTAGGGTTTAGTGGCCCTCCTGCTAGTGTAGGCCAGGGTTTGGTTGAAGGCCCAAGTGCCAGCACACCTGCTGGAATGATGCCACCGACTCCGGTGGGACATGAGGGACCGTCTGAAGGTCCTGTGACTCCGACTCCGAAGAGGACCAAGTTGCATCTGTCAAGGCCGCCACCGGCCAGTGCACGAGTACCTGATGTACCTATGTTTGAACAGGCGCCAGGAGTGCCGAACCCAGCTCTGAGCATTCCTTTGGGACCTCAGACACCTGAGTCAGTTCTTGAACCTTTGGCAATGTCAACTGACGTTGCTATGTCAGGCAGTGCTGATACTGCTGTTGAGGAGAGAGTTTCCAAAGCACCACGAATTCGTACTGTTTCCTTTGGTGATCGCAGCTATGACTTGAACGATGAAGGCTATGATGGCGATTTCTCTGAATGGGAGGATCCCGAGACCTTCTACGCTATCAATGAACCAGAATGGTCAGATGATGAAGGACAAGAACCCGTTTCGGCATCCATGAACGAGGCGGGGCAGTCCGAAGAGCTTTTGTGGTTTGATGACGAGGGCCATGAACCGAACCTCAGTCATGATGAGTTGTGTGCGCTTGACAGGATAGCGGATGAAGTAGAAGTGAAGCGGCTAATGAGCAAAGGCGTTTTGCGTGCCGCGACTGAGCATGACAATGTTCAGACAATGAAGAGTTTGTCTACCAAAATGGTGAGATCGTGGCGTCGCAAACGCCGCGCAGGCAAGTCGCAGTATCTTCGAAGAAGCCGTCTTGTAGCACGAGAGTACAGATGGCTGGAGGACAAACAAGGCCTCTTTTCACCATCAACCACGACCAACGTGGTGAAGCTCATACCGTTGCTCTTCTTGTTGTGGCGAACCACTAGGGTGGACACTACCTGGGGAATAGCATCTATCGACGTTAAGGATGCGTACTTAGAGGTGCCACAGGAAGACCCGGTGATTGCTGGACTGCCCGCTGACTATGTAGGATCTGGAAAATACATCTTCTTGAAGTGCGTTCCGGGACAGAGAGACGGGGCGCAGAGATGGTTCAATTACTACGTCGATTTTGTCAAGTCAAAGATGCCGTTGGTTTCATGCACAGAGAACCCTGCGATCATGAGAGTCCCAGAGGGACCAATGCTTATGCATGTTGATGATGGCCTTACTCTTGGACCGTTGGGATGGCTCAAGGAGACGTACATCCCTGCGTTGAAGACGCGGTTCGAGATATCGGTCGACATTGCCCACAAGTTTGGTGATGTGTTTTCTTTTCTCAAACGCAAGCACACAATTCTGGAATCTGGTATTCTCATAGAGACACCTGACACCTACATCAAACACATGGCCAAGATCCTTGGAATTAAGAACGGTTCAAAGCACAACACACCGTACTATCCCGACTTGATCCGCGATGACTGTTCAGCTGCTTTGGGGGCTGCTGATGCTGGGAAGTACAGGAGCGCATTGGGAGTTGCATTGTACCTCTCCAATGACAGGATTGACATTTCTTACAGTGTTCGAGTTCTTGCATCTTTTATGTCTGCTCCAACGGAGACCGCTATGAAAGGACTGCATCGGCTGACCAAGTACCTCTTGAACACCATGCATTATGCCACTTTGCTTGCACCGAAGCTGCCGGGATCTTCAGTCTATCACGCCGAACAACATGATGACCAGGACCACTATATGGAGATCTACAGCGACTCTGACTGGTCTGGGAACAAGGTTACCCGGAAGTCCTTTGGATGCGCCAGCTTTGCGATCAATGGGTGCGTTTTTCACCACATATGCAGGTCTCATCGAACAGTGTCTTTGAGTTCAGCGGAGGCCGAATGGTATGCGGGGATTTCAGCTTCTTGCGAAGGTATATTTCTGAGATCAGTATTCGCTTTTATGTCGTGCTCCCCGTGTTCGCTGCACCTTAAGCTGGACAACTCAGCTGCGCGGCAACTGGCACTTCGCCAGGGCGTAGGGAACAAGACACGTCATGTTGCAGGTCGACTTCTCTGGCTACAGCAGGCGGTCAAGGAGAAGGTGCTCACAGTTTCAGCGATCGCCTCGGCGTATAACCTGGGAGACCTTTCGACCAAAATGCACCCAGTTGGCCGTCTGAGACTTCTGCTGTTCCTTCATGGTTTTGCTGATTGCGACACTGCAGAGCCGATTGGATGTTTAGAGTATGAAGAGATGGTCTTGCGAGAAACCGTGAAAGCTCAGGTGAAACGCGTCCGACTGGATTATGCCCGAGCTCATGGATGTTCGAGCAACTTGAAGAGTGATGCAAACAGGTTGGCCAAGCAGATCGCGATGCTCACGATTATGATGGCTCCCCACTTGGGGGAGGCAGCGGACGATGGCCACACTCCGCATGCTGCTGGAAATGATTTCTCGATGATGGTTGCAGCCTTGATTTTCATCTGCCTTATGTTCTTCAGAGCCTTGAGCTGGCTGCGTGGACAGGGTTTCGACTTTAATGCAATTGTCGAGCTGAATGCGGCGGATGTTGGATCAGGCATGCTTACTGCAGCGCTTGTCGGAATGAGTTTGATTCCTGAGATGAATGCTGAGCAATGGGCTATCGTGATGCTGCTCTACATTATCCTTCGTATGCGAAAGGCAAGTGAGGCTTTCTTTTGCAGTGAGCCGACTGAGAGTTCAAGTGAGCCGCATGTGAATGCAAGTGCCGGTGAATCCAAGCTGAATGCGAGTTCTAGTGCGAGTGGTAATGCCGTTGAGAGTAGCGCGTCAAGTAGTGGAGAACCCATCCGGGCACCCAACGTTGTGAACCAAGCTATTCTTTGTGCTGAGAGAGGTGATTGTTACCACAAGCCCGGATGTCATGTGCTTCGTACAGTCCGTTCACGAATCAAGCGGTATAGGCCGTGTGTGTACTGTGTGCCAGATGCCAACCGAGACGGTTGAAGCATCGTGTAGTGTTTGAACAAAGTCAAGGTGAGCACGGTGCATAGCGCATCATGCTCAGGCGGGGTGTTGACTTTTGACACATATGAGCATACCCCATTTTCCTTGGCGATTTTGTAGTGTTTTACTGATTATGTGTGGCATGAGAACACATGTGATTATATGGACCGCACCGCGACTTTCAGGCTCTAGAGTGTTTGGAAAAGATCGTGCATTCGTTCATATTGCCATTTCTGTCATTTTGGAAACTTCTGCGGCAGATGCGAAGAAAAGTATTTTTTCGCTTTCTTTGTTCCTGCGCTTCACTGCAAACCGGCTATTTACGAGGCCATTTTCACGACAAAGGCTGGAATCCACAACTTGAGCGCCATCAATTTTGTTTTGAGACTGGAGGTCTTTGTTTTGTGCGTGCTTGTCTTTCCAAGTAGAAAATGCAGCCAAAAGAAAGGCAGAGAGGAAGTTGCACATGGGTCTTGTTAAACTCGCGAGAGCCAGGTGAGTCCATGTCGTGTTCGAGCGGGTTTTGGAGTCAAGCACCGTGCAAATTCCGAACCATCACCCACACCTCTCGACACCATAGCTCAAGAACTCCTGCTCAAGTCTGGTGGAGATACCTTCCTGGAATCCACTGTTGTTCCGTTCATGCACTTCGAAGGTTCGAACAAAAGACATTAGCAAGCTGCCATTCCAAAAAGTGACTGCCACGATGGACTGTGATGTTTCAACGATCAGAATCAAATGGTTGCATATACTGCCATGACTGATTGGTCAGCTGCATGTATTGTTCATGGGCGTTGCGTCGAACGCTGGACGCTTGGTCCGGAAATTCGCTGTATTCGACCATCTGGCTTCGTTGCTCTGGGTGGACTGTCTGCTTGATTGAACCTTGCTCTGCATTCTATCATAAGTCTCAATGCTTCTTTTTTTGCGGGCCCTGCTTGATGATGCCGCGTTGGCCGGCATTTCAGGCTGCCATCAATGCAACTTTGCGGGCCATTGCGCTTCCCATATTTACGGACGGCGGGCCCAGTTGTGCGACCCAGGCCTTACGGGGAGCAGGACCGGTGATCCGTGGGCAGCGTGCACCTACTGTAAGTCTGTATGTCGCAGTTTTCACTTTGTACAGGCATTAGTTACATTAGTTCACTTTAGTTCAGCAACTGCTGTCTATGAAGCCCGCTCACGCCAAAAAATTGCGCACTCCAAGGACGGATGCGTGGTTTATACATACGCTACGCGCTGTGCAGTGGAGCTCTGCTTTGTGCTTTTCGGCGCATGTAACACAAAGCTGATGACCCATTCTTTTCGAACTTTGCACGGGTTTGCACAGGTCGTGCAAACGATTGAAACGCATTCTAATGGTTTTTACATAACAACTCCCTTGATGCCGACTCCACAGCACTGTGATCACACGAACGAAACATGAAGGGACTGGAATCTTCAAGTCCCAGAAGAACGCTTTTAGAATTTTTGTTTGATGTTGTTTTATTTTGTCCTATCAATAAGATTTTGGCTCCTTCTCTGTCGAAAAACTTTCTTCTCGCTATTTTCTTCAGTATGGACGGCCTCACTTCCACCCTGCGGATCGTCTTTCGACCAACTGAATGGACCACCCTTCAGCGAAGGGGGTCTTGAAGGCCCCGTTCAAGCTCTTGAAGGGCCTCAAGGGTCAGACCCTTCAATTGCTTGCGTAGTAAGCATTTGTAGTCATTGCAGTCCAACCATCTTGGCCGTCCATCCAAGTTGGCATCCACCATGCACAGCCAAACCATCAAAAACGGCACGGCAATCCACAACAAAAGGTATGGCGACGATAAAGAAATTATGGACTCACGATCTACATTGTGCTTACAACATTCGCAGCACAAACAACGTACATCATGCTCATACTTCACCGTGTTCGACGCACTCACAGAAAAAGTAGAAAGACGAGCAACCAGTCATCATCAGCATCATCATCTTTATCGATTTGTTATCACCATCGTCGTCATCATCATCACCGTCAATCTCGTCATCACCATGCTAACAGCTAGCTCACCACGCTGGTAGTTCAACACACAGGTACTACCAACATACACCGGAGCACGAGCTTAGTGCTGTATGACGTTCGTAGTTCATCGCCCCCAAACAACTCCACTACTGCTACACCGCTATCGTAGCAGCAGCAAACTCATCGGCGTGTCGCGCTTCCACGGGAGCTTTGGTTTTCCGGGTCCTGCACATACTTAGTGATGTCAATATGACTCGTACCGCCTGTGAAGCACGTGTCGACCAATGAAACTACATCTACATGACATCTGCGGCTAGTATAGTGCCACTTGCATCTATCCCACATTGTTCCCCGAACAACCAACTGTTTTTACTGCGTTCATGGCCTAGCTCTCCGCAAAGTTCATTCGGCTCACCGAAAAGACGAAGGCCTGCCATGTGTGTAGTGCGGCCATGTGCAGTTAACACACGGGAAAACATGTTTCATTAGGCCAACCTTCGCAGCCAAGCCACCACCTCCACAAATTTGCTTTTGCTGCATGCTGGCCAAGGCAATAGACGCTCACAAGCATTACAATCTCATTGCTTTTGCCCATGCGTTGGGCAAGCAATGCTGCCGATCATACTGTTGCCGGGAGAGGCACATGACTTTGGTTGTTTCAGCGGCGCTACGTGCGTGTGAGAGATGTTGTTAGTTCATCATTGTGTCATCAGCATCGAGCTCGATGCAGGCCGTTACCTTGATCGAGGCATCTGTGTCTCACGAATCAGGCACAAGCATGTCGTCGAGCGCTGCCGACGAGCGCATGCGGTTGCCCGTTGCAGGCTACTTGGCCGCCAGACAAGATGAAAAGGTCGAGGTTGGTTGCGTTGGAACAGGGCTCGCGAGATCTGCGCGATTGGGCACAGCGCGCAGGTTCTCTATGTGGGGAGGCATGACGACGAGGAACAAGAACTTGTCGCAATTCTTCGACAGAAGCCTAAAACGGCTGTTTGCCAGGACGAAGCTGGATGGATTTACGTCCAACGACTTGGGGAAGATGACCGCGACAAGTCTGATGAGAAGCAGGTTGTGTGAGCAGTGACGAGGAATGACGATTTCTTTGGGCTCATGCTGATCAGGGCTGGATCGACACAAAACTCGTCAAGCTCGACCGCCGAGTCGGAGATAAGGTAATTGTGGGGCCGTTGCCTCGAATGTTTGCGTCGCTTCGACAGGGTTCATCGGCGCAGCAAGGCCGAACTTGCAGCCGGCGGTTTACGACGTGGTTCAGCTGATCTGTCGCAGTGGCGACGCTGTAGAGGCCAGCTGGTCGTCCAGCAGCACCCACATGCGGTTGCAGGTGTCCTTCCGCGTGTTCTCTCCTGGCTGATGGAAGTTGTGCATACCCACAGGTGAAGCATTGGGGCCGTGAGGACAACGAAGATGAGAGAAATTGGTCTGCCACTTACACAGCGCATCCATCTAGTGACTAGTGCATGCGCAGATCGTGATCGCAGTGCTGATAAATGACTCAGGATTTATGCTGAGGGCCCAGATCAAAAGCGAGGCTGGGGGCGGCTGGAGGCTGCGGACTGGGTGATGGTGCCGCTGCAACGCTTTCAGGTTGGCTCCACTTGGAAAGTGTCGAGAAGTTGCAGACCAGATCTTCAGACCACAACGCGCCCAGGCCACTTGCGCTTCCCTTCCTTCAGAAAAATTCTCCGCTGCCGGTCCAAAGCTGCAATCGCCGAGAGCATAAGGCTCAAGTCGCCATGTGCAAGTCAGGCAAGACTCGACACCCTGTGCGAAGATTACACCTTTTTCATGCTCTGATGAATGTTCTCAACCCCATGTTTAAGCATCAGCTGTCTTCGTAGGGGTAGTCTGCTTAGTTACTTTGTGCGAGTAGATCTGTACGCTGTATTCCAAGTTGGTACAGCGCATGTTTCAGCTTGTTGCTCAGACTGCTTTGTTTGCGCCAGTTGGGGATCGACATAGATCTTGCCGGACAGGTGCAATATGTAGACTGCGTTCCCCGCAAGCATGAAAAGACGTTTGTTCTGACAAGTCTTTGACTGGATGAAAAGAGTCGGAAGCCCGTTTGATGTGCCCACTCTCAGATTTGAGGCAGCTGCATGGAGTCGCCGCAGGCCCATCAAGCAGTTCTAGTTGCGATCTTTGACAGACGTGTTTGGCTAAAGCAAACGCAGTATCTACCGCCCGGTTTGGTTCTTGTCAACTCGATGAACATTGTTCCACAGCTCTATGGACCCGACTGCTTTATCTGATGGATTTTGCAGTCGATGAGTGCTGCGACATGTTGTCAAACTGTCCTGCCTTAGCTCTGGAGAGGGGGCAGCACTTTCCGCAAAGCACTGCAGAGGACAATCCACTCAAGCACCTTGGAGTATGCTTGAGTATCCAGAGCCGCCAGTACGTGCAGGTCGTGCAGGCGCGTGCTCATGTGCCGAGCAACAACTTCAGGAATTTCACCTTGCATGCTTGTCTTGATCTTGCAACCGGCCTACGGCCTTCGGACGTCATACTCTTAAAAAAGTGAGTGCGATGCGAAGCATCAAGGTGGTTTGAGGTCAACGTCGTTTTTGTTCCGCGGACAGGCCGCCGAACGCAGGAAGAGGGTCTGAAGCTTGAATGATCATCCCGTGTCGGTGCGATAGTGCAGCGTTGCAATTGAGAAGATGCATCAGCTTGCGCCGGCTGAGGCAAGAGAAAGGTTGCCTCCGATGGCCGAGCAGCTCTGCAGCAAAAAGCATCGAAGTTCAGCGAGGAATGTGGTTTTGCACACGGCAATCTTTCAAGTGCCAGGCACGTGGAATGGGACTGGGTGCCAGACTCAGCGTCCAGTAGATGGCGTTTGCACAAGAGATCTCCCAATGCTTTTGATGAGTACGTCACGGCGAGGATTTCAGCAGCTTCGACGTTTTCGGATGGTTCTCATCTGGCAGTGCAGCGGCCCTTACCGATGCTGATATGTCTGATAAGCTGATGTGAGTTGCGAGCCACGGCTCACACACAACCGTGCCAAGCATATCCAGGTCGCGGAAGAGGGAGTCCCGGATCAGGAGCTCGTCCAGCAGGAGCTTGTCTCGGAACGCAGGTTTATCAGTGTGTATTTTCCTCGCACAAGTCAGGGCTTGATTTTGTATGATCTTTATGTCAGCAACGGTCTGGCTAGCTAAGCGAGTCAACAGCTGTATCAACCTTATTCGGTTCTTGTCACAGCCAGAGCCAATCTTGAGGACAGAGATGATCGGGAAACCCGAGATACCGCAGATGCTCTTGAGCTCTTCAATGGACTGGCGAGGTGGACGGAGAGTGCAATGTGCGAAGACGCTGAAGTCTGTGTTGCAGGCTGCAAGACCATCGCCAGCTCTTTTCCAGCCTCGAAGCCCTGGCACGAGCTGTGCGACATTCCAACCAGAGGCTCGGCACTCTGGTTTTCCCTATGTTTCCCTTCTGTGCTCCGGCCTTGACTGCAACGTAGGTGCTCCATTGCTCTACTGCGGCGTGAGACAGCGAACCTCTGCTCCCAGGTGACCTAGCGGTTGTAGCATAATTTAATAATAAAGTAGAGAGATATGACGGCAAGAGCCTACTGCATGCCAGAGCTGCGAGCTTTGATGTCTTGTCACAAGGTCGAGCACTCGGACTTGTGGGCGACTTTACAGGCCCCCTAGCTGGCAGTGAGTGCATGCGATTCTGTTCGCATGCCAGTGCCGACCCGGAAGGCCACTGGATCTGACACGCCACCGGAGAGCAGCCGCCTCACCCAGCGCTTCGGTGTGTTGCGTGGTGATCGCTGCCGCATGAATTGAGGACAGCACGGCTTGAGCAGCAACTGCAGCACGGCAAGCACTTCCGTTCGATCTACGGCAGGCTCCGGAACACGAACGTGCCGGCTTGCATCCACTTTTTCTGCAACCTCCAGCAGGTGTCTGCGGCGAGGGGCAGCGTGCCCCATGTAGCCAGGCCTCGCTGCGGGGCGCTGGATGGAGCGGGCTGTCGGAATGAGTTCTCCCGAGGCCATGGAATGCACAAGTCACTCCAGGAGTGCCTCCGACTACAGCAGAGAGCTTAGCAACTGGCCAACAAATCGAGTTCGTTGTGCTTCGTATGACCGCAAGGTTTGGACTTCTCGCTGGACAGCGCAGCAGCTGCTTTCCCGACATGGTTGGAGGGCGCGACACTGTGCCGGGTCCAGAGTTTTGCGACCGTCAGGAAGGCCGACGACAGTGCTGACTCTGTTCTGAAGCTATTCCTCCGGGCCAGGCGCAGGATGTTTACAGCTGGGAGCTGGATTTTCTCTGTTCTGCAGCAGCAGAAGCGCTCTGGCCAAAGACTCAGCCCATTTAGGAGAGACGGTTTCCATGAGAGTTCCATCAGCGAATGTTCGTCTCAGGCGCCGCCTGCTCGTGGATGTTTGGGGCTCAGCCAAAGTGATGTCGGTGATGTCACTGTGCTGCAGAGATCAGCATAGGACATTCGGGGTGCGGAGCACATTGTAGAGAAGGTCAGAGAGGAGGCCATGCAGAGTTTCTGCATAGCACTTCTGAAGCTGCAGCCTCTTGCAGACTGCCGAAGAGCGCAGGTCAGTTTTCATGAGGGGCGGCCTTGCAGCAACTGAAAATCCATGCATATCCAGACCAAGTCCTCGGTCTGGTTGCTGTTGGCCCGAGTTTCACTCGTAGGAGATGTGCTGCCTCGCTTTTTGAGTGCGGGCATACACTTTCCACAGTCATTTATCCAGCAGCCGGGGATAACTTAAGGCCATGATTCGGTGTCTTGTCATCGAGTTGTGACATCAAACACTTGCAGTGCAGAACATTTGGTTGGAAGCGCTCCCTGGCCATGTGAATCCACTCAGGCAGTAGATGCCTGACTTGTGCAAATGTCTTCCTGTACAGAGCGTACCTGGCTGCTAGTGACTAGTGTTCTCTGTTTCAGACTGGAAAGCGCATTTGCGTCCGGTTCTTCGGCTTCGGCTGGGAATTGCAAGATCGCTGGACGGGGTATCCAGCCTTGCCTGCGGCATTGCAAAACTGCACCGAGCGGTTCAATCGCCCGGCGACTGGCGTGTCTTGCGAGGCCATGGCACGCCCTCCTCCAAGACACCGACTTGCTTCCGTTTCCAAACATCGCTCCGGACATTGCTTTTTCGTTTTGGTGACTTGGGATAGGATCCTTGATGAGAATTTGGTGTGGCTCTGATGTTGCCCATGTCTGTGCATGTTCTGCCATGACGGACCCGATGGAGCTGTAAATCCTGAAAAACGATCTCTGTCACATCTCTGTCAGCTGTCTGGGGCTTCGAGTCTAACCCCTGAGGCCCAGGCAGCTAAAATGCATGAGGGGCGATTTGGAGCGGTTGGACAAATACAATCTTTCGTACACATCAGGCTACAAATCTCATGGACATTGTCTGCATTCAGATCTCATCAGACGCAGGCATCGTTTTGAAAAACATGTTGTGGATATGGGAAAAGGGGTGGTTCATCATAGCCGGAGAATATTGGAGGGTGTGGGCTCTGCCCGGTGAAGTGTGGGCACTGAAGACCAGGGCCGGCAGCACAAGGTTCTTCCACGGTGGAACGGAAGGCTTCAACATCAAGCCGTGGTCAGATTGTTCTGGCTCCATGATTGCTTGAGTTGCAGATCTGATCAGGGAGTTGTTCCATCCAGGAGCGGCAGTCGCAGTATGCGTCGTACGAGACACGCAAGGCACTTGCTTTTCGATGTTTTGGCGCTCGCATGACTGGTGGTTGTGTTCGCCAGGTCTCAATTACTAAGGGGATGGTCGTCCAGGCGCTCGTGCTCCGGAGAGGACCAGAATATTTGTTTTGTGGCCTTGGATCTTCCTGTAAAGGTCGAGCAGTACGAGGACAAGTGGGTCAAGGCCGGAAGGTTTGAAGAGAGCGAGAGGGGTGTCTCGCCGGCAGCCCCCAGGTTAAAGTGAGCAAAGGCGTTTGCGGATGGATGCTTACATCAAATCTCAAAGCAGATGCTTCCCAGGACGCTCTCGCGTGTCCAGTGCCCTGCGTGCCCTAGGGCCTCTGGCTTGACTTGGGAAGGAGCCTCCCCCTCCATCGCCATCGCCCCCGCCCGCTGCCGCTGTGGATGGCTCGGTCAAGAGTAGAAGCAACTGCAGAATGCAGGCGTGGTTTCACGGTTCACGCATACGGGACATAAGGTCAAGATGACCTCGCTTGATGCTTCCAAGGCTCGGCAAACATTCCGCATTCTGCAAATGCTTGGAGTGCGTGGACATATGGAGCTCGCAAAACCGATGCAAGGGGCTCCCACCGAAACCATCGCGACCACCGCCGAGGTTCGAGCGGTTTTTACTCACTCATCATGGGTTCATGCAGAGTGTCAGCACCGAGCACCTTGGCCAGGGCTTCACATGTTGAACCTGCCTGGGCCTGATTTGGAGCTGCGTAGACCGAAGCCGCAGTGGAGTAGAAGTGCCAGGTGTCCGATGCAGCTCTTGCGAGTTGCAGATCCGTGCGCTGAGGCCCCAGCACCAGCGGTTGCAACCGGTGCAGAGTGTCGGGACGGCCGGGACGGTCCGGCCCTGGAGCCCAAGGCAGGGAAATCAGTGTCTCTAAAGCAGACATTGTCTGGCAGAACCTCCTTGCGAGGCAGCCACCAAACTTCCACCGCCACCTCCTCCATCGGAGCCGTGTCCATCGAAGGACTGCTTGGTCATTGCAAAATCTGCTGCAGCCTTCTGCTGTTTTGCGGGTGACTGGTAGGGAGCACCGGTATCTCTTTACAATTGCAGGTTTCCGGACAACGTCCCGGAAGACAGCCAGGCCTTTCTTTGCTTGCTTTCGGCTTTAAAGGCTCTCGTGCCTTGTCCGCTTCTTGATTCTTCGTGGCTGCTCGATTGGGTACTTTGTGGCAGCATCACAGCCTCGAGATTACAAGGCCATGCCATCGGGCCGACCGTCGAGCCATGGGCAGCGTCCCAGCAGTACCGGCCTGCCGATGCTGCTGCGAGAACGAGGAGGAAAGCAACTTCAACCTTGTTCCGGTAGGGGTTGTGGAAACGGGTGGCTCTCTGTCTTTGGTGCCTCTTGATGTGGTGGACGATGTTGTGCCTGCACTGCCAGTGTTACCACCATCAAAATCCACCTTACTGAAGTCTTTGGACGGACGATGGTTCTTGAAGAGCACCTTGCGGCCCTTGTGCCACGTCTGGAACTCCGAGGTCTTCTTCGATCCGCAATCCCAGCTGCGAGACACAGTGCACTTCTTGGTAGAAGAAGGGCCAAATCTCGTAAGTCTACAGATGAACGGTCAGTGCTTCATTGGCGACGTTTCTCTGGAGGCGCAGGCTGCCATTTTGTGGAATAATGGCGAGACGTGGATCAAGCTGTGAGGCTGCACGGAGCATCAAACGTGAATGTCGAGCAAGAACATCTCCAGAATCAGGCCAGCCCAGAGAGCACCGAGGGTGGATGCGGCTGGCCGGCACATGGCGCTGGCCGTAGGACCGTGACCAACAAGGTTTCCCAGAGAAGCGGAGAAGGTCTTGGGCGGACGTGTGGCTGAAGACATCTATCCCAACACGAGGGCGGCTACGTGCAGTGACTGGGTCATCAAGCCTTCAGACGCAGCCACGCAGAAGAGGAAGCAAAAAGCATTCTGCTAGGATCTGTAAGAGGTCCGCGAGCGGCTGAGGACTTCACCATTCTAGGTTATGTCGTGTTATCATGCAGGTGCTGCACAGACAGGAGGCGCTCTCCCACAGCAGGCCTTTGACACGTGTTGTATTGAGTCAAAGAGTGTCGACTCCTGATCACACCTGAGGCCGTTGCCCAAATCAGCGATGCCGACGCCGCAGGTGGTGGTTCGCTCGGTCGGATTGGCTTAGCGGGGCGCCCAGGACTCCGGAGATCTCCGAACAGTATGTCAGCTTCACTCCGTTGAATACTGCATGTAAAACTTTCAGCCCAAGACGCTCAGTGTCTTGATCGAGGCCACGTTCGGACTGGAAACCCTGGATGGAGACCTTTGCTCCAAGTGCTACGAGCACCCAGGCACTCAGAAAGGGCCCATACTACAGCAGGACGAAAGTTCGCACACTGCCTTCAACTCAACATATGTCGTAGTGCCACCCCCTTTCCCCCATAGACTCATCCACAAGATCCCCAAGGCTCTCCTCCGAGAGCAGTATAGTAGTATATTTTTATTCCGGGGAATTAACTACCCCGCCACGCTGGCCACATAAAACGGACTTCTAGCTTCTCCGCGGTACATGTTCATGGTAGTTTGAGACCATCCTCCGTATGTCGAAGCTTTTGTCCCGGTGATGTATTGTCCAGTCGAAAGGGTTTCTTTGCCAGGGCTCGTGTGGTGCTTGAGCAAACATTTGCAAGTCATTTCTTTCGCAGTGCCTGCGAATGCATCACAGCCTTGATAGGTATATGCGCTAAGTACAGCATGACAATCGCAAGTACGTGGTGCGATAACTTCGCTTGTTGTGATTCACTTGTCGCTTTCGATATGTCATGTTAGAAAGCCATTCCGTTCAAGAAGACACAGCAAAGTCATCTAAGCTGTAAGTGCCAGTGATGCACTCTACATTGCGAGACTTGCAAGGTGGAGGTGCGGCTTACCGAGCAAGCGACGAGGAGCTGAACGAAGCCCTGACTCGCAGGTTTGAGGCTTAACGAGTTGAACCAGTAGATTTTTTGTGCGCGCATGCGCTGAGGAAGTTTCCATCAGAGGTCATCCTCGATGCACGGATGTGGTGTTCTCAGAGTCGAAGTTCTTTCTCAAGTTTTCGCTGATGCGGTCGAGGTTCCCAGACCCTGATGCTGGGAATGTGACCAGGTGCAAGTGCCATGCTATGGCATGCTGTGATCCGTTGGTTCACGAAGGAGCCTTGCTTCTAGTTTTTCTGCTGATTAACCTGTCTGCTTTGCTAAAGGAGGTCGCAACATATGAAAAACTCGCTTTAAATTGCCAAGCTCCAGGCCATGCACCTCCTGGCTGTTCAGGGAGTTACTACACTGTAGCTCACCTGAGGGTAAACACCACGGAGCAGGATTTTAATGTGTCGAAGCTTTTGGCACATTCCCGCCCGTATCTGTGACATACATTTAGTCTCCTTGTGGTTCGGCTTTCCGGCCGTCCTCCAATGGGTGGTCGGCCAGCTGGCAGCATGGACGCAAGCACATATGTATTGCCATGAGGCTAAAAACCGACAAGATGATAGATCCTTCTGCATTGAATTGGCCCACATGCAGATACATCCTTGTCGTAGTACCGTGACCGACCTCATCGCGCTCCGGAATGTCCCTGCATAAACAATAACACAGCCATCTACGAGCAGCTGAAACTATCCTGGTGGCACGCTGGATGGAGAAAATCTTGTGCCGCCCAGATGCTGACTCATGATGACACTCATCACCGGAAGTCTAATATTGATGATACTATGCCATGTGGCTGGTGCAGAGTCGTGTCCATCGAATAGTGGTTATAACTTTGGTTGGATCCTGTGCTTGCAAAAAAACTTTGCAGGCACTCCGGAAGGCATCACCTCATCATTACGCGCCTGTTCAATCACAGGACCCATTTCCGTCGTAGCCAGTCAGCATGGCTGCAGAATCATGTCATGGCTTCCGCAATGATGCTCTTGCAGGAATTTTAAGATGTGGCTGGAAAGGGCGAAGAGGAAAATTGAAAAAGCCGCTCGTGATGCTGGCATCCTAGTCTTCTGGCCGACATGAGGTAGCTGTGAAGGAAGCATCTGACAATAAGATGTCACTGGCGGCTGAGGCAGCGCCATCAGGCCGTGGGTGTGAATTCAATGGCAGTGACTTTGCAACTCTAACAGCTCGATGTTCTCCCTTGGACGCCATCCTTGCTCATGTCGTTGCACTTCAGGGCTCGGAAGCACAACAGATTCATGTAGCCGTTCCCGGACAGGAGGCGGCAGTGGAAGTTTCAACGTGGCTGTGTGCGCTGGGAAGAAAATCAAAGCAAGACACGTGCAGGCAGTTCATGAGCCGAGCAGGTATTGCCGTGCTGGCAAGCATCGCTCCGTGGCTGCTTCAGTGATCTTGCACTACATCCTCAAAGCCGAGGGCTGGACCTGCCCTGACGTGCAGTCACACCGGCTGGCTTGAAGGGAGACCAAGTAAGAGAAACCAGACAGAGGAAGAGGAAGCTTGCAAACAGTCCAAGTGTGACTCGGTGCCTATCAGGACGTTTGCTGCGCGTCCTAAGCGCTTCAGTGATGATGTGGCCTCCCCCCACAGAGGCATGAGAGCATATTTTTCCACAGTTCCGGCGTTTCTTGCGTGTTCACCGTGCTTTGGTAGTGCACCGCAGGTTGCCAGCATGTTGATTCATAGTATTTCTGCAATGAAGCCGAAAACCATCGTCGTTCGTTCCGACCTGTGCGTTCTTCAGGTTGTTTTACCAGATAGACGGCGGTTCAGATCGCCTGCAGACGGTCGACATCCGCGTAGGGTTGAAGTTGACAGGGTCAACCCTCCACGCTCTAGGAAAAGGGCTTGGATTTGCGTTTGGATCTCAGGGCCGTGGTTCCTCTCGGGGTCAAGCATCCATTGGAGGACTGGGCGTGCGCGAAGCCGATCTGGATGTAGGACTTCAGGGTACGTAAGAATGTCTAAGCATACAGTCACAGAAGCTTGTGGCTTTGTGGTTTGATGCTTTTGTGGTAGGGCTTAGCTAGAGCTTTGGCTTGCTTTGGGTTTGAAGCCTTCGGGCTTAGGGCTCCGTTTAGACGTCTTCCGACATGATCTGGGCTTCAGCTACAGGTCGGGGCTCGGGGTTCGGGGCTTCGGGTTTGGTGTTTTGCAGCTTCTTGGTTTTTGGCTAGGTGTTTTGGCTTCAGGCTCCAGGGTTCAGGGTCATTGTAGCGTCTTGTAGCCTAGTTCATCTGATCTTCACCAACCCCCCATCCGATTCGTGTCGGCGGTTCGACCCAGGCGATCCGATTCCGTACCTTGATATTTCGAAGTCCTGCTGCTCTCTTCTCGCCTCTTCTCCCTGCCTCCCTCTCTCCCTCCTTCCGTGAAGGTCTGTGCAGTGACAGTGACTTCACAAGCGAGAGCGGAGCATTCAGAGATGAAGTCTGCGTCATTAGAACATTCCGGCCAGGCATTTGTCCTACGAACGCTGGGGCAGGCGATGCACCAAGTTGAGCATTCGCATTTGTGTTCGTCTTGTGGCTGGAAATGCCAACCGGTGCGACCTAGTTCTGCATGGAGACCGGGCTGGGTCCTTCAGCATGGATCCGAAAGTCTTACCAAATGGCACGTAGTGATTGACAAACTAGTTTAGCTGAAGCAGATACGTCAGGGAAGCTGCCATGAATCAGAGCCTTCACCTACTGTTAACCGAACCTCATAAATCGTAACGAGCCGTGTGTGAGGAACTGCTGCAAGGGGCAGTGCCAAGAGTGCCTGGATCCACCTGAGCAATTGCAGGCAGGGTGCACCGTTCTGTCTTGTTGAACTGGCATTCCCCGTAGGCCGTAGGCCATCCCTGCTTTTTAAGTTTGTGCTTTGAGCAGGACATCCTTCGAAGTGCGCTGCGACTCTGGCGCGACCTGCGGTGATGTTCAGCTGCAAACCGCAGCAGAGACTTGTACAGTTTGGCTGATCCGATGTGTTTCGGGCACAGAGCCGCAGCTCTGCAGACGTAGGATTCGTAGGAGCGCAGCATGCGATTTTAAGCGAACCGCCTCGCTCGGAAAAGAGCACATGTACGCGCCTTGCTTCGTTGCAGCGGAGTGTTTGTCGAATATGTTGGCTCCATGGATGTGCACCTCAGTGAAGCAAGCGGCATAGCAGGTCATGCAAGCAGTGCTAAGTTCGCGTTTGTGACCTGGGGGCATGGCAGCAAGGGGTCTACCAGACAAGTGAACGTTGAAGAATTGCTAGTGTGCGATCGACATGACGATAAATGTTGTTTCCTGTAGCCGGCGCTCATAGTTCGGTTCCGGCCTAAGTTCACCGGGGCAGTCCCTGTTCAGGTCAGCTTTTCGAAACGGGAGGGGCTGTGAAATCCCGCTTTCCTTTCCTGCCAATATAGTCGTAGGGCCGTAGGGTGCAGGGCTTGTAAAGAAGCGCTGATTGCCGAGCCCACATCTGGCGCACACATACGCGCTCACGAACCATAAACTCAAACCTCAGTCCCAAAGCCTACAGTGCTACAGTACAGGGATCAACCCTCCAGGATCCAGGGTCACCGCGCGCTGTGGGTTTTGTATGCTCCGTTGGTCACCCAGGTTTTGGTTTCTGCGCATCACTGGTTTCGGGCTACTCTCCTCCAGCCTGTCACTCGTTTGGGAGTTATGGCAAGGGCTCGTGGCGACCCACTGCATCTTTTCTAGGTTTGGGGTTGGGAAGTTGTGTTTTCAGGGTTCCAGTACAGCGCAGTGCCTGTCTTCGAGCTGAGCACTATATCCATAACCATAAAATCTGCCACCTGTACTGTTCATGGTCTCGGCTCACTATCGATCAATCCTTCTCGGCGCTTCGGGTTTGCTAAGTGTCGCACCTTCGAAGATCTAGGGCCTTGATTTTGTCCGACAGGCTTCGGGATTCGCTACCCACCATTATCATTTCAGCACCAGAAGATCACGTCACCACCGCCGCCACCACCACCACCCACCACCCAACACCCACCACCCACCACCCACCACCCACCACCCACCACCCACCACCCACCACCCACCACCCACCCCCCACCCACCACCCACCACCCACCACCCACCACCCACCACCCACCACCCACCACCCACCACCCACCACCCACCACCCACCACCCACCACCCACCACCCACCACCCACCACCCCCACCACCACCCACCACCACCCACCCACCCACCACCACCCACCACCCCACCACCCACCCACCACCACCCACACCACCACCACCCACCACCACCCACCACCCACACCACTCACCACCCACACCACCACCACCCACCACCACTCACCACCCACCACCACCCACCACCCACCACCATGACCACACGACGCACCCACCACCACCACCCCCCCCCCCCCCACCCCCACCCCCCCCCCCCCCCCCCACCCACCACCCACCACCCCCCCCACCACCACACCCCCACCACCCCACCACCACCACCACCACCACCACCACCCCACCACCACCACCACCACCCCACCACCGCCCACCACCCACCACCCCCACCGCCCACGCCCACCACCGCCGCCCGGCCCGCCGCCCACCCCACCGCCCACCGCCTACCCCCCCGCCACCGCCCACCGCCCACCGCCCACCACCCACCACCCACCCACCCACCACCACCCACCACCCCACCACCCACCACCCACCCCCAGCACCCAGCACCCACCACCCACCACCCCACCCACCACCCACCACCCCCACCACCCACCACCCACCACCCACCACCCACCACCCACCACCCACCACCCACCACCCACCACCCACCACCCACCACCGCCGCCGCCACCACAACCACAACCACAACCACAACCACAACCACCACCATACCACCACTGACGACGACCACTACTACCACTACTACCACAACTACCACTACTACCACTACCACCACTACTACCACTACTACCACTACCACCACTACTACCACTACTACCACTGCTACCACTACTACCACGACTACCACTACTACCACTACTACCACTAATTTCTCGGCGGAGAGCCTTGGGGATCTTGTGGAGGAGTTTTCGTGGCCAGGGTGGCGGAGTCGTTAATTCACCGGAATAAAAGGGGCAAAAGGGGTGGCACTACGACATATGTTGAGTTAAAGGCAGTGTGGCAAACTTTCGTCCTGCGGTCGTAGTACTACTAGTACTAGTACGACGACGACGACTGCTACTACTACTACTACTACCACTACCACTACTACTACTACCACTACCACCACTACTACTACTACTACTACTACTACTACTACTACTACTACTACTACTACTAGTACTACTAGTGCTACTAAAGTACGACGACGACGACGACGACTACTACTACTACTACTACTTCTGTTGCTACTACTACTACTACTACTACTACTACTACTATTATTATTACTACTACTAGTACTACTACTGCGACTACTACTACTACGACTACTACTAATACTCCTACCACTACTGCTACTGCTACTACTACTACTACTACTACTACTACTACTACTACAACTATGACTACTACTCATAGTAGTACGACTACGACCACTGCTGCTACTACTACTACTACTACTACTACTACTACTACTTCCTACTCCTACTCCTACTACTACTACTACTACTACCACTGCTACTACTACTACTACTACTACTACTACTACTACTACTACTACTACTACTACTACTTCTACTGCTACTACTACTGCTACTCCTACTCCTACTACTACTACTACTACTACTACTACTACTACTACTACTACTTCTACTTCTACTGCTGCTACTACTACTACTACTACTACTGCTACGACTACTACTACTGCTGCTACTGCTACTGCTCTATTACTACGACGACGACTGCTACTGCAACTGCTACCGGTCCTGCTCAGCCTGGTGCCAACCTGCTCTTTCAGTTGCCTCTCGCATTATCCGGTGTGCTGTACGTGCTCACATGTCGTTGAGAGTGCATTGGCTCCAGTGTTGCAATTCGTGACTGCTGCTGTGCTGACACCTTGTGCTTCGAAGCTCCCAACCCGTTGTCGGTAGTACAGCGAGTGCATGAGCTGTAACTGTCTCGTCATGCAGCTGTGGCATGCTTGCAGTAGCCGGTAACGAACTTGACCATGAACTGCATGTGCTTGCCTGCGTGCCGCAGAGCTGTCACATGGCTGTGCATGCCCCCATGTTCGTTTGCCGACAGTTGCTAGGGAGTGCGAGGTTTCTTTTTCTGCACTGCCTCCGAGTTTCAGCAAGCTGCTACTGCACGCTCTTGCCCCGGTCTTCCCTGCACATGCCTGAAAAGACATGTGAGCAGATGTAGGCTTCAGTTGCTACGAGCCATGAGCGCTGATGAGTCTCAGCCAGCAAGCTGGGACGGGTTTGGCTTCGTTAGTGGCGACCTCTTCTCCAGATCAATGCTTGAGAGGCTGCATAGCAAGTCCCGTGAGGGCTTGCTCGGCATTGCCCAAGGTTTGGCTGCATTCCTCGAGGGAAATGAGGGTGGCGAGCCTCAGCTTCGACCGGATTCCTGGAAACTGGGCTACTGCTGTGGTCGGAAGCTTTACTGGGAAGAGTTTGACGACGACGTGGATGCCGATCGACGGTACAACCAGCTCTGGTGGTCCCGGATCCTCTTGGACACTCAAGGCCGGGTTGTGAAATGCTT
The DNA here is from genome assembly GCA_905221615.1 of Symbiodinium sp. CCMP2592. Taxonomy (NCBI): domain Eukaryota; class Dinophyceae; order Suessiales; family Symbiodiniaceae; genus Symbiodinium; species Symbiodinium sp. CCMP2592. The sequence goes on from CAJNDT010003602.1 coordinate 479,139, forward strand.
CACGGCCGCACTTGACCCAAAGGGAGTGGGCGTTGCCCGACTCATCATCGCTGCCAGGCTGCGGGATGGACGAAACATATCTTCTTGTCCGCTCCAGGCCATGGACCAGGGAGACGCACCCTTCATCCCTGCTGAATGGTTGCCCGGGATTCCGCAAGCATTGCAACTTCTGTGGAACAAGGTCGCTTCGCGGACTTCTATCAGTTGGTTTGGAGCTACAACAGAGTCTCTTTGCTACTTCGACGTGGAATTGCATCCTAATGTGAGAGGCTACGTCGCCCTGACCATTGATGATGTCCCGTGTCGACTCGGCCCCACAAATTCACTGCTGCCGCTTGTTCAGACGCTGCTTAAGCAGCATGATGCTCATGCAACCCTCATGCTCATGGGCAAGTTCATTCCGGGCAATGAAGAGGAGTTGATCTCCATGCTTAATCACGGGTTGGTTGATCGGAGTTATGCAAAGGATTCTCGTGCTGATTTCGTCGCTGCTCTGGATGAGTGCTCCAACAGAATTAAACGCCTGCAGCAGAAAGCGGGCCTGGCCGAGCAGGTTCGATGGTTTCGGGCGCCACACGGAAGGATGAGTTCGGATATGACTGCGGCCCTTGCCGAAAGGGGTCTTCAAAACGTGATGTGCGACACCTTCGCCTGTTGCCCCGTGATCCAGGACGGCGAGTTCATTGGCAGCTTCCTAGGACGGCAGGCCGAGCATGGCTCAATCATACTCATCCATATGCCCGAGAAGGGGTTCCGGGAATGGTGCTTCCAGGGCTTGCAAAGTCTTTTGCTACAGCTGGCGGAGCGTGGCCTCAAGGCCACTACTGTTGGACACTTAGCACGTCTTGCTGATCACCGTTTAGCTCATCTCTAATGCAGCAACTTCCCCAGTTTTCAGTTTCACGGATGCAATGTCCCTGTACATAGCCACGAGACGCTGCTTTCATGCAGACTGTACACAAAGCTATTTGCGCCTCGCATCCACTTTCGGCCAAGAATCTTGACACCACAGTGGCCTCCGGATCTGATTGCTTGTGATCTTCAATGTGGCTCTTTGCTCGGTGAGTCGATGGTGAGGCTTTCATGTGCATCTGGGGATGCCGCAGGCAAGGCCCACGCTGAGGATCCTGCTCAGGGCTGGGACTGCTACCGTCCAAGCCTGCTCGTGGCAGGCGGATGTACTCGCTGCTGTTGCGGCGATCTTGCTTCTCCAGCAGCGTTCCCTGATTGATGTGAGTCCAGGGGTCTCCAGTCAGTCGCGCAGTGGGGATCCTCTAGATCCGGCATTCAGCTATTTATAGCGTGACATGATGGCAGGGCATTCATGGATGTGCAGAACTGTTCGGAGATGCAGTGGTGAGGCTAGCGGTTAGTTTGGCTGAGCCATTCATGATTCTTTGCAAGGCTTGGCAAACACGTCTTCTGGACTTGACTCAGAAGGTCCGTGGCGGCGTATATCGTGTAATGGTGGGAGAAGTTGATCATGTTGCCATTAATTGCCATTAATTATGCAGTGGTTTGATGGTCGGTGAAAGTCAGGTGTCGGATATGATCCGATATGGTTCAGCTGTCTTGGAGTGGGTGACTGTCTGTCCGGACCTGGCTCTGTGCAGTTTCTTTGTTGAAGCTTGTTGAAGCCCTCGAAACTAGATCTCGATAGAGAAGAGACAGTCATGGGGTAGTGAGCCGGTTCACGGCCTTTCCTTGCAGTGTAGGGTTTGAGACGTCCACTCACGCAAATTCCTCTCACGCCAGAGTGACGAGAGTGCGTATCCAGCTGCAGCCGAGCTTAGAATGTACGTTGCATTTGCGAAGTTTGTCGGACTTCTGCTCCGCGAACAGGTGCCCGATGAGATCTTCTCATCAGACAAGATTGCGTCTGTGTTGGAGTCTTCCCGTGCGTTCTGCAAGTTGCAGGATCGATTCAGCATAGGATGCGGCAGTGCGGCAGGCGTGCTGCGCGGCTGACGTGCCAGGATGCAAAGCGTGAGCTGGAGAAGCAGCGCCAAGCGGACTTGTCTGCTCAGGACTCTCTGGCGCTTCGAAGTTTCAGATGCATGGAAAGCTGAAGGGAATGCTGACAGCCCCATGGCAAAGGAGAACGGGCAAAGCAGTCCGGATGAGGAGCCAGAGCCCTGAACACTGTTGCTACTGCACAAGCAAGATTCCGTCAAACATCGCTGCGAAAGATTTTTTGTGGACAAGGTTGGTTGCGCTGTATGACTCCGAGCTGCAGGTTGCGCATGTCGAATGACCCAGGCTTCGGTACAGCCACAGCTATTTGGGGTCAGGCGGCTGATGATCTCCTCCTCGCACATGGCAGAGTATTAGAACAGGACTTGCGGATTTGAGAAACCACAGACTGGATTTTGCATAGTATCATCCCCCGCTCGAGCAATTCAATGCCATGGCGAAGACAGCAGCAGCAGACAGCAGCAGCGGCAGCACCCATGCTACAACGCCTCTCGGATACCGCTGTAGCAGCAGGACAGTAGTAGTAGAAGCAGGAGGAGCAGGAGGAGGAGGAGGAGGAGTATCAGCAGGAACAGTAGTGGTAGTACCTGTAGCAGCGGTGTGGTAGCGGTCCTGGTCTTGTCGGTGGTGGTGGTGGTGGTAATGGGTGTCAGCAGGGGTCGTAGTGGTAATCGTAGTAGGGTCACATGGTCGCGGTCGTGGTCGCTGCCGTAGTCGTAGCCTGCAGGAGTAGTACCAGTGTGAGTTCATGCTAGTCTTGCAGAGGTAACTCAACGAGCGGAGAGCAGGTGGAGCGGCAGGAGCACGATCAACGGTGGCAGCAGCAGCAGCAACCACCACCGCAGCCGCAACGGCAGCAGCAACAGTCGTTTACGTCGGTGTTTACGGTGTTTTCATCTTGGCCAGTGTGCGGACATCCGCGCTGTTTCCGTGATTTGTGCTTGTTCGTTTCGTTTTTGTAATCATCGAATTCACAGACATATACGGTGGTTTCCTTACATAGTTTTTGGTGCACTTTCTAAAGGTTGCCTGAAAGGCAAGGGTAGGGGCAATTACGATGTTTTCGCCCGAACCCGATTTGCCTGCAAGCATGCGCAAACGCGGACAGCGTCTTTGGCTGGATGTTGCAACGCAGCAATAACAACAATCCAGCGGGCTTCTGCATTGGTTCAGAACATGAATATGCCATAGGGTGAAGCGGTTGGGCGTGGAAGTTTTGAATTAAGTTACCAAGGCGTTGGGCTCGCTGGTGCACACAGGAAAACACTTCTTCACGAGCAAGCAAGCCAATCCTTTCCCTAATGAACCTAGACCCATCCCTAAACCATTAAACCATTGAACCAACCATTTCCCCCAGTGAGCTTAACATACCAATACAGAGGCCAAAAGGATTGTTTCAAGGGTTTAACGGTGTACGGCTCCAGTGCTTTATGATAGGCCAAATGGATTGATTTTACCGGTTTAAGGCCCGTCGTGTCCTAGAGGCGAAATGGATTGGTTTAATGGTTTAAATGTTGCCCTGCAGGTACGCTCCTCAGACGCCGATGCGGCGACACCCTGGCAAAAACTATATATTTATACTAATGTTATGTAAACCATTGAATGCTACGTTAGATTTATTGGTTTTTCATAGGTTTCGTACTATACGAACACTTCATTATGCTATTATGCGCCTATATCACAGGATGGCTTTTTGAACGGTTTCGGTTTCAGACTGCGGCATTTGCAAGATCAAGATAGAAAGTCTTTGTTTTTCTAATGTTTGAGCAGCATGAAGCGAGCTGTCATGTAGCTGGTCTCATGGAGATTAGTGGCAATGGCAAGTGTATCCTAGAGCTGTGGCAGATAGCCCCATAGTGAGTGAGTCTAGCGGTGCAGCATCTTCCAACGAAGTTCCGGTGCCAGGCTCTGCAAAGCAATGATGTGCAGAGTGGGAGTAGTGCCAGTCCATAGTGCCAAAATGGGCGTAACCAAGTAGGTGATCCAGCACTACATCAAGTATTGTCAGCGCGATGCAGGAATGCTTCGTGGTACAAATGGAGCGTGGAATAACGTACTTGAACAACTGCTTTACACATGGGTACTCAACGAGAAGAAGGGCTCAAAGACCAAAGGCGACGACAACCTGAAGGCCATCAAGCACGAGACTCCGAGAACAAGGACACGGACAACAACATCAAAGCGTTTGTGGACAAGAATCCCGACATCGACGACAACCAGAAGGACAAGGACGTGGACAACGATGTTGCGGGCAAGAGCCGCAACGGCAACCACAACCAGAAGGACAAAGACGTTGAGGATAACGATGCGGATTCCGAGGGCAACACCAAGGACACCACCAACGAGCACACAAGGCCGAGGATGTGGAGAACGAGGATTCGGATTCATTGTCGTCTTCGAGTTCCAGTGACTCGGACCAAAGCTTCCTGTAGTTGACACCTCAAATTGGAATTCCGATTGGCACGATGCCTGGGAGCATGCTTTCACCTTGTCCAGCCAGGAGGATTCTGCACACAAGCGCCGTCTCTTGATCTCAATGCTCCGCACAAGTCTCCAAACAATTTCTCCTTGCCCCACAAACTGTCATGAGGAGCGGTTTGCGCGCATGAGATGCAGCCGTTCTGTCTTCCCGCGTGGCAGCTTCAAAAAGAGTGACTTTGCATTGATTGCGCGCTTGAGCCACCTAGTGTGCCAAGCACATGGTTATCATTCTACAATGCTCCTATGGTGATGGCACGGCTCCAGGTAGTTCGTATAATCATGTGTCGTCACACACTCATCATGCTCAATACAAGGTGAAAAGTAACAACAAACTCGGTTGTAACCGGCAAGTCTGGTTCTAACCCCTGCCTAGAAAACAACCTGACCTCTTCCGGTGGTTAGGCTCTTCGTCTAGCCGCGCCGCTTCGTCATGCCCATGGATTCATCTGTTGCCTACAATCGTGCTCTCCAAGGGATGACGGTTTATGATTCTGCTCAACTCGACGCCCCTTTGATCTCCAGGCAAGACGACCCCGTGGGTTGTCTTGATGACATACCTCTCAAACGCATGGAAGGCACGTAAATCGCGAAGATTGCGGTCGGCTCGGTTATAAGACATTAGCAGTCTGAATAATCACAATAACAGGAGCAATAATAGCAGTAGCACCAACAGCAGCAATTGCAGGAGCGCAAGAGCAGCAGCAAGAACAAGAGCAAGAGCAAGATTCATAACAGCAGCAGCTACAACAGCAACGGCAACAGCAACAGCAAAAGCAACAGCAACAGCAGCAATACAGCAGCAACAGCAGCAACAGCAGCAACAGCAGCAACAGCAGAAACAGCAGCAACAGCAGCACCAGCAGCAACAGCAGCAACAGCAAGAGCGACAGCGACAGCGACAGCCACAGCAACAGCAACAGCAACAGCAACAGGACCGCCGCCACAACCACAGCTACAACCGCAACACAGCCACAGCCACAGCCACTACCACAGCAACAACCGCAACCACAAACACAACCACGACTACGACCACAACTACGACCACAACCACAACCCAACCACAACCACAGCCGCAACAGCACCACCACGACCACCACGACCACCACGACCACCACGACCACCACGACCACCACGACCACCACGACCACCACGACCACCACGACCACCACGACCACCACGACCACCACGACCACCACGACCACGACCACCACGACCACCGCCGCCACCAACAACAACAACAGCAACAACAACAACCACAGCCACGACCAACCACAGTAATAATTATAGGCGCTTCCACCTTGTCGCCGCGACGACGGCGACAACGACAACAGCGACAACGACAACAACGCAAATCATAACCTCGAGCATGCTACCCTGTCCCCAAGTTGACAACTTGTATTTCAGTTCTGAAATTTTGTCGCAGGTTTGTCTTTAGCAGTTATGATTTGTGTATGTCAGGCTAAACTTAGACTTAAACCCTACACTAAACTTTAAACAATACACATGCAGGCCCTCTACACCCGAAACCTTAGACCATAAACCCTAATCGTGTCCTCAACGCGAAGGTCAGTCTTGGCTTCACTAATTAAGATTTAGGAGTAAGGGTTTAAAGGTTTAAGGGTGAGGGCCTAGGGTATGAGATGCTTTTGAGGTTGCCTTGGATCGTGGTAAGAAGGTTGTCGGGTCGTGCGGTGGAAATCTTGCACCACACGGGATCCCGTATAATTTACAGGATGTAGGATGGTTCGAGATTTGCTTCATCCACACAGCTGTATAGGTGTGTGAGCCATCTTAGAAGTTCCGTGCGTACAGCGGGATACATATTTGATGATTTCCGGTTGGAATTTCGACATTAGCTGTTTTGATGGCCCTAACGACGGATTATGAGACGATGTGATTGTTCAAGTGATGCAGCGCTGATCTAGGAACTGTTTCAGAAGTGGTGCGGAAAGGACATGTTAAGGATATGAAGACCCCAATACTGGCCATGAACTTTCCTGCAGGTTCAGTTGCAGGGGTGGTTTTGTTTCTTTTTTTATCGAGGTCCTGTTTTTTATGTATTGAGAAGTTTTCTTGGCAATGTTTTTGGTTGAAACGCCTTGTGATGTTTCGAGTGTGATGATGACTTGCGAGCATGTGCAGACGTTCTCCTGATTGTACAGCATCGTATGCAGAGCCATTCCCTGCCTCTGGCCACTCCCTAGAACAACTGCGACGCACTCCCTCGGAAATGAATGCTATCGCCCAGTTGTGTTGTCAGACTTGCTTGCTTGCTGACAGACTGAGCTTCAGACTTCAAGGTGGAGAAAGGCGTCAGAGTCGGAACTTGGGATTTCATCTGAAATGCCGTGCCGCTTCGAGAAAGAGGTTTCACAGAGGGCAAGGCAAAGAACATCATCGACAACGGCACGGACGCAAAACCATTTAAAGGCTAAATTGCGCAAGGTGCCAGATAGCAAACATTTGGCTTCGAGATGGGAGGGATCTACCGTGCAGGCCACTTGTTGTGGGCTTACGACGAAGCCGCAACCAAAAACCTACGACCAAAACTGACGTCGGTTTTGGTGTTGAGCGGAAACCACACGCCACAGTCGGCGGAAATCTTTTAGAATGTGAAACAATTTGCGCAGGACAATGTTTTCGATGCCGTGGAGTGGCTGTGGTGAACGACACAGCAACACAAAGGCCCGTAAGCCACAGCAAAAACCACCTGCAATTGCCACCGATAAGAGAAACTTTAATCCAATTCCAACCCCACATATGATCCTTGAATGAATGTTGCACTTGTAATACAATAGGCCCCAGAACTCGCTGCTGACCTTTTACGCCTTTATTCTGTTTTATGCATTTTCCATTTGGTTCGGTTCTGCATCGTTTCCACTTCTCGGCTAGACGGTAAAACCCGAACCCTTGAATCTGAACCCTACTAGACGCATCATTCTCATCCCCAACCCTAAAAAACCACAACCACGACCATATGTTTTGCAGATTTCCAGGAGCTGCTCTTGTTCAACCGCTCAGCTGAAGATGGAAAGCTACATCATGAGTCAGCTGCTGCAGATGGCGTCGCTCTCAGATCTGCAGACGTGCAGGAAACCCTGTCTTTACCCGGATGCAAGTACTGTAGGGACGCTTGCTTTATTTTGCCGACTCCGGGTCGGATCGCAAGGGAGCCAAGGGAGCTCACCATGTCATGCTGGTGAGGCGACCTTCGAGGAAAGGTTCGATCTCACCCAACATGTAACAATTGCAGGTTAGAGGCGGCACATAGTGCCGGAAGTGGTGTTAGTAACATGCATGGCCTCACGGTTGACATGTTTTGGAAAGTGCATGTTCACGTGTCTAAGGCAGGGACGCGATGCTGGAGTTAACTCCGGGGGTGGGTGGCCAGGATTGCGGCACACGAAAGTCTGTTGCTGCCCACTCGTTGTGATTCAGTTTGTCAGCTCAAGCTGTTGCATCCCGAAGCCCTTTGGGCAATCAGAAGTCAGCTTGCCAGCCCCACGGGGCCCCCAGAGTGCGAGGGATGTGGTGCTCTGGCCGCACTTGGAAGAGTCCACTGGGTCTGCCGGCTGAAAGACCCTGATGATTTGATGCTGAGGTGCGCATGCTGTGTGAACGAGGCTCCTGCAGAGGAGGCACACATTGAGTATTGCCGTACTGCTCAGCTTTTGTAAGGGGTGACACTCCCAAGGTCGTAACTGCAGTATCGGCACCTCCAGATGCAAAGGAGCCTTCACTTAAATGGTCTGCAGTGGCCGGGAGCAAACTTATTGGGTCTCTCTCAGCTGTGCATGGCGAGAAGACCTTCGATTGTGAGGAAGAAGAGACAATGGAACTACGTGCAGCCTTCGTGCAGGAATGCCGAGGGCCCTCCATTTTGTCGTTGCAAAATCATGGAAGAGCAGCCTCGGGGACCACATGTGTTGTCAATTTGAAACATCTTGACTCTTGGCCACTCTCAATCTCCGCTAGAACTGCAAGCCGTCGCATGGTGATGGGGCTCTTGCGTGTTGAGCCCTGTAGGAGCCAGCGAAGCCGAAGGAGAGCGAGCCCAAGGCTGAGACTCCCGAGATCAAGGTGGTACCTGCTCCGCCTCCTGCTCCACCCGCTCCACCCGCTCCACCCTCTCCGGCTCCGGAACCAAAGGAGAAGGAGCTGAAAAAGAAGCCTCTCGGACTTAGAAGCAGCCATTTCCCGACTTTTTGCTGGTGTGGCTTGCGTTCTCGATTCTCGGTGGATGCATCTCAGGACAGATTCCGCACTTGCGGTACGCCAGCCAGCAGAGTCTTATGTTGTGAAGGTGAGCAAGGACAATGAAAGCCAGCAGAGCAGCAGAGGGTGTAGGTGGCCTTGAGACTCTGAGCTGCGCCGAAGTCCGCAGGAGGGCGGGAAGCTGGGAGGAGGACTGGATGCTTCTCAGGAAGATTGCTGTGTTGCTTGGCTTCGGCGGCCGAAACAGCGCTGGAAAGTGCCACGTGCCCGGGCGTACGCCGAGGTTTTCAGACGAGTGGATCTTGGAGGTGCGCTTGACAGGAAGATCCTCGGCTTGGCAGAGAACTCCCGACATTCCCGAACCCAAGCCTGTACACTGCACTAAGGGGTGTTCGAGTCTACGACCGGGTCGTCAAAGTCAACGGCGAAGCAAAGAAATCCTCCGAGCTCGTTCAGCGAATAAAGGAAGCGACTGATCTCGAGCTTTACATGGAGCGCCCGAAGGTTAAGGCCCGATGCACGGAGCGCCACTGTTAGAACCTGCCAAGCAGAGAAGACTTACTCCTACGCCACAACCTCGCCTGCCAGCTCTGTGTGCGTGAGAACAGTATATTATCTGCCATGCACAGGAAGTGCTTATGAAGAAGGCCGGCAAGAAGGCCCTTTGTTCGGAATTGACGCAAATTGCCGCGTTGCAGGCTAGTTGAAAACGAGTTCGTGCTGCTGGCTTCATGCATTTGCCGGCCCTGTAGGTGGGGCTTCGCTTGAATTCCGATGAAGAATGCCTGGGTCTAATTGTGAAGGACTCGGCCGGGAGCTGAAGTGTGACATGCTCTTGGAGATGTCGCTGCATCTTCAGGAGGTAACCGGAGGTGTGGCAGCGGACATGCCGAAGGGGACCTTCGAGCCAAAGGACCGAATAGTTGAGATCAACGGCCCCTTGACTTATCAAAGCGGGTCGGGTTACAGCACGCCTTGAGAGAGCAGACTGACGGCTTCTTGCGCAGAAGAGGAAGACACAAACAGGGCAAGAACCAAGAGGTGTGTTGCCAGGAGGGCCTATTTTTGTCGCCATTATTTTTCTGCTTCTGCTGCCATTCTTTTTTTTTTTTTTTTTTTTTGGCCCTGGGCCCTGTTACTCTCATACTCTTATACTCTAGTACTCTATGACTCTATTACTCTATTACCGTATGACTCTATTACTCTCTTACTCTCAAAGCTCTATTACTCTAGTACTCTATTAGTCTATTACTCTGTTACTCTATTACTCTATTACTCTATTATTATATTACTCTATTACTCTATTGCTCAAATACTCTATGACTCTATTACTCTATGACCCTATTACTCTTATACTCTTACTCTATTGCTCTATTACTCGATTACTTTATTACTCTAATACTCTGTTACTCTACTATTCCATAATCTTTATTTATTACTCTATTACTCTATCTACTCTATTTCCTCTATGACTCTATTACTCTATTACTCTATGACTCCATTACCTCTTACTCTAAAAGCTCTATTACTCTAGTACTCTATTAGTCTACTACTCTGTTACTCTATTACTCTATTACTCTATTATTCTATTACTCTATTACTCTACTATTCTATTACTCCATTACTCTATTATTCTATTACTCTATTACTCTATTACTCAAATACTCTAGTACTCTATTAGTCTATTATTCTGTTACTCTATTGCTCTAATACTCTATTATTCTATTACTCTATTACTCTAATACTCTATTACTCTACTACTCCATTAACTCTATTTATTACTCTATTACTCTATCTGCTTTATTTCCTCTATGACTCTATTACTCTGCTACTACCCCTACTCCTACTACTACTACTACTACTACTACTACTAATACTGCTATTGTATTGTTACTGGTACTGCTAATGTTTTTTTTTGTTTTCTTTGCCCTCGGCCCTGTTACTCTATTACTCTAATACTCTACTACTCTATTACTCTATTAGTCTATTACTCTATGACTCTATTACTCTATTACTCTGTTACTCTTACTCTATTACTCTATTACTCTATTACTCTTTACTCTATTACTCTAGTACTCTAGTACTCTATTACTCTATTACTCTAGCACTCTACCACTCTATTACTCTATTACTTTATTAGAGAGGAATACTGTAATAGAGAAATAGAGTAATAGAGTAATAGAGTAGTAGAGTAAAAGAGTATTAGAGTAATAGAGGCAAAGAGTAATAGAGCAATAGAGTAATAGAGTAATAGAGTACTAGAGTACTAGAGTAATAGGAGTAAAAAGTTATAGAGTAGTAGAGTAAGAGTACAAGAGTAATAGAGTAATACAGTAATAGAGTAATAGACGAATAGAGTAATAGAGCAATAGAGTATTAGAGTAATAGAGTAACAGGGCCGAGGGCCAAAAAACAAAAAATGACATTAGCAGCACCAGTAACAGTAGCAATAGCAGTATTAGTAATACGAGTAGTAGTAGTAGTAGTAGTAGGAGTAGGGGTAGTAGCAGAGTAATAGAGTCATAGAGTCATAGAGGAAAGAAAGTCGATAGACTAATAGAGTAATAAATAGAGTTAATGGAGTAGTAGAGTAGTAGAGTAATAGAGTAATAGAGTAATCGAGTACTAGAGTAATAGAACAATACAGTATTAGAGTAATAGAGTAACAGAGTAATAGACGAATAGAGTACTAGAGTATTTGAGTAATAGAGTAATAGAGTAATAGAATAATAGAGTAATAGAGTATTAGAGTAATAGAGTAACAGAGTAATAGACTAATAGAGTACTAGAGTAATAGAGTAATAGAGCCTTTAGAGTAAGCGAGTAATAGAGTCATAGGGTAATAGAGTCATAGAGTCATAGAGCAATAGAGTAGTAGAGTAATAGAGTAATAGAGTAATAGAGTAATAGAGTAATAGAGTAATAGAGTAATAGAGTAATAGAGTAATAGAGTAATAGAGTACTAGAGTACTAGAGTACTAGAGTACTAGTACTAGAGTACTAGAGTACTAGAGTACTAGAGTAATAGAGTAATAGAGTAAAGAGTAATAGAGTAATAGAGTAAGGGTATAACAGTAATAGAGTAATAGAGTTAATAGAGTAATGGACTAATAGAGTAATAGAGCAATAGAGTATTAGAGTAATAGGGTAACAGGGCCGAGGGCAAAAAAAACAAAAAGAAAAAATAGCAGTACCAGTAACAGTAGCAATAGCAGTATTAATAGTAGTAGTAGTAGTAGTAGTAGTAGTAGTAGTAGTAGGAGAAGGGGTAGTAGCAGGGATTAGCAGGGTAATAGAGTCATAGAGTCCTAGAGTCATAGAGGAAATATAGTAGATAGAGTAATAGAGTAATAAATAGAGTTAATGGAGTAGTAGAGTAGAGTATTAGAGCAATAGAGTAATAGAGTAATAGAGTAATAGAGTAATCGAGTAATAGAGCAATAGAGTAATAGAGTAAGAGTATAAGAGAAAAAGGGTCATAGAGTAATAGAGTAATAAAGTTTTTGAGTAATAGAGTAATAGAGTAATAGAGTAATAGAATAATAGAGTAATAGAGTACTAGAGTAACAGAGTAATAGACAAATAGAGTACTAGAGTAATAGAGTAATAGAGCTTTTAGAGTAAGAGAGTAATAGAGTCATAGGGCAATAGAGTAATAGAGTCATAGAGTAATAAAGTATAAGAGTATAAGAGTATGAGAGTAACAGAGTAACAGGGCCCAGGGCCAAAAAAAAAAAAAAAAAAAAGAAAAATAATGGCAGCAGAAGCAGAAAAATAATGTGACCAGATATTCTCCGCCCTGTTGCCATGTTAAAATGTCGCTTATGGAGTGTGGCGAGCCGCTGTTGACGGACTCCTGACATCTGCTCAGGGTCATCGATCACCCGTTTCATCATGCATCATCACCTGTCAGTGTTGGAATGCTTTGAGCTTTGCTTGTTTTCCCGTGCTCGACTCAGGTCAATCCATGAAGACGGCAGACATGCTGAAGCGTATGTCCGAATTGGACAGCATCTCCTTGACAGTGTGTCTCGACTCGTTCTGGCAGTCGTGCTAGTGCCAATTTCTTGCCCAGATCGGCAAGGTGCTCATACAGCCTATGAGTCGGACGCTTCGAGCGGGACCCGGTATCAGTGTTGCCACTTTCTTGGCTGCGAAGTCGAAATCCGAAGCTACCAAGGCTCAGCAGAAATCGCTGACGGGAGTTTACGATGCCGATGGATGATGGCCCCACGTGCAGCCATGTTTGTTACATCTTGGTCAAGAGAGGTCCAAGATGCAAAGATCTCTTGGACTAATTATGCAGAGCTGGTCACTGCAAGACCAAGGCGCTGCACACTTCTACTCGTACAGTTCGAAGAAGCTTCTACATTGTGGAAGTGCCATGCTGCAAGACGCAGTACTGATGGTCTCCCCATCCAGAACCAGAGGTTCATATTCCATCTCATTCGCAGCGAAGACTCTTCAAAAGATCTTCGCAGGGTTGAGCAACTTCACGGCTGGTGTGATAATGCCATGCACTACACTGCACGTGCTCCTAGCTCATTGCGCATCAGCCGATGCTTCCAACCCTCCAGCGTATTTGCCAAGAAGAGTAGCTAAAGTTCGCGTTGTTTGGAAATCAGCTGGGAAAGGTGAGACATGCTATGGGCTTCATGTGTCTCGCGCCCTCCCTCTGTCTGTGTCGCCAGCATGACATGAGTGTCAAGGAGGCGGCGATTTTCACCCGGGAGCTCTTCGAGATGCGAGCCAGTCCAGCCAAGTGACATTCTGTTCCAGTGCTCCTTTGCAGCAACCTCACGAAGGTACGAGCAGTTTTCAGACTCCCGCGGCTGGAACTTTCAGGCTTGATGTTTGTGCAAGATTCGAATCGATGGGTGCAGACTGTCCAGTGTTGGGGAGCCACCTGCTTCTTTTGGATTGAAGCCTGTTGATCAGGTGGAGACCGTGAATGAAGGCGTTGGAGGAGGTGTCCTGTTCGCTTCCGTTTCTGCCTGAGACGCAAAGTGACGTGCGGCGGTAATCAAGTTTATCGGCACTAGGGCAAGTGTTGGATGATCGTGAATTTCATGTGGACTGCACTGGATGAACAAGTGTGCATTCACAGGCACGCGTGTCTGGCGGAGTCGACGAGGTGCCGGCAAAATGAATGCACTAAGTCGCCGTTGTGAGTGGAGGAGGTAGGCAACTGCAAATCATTTCTTGCAGTGGTCGAGCTCAACTTGAGTTGCGTGGCTTGACCTGTCAAAAGGAGACAGCTCCCTACGGCTGGCTTCGGCACGAGTCTGGTGTTCATCGCGTCCAGCGCGTGCCCAGCACGGACAAAAAGGGCCGTATGCAGACCTCCAGCGCAGCCGTGGTCGTTCTGCCTATTGCCGACGAAGAGGATGTGGAGTTCGCTGCCGGCGATCTCCGGATCGAGATCAGCAAGAAGTCCTCGGGCCCCGGTGGACAAAGCGTCAACGCGGCGCACCAGGCAGTTCGGGTCATCCACATTCCGACGGGGCTTTCAGTGCAGAGTACCTCCTCTCAGTCGCAGTACGAGAATCGCACGCGTGCAATTGAAATGCTGCGCACGAAGCTTCTGGACCGACAGATTTCTGCCAAATCCGAATTCGAGCGTGCAGAGCGCAAGGATCAAAAGGGCACCGGAGACCGATCTGAGAAGATCCGGACGTACAACTTCCAGCGCGACGAGGTTGTAGACCACCGACTGCCTAAAGATGCAGGTGGGGCTGGCCACAGCGCAAGCGATGTCGTCTTTGCAGGAGGCCTGGAGGCCATCTTGGTTTTCCACAGAGAGCAAAGCAGGATGTCGTACTTGGAGCGGGCTGTCATGGCCATGGAGGAGGAGTTGCTGCAAAAGTCGCGGGAGACGTTTTGTGATATGGTGCTCCGCATGTTGTACTTACCGAGTAGGTAGAGGTAAGCGGGCTTCAATCAGCTGCCAGGGCTTCGACCACTTCTTGGATTTTTTCCGAGGCCCTTGGCTCGCCACCGTGTGCGCATGTCACGCAGCATACAACAGCATATGTGAGGCCTCAGGGAGCGTTGGATACCGCTAGGGAAATCGCAAGACAGCCATGTTATGGTGAGCAAGAAGGGCCAAAGGGACTTTGTAGAAGTGCCAGCTGCATACGTACAGTAGATAGTAGTACGAATATTGGCCGCCATGAGCTCCCCGAGCAAAGGGGCTGCCACTCCGAGTGTGGAGGTCTTGCGCCAGGAGGTCATTAACCTGAAGACGAAGCTGCGAGATGCAGTGAAGTCGCAGGAGGATCTGCGCGAACAGCTAGTTCCAATCGAACGAGTGAAGCTCGAATGGAGGAACGAAAAAACGCTCCGAGAGAAAACAGAAGAGCAGGTGAGATCGCTGGAGTCCAAGGTCCTTCATCTAACACGAAAGTTGGAAGATGTCAATGGGGAACTGCGTCAGCAGAAGGCCGAAACAAGGAAGTACGAAGATCGTTGTCTGGAGTTTGAGAAGGTGTGCGCTGAGCTGGGTCAGCAGGAGCGTGGCGCACAGGTACAGCTCCTTCGTGCACAGGAGCGCGAGCAGCTTTCCCGTGTTGATGCCTTCAACCATACGCTTGCCAGAGCAAACGCTGAAAAGCAATCGGAGGAGGCTTTGGCAAAGGTTCACAGCAGAGAACAGCAGCTTCACGCTTTGAAGGCAGACCTGCATGTTCTCGGAGGACACGCGGCAGATGTGCGAGACGAGCTTTTCGAAAAGCGCGCTGCCGTCAACAGCCTGGGCAAAGAGCACGCAGCTCTCAAACGGGAGCATGCAGAGCTGAAAAGGAATTTCGATGGTCAGCAAGAGGCCCTGAACCAGGCAGTGGCAGAACTTGGGGCACTGCAAGAGTGCAAGGCCCGGCTAGAACAGGACTTAAAATCAACTCGTGAGATGCAAAAGGTTTCTGGAGTGCCCCACCCAATGGATGCCTTGATATCTCATGTGCAGCCTGACAGACTGGAGAGAAAGCCTTGCACTCCGCCTTTGCAGCTTCCAGCTCCTCATGACAGCACACTGGCTTTCCGCAGCGCTATGGACGACAAGGATCTTCCGGGGTTTGCGAAGCATTTGCAGTGGCAGATGAGCCAGCTGAAATCGAGGCGAGACTACCCCCGTTGCGCAGCCGCTCGCCAGCTAAGAGGCAGAATTCTTGGAGGCGAGCACGGGCGAGGACCTCTGTTTGGCGAAGAACTGGATGAGCCGAGTGCAGAACGTGAGTTTGAACACGAGTTGCGGAGTCTTGTTGGGTTGCCACGCAATTGACCGCTAGGTCCGGCTTCCCGTGGTTCATATGTTGTCGAGAAGCCTTTTCTCTCTTCCCCCTCTGCCAAGCAGTGTGCGGGACCTGTCTGCCAAGCACGCAAGCCAAATGTAGAAAAGCCCCGGTCTTAAGAATAAGCCCCGAAGGCTCGTTTGCCGTGTGATCCAGGCCAGATACGACAAGAAGTTGTAGTTGCAGCCGTGATGATCTGTCGTGCTTAACCAGGTCACCGTGAGGTGTTGCAGCTAAATCGTGAGTTGCTGCGAGTGGATGCGAAGACTGTTTTTTTTTGTGTAGTGTCTCGTTGTTTCACTTGATCTTCTTAGCTTAGAAAAACACTTCTCAACAAAGCTCATACAACCGCGTGCGTCACTCTACTTCAGTACTTTCTGCATGATCCCCCCCCAATACTGCGTCCCGACGACTGGATCCTCCCCCGCCCTCCTCCTCTTTCCTCCCCTCTCCCCTCGTTCCCTCCCTCCTTCAATCTCCCCTGTCGTTGATCTTTCCCTTTCTCTCTCTCTTCCATTGTCTCGATTTCTTGCTTTCTCTTTAAAACAAACACTTCTGAACATTTGCTCCGCTCTGTATGGCTTCAGCTTGTACCAGCTGGGGTAAAGCTGGTACCTTGGGGTCACCGTTGAAGTGGTAAATGGTGAAGGAGGTTTGGTATAGGCTGCGATCGAGCAGGCTTGTCAAAAACATGGTGTCGCAGTTGTGAGGAGTCTACCGATGTGTAATTGGGGCAGTAAAAGGGGTGAGGGATGACGTCTCACTTCATGGCGGTGCCGAGGCCATGCTGGCACCGGCAATAGATCTCGAGTCTGACACTGAAGTGCAGAGACACAGAGAACTGCTCCCAGAGTTGGCAAGCAGATCTGGGGCAGAATGCAAAACCGCGGTCCCCCCGACACGGCGATGGGGCAGATGTTTCTCTGGAACTGCTGCTGGCACCGCTACAACCCAGCGTAGCTGCGATCCGGGGCCTTCTTACTGCATCGTCCGCGGGGATGATGTGCTCGACTCAAGTCCCCACTGAATTTAAAGCTACTGCTAGCCATGAGCATCGCCTTCTTTGTTCTTTCATGTTGAGGCTGTGACCAACAAAGAGTTACAAAGTGCACGTGACGCGGGCAACCCAGCATCGAAAAGTTGATCGGATGCTTGTGCTTCCAGATTGTACCGAGGACTGGCATAAACTTCTGGCATCTGCGCAGGCAGGGGATCTGATAGCTCAGAATATGTGACAGTCCGTCGGGACTGTGCAGAAGTGTCCGATGGCCTAGAGTGCTTAGAGCATCACATTGTGGCTATTCGTTCTTTGTTTGACTACGCGGCCCATATCACTGCACGGTTTCAGAAGGGGTGATAGGGACGCCACACGAGTCTTGCCAAAGCCATGAGGGCAGGCCGCGCGAGGCCAGCAGCCCTTGTTGCGGCTCTCGTTGTCCTCTTCTACGAAGCGCGAAGCCCGGACCCAGAGGCGTTCGCTTGTCAGGGCAAGGAGAAGGCGGGCTGTGCGACTGCACAGGAGTCACAGGATGCCTCTGCTCTTGGCCGTCGTGGACTTCTGGCGTCCCTGCCAGGTATTGCGGTTTCCAGCCCGGCCGTGGCTCAGGAATCCAAGGTCGAGTGGAAGCAGCTGCGGGACATCCAGTACATTGCTGCGCTTTCAGACCCCTCGGCCAGTTCCGGAACTGGAGCAGAGAACTGGGGCTTGTGGAGAAAAGATCCCGGGCCCCGTGGTGTGAAGCTCTACAACTACGATAAGCTTATGGCTCGGGGAGGCGTCGCCCCTGCCAAGTGGGAATTCGATAAAAACGATTGGTGGCTGGAGGAGCATGGCTTGATCATGGAAAAGCCCGAGTCGCCCGACATCTGAAGTGTTTTTCAATTCTCTATCAGTTGGCAACCCTCAACCCTCTCCATTCCATAACCATAGCCTAAGCGTTGGCAAACCACCTCGAAGCAACTTAGGGTTTGCCACACCTTCCCGCTCTGGTAATCTGCTGCCCTGTAGTGCTGCACCGAAAACCGCCAATGTTGTGGCTTGCCTTGCATTGCGAAATTTGCTGGGTGTCAATAGTGTCAATCTCAGGTTCCCTTTACCCCCGGGCAAGTACATGGTGACCGGAGACCGCGAAGTGACGACAACGTTGACAGTTTCCGAGAAGGATGCAAGTGGAGCACAAAAGTGGAGCCTCGGCAAGGGGAAGCTCTACGACGTGACCCACCTTCCGTGCAGGTCTGCTCGCTACACGCCCGGAGGCGGCTCGTGCCAGCCCACCAACGACTTGGAGCTGCAGTTTCCTGTCCGACCAGGTGCATCGCAGGGGATCACAGACACGGTCGGTTTCCCCCCCAGGTTTCGAGGCGCAGAAAAACCCGACCCATTGGTGATAGATGTGAAAGCGCAGCGAAAGGCTTCACAGCCGGTGTAGGGTGTAGTTATACCCGACCAAGATACCTGTGCTACATTCACACTATAGATACAGATCATAAGCTATTGGTTGCGAGTGTGAAGTTTCAGCTGAAAGCCAGCCCTCCTAAAGCAAACACTTCGAAGATGAAGTTGCGTAAACCGGATAACGTTCAATTAAATCAATTCAATGCCGCAGTCGCCAGTAAAGTCTTACAGGAAATACATAATACGAAGTGTGCAGATTTAACCTTCGACCAGTTGAACGCAATTCTTCTCCAATCCGCTAAGGATTACTGATTACTTGCCTATACAACTTCCTCAGCAAAAGAAGGAGCATAATTCGCAACGCACATGGGGCTCCTTTACAAGCCAAAAAGGATAAGGAAAACCACCTCCTTCAAGAACTCGAAGCAGTTACAGGGCAAGGATATAAATGGAGTGGCCTCAAACGTCTCCGTGCTAAATTCACTCCCAAATTCACCAAGTTCAAGAACAAGGACGGTACATGTATCCATCAAGCTGAATATCATCAAAAAGCTGCTGAGTACCTATCTAAAACCCCATGGGGTCGTTCCTCTTCGTCAACCTCCTTCTCGCCTCAGCCGTCTAGAGAGAGCAATCCAATAAAGAATGGATCATATGTTGTAGATGAATCCCCATGCACCCTTGATGAAGTGGATTATGTATGTCGACGAATTAAAGCTCGAAAGACGCGAGGCCACGATGGAGTGCCTGGTGAGCTCTTTAAATGGCTAGACAAAGATGACAAATCTTGTCTATGGAATGCGGCAAACAGATGTCTTGAAGGAGGAGAAGTCCCCGAACAAATCCTCAAAGCCTTAGTCGTATCGATATACACAAATGGTGACTCTACTTCTCTTGAAAATTATAGACCGATTTCGTTGTTGATGTCATGCTACAAAATTGTTGCTGCACTAGTTAAAGAAAGATCAGACAAAGGGTTGGACGCATGGCTTATGCAAACACAATATGGGTTCCGTAAAGGTAAGAGTACAAGTCAAGCAATTTTCGTGGCCAGAAGATTGCAAGATATGGCAGAGAAATCCAACTGTAGCAGCATGATACTTTTTAGATTGGGAAATGGCTTTCGACAAGATCTTTCAGCGTAAACTTATCGAAACCTTAAAAAGGCTGAGTTAGTATGGATGGAAATGATTCTGAATGGCTAACTCAACATACAGGTATAAGACAAGGCTGCCCTCTTTCACCTTATTCATTTTGCTTAGTCATGGGAGCCCTTTTTTCGGATATCAAAGTTGAACTCAACACTCCCAGGCAGCATCAGCCCGTTGATGGCATTTATTTCTCGGAAATACTTTATGCGGACGACACCCTCCTATTCGGGGCAAGTACACATTGTGTTAATGTTCTTCTTCATGCAATAGAAAGACATTCAGCCTGCTATGGTCTCACTCTGAACTATGGAAAGGGTGTTAATCTCACTGCGAACCAAAGGCAATCTTCTGTCAGATTCCCCCTCAGGTCCGGCTCAAGGCAGGCTTGTACCGAGAAAAAGCTCTGCCACCTACCTCGGAACCCTAATAACAGACACCTTCGACAATAGAGCTGAAGTTTCTAACAGAATCGGTGGCTGTATAGCTACATGCAACCGCTTGAAGTTATTCTGGAATAAAGCTAACAACAGTACAACGTGGAATATCCAAGTATTCAATGTTATCGTCCGCTCCGAATTACTTCATGGGTTAGAATGTGTGCAGCTAACGAGTGCGGAGCTCTCTACGTTAAATGCCTTCCAGAACAAATCGTTGAGAAGGATCTTACACATCCCACCTACATTCATAGACAGAGAACAGACCAATGTCAGCATGTATGATAACATACGCAACGAATACGGTTGTTCTTTTGAAAACTTTGTGGACGCATGTCGCAAGGCAAAGTTTAGGCTTTTTGGACACATTGCGAGCCAGCCCAGCAGACCCTCTAGTTCAAATTACTTTCAAAACAGACCGATTGACACCTAGAGCTCCCACCAAAAGGCGGCCAGGCAGGCCCAAAGCAGACTGGACCACCGAAGCCTATAAAGGTGCGTATAGTCTACTGCATGGAGATGCTAACGCCTTTGACGTCAATAACATACAACATTAAAATGAGATCAAACAATCAGCCAGGAATCGTCAAGCCTTTTGCTGCATAACAGGTAATTGATACATCGGGACGTTGTCCCAAAGGCCATCGGCCTCTCGAGGTATTCGTCGCGGTAATGTCGTCATTGTTGCTTGGGAAGTGTGGTGCCAAGTTTTTCCATTTCCGTTTACTCATTGCAGCGCTAAATATCTTGAAGGTAATGTATCCTCAATGACTACTGAACTTGTCTCACTGTCCTAGTGTACCTCTACTCGTGCTTTTTGCATTTTCACAAGCCTGTTGAGAGCCCTCTTGCGCTCGACAGAAAAATATACCTGTGCACATGGAATACGGTAAGCAAGAAGAAACCCGTTTGTTTGTCTGCCAGAGTGCTCAAAGGAGTTAAATCCCCCTGTTCCTGTGATCTGCCTCTGCCAGGCGAATCGATGCCCCCACAAACTGGCTGCAACAAGCAGGATTATGCAGTTCTTTTCGTTCTTGCTGTCGCGGCGTAGGGCAGCCAACAAGCTGCTGCTGGATAGTCGAAGCTTCAGCTTGTCTTTGGCAAGTGGCTGTGAGTAGCACGTGTACTTATACCCAATTTTCAGAGCCAGCCATACAGCGCTGCGTGCAGAAAAGACTTCCAGCCTTGGCCAGGTGTTCGGTCCTTTGTCTTTCAACGCTGATCCTGAATCCAAGCTTTGCATCGCTGTGGTGCCTTGGCTAGGCTCCGTACGAAGACCCCGAATTTCCGGCAGAGCCGTGGGGGCCGCAGACTCGCAGTCCATGTGAGGAAGCACCGTTCGCCGTTCGGCGCCCTTCTTAGGAAATCAATCTGCGGGCGCGAGGAGGCCTTGGGCCTTCAATTCGCAGTGGGACAGCAGAGATTGCACATGACTGCACCCTGCAGGATGCAGTGAAATCTCCGAATGAGCCGCCTCAATGCCGCTGTGGCCAAGCCTCCACGAAGTCAGAGGCAGTCCGGAGTTTGCAGCTGTTGTGTGACTGAGCCTGCGGAGCAGGTGCGCAAAGATGGTCCGACCAAGGAGCAGTTCGCAGTGTGATGTGGATACCGACAGCGAGTTCGTTCTTGTATTTTTTGTGCAGGGTCGCCTGTATTGGCATTGCGAGGCCGGCCGGTGATAGCCGATTGATCTGCACGGTTCCGTAAGCGAGATTTGCACCGCAGAGCCTCGCAGAAACGTCGTTGTGGCTTCTTCGCTTGGGCAGACTCAGATCATCGACGTCAGGAGCTCAGTCTGTGCGAAGAGTCGGATCGAAGACAGCCCAGGGACAACGTGGCAGGTCGCGAAAAGATCTGGTGGCAGCGCTTTCCGGAGTTCATGATCGTCAGCGACTTCGGTTTTCGTGCGGAGGCTCCGAGAGTTATACATCATATCAGTGTTGGGGCGAGAAAGCAGCAGCAGGACCTGCGGCAGGGTGGCGTGGGTGACTGCTGGTTCATGTCAGCCCGTTGCTCAGCTCTTACATTTGTACATGGGAGCAGCTCTGGCTTCCGACTGGAGGCGTTGGCAGTGGTGGCAGAGCGTCCGGACCTGGTGCTGCGGCTCTTCGGCGACACAGCCAGGACGAGAGACAGGGAGATGGAAGCAGGTTTCGATGCAGAGAATCCGTAGAGTCGCAGTGGTCGACCAGGTGCCACATCCTCTGCAGTGCAAGCTCGTTCTTGCATGGCAGGAATCAAGCAGGCTGCTATCAATTGAACCTCTTTCTGGATGGCGAGTGGAGAGTCGTGTGCCAAGCCTGGCAGCTTTTCGCAAACTTGTCGAAGAGTCTCAGTCACCGTCCGAGGCAATCACCATAGATGACCGTTTGCCTTGCCGCAGCCGCAGTCGCTGAAGTTGCACAATAATTGGAATCTGCAGAGCCTAATTCGGTGTTATCACTGAAGCTAGCTCTGTGGAGCTTGCGGGAGTTGTCGTTTATCAATTCACCTAAGTAGCAGTGACCCAGGTGAAGATCGTGTCGACCTTATCTGCTCCTCCCAAAATAGTTAGGGCGGCGAGGAGGCCCCTCCCCACCCCCCCACCCAACCCACACCACGCAAGTGATTGATTCAGCGGCAGTAAGGTGGGGGCCCCCGCTGTTGTACAAAGTCAGGCCCCTCCCCCCATTCAGGTCCATCTGTTCAAACAACCTGGCAACTTGCATTTTGTCTGTTTTGGTCGAGAGCGTCTTCGTAACGCGTTCAAGTCTGATGCCTCCGTAATTAGCTATGCCACCACCAGGACAGTTAGAAGCTGCTCGCAGATGGCCGAGTTATTGCTTGGCACAATGAGGTCGGTCAAGGTATCACCCCAAGGGTGTATCTGTATGTGGGCCTGTAGAATGCTGTCATCTTGCTGGTGTCAAGCTTCATGACAACACAGACCCGACCCAAGCAAGCAAACAGTATCCGAGCTCGATTGACTCTGCTTCCTTTCTTTGTCCTACCTGTAGCTGTCGTGGCCATACTCTCTCTCGTGGGTCTTGTGGGCCAGAGCAGTGAGGCTTCGGACCAGACGGGCCGGAGTGGGAGAGTCGGAAACAGGGCCAAGGCCCGAAGGCAAGCATCACAAAAGGACTGAGAACCAACAAATGATTCAACAAAATGCCTTTGTAGCTCTTAAGGCTTTGACAAGGTTGCAGCGGGTCACTCGCTTCAGGATTTGGGATTCTGCAGCCACCCTTTCCGGGGTTTGGGGTCCTGTCACCGTTTCCCGCAACCGCTCACTCTGTCGAATGTTTCGGGTTTCGGATAAGCAGTCGCTGTTCGCTCTTGCCCTTAAGATTTATGTATTGTTACCATTTTGTGGTTTTTTTGAACAAGTAGTTCGTTTTAGGGTTGAAAGTATTTGATTTTTGGCAACATGTCACTCCTTGGCAGTTTGAGATTCTGCAGCAACTCTATGAAGGAGTTTCCGGTCTTCGTGGATGGTGAATCCATTTCGGTTCGAAGTTTCCCGCAGGCACTTTCTCCTTGTGAGGGTTTGGGTTTCAGAAGGGTGGATCCTGCGCGTTTGTGCTGAGGAGGTTTTGGAGTTTCTTACGATAGGGCTCGTGATGCTCACTTGTCCAAGTTAACCTTGGGTTTCGAGGAAGCAGCCGGTCCGTTTGGGGCCTGTAGGACTTCTGGATTCTGCAGCATTCCTTTTGGGGTTTGGGGTGGTTGTGGACCAGTAACCAGTCAGGCACGGAAGCCGATTCAACACGATCTCACTCTTTTTAGGATGGGTCTTTTGCAGCCGCCACTTTTAAGGTTTGGGGTTTCGGGAACCGGGCACTCTTTGGGGTTGGGACTTTCGTAACCAACCATTCCATTGATTGGGGTTTTGGGGATTTTGGGAACAAACATTGCTTTTTTATTTTTTTGGGATTGGGCTTGCCATCCATTCTGCACTATTCGGGGGAAGGGTTGTAAGTTTTGGGAGACAACCCTTGGTGATGGCTTCTGGCATCTTCTGGCCGGCGTCCTTTTCCGACTCTCGTCCCACCTGTTTCCAACTCCGCCAAGTCGTGTTTCGCCGCTCGGCCGTTTCAGTTTCCCAACTCACCCGTCTTGGTTTCTCGACTTGTGCCTCCTGGCTGCCGACTTTAGCTTACGGGCTTGTGGGTTTTTGGATCATGAGGCACGCACCAGCAAAGACGACCAGACGGAAGTGGACTGGCTTTCAGCCGTGACAGCCTCGGCAGAGAGTCAGTGCACATGACCTGGAACAGTATGGCACAAAGCCGGCGCAACAACCACGAGAGTGCCTCTGTAGCAGGCTTTTGCGGAGTCTCTCGCTGCTTCCCTCAAGGTTTTTCCAGTGAGACACGTTGGTCTACCCACACTAGCAAAATCACATGGCTGCCAGTTGTGGCGTCATGACAGCATGTTATTGAGCTGGTCGCAGTCCAAGCAACCGCACACCTCTAAGACTAGTGCCGGTGTCTTCAGCCATGTCTAGCCGAGCACGTGCTTTGTGTCTGCTTGGCTGTTTCACTTGCGGCGTGGCCTACGATGAGGAAGTGGGCTTGTCCCTGGCATATCTGGAGAAGGCAGTGTATTGTGGCGAGAGGAGATTTACCGAATGGGACGTCGGCGAGTCGAAAACTAAAGCACCAAAGGTCGATGCAGCGCGGCTGCGATGGGTGACCAGCTCGAATACACAAGCAGCCGCAGGTGTTGGGAAGATGCTGGAGCCTAAAGGCTGTTTCGTTGCCGTTCGTGGAACCTTCGGGACAATCAGCTCTCTCTTGGATGCGGCCTTCTGGCTCGCAGACTTCGAGCAGGGAATTTGCCCCGGTTGCCAAGTCGTGCAAGGATTCCACTTGGCCTATCTGTCGATCAAGGATGGACTTTTCCGCGCCCTACAGGACTTTGGATGCCAACAAGAGCCCCTCTACTTGGTGGGTCATTCGCAGGGGGCGGCATCGTTGTCTTACTTCATGTTCGATGCGTTGGTCAAGAACTACACCGTGCAGCATATGTATGCCCTCGAGTCGCCACGTCCAGGCGGGGAGGCATCAGAGTTGTGAGACAGTGGCCCCACTTGAGTCGACAGTAGTTGCAATGCAGCTGCGGCAGTTTTCGAGGGTTCATTTGGTGAGGGACTGTGCTGTTTTCATATGTCGCCATGGCAGCAACCTCCGAGGCAATGCATTGTTTGGGCAAGCTCTCAGGGCTCTGCTTGGGAGCACTGATGCATGGCGCGTGGCGCACTACCAGGACTGAGATGGAACAAAGATGCGAACTGACGCTCTGAATTTTCATTGTCGACGAGCACGGCTGCCAGGACATAGTTGTTCACTTGCCACCGCGAGGCGGCTTTAACAGATTTCGGTGCCAGAAAGCATGGTAGCTGTGTCGGTGATTGCACGGGAAGGTCCCGAACTTTTCCAGCATGCGTTGCCAGATACCTGTCTGCATCTTTGAGCTGGCTCTGTTCTTTACAGGGTTGCGCTGCAACGTATTGTCCAAGGAGATCTACTACGAAGCTCGGAAGGGCAGAGAGTTCAAGAAATGTGGCATAGAGGCCTCGCGTCCGTCCTCATGAGCCAGCTTGGGAACCGTATCTGCCAGTCTTTTTCATTCTTGTCCTGTCAGCACAGGATGGCAGCTGCTCAAACCGTTGGTGGCCCTGGCAGCTGAAAGCTGTAACTTGTCGGAAGTATGTGGCTCTGGCAAAAGAGAGGAAGGGAAGAAGTGAAGCCAAGGAAGATCACGACTGGTACGCAGACTTGAATCCCTGCAGCTGTGGCGTGGACATAGAGTCTGCAGAGGCTGGGGCGGGGAAGCCCGGGAGGAGAGAGTCTAGCGGTCTAGCATGGTCTAGCGGCTGGCGACACCAGTGGGGCGTGCTCACTGCACTCAGGAGCCTCAGGTTTTCGAGCGCTTCCTGCGCGAGGCAAGACGCTTCGCAGTACCCGAGGTGCCCACGCAGGAGAACAGAGGGGGACCTGAGCTTGGAGAGGGGCCGAGACAAGATTAGACAAGGGTACTTCTTGGATCTTCTTGGCACTCACAGAAAGTCATGTTTCTATCACGGGTTGACAGGCAGCCGCTGCTTTCGAGTAGGGGCGAGTCTTTTCGCTAGAGGCGATGCTTTCCACGATCATCCTCATCTTTGCCTTATGCGGCAGACACGGCGCCCGATGCTGCAGAGGTTTCCACCAACGTCAAGCCCTCCTTACAGGCAACCTTAGAAGCCTATAGCTTGCAGAAGCTATTCTAATCTTGCTCTAGACAGGCCACCCAGTCCAAAAACCAGGGAACCTGCACACTTCAAGTTGCACAATCTTTACTGTTGAGGAACCCTTTGCCATAGGCGGTGTTAGTCAAGAGACGTGTGCTGTGAGTGAAGGCATCTCATGCAGAGACAGGCTTTACGGGGTAGGACTCGAGTGTGACCGGAGAAGATTGGCAGGAGTTTGAGGCTGCGACTCAGTCTCCTGGACGTGGGACGCTTTATGCGTGAGTGATTGGGCATACGCATTAGGCGTGGGCGCTTTTTGCGCTTTGCCCTGGCTGCAAGTGATTTTGTCTCCCAGTGGGGAGTGGCCCATGTGCAAACTGCGCGAAAACGCCTCGGTTCATGCAGCTCTGTCCTGCCATGTGGGCCTAATTCAACGTCTAGGTCTAGGCATCTCAGCAGCGGAAGCTTGCCGGAAACTCTTTTCGTCGAAGGCACGTCTCACATCCGTACAGACCAAGCTTCTCAGATCTCTGAGCGAACCATCAAGGTGAAAGCAGCAAAAATTGGCAGGGTGATTCCCATGTGCTTGGCTTTATCACGCAAGGGTCCGAGAAAGCTTGTAGACCATCCGTGCAAGCGCAACAGGTGTAACAGGTCACGGCCGGACAAACCAAGTGATCAGACCCAGGTGCGGACGGGCAGCAGCTTTGGACGCCTCTGCTCGAAAAGGCGTATGCCAAGGCAAGCTGTTCGTCTGAAGATGCCATCTGTTGGGTTTCAGAAAAGAGCGCAGGAGCGCAGAGAGCACGCTTCGCTTTGCTTGGAGGCTCATGGCTCGTATCGTGCGATCAGCGGTGGCGAGATTGCCGAGGCCTGGCCCGCAGTACAGGGAGGCGGGGGTCTGTCAAACCGGGGGATTTGCTCTGAAGGCACTCTTGGACCTCACCGGCTGCCCAACGGAGAGCATGGACTTCGATGAGCACGATACCCGTCGGAGTTTCACAGCTTTCCCCTTTGTCCTTTGGAGCATTTTCGGAGGCCCGGCTTTGATCCCCAGGAGCTGTGGGAGAGGCTCCTGGATTTCAAGGCTCGTTTTGGAGAATTTTGTGGGTCGACTCTCCTTTGCAAACTTGTTTGGGTGCAGGCCAAAGGCTTTCCAATGGGCTGTGCCACTGCCGGAAATCCTGAGCTGCGAGAGGCACTCTCAAGCATGCGGTGGCCTGTCTTGTTTTCGTGCCCTTACCATAGTTGGCCACGAGGTCGGGTTGTGCGGCAACCATGCTTACAGCGTGCTGGATGTCCGCGAGCTCTATGATCAACGTTTCATCGGCAGGGAGCGCTGTTGTCGTCGGTTTGCCCAGTTTGGGAAGCCGGCTATCTAACTATCCTTTCTGAAGGAGTTCGGCTACGGAGGTGCGCAGCAGGCAGGGATGCTCCTTCTTATCAGACCTTCTCCGGCTCTCAAAGCGACCAGTGATGACCAGTGACAGCAAAGGCAAGACAGGAAGCTGGCAAGTTTCGGCTCAGGGGCCAAGAAGCGGCGTAGCGGTAGTATGCGGCCGGCTTCATAGATATGCCGACGCCTTCTTGTCCTGGCGGAAGCCTTGGTGATTTTGTAGAAGCATTGGATCGCCGTTTCGAGCGGCACGAGGCACCGGAATGTTAGGGAGGGACGTTCCACTTCATTTTTAGGTACCAGCCTTCGGCTAGGCCTCCAGAGCAGTAAGCCAGGGCCGCTAGGCAATGCGAGATCTACCAGAGTGGATGGGGTGTTCTCAAGGTACAGCTCGTCTGACTCGAAGTCTTTGAGGGGAACAGTGTGTCTGTGTCATCTGTGTCATTGTGCGTTGTGCCTGGGCAAGGATTTCCTGCGCCAGCTGCTGCTTGACAGTAAATATGAGTCGCCGTCGTCGCAGTATGTGGAATCTCAGCAGCATTCCTGGTTTCCTGCCAGCCGATATGAGTCTGTGAGCCTGTGCGTGGCCAAGACTCTTGGTGTCAGGATTCGGAGAAGACAACGCTCAGAATGCTATCAGGCTGGTCTCGCGTGTCCCCTTTGCCTAGTTAGGTGCTAGTCTTCTTGTCCATGAGTCTGCTGGCGTGTCACGGGACCACGTCGGACGAGCGAACAAGCAGGCACCGAGCAGAAGGTCTTGGATGAGCAAGACTCGAAGACCGACCTCGGCTACGTCATGATGCAGCCGGAACTGGATTCCTGGAAGCGATATTCCCAGATGAGCCTAGATGGAAATGCAAACGCATCCTGGTGACAAAGTGTTATTGTTTTGAGAGGACAGGCTCCGTGGTTGGTCATGAATTTGAATTTGTCATGTGCCCCTGAGGCGCCCGAAAAAGAGGCTTCCGCAAGTGGCTTCCTGGATATGTATAACAACTTTCTGCTGACCGATCGAGAGCCGCTGCCTCGTTTAAAAGCTTTCGTTTTGGGACCCTTGGACTGGTACATGGGTCTGGTGGTGGTCGTGAATGTTGTGCTGATGATCTGGCAGACAGAGCTCATGGGAGAGCGGGCAAAGGTTGGCTTAGGGCTCCAGGAGACATATACTGGCGGTCCGGAAGACGTCATCGATGATTTGGAGTATGCATTCTTTTCGATCTACTTGCTGGATGTCCTCATTCGAGTGGTTACGCTGCGCTTGGAGTGGATGTACCACCACATAGACGGAGTGATGTACATGAACTTGATGGATGCTACCTTGGTGCTGATAAGTGCCATCGAGCTATTTCTGCTTCCAGCGTTGTCTTTGGTCGGTGACGAGACAGATCAGAGTACCAGAGGCATTCGAATATTGAAGCTTATGCGAATCTTCAGAGCTCTGAGGATTGTTAAGACAGTGAACTTGTTCCACCCTTTGCGGGTCTTACTCAGCACATGCATTGCTAGCATTGGTGCACTTTTTTGGTCAATGACCTTGATGTTGGTGTTGAAGCTGGGCTTCTCGCTGCTCATTTGCCAAGCCATCCATCCGTTTCTCTTGGATCCATCCCTGGACATCGCCGCGCGCCTGGAGATCTACGGCCTCTACGGCAACTTCTGGTACACCATGTACACGATGCCCTTCGAATGTTTCAGTTTAAGCTGTTGCTCTTGCTTTTGCTGTCCCCCAAACTTACGCAAACGAACTGAGTCCAAGAACCGATGCAAGCGTGCCAGGCACTGCGATTCCCACTGACTCTAATTGGAGTAGGAGCAAACCCGACGATGACAGCAAAGGCCGCTGCGAAGCTCATGTGCATATAAGCGAACGGACTTAGATCGAGTCAGCGCCATTCATGGAGGACCCAATAAAAGGGTAAGGTAAAGCTGTACCCCGGCGAGCGCAATGCCTGAGATAGCTTCTCAATTGCCCCGATGCGGCATTCCAGCACATTCCATGGAAAGCACTGCGCCACTCGCAGGCACAGCATGCAGGCAAAGAAGGGCCCTGCACTCGTGCCCTCAATTTGTCATGATGCCGCCCGTTGCACAGCCTTGTGACTCATGCACCATGCGTGCATGCTTTAATGAAGTCAAATGTGGCGGCCATTTTTCTTCCTCGAGGGGATGTGGTTGCAGGTGCTCTTTAGCAACCTCGTAACCCTTACTCAGGTGTGCTCTCGTACCTCCGTTGCCGCAACCCTGCTTGTGCTCGGGCTGTTGGTTCCTCGATTTCCTTTCTGGGGGTGCCTTCGCCGTGTTCAGTGTTCATCCTTTCCACGATGGGGACGTGCCTCGTAACGCCACCTGCTCTCAAGGAAGTTGACCATTGCGCCCAATCAAAGTGACCGGCTTTCTGTGTTGGTTTGACCATATGCGGCAGAGGTTACTTGGATGTTGTTAAAGTGCGGGTAGCAGCGCGGCATCGTTGCCTCGTCTGTATCTTACGAGCAACGCCGCGCTCAGCATTGCAGCCGAGCAACCTCCGCCAAAAAAGAAGAGCGAGTGGGTGCCTTTTCTATCTTTTTGTCTCTCTTTCAGGAGGCACCCCCACTGTCCCTTGTCGGAGCAGTAGCATGAAAGCAAAGGCAGAGCCAGGAGCCTGGCCTGGTGAGTCGTCAGTGGCGGGCGGCAGCCCCGAGGCAGCATGTGGGTCTGTCGGGGAGTGCCACGCATGCATGTATATGTGTGGGTAAAAGGTATGCAGGCAAGGTACACATGGAGTGTGCAAGAAGAAAACATTCCTAAAGTTGGGTGACAAGCGCAATGGTGGTGTGCTGTCAAGGCCTGTCCATACTGGAGAGGTCTCGGAGACTCCAAAAAGGTCGCAATGCTTCGCCTCGAAAAGGAGCAAACAGGAGGCGATCGGTGTGGCTTCAGAGGGGGTGCAACCAAACCTACCCTCGACCCTCGTGTCTACACGTTCAGATCAGGTCCAGCCCGTCTCCGTTCTTTATGCTGGCGCTTTCTTTGAGTTAAGCGATCGTCGCTGGATGCTGTCATCAAAGACTGTGCCGAAGCGTTGGCCAGTGGATCGCATTCACAGGTGCAAGAACAGGCCTGGCTATGTGCTATGTGTGCCGGACCACTGCAAGCATTACCGTTGCGCATTTTTCTGCTCCCAGTTTTTGGATTCAGGTCTATTGCCGCCAGGGAGCATATATATATATATATAGACATATGTATATATATATATATATATACATACATACATACTTTTTTCTCGAGATATTGGCACAAGCTGTTGGATTGCTGAGGAACCGAAGGAGACTTTCCAATGTTTGGGTTGCTTTTGTGGCTAATCAGGCCAGTCGCGCAGCACTGGCCAAGGGATATGGCCGGGACGACTGCGTCAACCTTCTCCTGGCATGGCTTCATCATCTTTCCATGTGTGTGGGCTGGATGGGTCATTTCGAACGGGTGGCCAGCTCCGCCAACATATCAGACAAGCTCCCGCGGGGTTTTCTTCAGATTGTTTTGGCCGAGGGTTGGCTTTTTTCCAGAATGATTGGATCCCTTGTGGCAGATTTTGTTCAAGGTTTCCCAGGATATGAAGCTTTCCCAGGATATGGAGTATGCTTGCGGTCACGGCGTCATGGAGGCATTGCAGCTGGAGTGGCGTTTTGCAGGCAACCCACATGATGGGCCGTGAAGCTGTGGAACGGCTGTCGGCGTTATCGAAGTACAGCAGCTCCACATCGAGATCGACATGCACACATTCGGGCGAACGAATGTGGAAAAATGAGTCCGAGTAGCCGGTTCTCTGCATTGTGCGCACTGGCATGTCTCGTGTCACCTTCGGTGACTTCGGTGATTAGTGACATGTCAGCCAGCCACAATCGCACAGCATTGTGCTCGAACTTTTTTTTATCCAACCCTCCCACCCGTAAGGTCCGTTTAACGAACGGTCTCGGGTGCAGCTAGCGTCCCTTTTCGAGTTGGTCTCGAAGTACAGCAGTTCCACATCGAAATCGACATGCACGCATTCGGACGAGCGAGTGAGGAAAAGTGAGTCCGAGCAGCCAGTTCTCTGCGGTGTGCGTGCTGACATGTCGCCCCGACTCAAAAAACACACATCGCAAAGCCTCGAAGCCTGCCAGAAAACTGTAGGTCTTAACTTCCTGAAAAACCTCGAGTTTTGGTCATGCCTTGGTCGTCTTTGTAGATTCACTTTGAAGCCCATCTCTGCATGCATTGTAGTGCTTGGTTCGTTGTCTTCGAAATGAGGTTTGAAATTACACACAGTGGTGGATGGCCACTTCTCGTGAGACCGGTCCTGGAAAAGCTTGGTTGGGGTTTCGCAGTTCCATTTCTGATATATGTAACTTTGGTGATTTTCGCAGTTATTCGTATCGTGACCGCCCTGTTCTTGAAAGAAACGCTGACTTGTGCTGACGATGATGCCGCCGTGGCATTGAAAGAGAAGTCCCGGAGAACTCGCGTGTACAAGGAGAAGCTGCGCGAAGTATTCCTTGCAGCAGACAAAGATGGAGATGGAAATCTTACTCCAGAAGAATTCTTTTCCACACTTGGTCTTCCAAAAGTTCGAAGTTATTTGAGTCTGTTGGAAGTCAACATTAAAGACTGCGATCCGCTCTTCGAGATCTTAGATGATGGTGATGGCGTCATCACAATTGAGGAGTTTTGCAAGGGCATCCTCCACTTGAAAGGCACGGATGTGCGTTGACGGGGACGTTTCGAGTGCAAATGAATCTTGTTCGGCTAATCCTTCGTGCTGACTTGTCGCCCGAATGACAGGCCAAGCCAGTGCATTGGACATCATTATGCTGCAGCGGGAGAATCGCAGGATTCAGATAGCATGTCATGAGATCCGACGCACGCTGAAGAACTTCGTCAAGGCCCCCCGCCTTTTTGCCAGTGCTTTCCGTTGGGTTTGAGATGGACTCGTCGGTGCCGCCGGGTGTCGTTACAAAATATACCGCCCTGGCACGCATCCTAACCAGCGAATACCGGTGCACAACACGCAAAGCTTGTGGTGCACAGGAATAGCTCATGTACCAAGGATGGCCAATGCAAAAATCTATGATGTTCCCAAGTCCTAAATATACACTGGCGGGTTTTGCTGTTGCGAGACTAGAGAAGCGGCCGTCGGCACGATCCAGGTGCTCCAGGTGCCAACGCCCGTAGAGCACATAACGTGCGCTCCTCAGCAGTGGTGCATCTGGACAGGGAAAGCAGGCAGAGAATCCCAAGAAGGAGTAGAATCAGCCCTCAGCTGTTGAGCGACTTTCAGGCCAGCGCGCGGTCAATGAGGAAGGGGTTCTGCGGCTTCTCGGAGATGCTTGGTCTCCAGGGCTTCAGCATGTTTTTGCAGCTTTGTCCGTGTCTTCAAGAACACCGGGACTGTGCAGGGTTATCTTCAGTGCGGGCATTGAGGTAATGCTTCTAAGCTGCTTCGACCTTCTGAGCCTTCCCAGCAGCTAGCTCGCTTCGACTTTTGTCATGGCCTGACGGTCGAAATCCGTTCAACAGGCTATGTAGGCAAGACGCTCAAGTTCTACAGCTGCCAAACGGTATTGTAGAGTGATTGGGAGATTTTGTGCAGCTCGATTGATGATCGCATGCCGCACTGTACAGGCTTATGCTTCATGTCAAGAGCATGTCTCCGATACAGAAAAGACGATCGGTTTTTCTTTTGCCGTCAGAACTGCCTCAGGCGAGCATCCTCCTTCGTGTGCGCGTGCGTTCAGGATGGGCTTGTTCGCTTGCTTCGCATACGGAATCCTCATGGCATGGGCTCGCGACTTAGAGGTTGGCCCAGGCCGAGGCGTAATGAGCCCTCTCTCGTCGGACGTCTCGTCTCAGGCGAGTGGAACGGGGAATGGAGCCAACGCCTCACTCTTCTCCAATCCTCACTTCCTTCTGCTTGAGACTCGAGGTGACAAATCCGCAGAGTGGACTGACAGACTCTCGAGCAGCTTGGCTGACTTGGTGCGGGCTGTCTCCGGCATTCGCAAAGCTCTGCAAGGCGAGCTGGGATGCACTGGCGCCCGCACCCCAACGGCTCGCAGGTTCAAGGTAGTCGGTATTCCATGTTCGCATTGCAACTCGTCATCGGCAGCAGGCAATGAACTAGATTACTCGATGCTTCGGCGTCAGGTTGACGACGGTACGTTCTGGATGGACTATACGCACTTCCTGATGGGATTTCAGGCTGCCCGGCCTTGTGGCCGTTTCAGCAGGAGCTTTCAGTGTTTCAGCTTTCGTGCTTCGTATTTTGGCGTGCGTGCCGCACTGGTGCTTCCACTTTCCGTGGTTAGCTGTGTTCAGTCATCATTGACACTCTGGAGCCGCGTGTTCAGTTGGTCTTGCCCCGCGATGCAGTGAATTTGTAAGCGAAGTCAGGATACAAGAAATTTGACATTGCCTTAGACAGTCGAGATGTTGCAAGGTCGTCGATGTTTGCTGGGTCCTGAGCCTGGCAGAAGCCGTATGTGGGCAAACGAGCGGGAAGGCATGTCATGCCTTAGGTCCACAGGCACTCTGCGAGATCTTAGACCAAGCACCGATGGAGCATGAGAATTGGTAGACATGGTATGGCATGGGCATGGATTTATTTACCAGAGCGGTTCTACACACGGGACCCGGATAGGGCAGCTCGATCCGCATCTAGGCCTGGCTCATCGCGGCTGGCACGCTGCAAGCTTCCCCAACACTTTCTGCGCAAAGTCTTCTGGAAGTCGGATATGCAAGGACCGATTGCAGCAGTGATTCGAAAGGTCGATTTGTGGGAGCTTGTTCAATCCCACCCATCCCTCTCAGAGCCTGCCGGTGCTGCTTCCAGTACTTCTACGAGCTGCACTGCGATGCAGCCACCACCTTGTATGCTATGGCATTGCAGCCGACGAAGCGAGGCCTGGCGGTTGTAGGGCATCGCTCCAGGGTCGCTTCTGAAGAGACTGGCCTTGGCTGAGGGTCCAGTCCTGGTGCAAGGATCCTGGTGCAGAGAAGATCGCAAGAAAAGCTACAAGCCAGGCGCCGGAATCTGCCGATGCTGAGGGCCGCTAGACCCAACGTAGGCTGCTTTCGAGAGGCGACATCAGCCTGCTGGTGCTCCGGATCAGCCCTGATCCCAGTGGATTACTTTTCCGTTCCGCTCTGCACAGTAGTCTGACGTTGCTTTTGCCGGCCTTTTCTCCTTTGTATGCTGTTCTAGATGCCAGTTGTGCTCATGGGGGGACGCCTGGAACATCAGCCAATTGTGTTGTGAACGCTGCGGCATTTGTCAAGCTGCCGGTGTTTCCGTGTACCATCTGCAACAGTGCGATGCTGCGGCCACTTGGTAGCATGGCCCTTCCTCTGCAACGCGAACCTAAAGGCTAGCCATGGCTTCGAGCAGCCTTCCTCAACATATCCTGAGTACCGCACGGGTCCAGCAGGTTATAATCTGGGGACTGTTTCTATAAGCAGAGATGCATGTATTAGTCCTTGAAGCCTCCTCCAGAGCCAAGGTTGTGGTTGATCGCGCTGCCCAGGCGCGCAGACTGATGCTGACTGGGGATCACAAGTTCCGGCGTACAAGTGTTGGTTCATGTTCCCGAGAGTGCTACTTGCTCTATCGCAGGATACTGGCTGTATCCGCGACCTCTTGCCAGTCCTGCAGTACCCGTGCGCAAGATCATGTTCTGCTGCAGCATGGACGGGCTGCGCTGAACCGCGCAAGCGCCCTCCGCAAGGGTGTGCAGGACTTCCCAGGCTTTCGCTGAAAGGTTAGGTTCAGCACAGGCTATGCCCTTGTGGCCAGGAGCCGGCTGTGCCAGCCTCAGAATTTCCTGACACGATCTTCTTCGATGCGGTGATCCGGGACTTCAAGGCTGACCACCCGGACTTTCAGCTGCTCAGCAGACTTGTGAGTGAGGGTATGGGAAGTCTGGGATCTAAGACTAAGACATCAGATTCGGAAGCATCTGCCAAGGTCGATGGATGGGCACAGTGAAGGCCTTGTGGAAGACACCCTCGGTCCGGACAAGAAGCCAGTCTACAAGGGCGGACTCCAGCTGTCGAACAAGTCGAACTTCGATCAGTGGTTTCGTGATGTTCCTGGGGTGAATCGGCGGATCGAATTCAAGCTCGATTTGAACAAGAGTGACACGGGAACATACGTGCATGATGATCCGAACTTTTTCCCTGTGGATGGCCAGGGGTGGAAGGAGCTGCGCATCGATTGCTTAGGGCATGGGGATCACGCAGATCACGCAGTACATGACAGCACCCTCCAGCTCAGATTCACGCACGACCGTGTTGCAGAGAGGCTTAATCATCTGGCCAGACATAGTATGGGTCTCACGGAGTAGGCATGTGTCGCGAGAGCGAGAGGACAGTGCCATTGCGCTCGATGGCCTGGAGCACAACTTCTACTTCACCCTCGAACTGCATACGACTTTCGTGTACACGAGCCAGGGCCCCAGGGGCCTGTCGTCGATGGATGGCAGCAGGCGGAATGCGTTGCAGGGTACGAGTCAGTGCGGTGTAATCAGATGAACCAGTGGCCTGCGAAGGTGGTGATCAGTTTACATTTCGGGGAGATGATGATGTTTGGGTCTTCATGCTCCCCGGCTGCCAACCGATGGGGATGTGTGTGATGTCACATTCTTGGTCAGCTGATGTATTGCAGCAAGGAATGATCGTCTTGTCATTGACTTGGGTGGTGTGCACAATCCCATGCAGAAGACCTTCGACCTGGACAGCCTGAACCTAACTCAGGCAGGGGCTTTCAGGGCTTGGACTAGTCTCGAAGAATCTCAGTCAGCCTGCGCAGAGAGACTCCGCCCAGGGTTCTGCGGTCTCCTTGAGCTTCTTCTTCGCAGAGAGACGGTGTTGTGGCTCCGAGTTTCGCGTGGAGACCAGCATTGTGCCGGTGAAGGGCTCCTGCACGATCTGGGGTGATCCGCACATCTCCGTGTTTGACAGTGGTTTGTTCGGCGCAGATGAGTCGGATCCGGTCTCTATCTTGACCAGTGGCGACTACTGGTTGGTCAAGAACCAAGATATTTCCATCCAAGGTTCTTGGCCTGAGTTGAGGTGATCTTAGCTTGTTCGCGCAAGGGACGAGCGAACAATAGCAATAACAACAGCACGCCTGCGGGGTCGGTATGGACGGTGAGGTTGGTGAATCAGTCAATGTAGGCAGGGGTAGGCGCACTCAACACACCGATGATGCTTCGATTCGCCACGGTGCATCGATCCATCACTACGATATCGTATCTCGCGCCCTGTCAGTTTCAATCCCCAAAATTCATCTTCGCCCGCACGAAGGTGCAAGCTGTGTTCGAACTCTGATGAGAGAGCAATGATATTGATATCCCTAACCTCCCATGTCAGTGCGTGGGGTGGGATGGGAGTTGGCATTTCGGGGCAGCCGAGGGTTGTTGTGTGTTGGGTGTGGTTTTGCATACAAGCATGACCAAACATGTGAAGCGGATGAGCCTGTAGACAGGTTCATGGAGAGGGGCTCGAGATTCCAAAATGGTGCTAAGCTGTAGTATGCTGCCGGCCCGGACCATGCTGGCGGCAGAGTGGGAAAGGTTATATAGAGAAGCAAGGATCTACGCACTCTCAGAGGAAAGCCTAGAGTCTAATGGTAGGGGACCAAACTGCAATTGCTAAGCACTTGGCTTTTAGTTAGAGCATGCTGTGATATGCTGTGCATGCTCAAAGGCCGATATGGTACGACCAAGTTCACCGTTGCGGGCCAGTCTGCTCTTATTGAGCTGGCAGTTAGTGGCCCGTTTGTGAACAACGAGACCCTCATCATTCAGCCGATGAATGGCCAGGTTACCTGGGACGGTGCCACCATTTTGAAGCACATTCCCTCGGAGTTTGTGAAACCTTTCAGCCGAATCAAGTTCATCGATGGAGATGATCACATCGACGAAGTTCTGAAAGGTTATCCAGTGAAGCTGATTCGCGCGTTTTTCGTCCGCAATGTGGAGATTCTGGTAAACCGCTGGCCAGAGCACATCGACGCCATCATCCGCATGCCGCAGCAGCTCTACGGCCAGGAGCAGCTGCAACCGCTCTGACACAACCTCGAGTGTAATTAATTGCGAAAGCACGCCTGCAGAGAGGGCAGCAGGTAAGGATACTGGTCAGGTCGGTCGGGGATGGTACGGTCGCACAGTGTCGGCCCGGGTCAATGCAACCTCGGGCAGGGCAATGCTGCAGTTGAGTATATTCACATCTTTGAAACGGGCTCCGGTTGATGTTGTGTTACGGTTTATGCCACGATGTCTGAAGTTGCTCCAGTGCCGATCCCCGCACATCCGGCTCTTGTAGGACGGGCACTGCGGGAACTTCAACTTCGATCCCAGTGATGATACAAAGGCACAGTGCCGGCGGTCTCGTATGGTGAGTCGCGTGTTTTGGTTGAGCCGTTCTGAACTGTGAGGAGCTGATCCTGGAGAGGAGTGGAGGCCCAGTGTCGCAGGATGAGTCGCTATTTCCCGAATCAGGCGACTGAGCTGGAACAGCTACTGCAGCAAGCTGCAACATGCCAACTTTGGAAGGAGCTATTTTTTTTTTTGCACCTGAGGACCTGTGATTCAGGCTTTCGTCGAAAGGTCGCTGGATGAATGTGACGCCGAGGCGCAGAATGTTGAGTAGTGGCTTCACAATTAGCTTCGCTGTTAGCTTCTGCAGGGCTGCTCAGTAAGGTGCGCCTGCAAGCAGAGGACGTGTGTGGATCGCACGGCATCTCGAGCTGCAAGCAATCTGTCCTGCAGTTGACGCTGTCTTACATGACATACTGAGCGAAACTTGTCTGGAAGAGAGGCCATAAACCTCGCGCAGTGCTCGATGCATGCGTCTTTGACTTCTGCTTCGCCGGGAAAGACTTTGCGGAAGAAGACAACATCGTCATGCAAGAAGCAGAGACAGACTAATGACTATAATGACTGATTCTGCCAGTTTTGATTGCCTGCAAGTGCCTGCACCTGCACGATCATTTCCCATCTCTCCGAACAGCCGAGAATCGGGTGTGACGTGCTATATACAGCGGCTTCAATTCATGTCTTGCGACGTGAAAGCATGGACTTTTGATCGCAAGACAATAGTCTGCGATGAATTGCTGACACTGTGTGGCGACAAGGCCTCAACCAGAGCAGTTGCCAGGCAGTGCCCTCCTACAGGGCTACAGATGAGCCCGCCAAGCAGGCCTTGCAGGCCACAGCCCCGACCTGGTCACCTTGCACCGGGCGAAAAGAAGTGCGTCGAGGCATTTCTGCATCTCCTCTCTCATCTTTGGAGTTTCGGAGAGCACGAAACCTCAGGTGCGGATCAGCAGCCTCCACAGGCGAGACTCAGCATCCGGGTCACTGCAAGTGCTTGGGGAGTAGAGATGATTTCCTCGAAGGTTGTTGGAGGCAACTTCTTCTGTGCGGACATCATGGCCAGAAGATGTGTGGAGGCACGTCTCTCAAAGCTTGATTTGATAGGGTGTCGGCAGCCTGCGTGCGATGCCACCTGGAAAAGAGTGCCATTGGAGAATGTCTCGATGAATCGTAAAGTTGTTTATTCCGGTTGCATGGCACTGGCCCGTCACCCGATCGCAGCCGTTCGACGAGAACTATCTGTCCCGTTAGTTTGCTTGGCGTTAGCTAGTTTCTGGCTTACCCGCCGCCTTCCCCTGGACACCTCGTCCTGGGACTTTGGACTTTTTGGGTGTCGGCCGAGTGACTTGTCAGGTAGGCCGCATTCTTCCCAGTATCCGGTGCCGTCCTCGACTTGGACCTGTCCGGTATACCGGATACTCTCCGTAGCTTGTCCTTTGCGAATCCGTCTCTTATCAGATCCGGCCGGGTATCGGACCGGGCTGCTTTCGAGCCAATGGTAAACGTGCTGTACCGTCCCGCTGTCGAACCGGATAGGACCAGTGGGACCGGACAGACCCGCACTCTTGCTTCAAGCACGCTATTCGAGCACCAGCAGAACAAGCACGCCACCGGTTCGGTTCGAGGACCACGTGCCGCGCCAGATTCGAGCATACGCGATTCAAGCACATATGATTCAAGCACCAGCATTTCAAACGCTTCCCCGGTTCGAGGACCACTGACTCAAGCACGAAGCGAGATTCAGGCATGCGCCCTTCGAGCACGCGCGACTTAAGCACCTGTGTTTCAAGCACCAACCGATTCAAGCACTCGACGTGCCGCCAGGTAGGTTTAGGGAGTTTAGGGTTTGAGGGTGCAGGTGTCGGGGTTTGAGGTGCCGGCGTTCAGGGAGTTGCGGGTTGGGGTATCACCAGGCAAGGAGAACTGAGTGACGAGTGTTTCGGGTGTTTTGCGGTTAGCATTTCGCGGAATTGAGGCTTTCGGGATTTAGGGTTTGGGGTTGCCTGACATTGGTCGCCATTTGTGGCGTGTGGGGTGTTATGAGGCAGTTAGAGGGTCGTGGTTGCTTTGTCCGTAGCAGCATGCGCGAAGTTTGTTTTTGCAGTGCAGGAATCGGTTTCCTAGCCGCGGCAACACGCGATTCGCACACTGGCCCCGATCAAAAGCACTGCCATTCAAGCATCCTCGATCTCAGCACATGCGACAATTCAAGCACCAGCAATTCAAGCACTGTTCAGGCGCCAGGCACGCGCGATCAAGCACCCGCGACGCGTCAAGGTACAGTCTAGGGTTTGAAGGTTGCAGGTGCCAAGATATACCAGGCAAGGAGAACCCGAGTGTTGAGGGTTTTAGGGTTTTCATGGTTTCCCCAGTACGGTTTAGGGTGTAGTCCTTCACGATTTAGGGTTTAGGGTTGCTTGAATGTTTGCTCAGCAGTTGGTCTGGTGCCAGCAGCGAAAGCTGGATATAGGGCAGTCCGGAGTCGTGGTTGCTTTTTGAGGGTGTAGTGAGACCCAATCTGCAAAGCCGTGGTTGTTCAGCTTCGGCTAGTAGGGTTTCTTTCCAAGTCATTCTATAGGAGCATAAGCCTGAGCTGTTTCCGGACCTGCACAGCCAGACTGTCAAGATGTGCGACTGGGTGCCATTGAACCATCCGTTGAGCCCGTTTTGCAGGCTAGCTTGGAGCGTGGTCAACGATATCTGTCCGTTTCCCAGATGTGCATCCGTGATGGGGTCAGCAATCTGTTAGCCGTCAGATTATGCTACGGGCAGTGAGATTCCGGCGAGTACTTTACTCTGACCTAGTCAGGCTGGTAGCGTTCTCCTTCGGTTCGGGGCCTGTCGCGCACGGGGGCGAGGCACGCCACAACACTTGCACAGTTCAATCCGCTTCCCCGGAGCTTGAGCATAGGAAATGCGACGGGGCCTGTTTTGACAGGCACGTGCAGCTCCTTTCAAGATGAGAATCTTCTCCTCGCAGCCACTACGCTTGGCTCTTACGGAGATGGTGGACACTGACAGCCAGTTGGCTCCGTGCAGCAACGACTCACACTGGCCGTTTCTGGCAACAGGGTTGAAGTACAATTAAACAGGGGCATCCCTGGTAGCCACACAGGTTTCAATTGATGCAATATAATTGATAAAATCCGTGCAGGTCCATGCAGACATCCAGAGCCTTCGTGTCTGTGCTTAGGTGTGCGAACACTCGAGCCTGAGCACTGTCCACAGCTGGCTGCAGCCGCCTTGTCAACCCCTAAGATGCATGCTGGAGGTCTCGCGGGTGGTCAGATG
The DNA here is from genome assembly GCA_905221615.1 of Symbiodinium sp. CCMP2592. Taxonomy (NCBI): domain Eukaryota; class Dinophyceae; order Suessiales; family Symbiodiniaceae; genus Symbiodinium; species Symbiodinium sp. CCMP2592. The sequence continues at coordinate 520,367 of CAJNDT010003602.1, forward strand.
ATAAGCACCGTTAAGGACTGGGTTGCATGCCGCGCAAGAAGCTGAGGGCACCCTTGCCTGCTGCTGAGATAGGTCATGGAGCCTTGTGTTGAAACATGTTGAAACGAGGTGCTTAAGCCTCACAGCAGTGCCTGGAAGACGCTTTCGAAGGCATCGTAGGTGGAAACAGCCGATGGGCAAGGGCTCCCATGCAAAGACGAGGCTGGTGAGGCCCCTCGCCACTGGTCTGTGCCTGTTTCAGGCCTGAGCATTCGTGAACCTTCCGCTTGTGCAGTCTTGCTGTGCACAGACGGCGCATTTCATCCTTCTTACATCGAGGTGACAGGTGAAGGAGCCGTCCTGCTGTCGAGACCTTATGAAGCACTTCCTCTGCACTGACGAAGGGCATGGTTCTTCGACATTGTGAGCAGGCTGCTTGCCAACGCCACAAGCTCCGACGTGACCGTCAAGATCACATCAGAGGCCTGGTAGTGGAACTTCAAGTCAAGGCGTCTGAATTCAGCAACATCCATCCTGGTTTCGATTTCCAATCACTCCAGGTGAAGGTGATGACAGCACGTTGTGGGGAAGGCTGATTTCAGATGCCAGCTTCTCGAGCGCCGTGCACAGCTGTTTGCACGGCAGGTTTGCTAGCAGCTGCACCCGGTTCAGAACAAGACAAAAGCTCAGAGGCACGTCCGAAACCGGTGACCGAGAGCATGAACCTGCGTAGATCCGGTAATGGAAATCACGAGGTCACTTGCTTCAACTGTGGCAAGCCCGGCCACATCGCTCGCGATTGCACTGCTCCCAGGCAGGTCTATGCCCGAGTTGTTTTCATCTCACAGCTAACAAAGCATGGCCTGCTGTCTCATAAACACCGATGATCTTGCAAAGCTTGCCAGCAAGCACAACCTTGCGAGCATGCTCAAGGCAGCGTGGTATCAGACCTCAGTGGCGATACCCTGCAAAGTGGCGACGGGAAGCGACCTCAGCGCTCGACATTTTCTTGTTGCGCGAAGGCTCCTCTTTTCCCGTTCTGGGGTTCGGTTGTGGTTCAGTGCTGTGCTCGCACACCCGCCTGTGCGATATCCACTGCTTGAGATGAAATGAGGAGCCTGGGGAAAGGACGACGGAGGAAGGGCAAGGTAGCTTCAGCGACGGAAAAAAAGATGCGACCAGAGGAAGGGAGACAAGAGGGGCTTGATGGGGCGGACATGGACAAGGGCCGATAGATGCTGATGGGGCAGACGTGCCAAAAGGGCGTGCACGACATTCGTTTGATGGAGAGAGTTGTTGTTGACAGCCGGCTGACCTGCCGCCCGGGCGCCTTTTTTGGGTATGTTTTCGTTGTTGCTGTTTCCAAGTTTTGGTCTACAACGTGCGTTTTCCTCGAGTTTTTGAGCATCTCTTCTCTGTTGTGTTTGTTCGTTCTCGCTGTTGTGCTGGTTTTGCTTTCGTCGCGATTTTGCTTGTTTCCGGACCGAAACTCGAGTTTTTGCAATGTTTTGGCACGTTTTATGCTGGAAGGGCCGTTTCGACTGCATTTTGACGGGTTATTCGCCGTTCTTTTGTTGCTGTCTGTCCTTTCACAGACTTTCCTCGTTTCGGAGAGCATCCGTGGACGAACCATGAAAACGTCCACTCAAACCCCATCCGTTCACGCAGAGCATCCATGGGCCAGCCATGATAACATGATAGAAAAAGCATGGTAACGTCCACTCAAACCCCATGAGCACAGAGCATCCATGGGCCGACCATGATGACGTCCACTCAAACCCCATCCGGAGCACGCAGAGCATCCATCGGCCAACCATGGTAACATCCACTGAAACCCCATCCGAGCACGCAGAGCATCCATGGGCCAACCATGATAACGTCCAGATCCGACTCCATGATAACGTCCAGGTCAGACTCCATCCATTCCCGCAGAGCATCCATGTGCCAACCATGTTAACGTCCAGATCAGGAGGAGCATCCATGTGTCAACCATGATAACGTCCAGATCAGACTCCATGATAACGTCCAGATCAGACTCCATCCATTCCCACAGAGCATCCATGTGCCAACCATGATAGCGTCCAGATCAGACTCCACCCATTCCCGCAAAGCATCCATGTGCCAACCATGATAATGTGATGTGGTGAAGTTTTTTTAGCCAACTTCGCTAACCTGCTTAAATAGAGCCAACATGCCGTAAATTACACTACTTTTGGGTCTTGGGAATGTGCCCAAATGCAGGGCGGCAGGTCAGCCGGCTACTTTAAAATTCTTCCCGGCTGATGGCAGCAGAAAAGCCGGATCGATGCAGAGCCTGCGCGACCGGCGTACATTGATCGTTCATGCTGCGATCCGGACAAACATTTGCTGATGACAGTGGAGAAAAGCTTGCATCATTGTTGTTGTGAAACATGTACCGATTGGAACTTCCCGTTTCTGCACCTTCAAGGACAAGAATATGACTTGATCCGTCTGGCTTTCGACACTCTAGAAGAGTGGTCTCGGCATTTCGCCCATCTGTGTCAGCTTCCACATGTGAAAACGTGCTGCGATGGAACAAAACACGGAGGGTCGACTATGGGGTGCAGGCAGGAACGAGGGTCCGGTTGATGGGGCGGCTGTGGTGGGCGTGGACAACGGCCGTGGTAAAAGAAACCGTGAGATCTTTTGAATTTGGTTTCGTCAGTTTCTCGGTTGAGTTTTCGGATTCCGGGCTTGTCCCTGTTGCAAGGTGATGACGGTTTGTCGGCTTCCATCAGACAGCCAACGCATAGCTATTGTCGTCGTCCCAGATGGCAAATGTCCACCAGCCAAATTCGTAAGAGTTCGTCGCGATGCCTCAGGCGCTCATTGGCAATGGAATGCAGGCCGAGATGGGTGGTGTCGAGGTGCCTGCTTTGGCTCGATCCACCGCAGGAAGTTGCATCTTGGCTCAGGGTGTGGGGTTCTGACGTTCGATCTGTCTGAGGCTCGAGCCTTGAACCCGACACCAATCTAGCTCAGAATGCAGTGGCTGCTCCATGTGCTCCTCGCCTCGTTTGTGTTACAGAGCGGGGCCATAAGCCTGCGGAGCAACTCCTCTGAAACCCGCACCAGAGCAGGCGCCGGCTTGCGCAAGCCCGGCTGCAGCTGCAACGCCAACAGCCCTTCCTGGCATAAAACATCGAGAACTCAGCCAAAGTGCGTTTTTATTGATTTGGGAGCGGCGGATGGAAACACGTTTGACAACTTTCTTGCTGACGGCTATGGTCCCGTGAAGAACTGTCCACATGGCGGTGACTGGGAAGCTATTTTGGTGGAGGCAAACCCGGTATTCAGCAAGAAGCTGAATTCACTGGAAGCTAACCTCGGAGGCAAAGTACGCTCGCTTGCTTCCACAGCTGCATACAGTTGTGAAACGACCACGACGTTCTCCATTGATGCTGATCCTACTCACAACTTCTGGGCGTCGAGTTTGGACGAGAAGGTGGGCCAACAAGAAGTGACAGTTCCAACCATCAACGTGAACAAGCTCATTGCTGAGAACGTGCGACCTGATGACTGGGTCATACTCAAAGTGGACATCGAGGTGTGGCCACAGAAATGCCGCAAGCCTTGGTTGCTGTCTAGGCTCTGATAAAAGTGAACCACACCAGTACCTGCGCCTAGGCCCCTGGGCAACCAGACTAGACTTAGGTAAAGCAAATGCAGTGGTGGAATGTGTAGATGTAGTCCTGTCGAGAGGGCTCGAGTCGTTTGTTGAATGCCATAGTTCACCACGGTTGAAAGGGGCGAACGCGATGACCTACAAACTAAGAGCAAGGGGTCTTTCGCGCAGGAGGGGAATTTTGAAGGAAGACTCGTCGCACATATCTGCACCGCTGCCAGGGCGCCGAATACGAAGTTATGCCTTGCTTGGCAGAGTTCAAGGATGCCGAGCTTATCGATGAAATCTTCTTGGAAGAACACTGGTGGTTCCCAGATCGTACCAGCGAGCAGCCCCTCTCAGCAACTTCAGTGGTTTAGGTGCGCTGTCCCGCGCATCCGCCTAAGACACGACCAGATCGGAAAACGATTTATTGTTCATTCATACTTCCATGAGGAATGCGACGATGGTTCTTGCCAAAGACAAACTGAAGTCACGGTTCCGCGGCAGTCTTTCAAAACGTGTTTAGTTGGAGGGCTTTGTTTAGTTTAGTCCACACGTCGAGAGCGAATTGCTCTCATCGTTGGCAGGAAAATACGCATCCCTGCGCCACCTGGCTGCAACTTGTGTGCTCTACCACCAGTACTCAAAGCTAAGTTCTCGTTTGCTGTCACATGGCGGCAGCTTCGACACATACGCGCATTGTGATTCTGTTTCCAATGCCCAGGTACTTCAGCAACTCCTAGGGGACCTGACCCGGTGGCAGCTTCCGTGACTGCGTATGGCGAGATGAGCTTGTACAAAGTGAAATGAAGCATCGAGGCCCAGCTGAGGCAGGGCCGTCCTAGGCAGCAGCGCAGCGCCTTCCAAGAAACGTTCGGCCTTTGAGAGTCTCCACTTTGCTGTGGAACTTGGAAGCGCTGCTTGGACTTGGATTCGTAGAAAAAAATCACTGCCGACTTCAGGTGTTGGTCGCTGCAGGCAGTGAAGAGTGTCCGCGCCCAAGCTCGTGACCTCCGTTCCTGAAAGCAGACTCCTTGGCTCCTTGTTATGGGGCTCGGCTCTTGAAGGGGCACAGACGGCCAGCTCAAGGCAAGGTCCCAACCAGGGTTGCTTTGCTACGCGACCATGGTCCGGTCTAGGCAGCAGCAGCTTCAAAGCTACATGCAGTCGCCGTCTGCCCAGTGCTTACACCACCAGCGGACATGCTGACATAAGACCGTCGAGCTTCGAGCCCTCCAAAGGGCTATTTCGAAACCAACACTTTCCAGATTTTCGACTGCGTTAAGGTGCCAGCTGTGCAGCCGTTGGATGCCTTCGAGCCGCGAAAGCTCATGAAAGGCACGCGAGAGAGATTTCGGCAGCCTTTAGAATGCTCTGTGGTGGTGCTACATACACATCTTTGCAGAGAAGCTGCTGCGACGAAGGCCTTGTCGAAGAAGCAATGGCAGTGCAAGCGGCCGGTAAGAAGACAATCGGGGCTGCAGTCACGGAGGTGCTGGACTGGGTCTCAGAGGAGAGCTTCGAGTGCTGTTGAACCAGGCTTCCAGCCATGCTTGCAACTGTAGAGGAGGCTCTTGCACAAGCCGCTGCTGCCAGTCTCGAGCAGCCTCGAACCGAGAGAGCTTCGCGACGAGTGCATGGCCATAGCGCTGCATGCTGCCCAAGGATGCGTGTTCAAGAGGAGCAGCAGCTTCAGCAGGCTCAGCCCTAATCCCTGCGAGTGATGCTAGTGCTCATGGCTTTCATGGAAAACTTGGCCAAGGCCTTGGAAGCTTCGAGAGGCCTCTCAATAGATATCTGCGGAGTGTGAAGAGCAGATAAGAGCAGTTTGTCAGTTCTTGGAGGCGCATCGGCGATCGACTTGCGACCGGATTCCGAAGACAGGTCCCTGAAGCCCTGAACCCTTCAAGATGAGTTCGCGTGTCGCCGTGTCGCCTGCAGCCGCTGAGCTTCCAGGTTGCTGGCAGCAGCTGTGGCTGCGTCGAGTGAGGAACAGGTGTATCCATCAATTAGGGTCCATTCAAGAAGAAGGGTTTGGTGCAAAAACACATGTCCTGCTACAAGTATGCCGTGAAGGCCATTGAAGCCTCTCGAAGAGAGTTCCTGGCAGCTGAAGAAGCGGATTTGCAGGCTCAATGCTTATGCAGTGCTCTGATCACTTCCGACTCGCAAAAGGATGTGCAGCTTCTGGGTTTCAAGGGTTCGCTGAGAGGGCAGATTTAGACAAAGGCGGAAAGGCAGCCACATCAGTTCGTTGATCTCGGCCCAGACTGCACACTTTGAAGTCAGGCGGCCTTGCTCCTCTCTCGTGGGTCCGTTGCTGCGCCGCAGTTTGTCGTGGACTCTTCCGAGGAGGCTTGACTTGCGCACATCGCGGCGGCATATAAGGCAAGCTGCAAGCTGTTCCAGTGGAGCCCAGCCCAGCCGGCAGGAATCCGTTGACATTCCTTCACTTCGTGAGTCCAAGCGCCACAAGGTGCACCGTTTGACGACAGGCTTCGTAGAACTCAACCCAGAACTGTAGCTTGCTGAGCTTCGCAGCAGGACCCCGGCAGCATCCAGTGTTCAGTTTGGGTCTTCAAACTCAAGCCGTTGAAGCTGTATAGACAGCGTCGGGGGTTGTGTGCTTACGTACTGACACCACGTCTGCGATCCATTCCTCTCTGCAGGCCGCAGCCTGACTGATGTTGAGCAATTTTCTGCCAAGTCTCACCATGCACGGTTGGTGGCACCATTGAGAGTGATGCAAGCAAAGTTCAAGCAGCTTCGCATAGCAACTCGCTCCGATTGTCGCCCCGCCCGCCACACGTGTTTGCATGTTTGTCCCCTCAATGCTCAAGCGAATCCACATGAGGAACGTGAATCATGAGGCATGGACATGTCCTGGAGCCATCTTTACTGTAATTACAGTGTTTCGGAGCTGCTGCATTTTCGAGCGCATGGTGCAAGAGATTGCAAGAGTATAACGTGTGATAGTTGATCCTCGCGTCTGTTCTGCAGTGGGGCGCTGCCCATTGGACCACCATGGTGCCTATGATTGGCGCCGGGCTGATCTGAACAAGTGAAAAAAAAGCTTGGGAGGAGTCGTGCGCAAAGCTGTGCCTCGAGGCTTGGCCTATTGGCCCCTGCTGCTTTGGCTTCCTCTTCTTTCTGTGCAGTATGCAGCTGCTGGGGGCTCTCAAGCGACCAGGGTCCATGCAACCATCTGTCACGGTACCGAAAAGGTATCTCTTGACCTGAGGTTGCCTTTCTTGGCAGCGGCATGCAGGCAAGCCGAGCTAGCTAGGAGCGGCAGTCCTCTCAACCGCTTGTCCTTTTCATTTCATGCCTGGACTGCTTCAGTCTGCCGTCCACTCCATTACGACTTTGTTCGTTGACACACCGGTTTGTGGCCAGAGCCTCAATGCACCAGCTTTGATGGTGGTCGGATAAGGGCAAGACGCCAGATGCTGAGGTCTTCTGAAGATCGTTTGGTGTGTGATGCTTGTGTTGTGTCTGTTTCTCAGTCTCTTCATGGAAAGACACTTTAGTCGAGGATGCATCAGGCGTCGAAGAAATGCACCTGAGGTTTAGACTGTCTCAGGAACGTCTTCAAGTCTGCAGGTCGCAGAACGTTGTGTAACCATTGCAGCAGACTTTGCATCTTTCGACCGTGGCATTCTTCAGGAGCCTCATCTGACCCAAGCATGGCAAATGCCCAGATGTTCGAGGCTTTCGCTGCCAAGGACGGCTTTGTCGAATTAATGGCAGCTGTTGAAACATGCCGCGCCGGTCAGGAAGGTGCTCTCGTCCTTGCATTGAACTTGGCATCGATGATGGCACGGGCCCCCGAGCCTCCGAGCCCGGCTGTCTTGTGGCCAGGGCGTTGCTCGGAACTGAAGGCCATCCAGGCGCTGCATATCACGACTGGGCCTGCGACCTAGTACAATCTAGTACAGTGCAACATCGGGTGCCTTGGCCTTCTGAATTTGCTCCACTCAGTTTTTTCCCGGCTCGGCTTCACTTTCATGTTTCACAGATCAAGAGTAGCATGGTGATTCTTGGGGCTCATCCTCCTGCTTTGGCTGGGCTAAGGCGATGTGCCAAGCTGGAGCTGGACCGCGATGTCATATCGCGGCAGGCTAGCGGCTAGTGTGAAAGTGACCACAGAGAGGTCTGGCGGAACCCTTCGCCCAACACGCAGAAGCGCTGGACTAATTTTCCATTTGTTGCCCGGCAGGCCAAGCAGGCCGGCGAGCAGCGGCCCAAGTGAAGGGCCAGGGCCAAGTCGTCGAGCGCGCTTCCATGGGATTTTCCTAGGTTTGCGAAGACTCTCATGGCCGAAGGGAAAGAGGTAAAGAAAACGCGCAGCCCTTAGAAAGGATTTTGAAGGGGCAGTTGCCCTACCTCTCGCGAGATCCTGAGATGCTTTAGGCCCGAAACCAAGATGCCCGAAGAGAGCAAGACCGAGCAAGAGGCATGCCAGAACTTGCATGGCAAGCCTGAGAGTGCCGGCAGACAGAGAGAAGGGAGAGACGCTTCACATCTTCGTTGCAGGGAGAGCTGCGGAAAAGGACTGACTGATGCTGACCCGCACCAGCAGAACGCTGCAGTCGGCCATCTTCACCAGCGTTGCAGTCTGCTGGTGAGCTTGTTCACAAATGTACAGCCGTGCTCTGCCCTCAACTTCTCAGTTAGTGGCTGAGAAGTTCAGTGCATTGGCCGAAGTAGGTTACTCCTCATCTCGATCGCTTGCATCATTACACGTCGTTACTAGCCAGTGAGGGCCGTCAGTTCATGAGTAGCCCTGACTGGTCACCAGCCATTTCGAGATGTGAAACAAAGACGGCGGATGCTTCAGCGTAAGCTTGGAAGGTTTGGACAAGAGCCGGGCCTTGAAGCATCGGTGTCCGATTTGGGCTCTTTCGCAGCGCGGCCCCCACCGCGATTTCCAACGAAGCTTGCAGAGGTGGGGCATCATCTCGCAGATATCGCATGTGAAATACTACGAAGTAACCCCAGGGACCTTACAGGACATTAGAGCCCTACTTTGAACAGCGCGACGATTCAGCGAAGACCGAAGCCAAAACGATGCTTGTGAGGCGATCTTCTAAGCGCCTCCATGCGCTGGTGCTGAGGCTGCTTGTGGTCAATTCCGGAGGTTTTGAAGAGGCTTAGCAATAGCGCCCATCTGGATAATCGTCTGAGAGTCGCGAACCCTTCCCTGCATTGCTCTGGTGCCCGAAGAAGTTGCTTGCTTTGAGCCTCCCATTTATGCAAGCAGGCGTTGGTTTCCATAAGCAGAGAACCTAAACGAACATCGGAAAGTCAAGCAGTCGAAAAGTTTTAGACTTTGCAACTTTTCGAGTTTTCGGTTTTTCTTGCACGTTTCGTTTTTTTTTTTTTTTTTGTACTTTTCGATTTTTCGGGGGTTGCTTCACGTTTCTGTTTTCTTTTTGTTTGCGTTGTTAGGTTTCTCGACCTTTCTACTTTTCTTGCACTTCTGGGACCCTACGCGTTTTTTGGCTTTTCGGGTTCGGCTGTTTTGTTTCGGGTTTTACGTGTTGTTGGGCTTTTCGTTTAGTTCCTTGCCTTTTCAATCTTTTGCTTGTGCACGTCTGACTCGATAGTAACACGATCATTCTTAGAGTCAGTCATGGTTTCAAGTGTCCTAGTTGTAGCTCGTTCGGGCCTTCCTGCTCTGGCCGACGGCGGGATTTTCTGCTGCCCTAAGCCAGACGCACCACTAAGCAAAGCAGCCGATACCTGCCCCTGGGGCTTTAACAGTCAATCATGTTGAGTCAGGCTGGCTGTGTGGCAGTCACAGTGTCATTGTAGCGCTTGGATCAAGCATGCCTACACTTAGCCTTCACCGGTTTTCTCAGCCATCTACCAAATCGTTGAGCCGGGTGCACCACTAAGCAAAACAGCCGCTCCAGCGTTTGGAAATTGTCGAGCTTCTTTGGATTTGGCAAGATATGTAAAAGAGCTTGGGTTTTACGTTTAAAAAGAGCTCTTGGGGCTTGATGGTATCAGTGAGTTTGTGTCGCTCTTAAGATTCAAAGGGCTTCAACGATGGGGGCGGAGCGCTTCCTAATGGTATTCCTCAAAGCTCCTCGCACTATCATGCCCCGAAGCATGAGTGGTTTCTGCGAAGGTTCGAACATTGAGTTAAGTAGATTTTTCTGTTGGTTCTGCTCGGGTCTAACACTGGCTGTCTCTGAAGAGTTTACAAGTGTCGCTTCAGGCTCACGATCTCCAAGATCGCTTGACTTGAACTCACGTCACGATCTGCAGGATCGCCAGACTGGGGCTGATGTGTTCTCTGGGCTTGGAGTTTAGGGTTTAAGAGTGGTGTGCATGTGTATATACATATGTGTATCTACGTATATACATACATACACAGATATAGACGTACATTGCCTTATGTATGTATGCATGTATGTATGTATGTATATATATATATATATATTCACATTTACATGGAGATGTACATTCATATTTATATTCATTTTCATATTTACATTTACATTTTTGCTTATAAACTTAAATATCCAGATGCATGTATATACATATGCATGTACGTATAACCAAACTTCTGCTTTTGTTTGCACGCACACACAGGGCATATGCAAATGTTTGCGTGTTTTTGTAAAACCTTCCACATTGACTTCCCTGTGCCATGGACACCTCACACACGTAGTGAAGAAGGACATCGTTTCCGGTGCTTTGATTTGACGAGGCTTCAGTCTTACAAGACCAGAGCACTTCCCCCACTACCCGAAACCCTTAGCATTGACGATAGAAGCGTGGTGAACGAATGTTGTGCCGGGGCTCAAGCCTTTAAGCAGGGTTTCTCTTTTGATGGTCCCTGCTTTCGTTGTCACTGGTCTTGGTCTTCTGAAGGAAGGGGTTCAGACAAACTGGTGGGGCCTAGCTTGCCCAGCGCATTGCCAGGGATCCGGAGCGATCCTTTTACTGGCGATCTTTGTGGCTGGTTGGCTCTCGGGGGCTCTGTGCGCTCTTCTGGCCGGCTGGTATATATACTGGTCGTACTTCAGAAACTGGGATTGGGCTCCAGCCTCCCCTGCTCCTGAGGTGCCCAGTCGGGCTGCGAGGCAGAGGGCCGCACGTCTCCGGGGGTATTTGCATGCCGACGGTCAGGGTTAGGGTTGAGGGCGTTGAAGTTAGGGTTGATACTAGCGTAAGTAGCGCGCAGGATCCGCCTCCAAACACCTCCTCCCCTTCCTCGACGGGCTCCTTCACCCTCGTCGAACTCCCTCCTGACCAGGCCTCCTCTTCCCTTGCCGGCTACTTGCCTGAGCTTCAGAGGCTTTCCCCCCGTGTCCTAAGCGCACCCCGTGGGAGCCAGGAACCCCCTAGCTCCGGCGCGCCCTACAGCCAGTCCTCCTCCTTTTCCTTCCTCCTTCGTGGTGCCTGAGTACCCCTTGCAGGGCTCTTCAGCCCCTCCTGCTCTTGAGCAGCCAGCTGATCCTCCTGCCTTCATTGCGGAGACTGCTCGTTTCCTTTCGGCCTGCAACCTCAGCCCGAGGAGCCGCATCACCCGAGCTTGGCGTGCCGGGGTGAGTGCTGGGAAGGTCCTGTCGGGTGTCTCAGATTACGCCGATAAGACTCCGAAGCTCACGGCTAAGAACAGGATCTACTGCGTTCTCCGCACTCGTGCTGTTAAGGTTCCGGCTGTGTACAAGAGCTTCGCCGAGTACAGCGCGGTTCCGGGCATCCTTGAGAGGTTGGAGTCGGTCAGCCACGCTTTTCCAAGCGAGCAAGAAGCCAGGGCATACTTTGCGGGGGCCGGGCTTCCCTATCCTAACTGATGGATTTCCAGTCCTTGGTCCCGGCCTCTTCGGGGGTGGTCGAGCTTTTGGAATTAGTGTGGCCCCCTGTCCCTGATCCTGACGGTCAGCGATCATGCGTCTGCTACGCCCTCTTGCTGCGGTCGGATGGTTTCTTGCTTTGTGTTCCGGAGGATTTCTTTCTTCCCGGAGAGTTGGAGAGCTCGGAAGAGGATGTCACCGCCCGGCCGGGCCCTTCGCATCGAGTGCAAGCTTCCGCGGTGGCTCTGTCCGAAGACGGGGAGTGGCGAACCGTTCCCGACCGCGAGCCAATCCCGGCCCTTGTTGTGGACTTTCCTTCACAGGTCACGCCTTTCCTGACTCCTCTGGATCCCGACGTCTTTGTGGGAAGTTACTTCGTGGATGCCGAGCCTACTCTTTACCCTTTGGCCGCCGAAGTCTTGGTGCAAGCCCGCCACTGGATTTTGAACGAAGGCGGAGGCCCCTCCTCGGGATATCAGACGGCGGTTTCGGAGGTCCCAGTGCCAGCTCCCTCGGACCCAAAGCGTGGCTCCAGACCAAAACGGCCGACCATGGCTCAGCTAGCCCAGCAGCAGGCCAGCTTGACGGAGATGGTCGCTCGTATCAGCGATCAGTTGGAGGCCCTCCGAACTTCAGGTGCGAGGTCAGGTCCACAGGCGCAGGCACTCGGCCAGCAGCCAACTGTTCAAACAGGGGCTCAGGCTCTTGTTCCCTCGGCCCAGGCCGCTGCCCCGCGGCAGGAGCTTCAGGCAGCCCAGGAAGGTGCACAGGTTCAGGCGTCGGCAGCTCACGTCGGGGTCCCTCAGCATGCGCGTCAGGCAGCCCAGGAAGGTGCACAGGTTCAGGCCACAGCACTCCGTGCCTCAAGTCGACCGAGATGCTCAGCTAGCTGCCGCCATTACTTCAGGAGAGTTGCCCGACATGCGGCCTCAAGACGATCTGACGGCGGCTATGGTAGCCCAGAGCAGGGCCCTGTTGACTTTGGTAGGGCAGATGGCGCAGGCCGGGGATCCGATTCTGGACCCTAGCTCCTCTTCAAGCGTTTCCGCCAGAGGCTCTCAGACCCGCCAGCGGTTGCAAGCCGAGCTGGCCCAGCATACAGGGGGGTTTGCCGAGAAGCTGAAAGAGCGGGCGCTTGCCCGGATGGCCCCCGCGGGGGTGGGCTCCACCGAGCCTTTCTCTCTTTGCAGGTATCACGAGAGTTTCGGAGGCTATGCAAAGTTCAAGGAGCAAGGCCTGGTGGCTTGGCAAGTTGCCATAGCGTTCGATTTGCTGATGTCGGGCAATACCTCGGGAGCCGCGGATTCCCTCGCCCTTCTGGCTCTTTATCTGGACCAGGCCACGTTGGACCAGGGATCGACTACGATAGCGTGGCTGCTCACGCTTTTGCAAGATCCACCGCAGAGCCTCTTCACCGACAGCCAGGCGCCGCCGGGCATAAGCGTTCAGCCCTTCAGCCAGTTAGCGGATCAGAAATGGATCACATCGGCATTGGGTTTTCTGAAAGAGATGGATCTCATTGCCACCCGCCGCCAAGAAGCCAAAGCAAAGCCGAAGAAGCCTCCTGGAGTTCCTCCGCCCCCCGCTCTAACCGAAGAGACAGTCCTGACAAAGAAGCAGCAAAGGGCGGCCCAGTGGGCAGCAAAGAAGGCGGCCCAGGCTGCCGGAAGCGGTGTGGCAAAGTAGGCCAGCGGGCCTCTTCTGCATGCCTCCCTTCGGGGCCTACTCCCTTGGACTTCGATGGGGAATTCAGTTTTTCTTCTTGGGCGAACTCGCTCATTCGTCTCGTCCTTAAGTCTGGGACGTCTTTTGGCCACTTTCTTTCAAAAACTTTGCACCTCCACCGGAGCGATGATCTTGCCGCTCCTACCGCCCTTTTCCCGTTGCCTGCTCCCTTTCCCTCGCCCATCGGCGGGATGACAAGGAGGCGAGGAGGTTCTCGGAGGACCCCCGTGCACTTAAAGTATGCGCTTCATGTTCTTACCATGGGCTTGAACTTCGTGCATTCGGGAGGTCATCATGTCCCTCCCCACGTGTTGCGGAGGCCGCCGGCTCCGGTGCACTTGAGAGTGTTCCGTCGCCTTTCCGGCTTTCTTCGGGCGTGTTGCCGCCGCGGGGCCGTCGTCCCCTTTTGTGCAGGCAGAAGAGGAGCTCATCTTGTTGCCAGGCAAAATGAGCTCATTGACTTTTTGGCTGCGGCCGGCTTGGGCGCGTCTTCATATGACGGGCTTGGTGCTTCGCTTGGCAGGGTCCCTCACTCCCCGCTCGGGCCCGAGTCCCTTCGCCCTTTTCAGGCCTTGCAAGCTGATTCCATGGTGCTCCACGGAGAAGCGAACTGGGACATTGGGCCGTACCTTGATCCTTCAATGTTGATGGCTTTCAAAGATCCCCTGGTTTTGGAGTTTGCCGGGACGGGTGGCCCAAAGCCTTCTTTCGCTCGAGAGAGCCCTGCTGAGTTGATGAAACTTATGCTGGTGTGGGACGCCAAATCACTGCTTAGCCTTCGACCAGGGCCCGTCGATCCTAGTTGGTGTTCGAGGATTTTTGGTTCCTTTAAGGGGCCGGGTAAGTTCCGACAGATTGGTGATCGTCGGGGTCCAAACTCTTACGAGGCTAAACTCGAGGGCGTCTCTCACGAGCTGCCGCAGGGGTTTCTGCTCACGCGGGTTTCGGTTCCCAGGTTTTCTCACCAGCTGCTGGGTAGCACGACGGATCGAAAGGATTTTTATTCTCAGTGCGGGGTGAGTTACGAGCGTGCCTGCTCCAACGCGGTACGGCCCATTTTTCGGCTCGGTGATTTTCTTGGGACGAAGGCCTTCGAGAAGTATGTTGCCTGTGTCCGGGCGTCGACGCTTCCTCCTGCGGCTTTCGCTCACTCCAGGTGTCCTCCCGATGTTCCCCGGGCCGCACTTCTAGACCTTGATTGTCCTGTGCACGGCTGTTTTTCGGCTCTTTTCCAAGGCGATGCCAGTGGAGTGGAGTTTGCCACGGCTGCACATGCGAATTTCTTGGCTCTTGAAGGGGTCTTGCCCTCCGCCGAACATGGCCGACTTCTCGCTCAGCACTCCGTTAGCCGCCGTGGCCCCTGGACCGGAGTCGTGATAGACGACTTTTTCTTTGTCTCCTGCGAGGAGATTGCCCGGGATCGAGGTCACATCTCTGACTCTGAGAGGATTGTTCGCAGGGCAAAGAAAGGCTACCACCGTCTGGGCGTCAAGGGCTCCGACGATAAGGACCTGTTCTCCTCGGAGACCTTTACCGTTGCTGGCGCTGAATGCGACTCCTCTCTTCAGAGTGTCCGCGAGGGACTGGTCAGCGTCGCCTCTCCGGTCTCAAAGCGTTTAGCATTGTCTCTTGTCAGCCTGCGCTCCGCTGCCATGCGTTGGGCCACTGAGGAGTTGATTTCACAGCTTGCTGGGGGCTGGGTTTCAGTGTTGATGTTTCGACGCTGTGCGATGGCCCTCACCAACAAGCTCTTCTCTTTGGGGGTTTCCAAGCCCACTGGTGAGGCGGGCTCGGCTCTTGTCCCTCTCACGCCTCAGGTCAGGCAGGAGCTTGCGTTGCTCGCTGTTTTCGCACCCGTGCTTGCAACCAACGTCGCAGCCCCCTACGCGAAGCAGATCTTTGCCTCAGATGCCTCGCTGGGCCTTGGAGCCTACACAAGCGCACGAGTCCCAGAGCCAGTCGCTGCCTCGGTTTGGCTTTCTTCCGACTCTAAGGGCTTTTACACGAAGCTTGAGGATCCGTGGCGAGCCGCCCTCTCCGCTCTGTCTTGTGAGCCTCTTCTTGGGTGCCCCGATACCCTTGAGCTACAAGAGGCGCCTAACCTTCGGAAGCCCGTGAGCCAGTGCTTTGACTTCCTCGTTGCGGGGCCTGCTCCTGTTGCACTTGTGACGCGCCTAAGTTCCCTTGGCTTTGTCGGCGGGCCGGTGCTTGACGCAACAGCCTCAAGGCATCTTGATCTCAGGGAGGCTGATGCAATTGAGTGGGGCATGCACTTGTTGATGAATGACCGCCTTGGAGCTCTCGTTGTCTACCTTCCGAGTGGTGCCTTGTCGGTGCTCCACGCCTCCTCGAGTGCAAAAGGAAATCTGGGGCCCACCAGCAAAAGGAGCTCCGCCGCCTCCAGACTTGCCTCTGGTGCTTGTGCTCTCTTTTGGGTCGCCTGGCGATGTCGAGTCCCAGCCGTGCTTGTTTGCGGGGGAATGGCTGCTTCGAGGTACCTCGGATTCGTTGAGAAGCTCGACGGTGTGAGGATCAGGTCGCTTCCTGCTTGCTCATTCGGGCACTGTCACAGAGGGTCTGTCACGCTGTACCTTTCAGACCTCAGGCTGGTTCCTGTTGCGCCGCCCTCTTCTTGTGTTTGCCAGGTGCCCAAAAACCCTAGCCCAGGACACTGCCCTACGGTTATCGAGCTTCTCGTTTCCGGCATCGCATCCTCTTTGAGGGCTCTTCCGCCCAGGCGCCTTGAAAGGAAAGGGCTAGAAAGCCTCATTGTCAATGACCTCCTGTGCACTGCAAAGTGGCGAAGCGGTCCCGCCTGGCACTGGGCCGAACGTAGTCACATCAATGTGCTGGAGGCAGAGGCCTATGTGAAGGTGCTCCGTGACCTTGCTGTTGGTCAAGGTGATCTGCGTTACACGCATGTGGTGGATTCGTCGGTCACTTTGGGTGCCACCTCAAAGGGTAGGAGCTCCACCAGAGCCCTGCGCCATGTCTTGCAGCAAAACGCTGCGCTACAAATTGCGGGAGGCCTCTATCCCTCCGTCACTTTCGGACCCACAAGGTTGAATATAGCCGATGACCCGACTCGGCTCACCAACCTTAGGCCTCCGCAAGAGCACTCTCTCGTGAGCCTTCTCGGCCCAGGTGATCTTTATCTCGCGTGCACTTTCAAGCAGCTTCGGCGTCCTTTGGCAAATTTCCTGAGACTTGCCTGCCTTCTTGTAGGGTTTAGGTCCCCTAGGCCCCTAGGTGGTTTCCTTCGCGCCCTCACCCTGCCTTGGCGAAAGGAGCGGTGGTTCGCTGAAGTTGAGAGAGTCTCTTCCTGCGCTAGGTCGGACCCTCCTCTGCCTTTCTCTGGTTTCGACGCCACTCTTGGTTTCCCAGGAGAAGGGCCTTTGCTGCCTAGGGAGAGGCAAGACGTCGAGCGACAACAACGTCGTGCTGGCTCACAACTGCCTTCTGGAAGACCCGTTCAACCTCGGACTCGGACTAACCGCGAGACTCTGTTGAGGAGTTTCCAGTCTTGGCTGCAGGAGCGTGGTTCTTCTCTTGAAGCTTTAGAGGCACTTCCTTTGGATCCGGCGATCATTGGCAGGCACCTCACTACCTACGGCCGCGAGCTTTTTGATAGTGGGAGGCCTTACTGGCACTTCAGCGAGACAGTAAATGCCATTGCTGCCCGCATTCCCTCAGTGCGGAGGCAGCTACAGGAGCCATGGGATCTGGCGTTTTCGTGGTTAGCCCTCGAGCCCTACACGCATCATGTACCCATGCCTTTGGTTCTTTTACTGGCTACACTGTCGTGCTGTTTGATATGGGGATGGAAACAGGAAGCAGGCATATTCGCCCTCGCTTGGGGTGGAGTGCTGCGTATTGGTGAGGCGACCCAGGCCAGACGAGCTGACCTCATTCTCCCCAGTGATGTTTTGGGCCTACAACAATACATTTTGCTGAGAATCTGTGAGCCGAAAACTCGGCTGAGGACGGCTCGACATCAATCAGCAAAGGTTGAGCCATCTGATCTTGTGAGGCTCATCACTCTGGCTTTTGAAGATACAGCTCCTTCCGAGCTGCTCTGGAAGCGATCGTCTCAAACCTTGCGTCGGCGACTTGACCTTATCCTGGGACGACTCGGGGTCGTCGCACGTTCTAACGAGCGTGCGATTGACCTTGGGTCGTTCCGACCTGGTGGTGCAACTCACCTGCTTCAGCTGACTGAGGACAGCGAGTTAGTGCGCAGGAGAGGACGGTGGGCCTCCCACCGGGTGATGGAGATCTACCTTCAGGAGATTGCCTCCATCGTCTTTCTGCCGCGCCAACCTCTTTCGACGCGTCAGCGCATCTTGAGTTTTGCCCAGGCTTTCCCAGGGCTTTTGGACAAGGCCGAACAGTGGACAAAGCAGCAGCTCCCGCCGCAAGCTTGGTTTTCTCTTTTCTCGGCCAGCAGCTAGCGCTGGCTGTTCTTCTTACACTGGCTTTTGGATGGGGATGGATGGGATTTTCTTCTTTTGTGCAGCTGCACGGCTTTTCGATGACCGAGATGGTAGTTCCTCGGGGCTCTAGATGAGCTTGTATGCCGAAAGTCCGGCTCGCCAGTGGAGATCATCCAAGTGGAGGTGCGAAAAGAAGGGAGCCGAAGCTTCTGACGATAGAAGCGTGGTGAACGAATGTTGTGCCGGGGCTCAAGCCTTTAAGCAGCCCTCCCGCCCGCCCAAAAGGCTGCTGTTGGCTGGGATTTTCTTCTTTTGTGCAGCTGCACGGCTTTTCGATGACCGAGATGGTAGTTCCTCGGGGCTCTAGATGAGCTTGTATGCCGAAAGTCCGGCTCGCCAGTGGAGATCATCCAAGTGGAGGTGCGAAAAGAAGGGAGCCGAAGCTTCTATCCTAGATCTGCCTTTGCTCTCTGCAGACCAAAGCTGTACCAAGATGCTTCAGATGTGTGCCGGTTTTTTTTTTTTTGTTCGGCTTCTGCTGTGGCGACTTTGCGACTTTGACTTTTCGACTTTCGACGTTTCACATTTTGCTGTAATTTCCGACTGTTCGCGGCGTTTCTAGTTTTCGACTTTTCACGTTTTGCTGGACTTTTCGACTTTTCGCGACTTTTCGACTTTTCGCGTTTTGCTGTACTTACTCGAATTGTGCATGGCTTTTCGGCTTTTCGACTTTTCTGGTTTTTCGCGCACAGTTATTTTTTACAACTTTTCGACTCTTAGCTTTTCAACTTTTCGCGTGCAAATCGGCATTCTCCATTTATCCGCGCCCACAGCCGTGCGCAAACACAGCACCTCTGAGCAGATCGATTCTAAGCTTTTCAGTTGCGGCTTTGGATGAGCTTTCTGGGCTGCAGTCTGTGGGCTTGGACGCACTTCTGTGCCGTGAGGCAGGGCCAGCAACTGAAGCATGGCATTGGGACCCCTTGTTGCTTCGATAAGTTGCGTGCTCAGCCAACCTTTCGATTATCTTGTCTGGGAGATGTAGCACACGAGTTGATGCAACAACTTTCTAGGTGGCTTGGCTGCGGTGGCACTGCTCATCTCGCGCGAAATTGGCGGATATGACAGGTGCAGCCTGCGTGTGCCAATTCCGGCCTTCAGCCGATCTTAGTAACAAATAACACCGCTGTCCGTGCATGAAGGCCGGATCGTTTCGTCATAGCCGCTCGGCAACAGATCAGCATGAGGTGTCTGGCACGGCCGTTTTTGATCGGGGGCCAGTGGTCTCAAGCTGCGGAGCAACAAGATGCCCTGCTTTGCTGCTAAGTGCAGCAGACTAGGTCGACCTGTCAGCGTCAGTCGTGGGCAGGTCACCTCTCCCAGCACTCGGAATGTGTTGTGGGCCCCCCTGCCGTCCTTACACGACCTCACCTTGCCTGTGAAGGCCAGGGCAAAACAGACTCTGAAATTGTGGCATGAAAATTGGCCTGCTGGCTGAGAGAGGACCGATGGATCCCAGATGCACAGATTCTCATCGACGGAAAAGCCAGTAAGTTTCCGACTTATGTGTTTCCGTCTGCCTTGTTCGTCTTTGAAGCTAGCCTCGCATCGTTGCTTGGAACAGAGAGCCCTCAGCGGAGCTTTGTGAAACACAGGTGCTGGGGGTGGACGTGCTCTGAGCATTCAGATCGTGGTCTGGAAGAACCAACGGGGCTAGCGTCCGGGGCCATGGCACGCGGCAGAAAAGAGGCCTGAGGCAGGGATGACTGGCCCAGGCTCTACCAGAGAGGTGGGGGAACTGCTTGGCTCTACATCTCGGACCCGAAAGCTTCTTGGCTGTCATGGCAGCAAGGGCAGTGCTGTCACAGCCGTTTTGTCTTCATCTCATGACCTGGGCACTTCAAGGTCGGCTTTCTCTACCGATATGAGGTCGCGGCTTCAGTTCCCAGACATAGACCGCGCAGATCACAGACCTCGGTCGGTGTGAATTCCACGGCAAGTACGCAAGTCAGTCTCATAGTAGCTGTTCGGTTGTGCGTAGTCAACCAGTCGAGCTGAGAAGTTGCTTGTGCGGAACTGGTTTAGAGGTGCCTTCTGTACATTTTCTCGTGTTCGTTCCATGGCATTTCTGGCTCCAGAAACAGCGGCAAGAGCACGAGGAACCGAAGCGTTAGTGTTGCTGCACCGATCTTCGAAGGCAGGGCTTCTATCCCGCTCTCCCTCTCTCCCTCTCTCTCCCTTCTGCTTGAGACCCGGGTTCGCTTGAACGGCATGTGCCGCAGTCGTCGGCCACTCTGGAGCAGGCATGACGAGTGTGCTCCCAGCTGTGGATCAGTTGCCAACGCTCCTGTCCCCCAAGTCGGCAAACAGGGAAGCATCTTGTCTAAATGGCTCTGCACGCAGCCCTCCCAAGCAGCTGGTCTTCTGACTTTTGCGTGGTGACTCCCACCCTGTCTCCTCACTGAGGTGCGGAAGCCTGACCTGAAGAAGATCACCGACGCACCCACTGTGCAGTGGGAAGACTTCTTGCCGGACATGGACAACAAGCTGGGCTCAGGTGCGTACGGTGAAGTGTACCTGTGGCGGAAAGAGTGGTACAACTTCGCAACAGACTAGCTGTGTGCGTTTTTTGTTGTGTCCGTGGTCAATACCGATATTTTGCAAGGCTCGTAGCCAAAGCATGCCAAAGGCACGGTCGATGTTGCAACAGTTCCGCCTCTGTATTGTTTTAGTCTTAATCGGACGAGAAGGCTTTGGCGTGAGGTGCCAATTGGAGACTCCCGACACTTTGGTGTTCCCCCTCAGCCTTTGACAGCATGGGCCATGGGAATTCCATTCGGCACGTGAATGCCGAGGTATCCTGTGCGGGATAGTCCGCACCTGGTGATGAAGATTTTCCAGCGTGCAGATTGGAGCGAGATTCAGGCAGAGACGTATTTCGCGCGAGTCATGCGACTTAGTAACGATCTAGAGAAGTTGGAACGGGCTTCAGCAAACAAGCGGCGAATTGCCCGTAGCCTGCATGAATTTTGAAACGAGGAAATCCCGGTTTCCCAGCTACTTCGTGGATTGCCTGGGTGTGGGCAGCGTTCCCGGCAAAGATGGCTCGATGTTTGCGGTCTTTGAGCGCGCTTTTGGCAAGACACTTGATTCAGCCGCTCACCGTTTCCGCCAAGCAGATGGCATTCGGCACGTTTCAGAGGCCTTGGCCACACTCGAGGAATTACTCACTGCAAAGCTGCATATGATGCACCCAGACGAGTCAGGCAATTTGCACATTCATGTTGACCTTCGTCAGAATTAATAGGTTGAGAAACTTTTCGAAACGGTGTTTGAGTGCGGCATTGTCGTCAATATGCTATGGACCTGTTAGTGAGCGACTGACGTAGCATGGTCTAGTCTACAAGCGTGTGGTGAGGATCTGAAGCCGGACAACATCATGTACTCCACGGACTCGGGCGCTGCCAAGCTGACCCTCATCGACTACGGTCTGATACGAAGCTGTGGTCAGGGTGACGCAGAAGCTCAGTCGTCGGCTCTCCAATTGCTCCGATGGTTCGGATGGCAGTTCTTGTGGATGCTGGCCTCAGAGGCCTTCAGCATTGACAATCCGGACAAGAACCCCTGGCAGCAACTTCCGGATGGTTTCAAGCCCTTCTTCCAGCCGTCGGATCTCAGACCATCAGCATACAGGTTTGGGCAATCCTTCGCGAAAAGATGCAATCATCCTGATCATCAGTGATGTGTTATGGCAACTCACGAAGCGAGCAAGCACCCTTTTTCAGGAGCCAGAACCTGACACCGGAGCTGCTGTCTGATGCTCTCCGAGACGGCTTTTTCGACGAGGCACTCAGCAGAAGACAAAGCTTGATGTTTCCCTCTCTTTCCACCACTAAATGGCCCTTTCCCATTGCTCGCCAGGTAATGTCAGCGCCCTTCCGGAAGCAGTGGACATCTGCCAAGAAGGCCAAAGCCCAGATGGGTAGAATGTTGGGCAACTTGCCAGCAGAAACTCCCAGGAAGACACGGCAGAGCATTTCGACATTGTGCCAAACGAACACCCCTTGCGACAGACACAAAGGGAGGGGATTCAGACACACAGCAAGGCCAAGTCTGAATAAATGAAACATGTCTTATGGAAGGCTTCCTTCTGTCGTTTTTTCCACGACTTGTGACTTGGACGTACACCAGAACGAAATGGCATTTCCTATTTTTCGGCTCGTCGTTTACATTAATCTCTAGATCTGGAGTTGTGGGTTTGTGTAACGGTTGCACTGGAGCATTCAGGGTTTGCCCAACACCGCCTCACCTTGGTGGTGTAACCCGTGAAGCGTTTTGGGGCTTGGGCCTTTCCATCCTTTCCGGACATTGCGTCTTTCGAGAACCTGTCCATCACTCCTCATTTTAGCTTTCCGCGTGTCCGACATGCCTGACTTTTGCGGCCTGGCTGCTGCTTCCTTTTGTCCTTCACTGTTTGCATCTTGCCATCCGCTGTGTCTGACTCACTGGCCCTGCGCACCTGGCTCCCGATTCATTCAAAACTGGCGCGGCCCTCGAGTATATGCAGCCCAAGTCGTCATCATGGCTTGAAGTGTAAACGATGCCCGTGCAAGCACTGTAGGCGTCAGTCTGCCTTGCAATGCATGCTGTAAGCAGATCAGCCGACGCAGAGTCAAACTCAATTTCTGTCAGTGATTCTCTGCTTGTGCATTGTTCGAGAGCGAGGGTATAGGGTCAAGCTGTCTCTCTCTGATTACCCGAGGCGATCTCTTCTATGCCGTTGCTTGGGCGAGTGATTGCACCGGGCCTATGCCCGACTTCACGCGTCTCAAGCGTGACATCGCGGGACTGCGCGCGCTTCCTGACTGCAGACCGATCTTGTGGTCTTACATTGCGTGGTACGTGCATTCTGCAAGACGCTAGGCTCGTGGCCTGCTGATGCTGGAGGCATGCTTGTCATCCTCGAAACTTAATTAGATGGCTGGCCAAGTCAGCTCGGTTTATGCAAGTACGATACCTTCCAGGCAGCTTAAGACTCTGCAGGGTGAACTAATTTGTGCGACACGGCGCAGACTTTTGCTCCATCAAGTGGGCATATGCACTGAAAAGAACTAAGACCAGTTGTACAGCGGCACAGCAGAGTGCCATCCTGAAAACTCGTGGAGAAATCGTTCACCAGGCTTGTTTTGCTCCAAAGTCCGACGAGTCATGGACTTATGAGGTCTCTTCGACCTGGCGTGGCCTACAAGCCGATTCCCAGCAGCTTGTGGCCAGTGATCTGAAGGCCGTGTCTGATTTGGCTGTGTCGCTTCTTTGGGTGGAGCCCACCTCTCAGGACAGTGCACACTGGCTGGCAGTTGACAGCTACGGGAACTTGTTCTACACAGATGCCAAGGCTGAATAGATTCGCAGTGTCCCGGCGCAGAGCCAAGACGGCATGCCACCTTCTTTCTCTTCCTCCGAAAGGCTGGAGTCATCTCAATGATCAGCTCCGAGGCCCCCCGGCGGATGCGTGAACTGCGAATTAACGGCCGGAATTTCAGTCTGTTTCGCTGCTCTCCGCCGCAACCCAGAAAATTTTCCCTTGGAGCTGATGCAGAGCCCAGGGTAGCTCTAGACTAAAAGCCTGCTTCAAAATGTTATGAGACACTATGCTGCAGTGTTGGATGCCGAAAGTTCGAACACATGCTGTGAAAGATTGTGGGGCTGCAACCAGTCTACGCTTTTCGCCAGGACATGTCCAAGGGCATTCCGAAGGGGAGGCCATGGTTCGTCGGAGCTCTACATGTGTTCAGAGCGGGCAGCTCTCTAAGGACCCTTGTGAGCTCGGAGAAGCTGAAACATGTCGCCGGGCCTGCTGGCATCGCAGTGGATGCTATGGATGTGTACTGGGCCAATCTGAAGGCCCCACTCATGGGTTCTGCAGCACCGATGGCTCGGGGCTGGCAATAAACTGGTCTGGAGAGCGAGCAAGCAGTGCAGCGCAAGATATATGCTCAAGCCTTAAACCACCGGAGCCATGTTTGTTGCACATGTGCAAAGGGCGACCAGAAGAAAGGCACTTTGCTCAAGGCAAGTGCTGCAGATACTTGCCAGTGATCGCAGCTTGCAGTGCGGCACCAGCACTCTGTGATGTTGGCTTGGCCCGCCTCTCCGCGCGAGGCTGAGCAAGTGTCCGCTGGCAAGGCGAAATCTGCCACAATCTTGTCCGGGACGAGCGATATGTACCAGGCAGGCTCGTCAAGACTGCTGACTGTCAAGACTGCTGATCTGGTTGAAACATCCGCACAGGCGATGGTCAAGGATGTTTGCCTGGCGGGCAGCAACGTCTGCGACTTGGATTTGTGTCACCTTTTCACTTTAAAACAACTGATGCTGCGCATGCTTGTGCTACTCGTCCCTCCGTGCTGGCCCTTGGGGGTTTGGGGGTGGCATGTGCCAGGTGTTCTTCACCGGTGATGGGGAATCGCTGTTCGCAGTCAAGGCGCGACCTCAGCAGGTTTTTCTTGCGCTGCTCCACTCGCTAAAGCCACCCATGGCACTGAGGGGGCGGGAATGGGCAGGCAGACGGTTCCGGCAACGTGACGGAAGTGGCGCGATTGCAGCAGCCGCGGGGCTGTGCCTATGACAAGGAGATTTCCCGGTCTCTGCACATTGATGGACACATCTGTTTTTCCATCAATTTCCGCCGTCAGGAAAACACGCTCTTCGTTGCTGACAGCGGGAGAAACGCTGTGGTTTCGCTTCCCGCCAACATGGTGAACCCTCGTGCCGTGAACAAGCTGCAAGTTCGTGGGACCTGTGGGCTTTGGATCTTAAGCATGCTTGCGACCTTACTCGTTTCTCCCGTGGATGCGAGGTGAGAAATGTCACGAAGGCCTGGGTTTCCGCTCCTGCTCCTTGCGGTTGCTCGCACGTACAGTTTAAAGGGCCAAGACCCTTGGTCCAGTCGAAAAACACGTGCACTCCTTGTAACACTACCACTACTACTACTACTGCTGCTGCTACTACTATAATTACTATTTACTATTACTACTACTAGTACTACTACTACTACTACTACTACTACTACTACTACTACTACTACTACTACTACTAGGCGGCCCCCCCTACACACTACCCCTTTTGCATGCGTTGCTTTGGGGGGGGGTGGGGGGGGGGCTGATAACGTACAGGCAGCCTCGAAAAGTTATGACCACCCATTTTCGAGTTTTCGCTGAAAGCCCTTGCAAAGGCAAAAGACGACGTAGCAAAGTCCAGAGGTAGGCTTGGCGACTAGAAAGAGGGCTGACGTCACGAAAGCAATGTAAATGCCGAATAAAATGGCTCTTCCGGAGATGTTGTTCGGGTTGTCGGCGTAACAATGTCGTCATCATTCTTCCCGCACCCCCCCCACCCCCGCCAAAAGCAAGTCCAGAATCGGATGCTGGAGTTTGAGAACTCGTTGTTAGCAATGGAGTGTGACATGAGCAAAGTACTTGAAAGACCGAGTAAAGAAGCTCTCCCCCACCCAATTTCGAGTTTTTCGCTGAAAGCCCTCGCAGAGGCAAAAGACAACATAGCCAAGTCCAGAGGTAGGCTTGCCGACTATATAAGATAGCAGACGTCGCGAAAGTACGGTAAATACTGAGTAAAATGGCTCTTCCGGAGATGTTGTCCGGGGTGTCGGCGTAACGATGTCGTCATCATTCTTCCCGCACCCTCCGACCCACCCCAAAGAGAAAAGTTCCGAAAACGATCCCGTAGTCTCGGATGTGATTTTTGAGGCTTCATAAGATGTTGCTACATGCCGAAAGTGCTGTAAATACCGAGTAAAACGGATGTGTGTTACAAGCGTATGTAACACGAGGTAGTGGGTAGGGGGGCGGTGGCTACTACGTCTACTACTACTACTACTACTACTACTACTACTACTACTACTACTACTACTACTACTTCTACTTCTACAAGTACTACTACTACCACTGCTGCTACTACTACTACAACAACTACTACTTCTACTTCTACTACCGCTGCTACTACTACTACCACCACTACTGCTACTACTCCTACTACTACTACTACTACTACTACTACTACTACTACTACTACTACTGCTACCACTACTACTACTACTACTACTACTACTACTACTACTACTACTACTACTACTACTACTAGTGCTACTACTGCTACCACTACTACCACTACTACTACTACTACTACTACTGCTACCACTACTACTACTACTACTGCTACTACTGCTACCACTACTACCACTACTATGACTACTACTACTACTACTACTACTACTACTACTACTACTACTACTACTACTACTACTACTACTACTACTACTACTACTACTACTACTACTACTACTACTACTACTACTACTACTACTACTACTACTACTACTACTACTACTACTACTACTACTACTACTACTACTACTACTACTACTACTACTACTACTACTACTACTACTACTACTGCTACTGCTACTGCTACTGCTACTGCTACTACTACTACTACTACTACTACTGCTACTACTACTACTACTACTACTACTACTACAACTACTACTAATCCTAATACGAATACTTACTGCTACTTATTACTGCTACTGCTACTACTACTTACTTTGCGAATACTTATATTATTATTATTACTACTATTTTTGCGACGACTACTACTACTACTACTGCTACTACTAGTCCTGCTGCTGCTGCTGCTGCTGCTGCTGCTACTACTTCGACCACTGGACACTTTAAAGGAACCCAAGACTGTGAACCCTAAAGAAGATCTCAACCACCCCCAGCATTGCTTAACCCCCATCACCCCATCGAGGCCACAATAGCTCCCAAATCTAATGCACGATGGACGTGGACCCCAAAACATGCAAGCCCCACCCGAACTCTCAGCATGCAGCTGCAAAGTGGGATGCTCACTGGATGTGGATCGCTAAATGACGCGCTGTGAACTTGCAATTGGATGCATGCTGGCCCCCTGCCCGCTGCCAGCATGAGCTGTATTATCATTTCATGCAGGCTCTCATCAGTATGTACTGTTTGCCCTGCATCCCAATTTAACGGGTATTCGGAACTCGCACGGTGTCTTCGTGTC
This sequence comes from Symbiodinium sp. CCMP2592, assembly GCA_905221615.1. NCBI lineage: Eukaryota > Dinophyceae > Suessiales > Symbiodiniaceae > Symbiodinium > Symbiodinium sp. CCMP2592. The sequence goes on from CAJNDT010003602.1 coordinate 547,051, forward strand.
GCGTGACTGGAGGTGGCTTCGATTCAGGGCCCTCACCAGATCGGCGTGTTCTTTGGCCACAGCCTCGTGGAAGAAGCTGTGATCATCCAACCGAACTTACTGATCAGGAGTGATGTTTGCCTGAAGAGGTCCATCTTCAAACAAATTCTTGCAGCATCTTCAGACGAGCTGATGGAGGCTTGACAACGAGAAAGGGTTAGGTTACAGTTAGGTTTGGTTGTTTAATCCAGTATAGGCGCAGGATCAATGCGACAAAGCTCCTGCGCAAGCGGAAAGCAAGTCAACAAACAACCTGCAGCTGCTAGTCACTGCTAGTCTGCTGAGCCTCACCTCACCATCGCTTTCAGGTGGCCTTGCTGCACGAAGTCACGAAGTGTCTTGAAAAGCTTGAGTAAGAGTTTGTAGCCTCGCCCATCCCTCTGCGATTGCTCTAGTGAAGGCACTATTTCAGCAATGTTTCACTGAGTTGGCTTTGAGCCGATTCTGCAAAGAAGCATGGGCGGCGCGCTCACATTCTGCACGATGACTTGACTTACTCACACCTGGTGGTCAGCTCACCAGCGACCAGCTGCATGCTCAGTATGCTGTGGCTCAGTAGGAGTACGCTGCATCGCCTCACAGTCTGGCTGACATTAACAGCTGAGATCCAGGATGCAACGCAGACTCAACTATTTTAGGCCGTGTTCGCCAGCCGCAATCGTAGCCATGCTGATTCTGGACTCGAAAGCGTAATAAGGTCTACATAAATGAGTTGTTTCACCATCAACAGCAGTGCAGTGGCTCCATGGGTTCTACGCCCAGAGCTCAGAGGAAAGGCGGCCTCTATGCTGCTGAGTGGTGATACCATTCGGGCCGGAAGCAGTAGGAGTATCGGGCGCCTAGCAGACTTCTGTCATACAAGGTCCAAAGGATGTGACCCATGTGGGAGAGACCGACTGATTCACGACCTCTCCACGTGCCCGGGCAGAGAAGGGCCGTGATTGAGTCACACATGTCATGAGATGCTTGCATAGCTACATGGTGTTGCAAGGAGGCCAGTGGTTGGGTGACTGTCAAGCGCCCATGAAGGTAATGCCATCTTCGAGCAAAGCTTAATCTGAGAGGTAGCAAGAGCTAACCTGCACAATGATGCGAGTAGCTTCGGTTACACATTAGGTCCACCTTTTTGGAGGATGCGGGTCTAGAAGAGGTGAGCTTCAGAGACCTTAAGAGGAAGCGGACGGTCTTGCAAAGGTCGTGTTTGTTTCTTGGTGGCCTTGAGGAATTAGTGCTGCCGCTACGGCTGAGAGGACCTGGAACTGGTGAATTGGAGTAAACGCCGTGACCTGAACTCAGGGGTTGTAACAGGAAACTGTGTTCCAGGAACTGGCTCAGTCTAAACTGTTTCAGGAAATGGGGGGAGGCCTGCAACACTAGAATCTAGAACAGCAACCGAGGGGCCTTGAAAACAGGACCTGGCCTCTCTAACTGGCGCATTGCACTCTCTAATATGCGCTTCATGGTTTTAGGCTTTAGGTAAAAGAACGTAGCCATAGTTTATTCGGATTCCTAGTGAAACCCTGGTAAAACCTATGCATGTCAAGGTTACGGGTTTAGGGTTCAGGGCGGGTCAGGGTTTAGGGTGTAGGGGAGAGGAGGTTCTTGGGGGAGTGTACGAAGAAAAGTGTGGCTTTCATGGCAAAGCTGTTATTTGGAATCGATGAGTTTGAAATGAGGGTGGATTTCTGAGTTTACGGTTGAGGTTTGGGGCCTAACGGAGAAGAGAGGAGGAGGAGGAGAGGAAGAGGAGAGGAAGAGGAGAGGGAAGAGGAAGAGGAGAGGAAGGTGAGAGGAAAGGTCTTTGTCTTACGGTTTAGGGTTTAAGGGTTGGGGGGTTTAGGCCGTGGTCATTTGATGATGAAGATTCAAGCATAAGCTCCCGGCCAGTAAAGGCAGCTTTGGACTCTAAACGTGTTGGAGCGCTGAGTCTGTGGGCTGTGTGCTGGGATGTCCAGGTGCAGCACGCAGGTCCGAGATCCGGATCTAGCTGAAGGCTTGAGGGAGTTGCGGACGGGTCACAGCACTGTAGAACGGGAGAGGAGAAGCAGATCTGCGAAACGAACATCATTCGCCAGGGGGCTCTGAGTTACCCTCGTGAATCGTGAGCCAGGTAGTCTTTCACAACTGGTAAGCGTGGACGACGAACGTGGCGGCTTGGAAGGTGGAGGTGTGCAGTACGGAAGAATCTTGTGATGCCGGCATGCATGTCGGAAAGATGGGCAGGCAGTATCGTCACCGTGTGCTCCAGCACCGTGAGGCGTGCATGATGGCTTACCTTGATCCGTACATCGAGACATAGCAGAGCATCGGTTGGCAGGCAGCCGCTTGTGCTTCTGCAGCTTAGACGCTTGGTCGCCGACCTACTGAGCCAAGTGTCGAGAATTTCGAGCCAGCTTTTCCAGACCGGAGCTGTTAGTGCACGGGTCGGGGCAGGCACCCAAGGGTGGACACCTGTCGCCGGATGGCAAGACAAGGGTTGTGGGCTGAGCTTCCAGTCTTTAAGCTCCAGTGCAACAGATTCAGCCTGCCGGCAAGGTCCGCAAAGAATCGCGGCACTATGCCCGGAGCTTGAGCTCGTAGCACGCTACGTCACAGCCACGCTTGAGCGGGTTTGCTAAGGAACTTCTCGTCGAACCTGGCCGGCAGAGCCTGGATGTCCACGGATCGAGCACTTTCCTCGAGCCAGGAGGCTGCCTTGTTTCGCTGGTGTGTTCGCGCTGGTGAAGACATGTCAAGACCATGCAGGTCCAGGTTACATGCCTTGGCTTCGCAGCTTGCGCCCAAAGAAGGTCACTCCCCTTCATTGGGAGACAAATTTTCAGTTTCGGCTCGGGCAGTGAGCCGCAAGTGTGGCGCCAGGCCTCAGCGCTGAGGACCAGGCAGCAAGCTGCCCCACTGCAACTCGCCGCTAGGCTGCACTCTGGCTTCGAAGGGCGTGACGAGCCTCTCATGATGTGAGGTCAACCTGCTGCCGCGCAGCCCGAACAAACCCAAGCCTTGCAAAGCTCGCCGCGCCCGCGCTCCCCGACTCGCCACTCCAGCACTGTTTGGAGCTTTTTGATCAAGCTGTTCCAGCGCTGCTGCGAAAAACACAGACCCTGTTCTGAAACCAATGCTACTATTTGCTTAAGAACCACCAAAAAATAAAAAATATATTCCTTATGGGGGTAATATAGGGATTATTATTTTTATTTTTTGGGGGTTTCTTAAGCAAATAGTAGAATGCAGTATCAGCCTGGATGCAACTTGGCCGAATTCACAAGCCTCACAGTGGGTGGCTTCTCCGGCTTGGTCTGAGCTGTCTGCTTCTCCGTCATCCTCCGGCCCCACTTTGACAGGTGCAGGAGCCACGCAAGCACGACAAAGAGACTACAATACGGCTTGATCAAGGACCGGACGGGAAAATTGAAAGAAAGCAAGGCAAGCATCCAGCCGGCAAGGACCCGAAGAGCACGAGGCCCTCGCACCCTGCCCAGGATTCTTGTGAGGGCCAGGTTACCGTGCTGACGCTGGTTGACAGTACTGCATGAGGCGGATCCTTTCGAGTTTGCATTGTCAAGGGCCAGCTCAGGTTCGTGACAGCCCTACTTGTGTTGAGCTTGCTGGACGCAGCATTGCCTGATGCTTGAGTGGCGAATTCCCCGATACTACGCCGAGGTTGGACCTGGCCTTGCCTGACTTGCCCGCCACGCTGGAAGAAGGCGCCTCCGCAGAGAACACCCCAAGCTCTTGCGCTCTTGCGCTCTTGCTGTAGCTGCACCACACGGCAAACTGGCAGAAATGACGCACAAAGCGAGCATTGCACGAGCCTTACCCCGAACCTCGACAGATGTGGTTTCCTCCCTGGTCCTCCATTAGAGCCTGAGGAAGTTGCCACCTGGCCATTGGATCCGACGATAGAATCACGGATGCGACCTAAACAGCCGCTAGCGCCGCAAGGTAGACCTTCTCTAGCGCAGTGCACTATCCGTCTACACGAGCGACTGAGGCAGGGCGCTGCAGAGTCCAAGTCGCAGTCTTTGCGTCCAGGCTCGCCAATATCAGATACGGGCAACCCACATGTGGTATGCCCATTTTGTCCACATCTGGCCGGCGCCAGCGATGGCAGGAAAACTTAAGGGCGTCTCGCTCCAATTTCCGTCACGGTCCATCGACCCGCGAGACTCTGCCTTCATGGACGACAGGAGACCTACGACGTTTGCTGTGTTGAGCAGTATATCAGCAGAAGACACGATTCAGCATGATTTTTCTGTGTATTTTGAACAGTCTCAGTCAGTTTGCGGCCCTTTGCGGTGCTTGAGGAGCTGGTTCCGCGCCGGGGCCGCAGACGCTGTGGGAAGGATTTCGGATTTTAAATTCCTCAAGCCTTTAAAGTCTTCGCTCTGGAGGAGGTGCCGCCGGCAGTCGATAACCAGGGCCGAATTGAAGCACCGCTCCTTCCCAGTCGAAACCACCTTGGTTTCATTCCGAATCTCAAACACGCAGATTCCGGCACCGCGATTCAACGATTTGGGCTCCATAGAGTTAGGGCTGTCAGCAGTCAGGGTTTGTAAGCAGAATCTCGGTTTGGAGTTCAGGGCCTCATCGGTCCGTATCCAGCCAGCACCTCTGTTTGGTGTTGTGCGTTCCAGCGTCTCCATCATTTTTGGTGTTAGGGTGGCCTTAACCTCCCGACGTTTATCTTCATTTAGGGCTTAGACTTTCCCAGTCAATCCGCTCCGCCATGTCAACACAACGTTTGTGTTCATGGTGCGATTTGGACTTGATGGGTGCCAATCTAAACCCAACAGGGGACAAGACCTTTCGTCTCCTTGGCGACATCTCCTCGCAGATTTCGAAGCAGCATCTCCTAGAAAAACGGATTTATGACCGACTGCCTGACAGCATCATGTCTTTTCGTGTTCCTAGCACCCCTGATGGGCCACAGGTCTTTCTGCCGCGGGAGTCTGCTTCTTGTGTTTGTGTGTGTGTGTGTGTGGAATTCCTGTTTCTAAGGAAGACATCTTTTCCGACAGTTCTGTAATGCATATACGAGAATGCAGGGGATGCAGGGGGCCGCAGGCTTACCATCGGCGCTGCGGCCAACGAAGACCTCCGATGGTAAGTGTGAAAACGTACCTGCTGAAAACAACCATATCTCTTCTGAAGACTTTCTGTGGAGATTCTGAATGCAAGCTTCTGAAGATTTTCTGTGGAGATTCTGAGCTTCTGAAGACTTTCTGCGGAGATTCTGCATGCAAGCTTCGTATGCCTGCTCGAAGAGCGCACACTTCGAAACACAATTCGAAGCGTGAAGAGAAAGATGATGACAAGAGACAACCAGCTCAGACTGGGTATGTGTGTGATTCCCGGTAGTAATTCTGCCAAAGCGCTGCCGGACCCTCGGTCTGCGGGGGGCATGATGAATAAACCCTGAGTCCCTTTTCTGCACTCTGAATAGTGGACTTCAGTCTACTTCTGACGCTGAAGATATCCGAACGATGAGATGTGAACACTCTCAGCTGATGAACGTATCCGAACGCGGAAAACAAATGAAAACATCCGAACGATGAAGAACCTCTGTGTGATGAATACCTCCTGAGAATGAATGCGCTCCTAACTTTCTACGGATTATTCTGAAGTCCACCTCTAGAGAATTCCTGCAGTCCCGAACCTTTGCGGCCTGGTAATGTAACTATTGCAGAGGCGGTGTGTCAAGATTCGGAATCAGGCCGTCCGAAAAGCTCTGACACACATGTAGGATGATGCCGCCGATGCTATAGTTGTTTTGAGCGCTTAGGTTGGTGATGTCTGTTACTAATGCGTCTTCTGAATACCTCCTCCGTTGACGCAAAGGATGGTGTCCTGGGTGATGGGTGTTCGCTGAAGACCGCCAAGCTGCTATGATGAAAGGACTATCTTCATGTGTGTTTTACCAGATGATGTATCCATTAATGTGCCTCCTGAAGACCGCCTCCTTTGGCACTTGAAGATGGTGTTTGAGATGAAGATTTCGCTGCAGACCTCCAAGCTGCTACATTATTGTGCCTTCTGAATACTACCTCCTTTGGCACTTGAAGGTGGTGTTGGAGATCATGTTTTCATTGAAGACCGCCAAGCTGCTAGTATGATGAATCCCCTGTGGTAGCGAAGCTTTCCTCGGAAAGCAGCGGGCCTGTTGTGTTGGTATTATTGTTTTTTCGTTCAGTCGTGTCGTCGTCGTGTTCCTGTGTTGCTTTTATTCGTTCCCGTCGTCCTTGTCGTTCGTGTAGATGTTGCAGCCACAGTTATTGTGGTGTTGGTTGTTGCGTCGTTTCTTCGTCGTCGTCGATGTTGTTGTTCGTCTGTTTGCTGTTTCTCTTCGTCGACCGCGTCGTTATTGTTGTGTTGTTGATGTTACATCACTTTTGTCTAGAACTTAGCCTATGAGAGTGAAACACTACCAACCGGCACTGACCGGGTAGGTGTGTGTGGAATTCCTGTTTCTAAGGAAGACATCTTTTCCGACAGTTCTGTAATGCATATACGAGAATGCAGGGGATGCAGGGGGCCGCAGGCTTACCATCGGCGCTGCGGCCAACGAAGACCTCAGATGGTAAGTGTGAAAACGTACCTGCTGAAAACAACCATATCTCTTCTGAAGACTTTCTGTGGAGATTCTGAATGCAAGCTTCTGAAGATTTTCTGTGGAGATTCTGAGCTTCTGAAGACTTTCTGCGGAGATTCTGCATGCAAGCTTCGTATGCCTGCTCGAAGAGCGCACACTTCGAAACACAATTCGAAGCGTGAAGAGAAAGATGATGACAAGAGACAACCAGCTCAGACTGGGTATGTGTGTGTGTGTGTGCGAGCATTCCTGCTGTTCGAATCCAATCTGGGTACCGTGAATCTTTGCGCCCACTGCAGGATTGCGTTTGTTTGTCAATGTGTGCAGGTTGTCTATGCCGCAGTCGGCAGCCACGAAGGACTGTAGCCGCTTTTTTTGCATCTCTGGCTTCAGGCTTCCTCCAGCATCTCCAACTTCGACAGACCACGAGGAAAAAGCGCGGGGTAGTCCGCTCAGCATGAGCTCTACAGGTAGTATGTTGTAGTCTACTACAGTATATTACAATATATGATAGCCTTTTATGGTATATTGTAGTATATTATGGTACATTATATTATATTATAGTGTATTATACCTCGAAAGACTTCTCCCACCAAGGCTGGAGCTTAAAAAGCGAGACCTCGAACTGCCTTCCGAGGTTTCTGAATCAACGCAGCCAAGTTCGAGAGATGGTTTCTGCCATGGCCGCTTGCTTAGCACTTCGGGGCAGTCAGTTTTTGCCAACAGCCCCATTTAAGAACGATGCTCGCGTGATCCTTTGATCCGCAATCAGAAGATTCATGACTCCAGTTTTCTTACGTCCCGAATCCTACCAGTAGTTGTCTGCATAGCTGAATTCATTCTTCCCTTCGAACTGCGGGATCGGATGTTCCTAGAACCTGGAACCGCAGCTATGCCCACGAAGGGCTCGCTCGCTTCCCTCCCGCGCTCCCTCGCTCCCTCATTCTCTCTGACTCTCTGCGCACATTGCTCCCAACTAGCTTCCGAGCTGCATCCGTGCAAACATCTTGCATCCGGACTTATCGAGATCTTGTCCAGACGGCATGCCTGCTCACGTCGAAGCATTGCTGCTGGTGCCGGTGGTTGCCCAGATGAAGACTATGACAACAACTTTCCCACGCTCAGCCAAGTCCTTAGATGCATGCGACCGCTGCTCCGGACGCATACGAGAATCGCTTCGCCTTTCGCGGCAAACACAACCAAGGTTTGGGACGAATGCGGTTTTGTTCATCCTGAGGAGGACAGCTTGCTGCGGAGCTGCTGCTGCTCTGCTGCTGCTGCTGCTGCTGCTGCTGAGTTGCTGCCCCCTTCGCACCTAAAGAGGGGTAAGTAGCCCACTGCAGAAGCACATGGGAACCGGCCAATCGCGCTGATCCCCAAGGGATCTTTCCGAGTCAACGGTCCATTGGATTGTTGTCCTGGGCAACTTGGGGTGGGCCGACGCTTTTCTGTAGGGCCCACGATTCCAGGTCCTTCCCTTTCAGGTTTCGGGTGGTTGGACTGAGGACCCTGCTGGTGCCCACGCGACCATATGATGCACCAAACTGCCCTCATCCTTGGAATGCTGCAGCCTTCAGATTTGTCAGAAGAGTTGGGAGACCGCGACATGAGTGGATCGGTGAAATTAGGAATAAGGCTTCTGAAGTTTTGGACGGCCACCATCAAGTAGCTAGGCTAGTATATGACCCCTCTGGCGTCGTTCGCTCCGCCGATCCTTGTGCCGTATGACCCGACCGACCGACCGACCCCCTGCCTCCCGTTGGTTGAATCTGTTGAGATATTGGGCAGAGAGACGTTGGGTTTTTCCGTTTCGATAGTGGCATTCGGACAGACCGTCTTGTGTCTGCGTTCAGGCCGTGGGTCTCTCTCCTGCCCGCTCTCCTTCGTAGGAGTTTGGGTGCACTGGTTCCGGAAAGCAGCCTCTCTTCCAGATCTGGGCTTCGGTTCAGGTCTTCCCGCAGTTCGTAGCTGATCACTCGACAGCCAGGAGATGGAAATGGTTCGCGCAGCAGAAGCCAAGGCATTCCGACTGCCCTTCCGGCTGTGTTTTGCCTCGCACACTCTGCTTGGGCCAGGTTGTCGAAGAGCAGCTGGGCCAACTGAAAGGCCAGTACTCGTGGCCTCCCCATGTAAGTGCAGAGCACTGGGACACGGCAGAGGCTTGGTGGTGAAGATGCCGGCGCTTCGTAAGGCCTATCTTCGTGAAAGCCAGGATTTCAGTCCTCGGCCTCAAGCCCAGGGCCGCAGTCAGCGAAAATCGGATGCGCAGTCGAATCGAAGACGCTCCTTTGGCAGCTTGGCGAGCAGATACACACTGAGACTGCTTTTGCCATTTGCCATCCGTGCAACGAGGCATCGTGTCCGATCCACGGGTGGTGACCCCAGTGCAAGTTCTGCAGAAACGCTACCCGGAACCGTGCGCCTGCATGCCGTGCCGAGCTAAGACAACCCCTCAGCCAACGGAAAAGCTCGACGAGAAAGTGTGGGGGACACCCAGCTCAGCGCAGCGAGCGCACGAGCGGTTCCACCCACGCGGCGGCTCGAGCGTGCGCCTCTCCCAGGTTGGCGCACCTGGCGAAGCTCGCGGCTCAGGGGACACCTCAGCATATTCTCTCAGCTCTCTCTGAGCGTTCCTGTGCACTTGAGGCAGACTGGCTGGTCGGTGCTGGACGTCGAGGAGGCCGGGGGGATGTCTGGTGGCGGGCCGGCCCGGCCCGGCCGAGCTCAATTTCAAGTTGCCTCAGGTCTGGGACGTGTTTTGCACCTACGCGGTGGCCGGCCGGATCAGTGTCGACGTCTCGGTTCAGCTTCAGTCTGGTCACAACCCTCTCATCTCGGACCAGTCAGGAGGAATTGGCATGTGATGCTAGTTTAGAGGCAAAACGTGTGGCTTCCCCAAGCATCCTTGAGGAATCATTCAGGATCCGTTGGGCTAGGAGTGCACTCGAACGGCAACGCTCTCCAGGTGCAAGGTCCCGATTTCGTGTCCCTGGTGCAGGACACTCGGGGTGGCCTCAGTTTTTACTTGCAGAGGTCGAGCTGCAAAACACCACTTGGTGGCTCTTGAGCTCCATGTCGAGGACTTGTATGACGGGGTGACTGATGACGAGGTCGAAGCATCCCATGCGAGCGAGGTCGGACCAGATCCGGAATGGGAATGGTTCAGCACTTTCAGGTGATGTTGCTGCAGCAGCACATCAGTGCCGTCCGAAAGCGTCACCACGCACGGAGCCGCTTTTTGCGGAGGGGCATGACAGGTGCGTGGCCCGAATCGACAGCGGTTGTGCAAAGAGGCCCCTGCAACTACTGTGAAGGCTTGGGCTTGGACAATCTCCCGGAGCGCTCAGATGTCCGCTTCAGCGAGCATCTCCACTGCAGCTGAGCATAGTTGTCCTCCCTTTGGCAACTGTTCGAATGTATTGGTATCATCATGCTCGGTACCGCCAGCTCTTGCGTGGAAGTTCCAAAAATGACATATCCGGAAGGTTTGTTCAGGTGGAAACACAAAATGATGTATCGCAGCCTCGGACGCCGAACCAAGCACTGCAGGTTCTATGTGGCCCTGGTGAAATGGCTGGACCTTCAGCGGCCGATCTGAATTGGAAGCGACTGTCGTGGTGTTCAATCAACCATCAGTTGCTTTCATGGTCGAGCAGAAGAGGGCAGGAGGAGGAGCAAGAGCCGTCGACTGCGAGGAGCAGCTGTGGCGGCAGCCGAGGTTGCAGTGGCATTTGCGGTCGCAGCAGTAGTGACTAGCCGCAGAAACAGCAGCCGGAGCAGCCGGAGCAGCAGGAGGAGCAATAGCAGGCAGGAGTCCAGCAGGAGCAGGAGCAATAGCACTTGCAGTGGCAGTGATAGCAGCAGAGATTTCAGTAGCCGTGTTTTTGCCGCTGTTTCCAGGCAGAGCAGAGCCGAAGCACGCACTGAGACCACCTTCGCCGCAGATGGCTCAGCACACGTAGATACACCAGGATTCGGATTTGGGGGCTTCGGGGCCACCCCGACTTTGCACTGAGGATCGCGCCAAGCAGCGCTGCTCGCTGGTGCCTCCGGCAGTTTTACATGTGTAGCATCGCGTAGCCGCGTAGTGATCTTTGTCCCGGACATCCACGAACACGTGTGTCCTCTTGGCGACAAGTGGTCCTGCCAGTCTCGCTTCGCCGACGGTGCCCCGATCCAGGTGCTTCCGGTTCGTTGTTTGACGTTTCAATGCCACAGCTGGTTGTGCATTTATAGCTCCTCACCTCTCATCCTCCAGGCGAGAAGTGATGCTGACACTCCTTCAGGCCATGTTGCTGCAACCCCTTTCCGGATTGTTTGAAGCGATGGCTGAGAAGTCCGCGGGTCTGAAACTAGAGAAGCCTGGCGCTGGCAGTTGTGGGAATCCCAGCCAGGCTTCATGAACCTGGATGAGTTCAGACGACTCAAGAAGGAAGTGCCCCTGTCGCAAGGAGGCTGTCAGGTGACGTGTCGGTGGCTTTGTTGCCATGCATAATGCCCTTTTCTCCCGAGGTTGCGGAGTCACTGACAGGCGCACGTGTCTGAAGGGATCAGTACCGAAGGATGCTATACAACTTGAGCCTAAGCGAATGGTTGCGGTTCAGCTTGTTGGGCTCGGGCTTGGCGTGAGCTGTTGTGCATTGCCCTGTGCCCTTCGGCCCTTCGGCCCCTTCGGCCCCTTCGGCTTGATGCGCAGGTCCGCGCAACTCTCCGCGAGGCCTGCAGTGGTAGAAGCAGGATTTGGTGTGGGCTGCTTGGCATGCCAGGTGTCGGGAAAAAGGTGCTTGAGCAGAAGCAGCGCCAAAAGCATCCGCATCAGGCCGGCAAGCGCATCTTCCGGTTGTCGGTGGTTTGTTACGATGCTCCTGTGACCTCGAGCTTAGGCAATCAAGAAGAAGGGCTTCGCAAGGTTCTAAAGATAGGGAAGGTCACTCGGGGATGAGAAATGACTTTCACATGCCAGGCCCGAGGCTGGAAGAGCCAAATTCCCCGTTTGCTCTCAATCCTCGCAGAGCTTCAATTTTCCGTTGCCTTGCGCAGGGACGGAGGCGCTTCGAAGCCCAAAAGTCCGCGTTTGCGGAGCCATGGGTAGATTGCTACGAGTAGCAGCATGATGTCTGCATGCGACTTTGGTGGATGTGTGCTTCGCGTGACTCGCAGGACAGCAGCGACTCCGAGCGGAGCGACTCAGAGGATGAGGACGAATCCGCAGACGAGGACGAGGACGGCCGGGACGCGGACGGTCACGGCTTCGGCTGAGCTCTGAGTGCTCTTAGACTTTCAGGAGGACGCGGAGGAATGCTTCCAAGTCTCTGCAGGCACCGTCGTGACGGAGACAGGGGCAGATGGCAGATACTTAGTAGCTTCTCACAATCCGGCGCTCAGGTCGTGAGAGGTGATGCGGAGGATGACTGAGTGGTGCAGTGTCAGAGCATGCGGCGCATGCCCGACGTCTCTAGTTTGTCGGAGTAGCTTCACCCCAAAAGGGGCAGCGTCGCCACCGACAAAAAGTCAATTAGGGTCGCTGCATGCCTTTGGGGAAGGAGATGTCAGCCAGATCTAGATCGAGGGGTCGCAGCTAGTGCAGAGAGGATGCCATGGCTACTGTAAGTGCAGCGCAAGTATATGTGCTCCACTCGATGCTATGTTCCAAGGCTGTCAGCCGATGATCCATGCATGAGCCCAGAACAGTTTTTCAATGAGTATCACTGCGTCACAACAGTGGAGGTTAGCGTAAAGGCAGGTGTCCAAGACTGGCAGACAATTGCTTTCACGACCACCTGGCCCAAGTGACCCTCCTTGGGTTTCGCGTGTCCAACATCCTGACCATCCACGCGTCACTGAGCTACTCGGTGTTGCCCTCTATATAGTGAGCGTGAGTGCCATCGAACGATGCTTTGATCGCCACTGCCGCGTTGCCAAAATGCTGAAGTCACGGCGGTCGCTGCCGCTGTCGCCTCTCAACGGCAACGTGTAGTACTGTGTGACGGAGATGCGCTACAGGCGGTCTGCAACGAGTCGAGGCAGCCGCGTGTGCCCCGTGACACGAAGGGATTAACATCCACAAGATACGAAGTACAACCGTACAGCAGAGAGATGGAACAATCCAGCACCAGTCATCGAACCCAAGCTTCACGCATACTGTCACCGCTACCCCACTACAGCTGACCTCGGACTCACAGCAGTTTAAGGCGCGAGAGGTGACAAGCGGTCGCCGAGTTGGTCGAGACTGCCGCGCTGGGAAGAACAAGCGAACAGGCGTTGCCATATTGATGTGCACATCCTCGCCTCGCCCGACCGGAATGCTCCACTCTTTCACCCGAGTCTGCAACCAGGATTGGAACTACGCTTAGCCTGCAGAGCGCGGTCGTCGCTCTCGGCACCCATGGGTGACGCGCCAGGCCAAGCACTCTGCGCTTTTGATTGATATCATGTCGCCCAACGCCTTTAGCGCAGTACGCGCTTCGGTCACACGGGCTTTCGCATCCACCATAATGCAGTCCTCACCTGGCCCCAACGGGTCGCTCTTTCTGTATCAAGCGAGATCGCCCATGAAACGAAGTGCCCTGCGCATATCATATGCCCGGCACGAGGAAACGCTATTGTCCGCAACACGAGAGTTCGGGGTAAACTATGTCTGCTTATACGGCTGCACCACCGATTTCATCCGCTGTGCGGTGCGGTTCAGCGGCGACGGCATCGCATCGCAGACAAACAAGCCCCGCTTAACCGTGGGTCCATACACGGCCTGTGTATGACCTCCAGCGCAAACTGTCGACAGACTAACATGTATCCATCAAATTCCGATTGAAGCTATTCGACGTTAATTACTGTATTCACTGTGAGGCCGACTGCAGTATCGCGGTGGCACACCTTTTGCGCTGATGCAGGAGCAATTACAAAAGTTGGGTATTGTGCTGGGCATTGTGCTGCGACGTTTGCTTCGGTCCATGGACGGGTGGATCCGGATGGGTGTGGAGCATGAGCACGAGACAATGCCGTGTGAGTCTGTGTGTGGGAGCGGTGCTCAGGCAGTACATCGGCAGGTTACCGCTCACGAACTGGTTTTCACAGAGCAACAGCGGCCAAGAACATCATCAAGTTTCGTGCATTTGCCGAAAACCAAGAAACTAGCAGCAAGATCATGCGGAAAATCAAGCAATACATGCGCATGATCATGAACATGAATAATCCACGGTCAGTCACTTGCTCAACCATGCTGAGAAAGTCGAGGCATGCAAATCTCAACCATGCGGGTGAACTCCCAAAAGCCATGAGAAATGTTGGAACTTGTTCTTCTCCAATACTTTCGTCATGACATCCGCGAGGTTGTCGTCGGTGCTGGTTTTCTTGATGTTGTTGTTGGGATCAATGCCGACATCATGCAACCATGACAAAGGACACTTGCATTTGCTTCATGTATTTGAGGACACCATACGCATCATCGATTGCTGCAATGCCTGTTGCTGAGTCGGTCATGATGTCTAATGGAACCCGGTATCCCAACAAAAATTCGAAAAGATCTTGTGCATAGATCCCGTGGCGCTTGAGACCTTCAGCCATGGCAGTCACTTTGGCATCTGGTGCCGAAAATGCGGTTGCACCTTGTCGATGCGATCGCCAAGCAAATGTTGCGCGAGTGCCGTGCGACCCAACAAGTTGCAAAACAGCTCCTGACGTTGATCGCCTTGTGTCTGGATCTGTCGCCCAATCAAAGTCGACCCACAATACTAGTCCCAGGACGCGTTGGGCACGTTTGCCCCGCACTTTGTGGTGCGGACGGGATGCTTGAAGAATGTTGTTGCTTGCAAGGTGATTCTCGGGTGTCATGATGTTTGGTAGGAACATACGAAAACGCTGGCATCCACGATGAATTTGAGATTCAACAAGACAGGGAATATACTGCAGGACAGGACACACTGTTGCGATGTGATATTGTTTCAACCTATATGGGAGTGTCGGTTTGGGAAGTCGAACTTTGGAGTTCTTAGTTTGGAAACGGGAATGCTTCGAGCAATTGCGCGGGACGGAAACACTTATTTTGTGCTCTCATTGCCGTCACGGTGCCAGGCCAAACCAGGACGTGTCTGTCCAGGCCACGGCAGGGGACACTTTGTCTTCACAGAACACTCCGTAGGCAACGACCGCATCGATCACGCTTTGCAAGCCCGGCTCTCCATTGAGTGCGAACATAGCCAAAGCATCAATGTGATCACATCAGAAAAGGTGCAGAACCCAGTGCCATGCAAAGCAGCGGGAAGTGGCACGTGGCATCGCCGCAAAGACAAAATGGCCGAGAGGGCCACAGGAAGAAAAGGACTCGTGAAGTAGTTCGGCATCGTTGAAGAGAATAAAACAGCTGCCGAGCGACCACGTTGAGAGCACTGTGTCACTGTGATACACATGTGCAGACGGTATCAGAATGCTCTAGAAAACGAATGGTTCTTGAGCTGAAGGTCACAGGCTGAAGACCATGATTTTACGATGTAGGGCTTGCAGTCAGCAACATCATCGTCATCATAATCGTCAGAGTCATAATCATCATAATCATATTCATCATCATGAGCATCATCATCAGCAGCAGATCAGCAGCATGGCCACGATGACGAAGCTGCATCATCATCTTCATCTGCAGGGCTTCAATCATGAACGTTATCATCCCCCCCCCACCCACCCTCCACCCCCCCAAACGAACAGAAGAAAGTGCGGGCAAACGTGCCCAACGCAACCTAGTCTTAGAGTGCGTTGCTGCACATCAACAGGATTGAGAACCAAACGAAGTGCACAGGATCGAGTCGCCGCTAAATATCCCATCAAACGATGCAAAGCCGCATCCTGTGTTTTCGCACACTTCGTGGTGTACCGACCCAACCATCCGACAGCGTATGAGATCTCAGGACGACTTTTCCTGGCTATCCCCAATCCGGCCCCCACATACGCATACGTCCCCGCAATTTGATGCAAAATAAACTTGTTTCGCTCATGCTTGGGACATCACCGCCGGTGTGTCGTATCGTGGAAGTCTGCAAGCACACCAATCTCGTCCATGTACTTCCGTGTGAATGTGTCGATGGACGCATCCGCGTCTAAATCCACAGTATTGCTGGCATTGAAAACGGCGAAGGTGGCACCCAATTCCTTGATATCCTTAAGCTTGTGCTTGAAAAGCGCATGCCCCTAGCTTTGGTGAGCTTATGCTCGCCGGAACCCATTTGGTAGCGGTACAACGAAAAAGATGCCATGTAGCTGTCAAGCTCGACAACCCAAAACAACTGAGCTCTTGGATCTTGGTGTTAGCCTCTGTGGCTACATGTGTTGACTCATGCAAATGCCGCTGGTCAACGATACGGACAGCCTGACGACCACAACCAAACTGCGCGCGCGATTGTATAAGTTTGAGGATCTCTGGTTTTTTCTTGCCCTTTGGATATGCGGCAACCACTGCTGCGCAGAAATTCACATCTGTTTTGTTTATGTCTACGGACAATCTGCACGCCAAATTGCCAAAGGAAACAGATTCATCATCAAGCTCATTGATGTACACCATGGCAGCAACTGGGTCCGGCGCTACACGCAAGATTTGACTTTTCAAACTGAAGCGCCAACCTTCATATTCAGAACCAGTCTCTGGCAGATCTTTGATGTCAATGCGCTCTGATGTCGCATCGTCTGGCACTTCGAGCCACAGCTCAAGCACGGACAGCTACACACAGCTTCGACGGAGCAATTGTTTTGACCCGGTATCTTGAGCCAAAGGCATTGCCAGGGCAATTCTGAAAGGGGCACGTCTGATGCGATCACTCTTGAGCGGGTTTTATCTAGCAGTTTCTAGCATGCGAAGCACATCCGGTGAGCACAGCACTTACACTGCCCACACGCTCTGCCGTGCGGCGCATGCAGGCCGCGGGGGTGCTCCGGTGGAGCGGCCTCATCGCTGTTCGTGGCGCAGCGCGCGCTTGCAACCACGTTCTTCCAGCTGCCACTGCAGACTGCCGGCGAGCTCCTCGTTGACGCTCGATTGTAAAAAAACTATGCTTCATGATCTTGATGGCAAACCGGGGTGCATTTAGCGGTAGGGAAACATCTCAGTGGACAACAAATGAAGACGACGAACCCCAATTCGACACCACACGTGGTTGGCAGCGTCCTGCGTCCAAGGCTATCGACGAGTTCGGTTTCCGCTCCATCCTTCGGGAGCTCGATCCCCCAGCCGCCGCCCTGCTACAGAAAACGAAGACATCTGTACAAATTTCTTCGCTGCTTTGGTTTCATGCCCATGAATTCGTTCTTTGTTGCGTTTATGCATGTTCGTTTGATTTGTCTTTAAAAATAAATTGTTTCCTTAGCGTGTCCGTTTCATAAAATCGATTGATTCCTATTTTCTATTGATTCTATGGTTTTGTATAAAACCCGGTCTATTGAAGAAACATCCCGGCGGCGAGGGCCCTCTGCACCGCGACGGCGATGATGCGGCTCCAGCGAGACACATGAACAGGTGGCAGTATCGAGAAGCAGGCGCAGTTCCGGGCACGCGAGGGCGGTGTAGACACGACCGGCACAAGGACTTGCCTGGGAGCGAAGCAGGGCAATGAAAGCTTCGTCCAGCGCGGAGGTTAGATCAGCGAAAAGGGCATCGTCAACAACCTTGGAGGCTGCTCGCTGCCAGCCGCGAGCCAGTTCGGCAGGCTCGTGGAGCGCGGGATCGGCCTCGGCTTCGTCTAGCTTGGCGTGCTGAGCGAGCAAGCCGGTTCGCGGGCTAACGAGCCTGTGGTCACCAAGTCGGTCGACTTGTGCCCCAGTCGGTCCGCATCTGCCGTGCGGCGGTACTGCATGGAGCGCGAGCGTTGTGGCTGGCTCGGCTGGCTCGGCTGGCATGGCGGTAGGCGACGACTTTGCTTGAAACCTCGCTCAGTCCCAGGCCGCCAAATCAGGCTAGCAAAGTCGCCCAGAAGTCGCAACGCCCAAGCTTCGAATTCGGCTGTGCTCCCAGCGCATTGCTTGCACGTCTGCCAGACAATTTGGCCATGGGCCCGAACGTAGGCAAAGATGCCCTGCGGCGGCACCGTGAGTAACGCATGGTTCGCACTTGGGGAAGCACGCGGTAGCAAAAGCAGCCAGAAACATTGCAGGTGTGGGAGGTTCGGCAATTCACGGAGTAGCCAGTGCTCTTGGTCCTCCGGGCGATGATTAGCCCAAGTATGCCCAAGTTAGGACGAAATCTAGTGCCCGATTGGTGTCCAGAACCACAATACAGCGATGATCGGAGCGCAGGTCAGAGGCGGATGTTGTGGGTTTCGGTATGATCGGTATGTGTCGGATTGCCTCGCCCTGCAACATGACCCGGGTTGATCTTCCCCTCACCGACCCTAGCATTGCTGTAGATCGGATCCCGGCAGACTCATGTTCCAAAGATATGTTCCCACAAAGCAAAAAGTGTGGCAGGCCGTTGCCCCGTTATAAAATGACCTTATCTGAAACGACGACGCCATTTTCATACTAGTAAGGGGCTAACGTGCGAGCCACAGGCGTCCAAAGGCCGTGATAGTCAATCACGGCCTGCTGCTCCCTGATGACCGCAGCCGCCCAGCACCGTTTTATTCCCTAGGCGGAGGCAGCTGCTGCGTGCAGTGCCGGCGAAACCAGCTGAACAAATTTTTGTATTTTTTCGCGCACCTTTTTCGGCAGCACTGCAGAAACGTTCCAGTGTGAGCTGCGTGCTACAACTACTCCTACCGGCGGGGCCCGACGCAGTCGGCATCAGGCCGACAGCGCGCCTCAGCGAGGAGTTCGTGCAGCTCCGGCTCCGGCCGGCGGACGTGTGGATTCTTTTTCACATACCTCTTTGCGCCTGCCGAAGTGATTGGTCCTTGTCTCTTGCCAAAGCTGTACCCTCTCACTTACTCCGGCCCGCAAGCGGACCGCCCACCGTCGAAGCGTTTTTTTCCACCCAAACACACTTTTTTGCTGTTGACGCGGTCCCAGTGGGTTGGCGCCCAAATCCAAGGCCAGGCTACGAAAAGGCAGCAAGGCAGCAATGCATGTCAGGGCATGCGGCTGGCAAGGGGAGGTGGGGCCGATGGTTCGGCGAGAAGGTGGCTGAGAAGGGGGGGATCCCCGTCGACATTGGCTGCGCCGGAAAGCGGTAGGGAGAGGAGCCTGCTCGCGAAGGCACATGCAAACAGGGTGGACCACCGCAGCATGTAGGCAGAGATGCTCGCACTTTGCAGGGGTGGGGGAGCGGACAGGGCTCGGCAACGGGCAAGGAGCTGGAGGAAGGTAACAGCTTCCGCGCTCCACCTGCCGCCGGTTTCTATGCCAAGCACGACTAGGCAGCAGCGTCCGGAGTTGCAGAGTTCCGGGTAGGTGTGCTCCTTCGCCCGGCGAGCGTGGCGCAAGGGAGCACCGGCAGTGCGCCTGGCCTCACGCCGGGGCTCGACCTGTACACCCCCCCAGAGTGGCAAGCCGTTGGCGATAACCTCGATGCGGCGGTCGTCCTGTCGTGAGGGAGCGACATTGAAGTCCCGTACCAAGACGCTGGTGGCAACACTAGCACCAGCTTCACGGCAAACACGTGCTGCAGCACGCCGCTGTAACGTCAAACTTTGCAGCGACAGCGAGCAGCCCCGAGCAACCTGTATCAATGGCCGCCTGTACCAGGTGGGTCTGGTGGTGTTTGCGTCGGGCGGCGCCATCAGCATCTCGACCAGGGTGCACGCCTACTCCAGGTTGGGCCTCGCCCGCGCGCATCGCGGGACAGCTCGTTCGCGACAGCCGCGACAACTTCGATGCGGCCATTATCGGAGACCGGATCTTCACGGCCAGGCCTACCTCTCCCGAGCCGTCGCTGGCCCCTTCACACTTCCGGGTGTTGCTGTTTCGGCGCCTACCCCTGTGCATCCCTGTGCCGCTCACACCCGCATTATACTGTCGCTGCAGACGTCGCCGGGACGCCCTGGGGGATCACCTCGAGCTCCGGCTCGCTGGCGAGTGCAACCTCGCCGGAAAAGCAGCGGATCTGCACGAGGTTTTTGCTGATGTGCGCTGGCAGCTTCCGGGGTTAGGCAGCCGCCATGATGCCTCGCTTATGCTGTGGCATGAGCGCACCGTAGGACCAAGTAGGCACTGACGTTCGGGACCCCGGCTGCCGGAACAAGCTCGCAAACGAACAGTGTCGACAGCGAGCCGGACTCCTCCCCCACAGTGGGAGCGCGTTGGCGATAGCCTCCGTTCGCCATTTGCAACGACTATGGTCCTAGCTTCCTGCAAACCCGTGCGGCAGCTCGTTCCAAAGCATTCTGCTGCCGTAAAAAGGTGCGTGGGGAAAAAGAGGAATGCAAAAAAAAAGGAATGCTTCGGCCGCGGAGGAGTCCAGCGCGTGGGCAGGCTGCCCTGTGATCGCCACGTGGGTCGAGATGAGCACCACAACCGCAGATAGCCCTTGCTCAGCCTCTGCTCAGCGAGCGCGACCTGCGCGGCTTGCGCCCTGCCGCTTCAGCGAGCCGTCGCCCGCCCGCGGCGCCACCAGCGCACACCAGCGAAGCATTGTCGGCGCGGCCTTCCGCATCGCTCGCGCAAACAAGGAGCGCATGTACCCCGAGTTTATGCGTGCCCCGAACTGCCGCCTCGTCGTGCTCGCCATCGAGGTGGCAGGACGCTGGAGCGCAGAGGCAGTCCGCTTCGTCCGTTTCTTGTCCCACTGCCGAGCACGGTCCGCGCCTCCGCACCTTCGGGCCAGCAGCTGCAGCGACTACTTGCTTTCACAGCCGCCAGGTCCTTTGCAGGCTCGCTGTCGTCGCTGCTCCCCCAGGGCACCGGCCGCCGACAGTCCGCCAACGTTCATGGCCCCCTTCCCCAGGTAGTGGCTTGGTGTGACTACAATTTCTACCCGTGATGGGCTGCTGCATTGGGACCTTGCCGGGATGTGCGTAAATCGTGTGTGTTGGAAAAAGAAGCAGTCGGCCGTAACGGCAGATGGTGCCGCAACAACGGCGTGTGCACACCACAGCACCCGGGATGTGCGTGGACTGCGGTCATGTACCGAACGATGCCCCGCGGCTCCGTGCTCAGTCCGTGCTGTGCTGCGATTGATCAAATTTAGGTTGATTTGAAACATGGCCACGGCTGTGGTGGCCTTGTCGATGCATACGGTGACCACCATGCCGCCTGCCCCCGTACAGGCCTTCTTGCCCGCAGAGCCAAGCCCCTGGAGCACCCCTGGGTGCGCGTTGCTCGCGAGGCTGTCGGTCCTGAGGGCCAGGTCGTCCTGCAGCAATGGCTCGCACGCACGTCGGCCCCGGACGTCGATCCCGCCGATCGCCGTCGCCTCGACTTTGTGGCATATGGGGCTACCCCGCTCGGAGAAGCCTTGTGCTGCGACGTCACTTTCGTGTCCCCGCTGACACGCGACGGGCGCCCTCAACCTTCCGCCGCGACGCGTGACGGTGCCATGATCGCTGTCGCTGAGCGGCGCAAGCGCGCAGCGTACCCCGAGTTGCTGCGCCCGGGGCCCCAGCGCCTCTGCATCCTCGTGTGCGAGGCCGGCGGACGCTGGAGTTCCGAATCGCACCGCCTGGTCACGCAACTGGTGCGCCTTCGCGCCCAGCGCGCTCCTGCTGCCTGCTGCCCTGCGCGGTGCTGCTACCCAGGGCTGGCTGCGCCGCTGGTGGTGCCTGCTCAGTGTTGCTTTGCAAAGCACACTTGCTGCAACACTGCTCGGCACGCCCTACATCGCTGGGGCCATGCCTGGCTCTCAGCTCCCCACGCTCGGGGACGTCCTGCACGACGCAGCCTCCGCCACCCCGAGCTGCTCGCCGTAGTTTGCAGCGTGCACGGGGACCGGACTCTTTTGCGCAGTCGTAAAAGGTGCGTGCGGAAAAAAAACACTTGTAGAAATAGAGCCGAAAGCTCAAACCCAGAACCCAAACCCGTAAACCGTCTCCCTGGAAGAAAAGCCTCGTGGACCCTCAAGTTTGCAGCGTTAAACCGTCGTTGAATCTAGGTCGCACGACACAAAGTCTACAGCTTGAATCATAGAGCTGTAACGCTTTACATTTCAAAGCTTGAAGCTTGGCTTCGACTGAAACGTGTACCCTGCACCCGGATGCTTCGTCCTCGGAGCAGCGCCGGTGCTGGGTGTCGCGCCTTAAATGAAGTTATGGCCTGTAGTGGGGTCCACAGCACGTGACACCCAGCACCGACGCCCAGATTCATATGGGTCTGGCGCTGCTCCCAAGACGACAAAAGTTGGGGATTCCGGCGGTGGCAGGTGTATGGCATGTGTTTCGGTTCGGTCAGTGTGCCGTTCGTCAGGTTCCAGCCGCTCCTGTCGTGGTTGTGCCGCAGCACACGGGTTGGGTTATAAGGATGCGCAAGGCAAGTGCAGGTCAGTGGCGAAACGAAACAAGGGCCGCGCCGGGCGTCGCGATCACAAGCTCCAGTCGTCATGGGCCGCCCGGTGTTGGTGTGTGTGAGTGTGTGTGTGTGCACCAGACTACACGGCCGCCGCTGTGCAGGGCCTGCAGTGCATGCCAGTTTTGAAATGGTGCAGGGTTGGGGGCTGTCACGGTAGACTTCATTTCGCACACCTGAATTATGCTGTTGGAGATATCATTGGTTGGGGGATGTTCCGGAGGGTAGTGTTTTTCGTGCTGTGGCAAGAAAGATCAAAGGTCATGGTTCGCCAAGGTAAGACACATGCCATGATGACACAACTTTTTCAGTGCTCGTTGACCCATGCTTCAAGAGCAGTTATGACCAAACTTTTCCGCAGGCACATCAGTACACGGTAAATCATGGTTCGCACTTCCTGCGCATCCGATGGCCAAATGTGTTGGAGCCAGCTATCTCGGTGAAGGAGGTTGCCCTTACTGCCGACGCCATGAACAAAGCTCGTGTGCGGCCGCTGAGTTTGCATGTTTGGGCTTTTCGAGCGACTTCCATGTTCAAGGCAATGCTGGACGCTTTGATGGGCCCTGGCCGTGATCAGATCGAAAAGGCAGGGCACAGGGTTTTGTGTTTTGCATTTCGGCAGCGACAAAACGGAACCCGTCCTGAAGGAGGGCAAAGGAGTGAAAGAAAAGCGTCATTCTCGGAAGCTCTTGTGCATGCAGCGCGGTGAGGCAGTGCCAGTCATGACTTTTGTCCAGTGTGATCCAGGTTCAAAGATGACAGTGTGTGCAAGTCCTTTCTTGTTGGACTATGCCCACTTGATGTGCCACTCTCTTACCTACGGCACCGTGGAAGATATTCCGTGCTGATCCTTGCTGGGTGATGTCCACTAGCATGGCAGCCTTCTGCCAGGTCCATTCTCGGTGGGAAGCGCAAGTTCAAGGTGTGTGAGAAGCCTCCGTCTCGGCGAAGGGTGCACCATTGTAAGTGTTACGTTCTTGAAACAGCTTTGCGGCTTAGCAAGGATCCATTCTGAGTTGATGAAGGCCCGTGCGTGAGTGGCTGAGGATGACATAGTCCCATGCAGGCAATTACGAAACCAGGAATTCAAACTATGACATCTAGGTCTGTTGGCACAGACCCAATTTTGACCTGGCCCAATTTTGTTGTGTTCATATGCAACCTTGTATCCATGATCGAGAGGCGGGGCTGGTATCAGGTCAGGTGGTCCTTGTCGCGGCTGTTTCCGGCGGCATGTGAGTCAGCCTTTTGCCAGGACCAGCTCGCGAAGCATCCCGATGCAGAGGCTTAGGGCCGGTGAGGTTTGTGTTTTGCTTCATGGAAATGTATGGAAACTAATCCGGCGACGCTTGTTTGTGTCAGCAACTCAAGCGCGAGTACGAGAAGACACAGATGCGAGATTTGGACTTTGCTTCTCTCTCGGATCGTGTGTGGCGAATGCCCATGTGTATGTGTGTGTATGCTTCGACTGCCTGCTTCTCCAAGACTCACGTACGAGGTCATCCGGGAATGTGAAGCACATATTGTCGCACGCTTAGAAGTGAACCGGGGGTGGTCAGGTTTTTCTCCTTTTGCGAAGACGTTTTTGCTCTATAGGCTTCATACACCGTTTTGAAAGATGTTGCAGCAGCCAAGGCTTCGGAGAAAAATCGGATACGTGAGGCTCCAACAAGCGACTGAACTCATGTCGCCTTGGCTGTGGAGTTGTGGAAGTGCGAGAGTCCGATTCAGGATGTCCGACGAAAGAAGCCTCCCCTGCCGATCCAAGTGAATGACAAGCTCGAGACTCATGGCACAGCACAATGCCGACTGGCACGGTATGTATGCAGTCCATGTGCACGACCCATTGTGGACACCTTTTCTTATTTGTCAGTTTCTTTAGGCTGGCACAGATGAAGCGAGAAAGCTCTGCAACTGGCTTGGGATTGTAACGAATGCTTACGACTTACGATTTGCCAACCCTCCGCTGCTCTGATCTGGTGACACAGTGAGGCACTGATTCAACGTGCGGAAGCTTTGGATGATGACAAGGTTCGGGAGAAGGAAGAACTGATCCAACAGGCACGCGTAGCGAACATGCACGCAGGATAGGAAATTTTCTGCAGCAGCCTCAACGAGAGGCGAATGATGTCTTGAAAGAACGTGGTGGCCACAGACCCGCTAGGGAGCGACAGTTTCAAAGGTTGGAGCACCCGCGTCCCTTTCCACAGGCGAATCAGTTTTAGAAGAAGAGACCAAGAGCCGCGGCAGCAATCAGTTGAGTTTCATCAATAAGACATCGGAGCAGCGCACGGCACACGACGGACTGCTGTCATTGCTTTCAGGAAGGCCATTGCGGCGTTGCCTCCACAGGCCCAAAGCATGACGTAAGTGATCGGCTTCAATTTTTCCGACAACTGTTGCACCGCGGTGGCTGCAGGAAGTATGCGAGGCTGGTCAGCCTGCACTACCTGGACTTTCTTTCTCGGAGTGTGCATTCGTCGACTCCAAGTCTCATTCTCTCATGTGGTGCCCTTTCGCAACCAACTAGCTTTCCACAGAGGTTTATCATTCAAACTGCACGAGTCAAGAGTTATCATGAACCCTTCGGTTGGTCCGAACATCTCGAGCAGAAACTCCAAGCAACCACAAACAGGGAAGCTTTGCTGACTTTCTCATGGCTGCTGCAGTGCCCCGGTCATGGAGCCATGGAGCTTCACAAGGCGCACGACCAGCCCTTTGCGGTTCCGGTCACGCGGCGTTCCCCGGAATGGGGCTGGCTGGAATATCTACTCCATGCAAGTTGAACCTTGTCCTCATGGTACTCTGTGCTGCCGGTGCTTTCCTCTCCTCGGTGTTTTTTTCGTGCCTTAACGGATGCGGTTTTAGAGGCACGACGAGCGAGCGACCCCTGCCTGAAACTCAGAGCCTGCGTGAGGTAGCACCTACAGGCTACGGCTCCGTTCCGCATGGTCAGTGGCCAACAAACGCCTCAACGTGGAGTTCGAGTCTCGATGCAAAGGGCAACTTGGACTGTAGAAGACTTCGGCCTTCACAGACCTGGGCAGAAGTTAAGAGATCGTGCATTGGAGCGGAGTGCAACAGCTCAGGTTGCTGCAGCTCCACGCTTGGCTACCGGTTGCTGAGATTCCGTTTGGACAGACGGTGGAGGAGCACATGCCTGCACAGCTCTCCGTAAGAACCGCCTAGGGCCCCAGGGCCTTGAAAACTGCTGCAGAATCAAGAAGTTTTGCATCAGTCGGCTCGAGATGGACAGGGTTTTGAATTGACAATTGAAGACGTAGCAGCCGTAGTGGTGGCGGCAGCAGCAGCAGCAGCAAAGGCAACAGCAAAAGCAATGGCAGCAATAGCAATAGCCGTAGCGATAGCAAAAGCAATAGCAATGGCAGTGGGTAGTGGTAGTACCAGTAGTGCGGCGTATTGTCGTGTCTTAGTCGCAGAGTCGTCGTCGAAGTGGTTGTTGTAGTGGTGGTGGAAGGAGTAGGAGAATAGGAGGAGGAGTGGGGTCGGAGTGGGGGTAGAAGTCGGCGTAGGCACAACAGGTGTAGGCGTAGACGTTGGGGTTAGCGTAGCAGCAGTAGTAGTAGTAGTAGCAGCAGTAGTAGCAGCAGTAGTAGTGGCAGTAGTAGTAGCAGTAGTAGTAGTAGTAGCAGCAGCAGCAGTAGTAGTGGCAGCAGGAGAAGTAGGAGGAGTAGTAGTAGGAGGAGGAGTGGGAGTCGGAGTGAGTTGGAGCAGGAGTTGGAGCAGGAGTAGGAGTAGGAGTAGGGGTAGGGGTAGGGGTAGGGGTATAGGCATAGGTGTAGGGGCAGGGGTCTGAGTAGGAGTACGAGAAGGGGAAAGCAGGAGCAGCAGTAGGAGTAGGAGTGGTGGTGGTAGTAGTAGTAGTAGTAGTGGCAGCAGCAGTAGTCGTCGTGGTGGTGGCGCTAGAAGTAGTCGTCGTACTCGTAGTCGTCGTCGTAAGCAGAACTTCACCCCAGTCCACAGCAAAGGTTGGAGAATAGGTTATGGCCACAAAAGAGCCCGAAAAAAGGTTGCAGAAATGGCCGCCGAACTTATCCACCACTGGTATTTTGCACACCACGCATTCAGTAGGAGAACACTAGCCGCGTGTGTTCATCAGGACATCTGCAGAAACGGCTTCAAGGCTGGTCACACTGGCGTAGCTTGGTTTTCAAGGCTGGCGTGGTTTTGAGCGGGCTTCAGGCCGCACGGAGCTTGGCAGCTGTGTCCAATGCGTCTTGGGAGTGTCGCCGAGGTGTCGTTCCACGTTGGCAATCTGCAGCTTCCAAGGCGAAGTCACTTTCGAAGCTGGACGTAGATGCAGAGTCCATGTCTCCAAATCCTCACAGTGGCAGTCTCTACAGTGACGGTCGCGACCGGGGTGGCAACGACCGCGGCCACAATGTGAAGAGCCGCGGGAGGCTGGCAACTGAGATGCGCCTGAAACTGCGTGGAGCATCTTTGCAGAGATTTGTTCCGGATGTTGACGAAGTGGCGCACAGGTCTTTGCCTGCTGGGCGGCGCTTGTACGCAACTCGAACAGCATTTGCAGCGTCCACGAGCCATGTCTTCAGCTTGCTCGCTTGTGTGAAGGAGTTTCTGCTCTGTCGCCTGGGCGCTGGGCGCTCGTATCTCATTGACAATCCGTCGCATGCAGAACCTCTGAAGCAATTTTCGACAAGAACTGCCAAGACAGACGTTGGGGGAGCACCTGTTGCATGAATTGAAGGAAACATTGGCCTTGCCACCGGAGTACGACAGCTTCTTCACGCGGCACAGCCCTGCGAATGAGCAGGTGATACACGAAGAGTATCCAGGTGTTCTGCCCCGGCATGTTCTGCATCATGAGTACCTTGCCTCCTCCGGACAGATGATGACTTGTATGTTGCTCCGCATGGACGGAGATTTCGAACATAATCTTGTGAAGACTGAGTCAAGGTACATGGTCAGAGATCCTGCGCAGGTGGCTATGGGTAGGGCTATGGGTAGGGCGGTGTACAAGAGCAGCCACCCTGTACTGTACAAATCACATTGTCTGCCAGGCACTGCCTGTCTATTTGGTGCATTTCGAGTTCGATCCAGAAATGCCAGAGCTGCTCAATCTTCCCCTCTGTGACCACTGTGGTCTACAAGCGGCGATGGCCGCTTTCCTGACAGGAGCAACTGCCTTGGCTCTTGGCTCTGTGCGTTTGGCAGTCAAACTTGAGGTCTACTGCGAAGCAGATGATGCAATTTTTTGCAGACCCTGCGATGGCCGGATTCATTCGGCGAACAAGCTGGCTGCCCGTCACATCCGTGTTGACATCAATCGACGTCCCAATGCACCATTGGGAAGTTGTCCAGATCATGCAGGATCCGAGGCGGACATGTACTGCACAGATGCTGCCCTGCATTCGGCTTCCCCTTTTTGGCGAGAGCCGCGAGATGCAAATCTTGCAACCAAAAGTACCCAGGAATGCAAAGTTCCCGTGTGCCAGCATTGCCGCAAGCTTGGGAGCCACAGTGCAGGCTCGCAGGTCCTTGAGACTTGTTGAGTTGGCTTGGGAGATCATGCTTAGGTCATGTAGAGCCCTGCATGCTGCTTTACGGGATCTGTAGTACCCCACTTCGGCTCGCAGGAGAAGCCAAAAAGCACCGTCTCGTCAACCTCCGTGAAGCATATCAGCATGCGCTGAAGGCTGGCGGAAGCAGTTCTGGTCCTTCTGACTCGGCCCTCCAGCACTGTAGCTTGTGTCACTGGGAGGCAAGCACAGTTACGGCAAACAGCGTCCTGACAGATCGGCAGCGTGTGGAATCCCAGCAGGTCGCTGGCCAAAGCTGGATCAGCTGGATTCTCGTTGCCCCATTCTGCGGAAGATGTCGCTGCCCTGCAGGTTTCTGAACTGGATCGGCGTCTGGTTACTGTGCAGGAGTCCACCCAGGCTTTGGAGGATGGCATCTACGACCAAGTGCAGCCTCTTTGCCTGCAAAGTGCCTAAAGGCAGCCGGCAGTGGGCCCGGCGACTCGTGCCCGCTTCAGTCCTTCTGAGGCTTGCGGTCAAGCAGGGGCAGGCCTTAGCAGAAGAGCAGGCGCTGCTCCTCATGGCGGCAATCTGGCTAGACCAGCTGGATCTGAGTTGACCGTAGTACTGGATAGTACTGGTGTGTTGGGTTGGCCAAGGACGAGTTGGAAGCCAAACGGCAATTGGATCAGGCAGCATGGATGGAATCTCGGCGGGAGTAGCGGTTGATTTTTCGGAGCCTTTCGAGCGGCAGCAAGTCTTCCCTGAGTCTCGGAGTGGTTGAGAAGGATTCCTTCTTGGAGGAACATGTCAAGAACTTGCCGCCCCCTGACTTTCTGGAAGCGTGGCTGCAGCATGCCAAGGCCGCCAAGGGTTCAATGTGCCTATAATCTGGCCCTTCAGGGCCCAACGGCCCTCCCTCGCGTCGCGGGCGAAAGCCCAATCCCTTCGAGAGGGCCGTCGAATCTAGAATCTAGATGCCCGCTGACCGTGTATCATGAGACTCTCGAGGTTCACGGTTTTCTAGAACCAGTTCCTGTTTCGCTCGTTGCGTGGCCACGCTGAAGGTGTCATAGCAAGACTTGTTGCTCTGTTGCGGGCAGGGTTACAGGGATGAGCTTGATTGTGCTTGCAATTGCTTGCATGTTTGACCGCATCGCTTAGGCTGGTTGGTTGCCTTGTCGTGCACAGGTCAGGCAAGAGGTCAGCCAGCTAGGCCGGCTGCAGCTGCACTTGGGCTCCGGACACAGCCTGGCCTAGCAACTCACGACGGCTTTATAGTCCTGGACTGTCTCGTCAAGGGCCGCGCTGAGTTCTGACAGTTGGAGCTTGTGCAGGTCGGCTCACGGAGCCGCGAAGCAGCGCAACACTGCGCTTGGAAGGTGGCCTGCGGCTTGTAGCGGACACCGCAGAGGCAGATCCATGCTCCAGTCTTTCCGAAGATACGCTTCCCCGCGCAGAGCTCGCAAAGGCCACGTGGTCTCGAGCTGGAGATGCTCCAGGCGATTCCCCCTTCATTCGTGTGCAGTTTGAGCATGGCTGGAGCATGCAAGTTCTGCTCTGCTCGCTTGACTTAGCATGCGAAAAGCCTATAGCCAAGGTGGCGTTTCGAGTTCGACCACACGAGTTGCCGAGGGATCACAGACGCGAGCGAAATTCTTGCTCGATGGCTGAGGGCTTTTGGGGTCTAGTCTGAAGATAGGGTGTGTTCCTTGCCCAAACTTCCAGAGCTGCCGAAGGCAAACTCTGTCTGTGACAAGCTAAGCGGGGCACCGGTCCGCGAGCTGAGACGGTGCATGAGGGGGCGCGTGGACTGAAAAAGTCTGGGGTGCACACAATATTGCAAGACTGCGCGAGCTTCCGCGCTCGGGAAGACGCAAGACCATGCAACAGATGCAATGCAGACAGCCTTTGCTTGTGCCGAAAGGTGTGTGGCACAGTGTACGAAGGCGATGCTGGGAAAGCCGTACACGAAAAGACTCCTCCTTACATTCGGGCAGCATTGCGACAGTTTTTGTTGGCGTTGCTCCAGTTGTCCCCGTACCAGAGTTGTAGCATTTGCAGCCATCGCACAGCTCAAGCTTCCTCACTCAGGTTCCGCATACATGAGGCCTACACTATCGCGGCAAGCTGAGACAATGAGCCTCGCTTTGGCATGATCGACTATTTATTGATCCTGAAAGGTTCGGAAGCGCATGGATGAGGTACGGCCGCGAGTGGAGGAGTTTGCCGCTGAGCACCGTCTGCACTGATTGCCGGCTGGGCGGTGTGGAGTGTGTTCCCAAAGCGAGGTTGGAAAAAGCTGAGAAGGCTAAAAAGGGAGAGGAGGACGTCTCGCAGACCAGAGCTGATTAGTGCTGCATTGCTCGAGCTCAAAGCTGCAGGATGTCAAGAAGAAAGAGAAAGAAAACGGTGCGAGGGGGCATTATTATTGCTCAAGCTGATGATGTCACCGCGCATTGGGTCAGCTCTTTTGCAATGCCCTGCGGTGGAGTCGCCAGGTAAGCACGAGAGCAGAAGCAGAGCTAAGGACAAGGACACGTCCGGCCTGCTGGCATCGCCGTGCATGGTCACCGGCAGTGCTTTGGACGTTGCACTTCGACTGGGACAATCACCGCATATATATCTTGTCGCCTCAAGTTTCTAGATCAGATGTATCAGTGGTTGAGTTGTGTCTCGCGTTTCAAAAACTACACGTAGCTGACGTAGCTCCCGGAGTCCTAGAGCCGAGTCGCCTGCAGAGATGTTTTTTTCATGCTCGTCATCCGAGCACATGGCGGCTGAGCTTGCTTATTGGTGGCATGGCTCCGCCTGCGCGATATCTCCAGGTGCTTTGCTGGATTGCTGAACAACTGTGCAGGCCCAGACAGGAGCTTTCAGCCGTCAGGACCGGAGCTGTCCGGTCTTCGCGATGCAAGCCCTGCCGGACATTGCGAAAGACTGCCAATGTCACGACAGCGTGCCCTACTGCTTCGAGGACCGATTCTCAGGTTGAGCAAGACCCGAGGCAGCTGGAAAATGGCTGGTCATGGTTGACAAGGGCGAGAGACGGGCATGGGAATGCCCGGGATGTCTAGCTGACGTGTCAGCCAGGCATTGCCGCAAGACACGGGGCTGGTCCCCTCGCCAGTTTCTTTCGGCATGGGTAGGGTAGCAGCCCTGCACAGGTCCTGTTATTTGAGGTTCCGGTGGCCACCTTGATTCGTTCTGGGATCGGTGTTGCCAGGCCTCATTACTTTAGATTTCACGGTGTGCCAGCTAAGCTGGCGAGCTGGGTTCGCTGACCCCAGTGCCAGGGCCTGAGTTCAGGAACTGTCTTGACTAGCGGATCTTTTTGGGAGGACGGCCGGCAGATGTGCCATCGCTCTGATGGCAGATTGGACCTGCACTACTTCGCTGTGGCTCGGAATTTAGTCATGGCGTCGTGGTCCTGCAAGTATAATTCGGTCACTTGTGTTTTGTGGCAGCAAAGGTGGACTGCGAATCTTGCATTTGTGAAGAGTCCCAAGATGCTGGAAGCAGGAGCACATCCTTCGCAGGCAGCTGGGCTCCCCCTTGGTAAGAGGATTGATCAGGAATCAGTGACAGAGTTTGCTCTGGTTTTTGCCGTGACCCCAACCTTGCATGAGATGCACATTGCTTTCTTCGCTTCTTTTCAGGTCCTTCGGAGACTACCTGTTCGACGGCAGATGGTGCGCAGGAAGTGGTGCTTGCGCCTGACGCTTCAGGCATTGGCTCCGAAATGTCCTATCACTTCAAGCTGAGAAGCACATCCATCATCCAACACAATCCTTGAGGCAATTGCTTTTGCCCGGACGAGAGACCTCTATGTGTGCTCCTACCGGGTGAAGATCTTGGCTGTCTTGCAGGCAAGGGAGTGTGCGCTGCAGTCACCCTGGCCTCCATGGCTTTCTTGCAGTGGTCGTGACTGCTGTGACGTTCAAACATGGCTGGCAGGCCATGTGCAGCCAGAGGCTGCCTCAGCCGCAGCTTTTCGGGCAGGCACGAAAAAAGCCTAAGATACAATTGATGAACGACCAGTGGTGTTTTGCTTGACATGTATAGTCTGTGCTGCAGGATGTGCGGCTGACAGCTGCTCGTGCCGTGCGGCATGTCCATCTTTTGCTAGCCGCGGCTATGCCGACAGTGTTGGAGACTGCCATTGTCCTCCAGATTCGCCTTTGTGCTCTCCGGCTGAAGTAGACATCCCGGATCATAAGCATCTCCCAAGTGGATTCGAAGGGTTGCAGGCTTCGACACCTAATCAGCACAATGGGGCCAATTTGGTGCAGCGCCAGTCAGGTTACGAAGATGGGACGGCCGGCTGCCGATCTTCGACCGGCATGACCTCGTGGACCTACTTCTCAAGCACTTGTGGCGCTCCAGATGCAGTCCTTCGATGTCTTGGCATTTGCGATGTTTGAACACGCTCTTTCGAAGCAGAAGAAGAAGTCTCGGCTGGTCACGGCTCGGAGTTTTCTTGCAATTTATAGCTGGCACAAGTACTGCATGACTATGAGGAGTCAGGGGCAAAAAGACACGAAGTTTCGACACTTTCGGCATCATGGCATCAGACAGCCTTTGGCAAAAACACGCCAGTCAAACACTGCAGGTGCTCGATGCGAATGTGTGGAGCAGCTAGAAGGCCAGTGTGACCCCAGGACACCATACATGGACCACACGTCGTGCAGTGCAATGAGTGCTGGCTCGTCCTGCCAGTGGCCAGGAACTGCTTGGAGACGGCGGACTGCATCTTCTCGACTTGCAGGGACTGCGATGTCTGTAAGGGGATCACCAGGCGAAAGCATGCAAAAGCGGCCGTCGTCATAAGGCATATGTGTTTTCTATGCCGAGCAGGTGCCCGACAGCCCCTGGCGACGACAGCATCACTTTGCCGGATTGGAGTGGCAACTGCAGATGCAAAGACCAGCAGGCCGGAGACCCCCGAATACTCTCGCCTGCACCAGCGAAGCGACAGGTGTGCTATGAAGGCGGCAGCATCACTCCTGGATGTCCTGTGGCACCGGCTGGGCGCTCGCAATTTTCGTTTCAGATCAGCTGCATCGATTGCACCCTCGCCTCATTTAGAGCAGGCTCTTCATTTGCAACAGCAAGGCATACGTACCTGTCGGATATATTGATATATGGGCTTACTGTAGCATGGCTGTTGCGGCAATTTCGGGGCACCCGACAGCCTCCAGCACAGCTGAGGCATCTGTGACAAGCTGACATCATCTCCCGGCTCCGGCAACGTGAAATGTCCAAGGTTTGCACGTGAGAATCTCCCTGGCTGGTCTGGCGACTGTGTGTGTCCGGATGACATGCCGGATTGCCACTCGGTTAACAGCTGGCATGGCGACTCACGGCGGCATGAGCTAACCGACTTCATCGGATTTGCAAAGTCTTTGCCAATGCATGTCCAGCTTTCCTGGAGTTGCCTTCTGAGCGCTCTGGAAGGTTACCAGAATGGCATCCGGTGGTGCTCCAGGCATCAGGGCGCTCGTGCAACTTCTTGCACTTACAAGTCCATGCAGTGTGGCCGTTAAAGGACAGACGGCCAGCGCGATCTCCACTATTTCGACCCGGGTTGCCTGGACTGCGAATGCCGAGCAGCCCTCACTTTGAACTCGACTGAAGAGGCCATCCAGGAAGCAGTGAGTCTCCGAGCAGGCTGGGGCTCGTTTGCCACACAAGCGCAGGTGAAGCCCTGCCCAGACTTTGCGAAGTTCAGCTCCTCAAACACGCACCTTTTCAGCATTCCGCCAAACCGGAAAGGCTTGAGCGAATGCCCGTCCAATCCAGTGTTGTTTCTGTTGCAGACGTCCATGGTGACCGTCTGAGGTTCCAAAACTGCATTTGCCCGGACAGCCGTCCGATCTGCGTGCAGTCGGACGGCACGGTGGCTGAAGGACGATCTGGACCATATTGTCAAACTGCACAGGCGCGGTCTTGGCCCTCGCTACGACTGGTTCACTGGTCTCACTGCCTGCACGTGCAGGGCTGGGATTCCTCAACGGAGTTTCGTCATGACTGTGCGACGTGCTCGTGCATGGAAAGCGACGGAGAAGGCTCTAACCTGCCGGATTTCCTCGCAGAGGCTGGCAGTGATTGGTTCAAAGATCAAAGCTGTCGGCCTCCCTTACAGACTCCTGACGTGAGTTTGTTTTTGCTTGAAGCGCCTCCGTCTTGCAGCTTGCAGAGGAGCAACGAAGTGCGGATGGTGTCACGTACATCCGCCTGGATCTGGTTCTGGATCTCCGCCTGGCTTCCTGGCCCGCTTTGGTGGCTGTGGATCCATACTGCTTCCTACTGTTTCGGGGTCTTGAAACGATTTGGCAGATGTCGTAGTGTCGTGGGCTAAAGGTGAATTCCCTCAACTCCTTGAACCAATGGGACTTGGTGATTGACGGAGTTTTGCTGACGGATGCGGCCAGGCCCCAGCAGCGTGTTGTTCGCAAGAGTTTGCGTGCGGCGCGCCTGTTTAGCATCTCTATAGGGGAGTTTCCGAAAATGGGGGTACCTACTATTTATTAGGATCCCCTATTGTCGGAGACTCCCATAGGATCCCCAGTGCAAGGCTAGACTCAGACTGTCAAAATGTCGTGAAGGCAAGCTCTTGCCGTGTCTGCAGCTTATGGCCTGTCGCGGCCAGCGGCACCAGTCGTAGGCTTCTTGTTTGCATCGGGGCGAGCACGCGTAATCTCCAGATCGATGTGTCCACGAACTTCGAGCGGGACCAGTCATTTCTTCTGTCGGGCTGGCTCAGGTTATTGCTGGGGGTTGACTGACGTCCAGGGCAGGACCGCATGAATCTTGTTTCTCTTTGCCATGTGTTCTTGCCTGGCATTGTCCCGGCGTTGTCAGGACGATTGACGGCGGAGACTTCGAAGATGTGCGCGTGCAACGCTTGTACGCCGAACTTGGTGTCATGTGGGCGTATGCTCTCGAGATCAGTGCCAACGGCACAGGCTTGGTCAAGCTTTGCGCGATCTCTCAAATTCTCAGGGGTTCACTGCTGCGTGTGTTCTGCAAGGCCGGCTGCTCGAGGAAGGACACCTGCCGGCCTGCTTCCCAGAGCCGTCATTGAGGATGGGCCCAAGACACAGGCTCAGGGCCCCGCTTCAGGCCTTCCGCATCCTGCAAAGCCTTCGCGCCAAGTCGCTGAATGAGCTAACGATCCACGAGCGCGAGCTGCTGTTGCAGTTTGGCGGCAGAGAATTCAGCTAAAATGTCCAACGATACGTTGAATTAAGGAGTTTGGAGACTTCTTTTCGTCCTGGGCGCTTCAAGCAGCACTTGGATTTCGAACTTCAGCGGCTGCTCAACGAGACGGCGAGTTGGCACCCAACTCCAGGCAATGTGGATCTAAGTCCTTAATGGCAAAGGTGTGTGTGCATACCACGACGACTTCTTTTTGCGCAGGTGCGATTCAGGCACCGCGCATATCTGTGAGCAGGGCCACAGCCACAGCATCCTCGGATTTGTCAGCGATCCCAGCACTGTCGCTTGTGGGGCCCCTCGCTCCAGCTGCTCCAAGCAGACGGGATCTGAGGGCGCCTTAGTTTAGATGGTCTTTCAAACTGCTTGTAAACGGCAGCATGCGCAGTGCGCACAGGTGCCTGTTGACACCGTGCAGACAACAGCGATGCCAGAAACGGAGGGGGAAGCTGATGCAGCCAGTGAGTTTGACTTGCTGTCACTTCTTCCGATGGGAATCGCAATTGTCTCATCACTGGTTGGCCTTGTCTCCTTGTACTGCTTGGTGAAGTGGATACGCCGCTGCCTGCGCCGGCGACGTGAACGACGTGCCGAGCAGGATGCAGATGGTGGCTCTGGCTCACCGAGGTCGCCGAAGGGTTCGCCACGCTCACCGCGGTCACCAAAGAACCCCAGCTCTCCAAGACACGCAGCTTCTCAAGATGCCATGACAGCAACCTCCAGCGGTAACACCGCAAAAGTGAAGCGCGCAGGCACGGCCTCCACAGATTTGCGCAAGGGCACGTCGTCAGTGTTTGACAAGCCGAAGCGTGAGGATGCGGGGATGTCCCTGGCTGATCGGCAAAGAACCGGTCAAAAAACCGTGAGTGCAGCTGCAAAAACGGTTGTGGGTGCAGCTCTGGAGACAGATGGCGACGATGGCAGTCCAAGGCAGAAGAAGGGCTTGATGGGGCGCTTCCGAAGAGGCAAAGACAAGGGAGCAAGTCCAAGTCAATCCCCTCGAGGCGGTTCTCCGAGGTCTCCCCGATCTCCAAGATAGCTTTGGCGCAGTCTCCTTGCATCTCCTGGCTCTAGCTCTGTAGGGTTTAGTTAATGACTGGCCGATCAGGTAGGAGTCGACTTTCGGCTTCTTTCTGCACAAATGTGCCTTGTTAGTGTCCTGGCCCGCCTTGCAGCCAAGCTGCCTCAAGACTGGGGCGACATACACAACGCATTCGCGCGGAAAATGCATAGCTCCTGCAGTGATGGGGAAGTCGTACAGCAGGTATCTTCGCTCGGACATGACGTG
This sequence comes from Symbiodinium sp. CCMP2592, assembly GCA_905221615.1. Taxonomy (NCBI): domain Eukaryota; class Dinophyceae; order Suessiales; family Symbiodiniaceae; genus Symbiodinium; species Symbiodinium sp. CCMP2592. Next base: position 583,091 of record CAJNDT010003602.1, read on the forward strand.
GCGAGGACCGGGGAAAGGATCGCTCGAGGCGCAGAGAATGCAGAAGTTTCGACCTTACTGTTCAAGGTATCGGTGTCGCTGGGCTTTCGGTGTCTCGAGCACCGCACCAAAATATTCTCAGGCCGCTCACGTGATCGTGAACCTAGCCGAAGGCCAGCTCCCATGTCCTAAGGTCCTATGTTCACACGAGAGAGTTGGGTATGATCTGTATCTGATGCAAGGAGACGTCGCGAGAGCAAAAGTTACAGCCGGGGTGTGGCTCTGAGATTGCGAACGGACCCCGTACAGGAGATGAGTGTCGGTCTTGTAAACGTTCATCTCTGCACTCTGCGCATCTCGGATCTTAGCTGCATGCTTTTTCCGCGTCTTATGGCGCATCTTGGGCCGTGCTGCCCCTTGAGTTGTCAGGGCCTCATCTGTGCTCATCTGCTTCTATCATGTCCGCGGGAGCGGGAGCGGCCTGCACTGCCCTGTATGGACGTGATAGCATGTTGTCGTTATTCCAGCAGGGCAGCATCCGGGCTGCATCATTCCTTCAGGCTGGGGGTTCTTTGGTGCAGACCCGCACAAGAGGCCCTGCGCTGCAGTTCACAAAATTTTCCCAGGTTGCAGCATGAATTGGTCTCCTTTGCTCCTCATTGTGCAGTGGAGGATGTCCTCGCCCAGCTCTGTCTTGATTTTCTTGCACGGCAGCGGAGACACCGGCGAGGGTGTCCAGGACCCGCTTGATTAAAGGCAGGCCGACACAAGAGGGAAGCTGGCGGTCTGACAGGGCTGGCTGCATGCCATCAGTGGTGGAGCTTTCGAGTCTGATGCTCATCATGTTGCAGACTGGCGGTAGGATTGGAGACTGCTGCGCTCGTTTTCCGAGGGCCACCCTGGCACGAGAAGGCATCGCAATGCAGTTCCCAACGGCCACAAGAATACCTTACAGAGACTTGGACGACAAGGATCATTGCGATAGCATACCTGTTTTTTGTCACGAGCCGCCCCAAGGCTTGATCGGTGGAATGCCGCAGACTGTGTGGTTTCGGGCACAGCACCAGCTCTCATCGTTATAACTCAATACTGATAGAACTTCCTTCCTCTCCGGTGCTGCCGGCACCGGGTCTGTCTAGACCGTACTGGTAGTACAGTCTGAGGTTTGACCGCGTAGCTATGGCGTACGAAGCGCCAGAAGATGTGCCTGGCCTGAAGAGGCGCATCGGTGCTTGGAGTCTTTGTTGTATTCTGTTGTGTGCGTCAGCCAATCCAGAGGAAGACAGAGAGATGCAACAGCTAGTGGCTCTGCATGGCACGGAGCACTGGAAGGAGAACCTTGAGGAACTCCGGGAAGTAAACCTCCTTTTGCACAGCAGTCCTACCGGAAGCCGGTAGCACCAAGCCGTTTAGGAACCAACCCAATGAATTGGAAGAGGACAGTGCGAATGCGGAGGTTTGCGCATGCACACCGAGCAACAAAGGGAGCAACCGAACTGCCACGAACGACTTGTCAGGTCAGTGGAGCTTGTTGACAAAGAGATCGCTACTTGCTTGCGAAGCAACGACCTTTTGTTGGCCCTTTCAGACAAGCAGCTAAGGACAAGCTTGTGGAATCGGGCGTTCCGTTGTCCAAGATAGGCTTCCAGCTCGTTTCGTGTGATGATGCAGAGTGTCGCTGCAGGGTTTATTCTGCACGTCACAGGGGTCGGTGGTATGTCAATGGGTGGCTGCTTAGTGGACCACTCATCTTTGTGCACATTCGATGTGGCAGCTTGCAAGCCAAGCTGAGATTTTGCGATTGAGTGTGCCCAGGCGTTGCATGTAGCCTATGGCATGGGACGTTATGCAGGAAGGTCCGGAAGCCATGTTGACACTGTGTCGTCTGACAGCTCCTGCTGCAACCAGGCTGGGCATGGTAGCAAGTTTAAGCACCTTCTTGCCCAAAGACAGCTGTGCGGCGCAGAGATTCGCATAGAGAAATCGGTTCCGGCCTCAGTTGCCACATGGGGCGAAGTGCTCCAGGCCTGGACGCAGAAGCAGCTCGTCGCTTCGCCGCCTCCTCCTCGCCTCCGCTCTTCATGGCACACGGTCCCACGCCGCCGACAGACTGCGCATGTGAAGTCGCTCTGACTCGAATCGCGGTTTGCATGTGTAAGGCCAAGCGGACGGTGCGAGCCTGAAAGTTACAATTGTTGGCACTCCTTACGACACTGGACATAGGTGTCAGACACGAGATTCAGGAGCTAACTGCTGGCAAGGCATGATTCGGCTGGAATGGGCGCGGGCCACTCACAGGCGTCTTCTCGCTGCAGGCATCACAAGTAAGGACCCTGTGGCGACAGTCAGGGATTCAGCATGCTGCATGCTGGCCGGTAGAAGGGCTTCCCGAGTGCATGTTAAGGCAGATACCGGCAACTATCACAGTGTCACGACGTTAGCGAATTCGGGTGGCCAATAAAGTTGTGCGCAGGAGAACATGAACGACGAACCGCAGCCACGAAAAAGAAAAAACAGCGCGAAATGAAGAGCGCAAGCCGCAAGCCGGCGTCATGACGTCCCACTAAACGAGACGAGCGGGAAGGACAACAGAAGCCAGCAATCAGGACGGACGAACCGCGAAAGGGGGTTGAAAGAGCACCTTGTTTCAACAGAGGCAGTGTGCTGTCGTCAGTGTGAACAGTGGTTTGGTGGACCTGACGTTTTTTTAGCAGTTCTAACGCAGTGTAGGTCGTTTGTTTTGAATGTAGAATAGTCTGGAGACTCCGACATGTGTAAGCCTGGGCCGAGGCCGGTGCTTGTATGAACTTTTGGCGCCCATGCCAGTGAATGGTTGGTGTATTTAGCTCCAGGATATGCTTACATGTCGGTGGGCGCATGTTTTTAACTTTGCACCGTGTCGGCATGTGGCGGCTGTGGTTTCACCGAGCCGCTCCTCGAGTGAGCATCCCGGATCCCACCTTGGCGAGAGACTCTGTGCCCGCAGCTCCTGGTGGAGGAGCTCCTGGAATTTCCGGATGTGCAGCACGAGCTGTGTGCCGAAGAGGCACTGCTCCAAGGCCCAGGACTGCGCTTCGACCGGCTCTAAGCGACAGGTCGGACTGCTGCGGAGCTTCGTGCTGGAGCACCTGAGCAAGACGTGAACGATTTCAGTAGGCATCTAGTTGTAGCGGTGCTGAGGCGCACATGTAGCTCTCAGAGATGAGGGTGCAAGACGGCCAAACGATGCCACCAGCTGCCACCTCCTCTCGAAGTTTTTTGCGAGTTCTTGCGATGCAGTGACACTCGGACACCACGCAGTAAGATGCTGCATGCCACCTGGTGCTCTGCAACCGGAACGAGAAAAAGTCAGAGTATGAATCGCTGAGACTGCCGCGGGCCGCAGTCCGAAGCATGTGGTCTCACGATGCCTCTTCTGCTCTCTCTCTCTCTCTCTCTGTCTGTCTGTCTCTGTCCATCCAACATTTACTGAATTTACTGTCGATCCATGGGCCACCGAGGACGGCGGCGAAGGAGGTAGAGGAACATAGCATCAGGCTACCGTGGCGTGCTGAAGGGGTTGCCTGAATACATCAGCGCATTCTGCCGCGGACTTTATCTGGAAGCATCTCTGCTGCGCAGGTCTGGTTGTGATAGTGATTGCCGAGAAGTGCCGCATCTGACAGAGCTTGCAACCGCAGCTCGGCTTTCGGAACTGCAGGCAGCTCGTAGCAACAGAATGCAGGAGCCTGCAATGTTGGCCGCGTGACGCTTTCAGTGCACGAAGGGTGTCTCTATGATTCGTCACCTGTGTAGGGTTATGACGAGTTTCATGAAGAGAAAGTGAGTAAGCGAAGCTCCTTCAGCTCTGTGGCAGTTTGGGCCTGGCCCTCAAAGACTCAGCCAAGTGGAAACAGATGGAAAGAGGGAGAAAATTTGGAGAAAGCTGGTCGTTTGCCGCGCTCTGCTCTAGCTTGTAATTCAGGGCCGCTGCGCTCCTGCACATGTGTTTGCCTTGTCGTTTCATCCCACAGCTCTCGTCGGACACACCAAGAACGGCCACGCGGTACTTGTGTGGGCAGAGTTGGACAGCAGGTCTTTGCAGAGCCGCACAGCACATGGACCGTGCTTCTTTCCTTCTAAACTATAAACCACCAAGACCTCCGAAACCGATGCATGCCTCACCATGTCGGAGGTCACGGCATGAAGTTTTGAAAGCTGCACAGCTTAGAAGTTCGTACCAGCGATATAGGCAACAGGTGGATTCTGGATGTGACCAGATGTCATGCCGTGTGCTGTTGCATCACCGGTGCTGAACAACATGAAACGTTAGCCGTCGGAGCACCCCATCATGGCTACTTTGATGCTACGCATGTAGGGTCCTGCAGTTGCATGCGCGTTGGTCTCCGTCGTTGGCTGTCTGTGCAGACTCAAGCCGTAAAAGTCTTGGGCTGGCCTGGATTGTTTGTCGAACAGTATTCGACACTCTTCAGGAAGTCAGCCTGCAGCGTGCAGAATGTCATTCCTGTCACTGGAGCCAAGGGTAAGCTTCTAGAGCTCAGACTTAGCATGTCTCTGCTACTTCCCGAAAACACTAGCTTATAAGCTGTGCTCGCCGAAAATGTTGCCATGGCCGCTTGAATCGAACGATGTCGCTGTTGAGAGCGGTGCAGAGAGTGCAAAATGCCGCTGCAAAGCCCAGCATCTGGCCCAGAATTCTGATTCCAAACGGCTCCCAAGGACTGTTTGCGTGAGCTCTGCTGAGGTGGCCTGTGCCAACAGTACTTGCAGGCCTATGCAGAGCACAAGGGGACTTTCAGCTGCACGGTTGGAACCTGTAGTGGTGTGATCCTTTCGGCCGATGTTTTCTGAGGACTCCATCCCTCGGTGAGATTGCTGTCGTTCTGGATCACCTGCGCAAGGCAGCTGGGATCTATCACCGCCTGTTGCTATTTCTTTGACTGGGTACAAGGACCGGCAAAACCTCCTGAAGGAGACGAAGGATCGGAGAAGCACAGCCAGGTCACAAAAAGCATTGCGCAGCTGGGTGGTGGAGTGCGAGAACCACGAAGGCCACTCACACGGTTTCGCTTGTCATTGAACGGGCCTGCAGGTGCAGATGGCCTTAGCATCACTCGTAGCTGTCTTCGTTCCGCTCGCGATGTGGCAGAGAAGCCGCAGCCAGCAGATGCATCATGATGCGTCCAGATGCTGTTTTGTGCCTCAAGACGCAGAAACAAGCGGTGCCAAACAAGTCTGCAGAATGCAGGCTATGCGAAGCTTCGGGACCACATTTTCGAGCAAGGGGAGGAGCTCTCGGGCACTTCTCCGTCGCTCCTCTCGCGAATCTACAACAACATCCGAAGGCCAAGTTCACTGCACAAAGACATGACTGCGTCACCGACGTTCTGCCAGGATTAACATGCATGGCGATGCCGAGCGCTTATGGCCTTTCGTCGACAAACAAATCGCTAAAGGCCAGGTTTTTCCAGACTTGTTTCAGATGTCCTTGCGTCTCATTGCGCGCGGTAGGCAAGATGGAGATGCCGGACCTGCTCCGAGTCTGGAGTGCGGTGCCACGGGACAAGCTGCATGCTCTCGACTCCAAACTTGCCAAGGCCCTGTTCTGTCCTGCCTCTCCACATGTTTGGACAGCCAGATCTTTGCCAGGCGCTGCGGTCTGCCCCAAAGGTGGATGAGATGCCACTGCAGTCAGCCTTTCTGCAGCAAAAACTCATGACTCATTGTAGACCGAATATGGATGTGAACTCTTTGATCGTGAAGAAGAGTGGCGATCCAGGCTTTGTCTCGCGCGGAGGAGCTGGCCTCAAACTCGCAGGTGCTGCAGGTCTCTGCAAGGTTGGCGGCCAAGCGGCTGGAGGCCTTCGCGAGTAACTCATGCAGTTTGAGCCTTCATTCTCAAAGTTGGACGGGTCTTGAGTCGATTGCCATCTGACCGACGGATTCAATTGATTCAACACAGACGACGGCAGTAGAAGCTGAGCCAGAGATCCCTCTATGCCAGGACTTCACTTCGGAAAGCTTGTCAAAACTTCTACCGCTCCTGCACAAGGCTCTGCAGAAGGCGGGTGCCATCTTGAAGCCTGCAGAAAGCAGGTGTTGGAGTTGATTTGTGAGGATTTCTGTCCATATGGATCTACACCATGTACGAAGGAACATTAATCCGCACATACGCATGGAACACGAAGTAATCCATCTATGTACAATTGTGCGGGTAGATGTGTGTGTGTGTGTGTGTGCACGCGTGTACGCATGCGTGTGCACGCGGAAGCCTTCTTTTGGCAAGTGTACATGACGCGCAATCTGCAGGTGTGTAATTGATGTATGATGGGGTACACGCGTGCACACGGCAGGAAACATGAATGATCGCGCGTCTCCAAGAAAGCTCGCTCTCTCGCTCTCTCGCTCTCTCGCTCTCTATCTCTCTCTCTCTCCCTCGCTCTCTCTCTCTCTCTCTCCTCTCTCTCTCTCTCTCTCTCTCTCTCTCTCTCTCTCTCTCTCTCTCTCTCTCTCTCTCTCTCTCTCTCTCTCTCTCTCTCTCTCTCTCTCTCTCTCTCTCTCTCTCTCTCTCTCTCTCTCTCTCTCTCTCTCTCTCTCTCTCTCTCTCTCTCTCTCTTTGCAAGGGTGCGTGCAGATGCCAGGGCGCCCAGTTCGACCCGATTGTCTTGACGCATCTGAAGCAAGAGCTTGTCAAGCGAGGTGCTTTGCAGAGATGCTGTTTAATCCCACGGCGTGCTGCGAATGCAATTTTAGCACATGTGCTTGACTTTGATGATCCGGTAGCTCGTCTTGCCGCCGCAGGTGGGACCTTGGAGACACCTGCGATATGTGCCCTCTTGCCCGTCATTGACACCGTCGAAGACGACCTGTGGAAACTCCTCAGGCCAAAGAGCACTCGTCGTCGTGGCTGTTCGGACGTGTTCCGCAACTTTAGTGTCATGCTTGTCCGGTGTGGTGAAGCGAGTGAACCGATCGACAGCAGGGGCCAATTGGAGACCAAAGGCCGAGATCTGTCGTGTCCTGCTTAATTTTGCAAGCAGTGCTTGGAATTAGCGGCCGGACAAGGCACTCACTTATGGCATGTTGAAGTGTGGGTGTTGTGCACTAAGGTTGCAGAATATCCTGGATCTGCTGGAATTCCTTCGTCGAGCTTCTGCGAGCAGGAAGAAAGGTGCTACACGACATGTTGCGCTGGGCAAAGATTTTGCAAGTGCACCAGACAGACGGCTGCCAAGCTTGCTGGTTATCGCAGCCTCCTTCCGATACCGCCAGGTGAACAACGGCTCACTGGCTTCCTGGTACTGAGAATGAAGTCGATCTTGTCGACCGGCTTTCCCGATCCACAGCAAGTGGCTGCAGTCACCAGGCCGGAAGCGATTCACAGTGGACGTCGCTCTCTACTTCTTGTCTTTGAAAGAAAGCTCTTTGGAATGTACCGTTCATGTTTATTCAGTGAACCCTGGTCGCAGGAGACTGGAGGTCGTGTCTTCCTATGAACCGATCTGTATGGCTCTGTTGAATGCGGGCATCAACATGCGTCAGGCTGTGCTGCTTTACCAAGCCTCTACTCAGCTTTGGCCGATGTTGATCTGCTGCTTTTTGTGGAGGACCTGTACCCCGCGGTGCTGTGGAACTTGTTCGTGCATGCAGGCTCGGCTGCGGTGGACACAGCATGTGATGAACATCTTCCAACATGCCTGCACCTTTCGTGGAGGCATTTGGCGAGGAGAGTAGGCAAACTGACCGTCAGACATCCGCTCGATAGTCTCAAGACCGGAAGGTGAGCAAGGTCTTTGCGGACTCCACTCAAATCTCAAGCCGCGGTTTGAGCGGATTGGCCACTTGGCAAAACCTGTGTGTCTGACGGGCGGCATCGTCTTTTGAACTAGGCTGCGACGACGCAGCCCATGACATTGGTGACTCAGTGGTTTGTAAGCGTTTTGTTGCAGCGGCACCTCTCGAGAGCAATAATCCCGGTGAGTCTCGTACACTCACCCAGCTGAGGCGAAATCCTGGAATCGCACGGCGTCCAAAAGGACAGAATGCCCATGAACGAGATGCTGATGGCCGCACGTGCGATGAGGGCACACGGCGTGAAAATGAGTCACTGTGCGGAGCAGATCTCCGAGCACTTCCTGGATCTCCTCCGGAAAGCTGAAGCGAACTCAGTCCCCGCGGGCGCCGAGCCTGGTCCCGGCGAGGCCGAGGCCGGCGAGGCCGGCGAGGCGGTGAAGGCCGGATGCGAGGAGCATCCGGCGGCCCAGGCGCCGGAGTCCGGAGGGGCCCAGGAGGGGCCTGGGGATGTCGCTTCTGTCGCTCCGGTCTGTGGGCAGGTTTTGTGCGCCTGCTGCAGGAAACCCCAGAGTCTGACGACGCACATGCCCTGCTTCTTGCATCTCCCCGGGAGCTGTTAGCCAAGGAGCGCATGCCGCAACAGTAGAACATGTGCTGTGGCCAGCGAGACCCCATCAACTAACCACAGGCTGCAGCCAGCAGCCTCGTAACAACCAGGTGCAGCGGTTCGTGCTTCTTCTTCTGGCTGAGCTTCAGCGGCAGGGGCTCGCTTCAGCAGAGCTGAAGAGTGCAGCAGTGCGCATCTGCAGAGAGGAAGCTGGCAACCTCGAAACGAGGTGCGATGTAGTCAAAGCGTCCTTTCCCAGACATGATTCTGATTGGAGGGATTTGGCCCTTGGTATTTGCAACGGTTCAACGAAGGTTGTCGTCTGTATGCAGTCTGCAGGGAGGATGCAAAAAGGTCATGAGGGGTTGGAGTTTGAATCGGCAGTGACCCGACAGTTTTGAGCCAAGCCCTCCAGAAGACTTTTCATGCTCCGAGATTGCAGTTTCCCAGGGCGATCATGGAATGCTTTGCCGAGTTCGCCGAGTCTTGACGAGACCTGATAATTTGGCTATTGCATGGGCATGGGCCGCGTTCCGCATGTTGTTTCCGCTCCCCCAGGCGACGAAGGATGAGGAGATTTGCAGCGAACTGTGCGCACTGCTATCGCAGCACCTTCGAGAACGGCTTTCTTCAGTCAAGCCCGACGACCTGTTCAAGCTCACAGAAGTGCATCCTGAGCTGCTGTCCGTGGCCATTGGGCAAGTCAGAAGGATGTTCTTGAGTCGTCGCTTTGCGTCAGGGTGCTGATCCAGCAAGGGCTGCAAAGATGACAAAGTGGGGCAAGCTTTGAAGTGAGGCATAATTAGGGAGGCCAAAACCGAAGCTCAGAAACAAGACTTGAGCCTGCTTCGGACAAGGCTTGCTTTAGACTCTAGACTGTAGGCGGATCCTTTCAGCGACCGGATAGCCGAACAGCTGAGGCATTCGAGGAGATTGAACTTCGGCTGGCAGAGCAAAGGCTGGAGGTTTCACCCGGTCTTGCCAGCTTTATGCGGCGCATGCTTGACTCGGACGGGGCCGACAACGCCGACATGTTGAAGTCGCTTACGAGCAAGGCTTGGAAATAGAATTGCCCTACATGCAGCTTAGCCAGTGCTTCGTGCTTGAAGTCCCTGGAAGGTAGTGCCTTTGATGACTGCCACCGCCAGACGCGATGACTGCGATGATCCTGTGGCGTACATGGGTGTCCTTCAGGCGACCTGTAAATGTGTGGGCATTCTGGGTCTTGAAAGTGCTTCTTTAAGTCAGCCTCTTCGACGGGGGCTCCGAGACTTCTCATCCGAAGTACCTGGCTGGAAACCTGCCGACACCGTCGAGCTTGCTTTCGCCGTTGCATCAGCTTACGGCGGACAGCTGCCCTTCGACATACTAGCCTACACTTGGCAGTTGGCTGGGCGAGATGTGGTGCCTGGTTTGCACTGTGCATCAATCTGTTTGCTCATGTGGGACACGCATCCAAGAGATTGACGACTGCAGGCAAGATCTCATGAGGAAAGCCTAGCAACGGATCCAAAGCTATGGGCCTTCGTGCTGTGTGCGCAGTACCTCTCGTCAAAGACCGTCCTCGCCTCCTTGCGGTTGCTTCGCTTGTTGAGTTTTACAACTGGTGCTCGGCTTGGACTTTGCGTGGCCTATATCCTACAATTTTGACCAAGGCTTGCACCCCACGCGCCAGCCTTGGACACGGCTTTCGCTTTCTCCAAGGACTTCGAGCCAAGAGAGTGGTCAGGCCGAGCCCAGGTCTCGACAGAGTAAACTTGTGAGGATGAGGACGTCCAGCTGCCCTCTTTTTCTTTCGCGAAGGATCTGGAAAGAGAGGCCAACTCGCTGTTTCCCAACACTCTACTAGGGATAGAATCCACAATATAAGCACTTCAAGGCACCTTCGACCCACCTTTCTGACAAGGCAGACGTCACAGCAAACCAGGAGAAGCAAGGAACTCTCTTATACAAGCAAGCGTGTACAGGGACGCGCCCCGCTCCCACCATCTCGTCGCCGCACCGTTTATCTCATTCCCAGCGTGTTTCCTTGAGACAAGCCTGGAAGTCTTAACTCTTGGGCCGCGCACTTCCCCCAATGCCATTTCCGTGGCTGCAACACAGGCAGCAGCAAGAGAAGGGCAACCCTAAGTAATGCGCCATGCACCTGCACAAGAAAGCGGCATTGCTCATCAAACAGGAATGGTATCAATCCGTTGCGACTGCCAGCATGAGACATTGGGAAAGGCGAAGAAAGGTGCTTGTCCTGGCAAGGCACTGGTCAGAGGACTACGTCTTGCTCTTCCTGCAGCGCTTCCATCCGAAGATGTCGCAGAACTTTTCCAGGCGGTTCGCTGGCAAACGAGCTCTTCAGGATCCGAAAAAGGTGTAGGGCATCCAGTCCAGCCCCGGCCGATCGAAGGTGCGTGGCACGCCCTATGTGGCTGACTTCGCCTTTGAACGGTGGCAGGCTGAGTTGGCTTTCAGCGGCCAAACGCTGGAAAAGGTGGGTGAAAGTGCCTCTGACTCTGACTGTGACTCCGAGGCTTCAGACCCTGCTCCTTGTACCCCGAGAAGAGCACAGAGCCAGAGGAGTTGGAAAGCAGCTCAGTGGTTTTGGGCGCCTCATGGAGTCCACCCTGCAGGACACAGGGCCCAAGTTCGTAAGATCGCAACCTATGTCCTTCCTGCACGGGTCACGGAAGGTTCCGGCATGTCTTGTGAGTTTATCGCTTGAGGCGATGGGATGGCGAACATGCTGGGCATGGCCGGAGGATTGGCAGTCATTGCAGCAGCCTTCTGGAGGAGATGCTGTAGAGGTCCGAAGACCGATGCGCTTCCCTTTTGCAGAGCTTCCTTTCAAGCTTTGCGAACTGCGAGGCACTTCGTGCTGCAATCGAAGGCAATGTGGAGGAGCCTTTGCCCGATGCCGCTGACGAGACCAAGACAGATGCTGCAGACGCGGAAGGACAGCCGAAGAACTTGTAGCGGTAGACCAGCGCAGCCATGGCCGCCGCAGGAAGCGAAGAGCCTGAGCCTCGGGCTCTCGAAGCCGAAGCTTCACCTGCGGCGGAGCCCGGCTCTGAAGAGGTCCCGTCCAAAGAGGCCGAACCTCAGGCGGCGGAGCCGCAAGAGGGAAGCCATGAGAAGACGATAGAGGCACAACCTCAAGCCATGGACACAAGTCCAGCAAAAGCAACGGACGCTTCGTGACGACCTTGAGAGAAAATGCGTGCAGCACGGAAAGGGATCAGCAATTACTGGCTGAACAGGGTCCCAGTAAACTAGTACCGCAGTAGGAAAAGACAACATGCAGCGACATCAGCAATAACTGTAGCAAACCAGGTTGCAGCCGAGACTCCACAGCTGCTTTTGTCGTAGTGCTTCGCTCCCAATTCCGGCACTTGTACCCTTTTGCGTTGCGGGGTGTGTCCGTTGACTAAGTCGTCATTGGTTTGGATTTTATGGTTGCTCTTTTTCGTAGGGCCATGGTTTTTTTTTTTCCAAGGTGCGGCCAACCCTTGTTTGCGAGGTGCGGCCAAGGGTCCCTGGTGCATGCGGTCACCTAGTCCTCTGGTCCTTGGTCTTGTGGTCCCCTGGTCCTCTGCTCGCGGTCCCCTAGTCCTCTGGTCCTTGGTCCTGTGGTCCCCTGGTCCTCTGGTCTGCTGGTCCTCTGGTCCCGTGGTCTCCTGGTCCCCTGGTGCATGCGGTCCCCTAGTCCTCTGCCACAGCCACAACCACAACCACGGGATAGGGGTTAAAAACAAATTAAATAAGGATCAAAAAAATAAAATAAGGATCAAAAAGAAATTAAATAAGGATCACAAAAAAATTAAACAGGTATCCACGAACGGAGGGGGGGGGGGGTAACGGAGGAAAGAAGACACAGAAAGAGAGAGAGAGAGAGAGAGGAAAAAAAGAAAGAAAGAACGAAAGAAGGAAAGAAAGAAAGACAGAGAGAGAGGGAGAGAGAGAAAGAAACATAAAGAAAGAAAGAACGAAACAAAGAAAGAGCGGAAGAAAGCAAGAAAGCAAGAAAGAACGAAATACATAAAGCATAGTTATAAGGAAAGAAAGAAATCAAAAATACACAAATAGATAAATAAAGAAAGCTATAAGGAAAGAAAAAAAAAACACAAGGAAAGGACGAACGAGAGTTAGAAACAAAGAAAAGCAAATAATACAGACATAACGAATGAACAAAAATGGAGAAATAAAGAAAGACGAAATGACATAAATTAACTAAGATGTTGTTTTGTTTTATGTTATCTTCTGTTATGTTGTATCGTCGTCTTTTATTATGTTATTATATGCTATAGGAAGCAAGGTTCTGTTATGTCAGAAAATGTCACACTATTTTTGTGATGTCGAACCATCTTATGTCGTTCTTATGGTTTACTATGTTATATTATGTTATAGAGTGCTAACGGAAGACGAGACACGAACAGGCACGGAAGAACGAAAGACCCACCGCCGCGCTTTTCGAGCCGTGCAAGCTTGATTCAAACAGTGTTTTCGAAACCCATCATGTGAGCGTTGTGTCTGCAAATGGGGGGGGCTGCGCCCCCCCCAACCCCCCCGCTAACCAGAATCGCCAAATGAGGGGGTGTGTTTAAGATAGGTGATGAAGCGGAATACCAGCAACAGCTACAACACGAATTCCGTCCTAAATGCGAAATTGTAACGAAAATTTGATTTTCCCGAGGAACAACCAAAGATAACGTATGTTTTCCTTCTGAAAACCTGAAGAAATGACACGAATGCCATAAGTAATAGAAAAATGGTGTTTTTCCTAGGAAAAACCAAGGAAAACTTGGAAAACCCAACGGAATCCGTAGGAAAATCATGTCTTCCAGAGGAGAAACCAAGCAAATCCTTAGGAAATGAAAGAGAATCCATAGGAAAACAGTGTTCTCCCTTGGAAAAATTCAAGAATTGCTGTATCTGAAAAGAAAGAAACGAAGACAGGACGAAAGAAAGAAAGGACGAGAAAAATAACGAAATAAATGAAAAAGAAAGCAAGAAAGAAAGGAAGGAAGGGAGTATGAAATGAATAAAGAAAGAACACCAGAAAGAAATAAAAGAAATGAACGAGCGAAAGAAAGAAAAAAATCCAGAATAAACAGGCAAAGTTGGAAAATACGAAAGAGAAAGAACATGAAAGAATCACAGAAACAAAGATACAAGCAATAGGATACTACATAGTCCAATCGAATATGCAATAATATCGTAATGGGCCCTAAAATATTTAGCATAGTGTAACCTGATGTTATATTATTATGTTCTATATATACAAGCTATATTGTACTATGTTACAATGTACTACACTATAAACTAAGATGTTGTTTTGTTCTATGTTATCTGCTGTTATATTGTATTGTCGTCTTTTGTTATGTTTATTAGATGCTATAACAAGCAAGGTTCTGTTATGTCAGAAAATGTCACACTGTTTTTGTGATGTCGAACCATCTTATGTCGTTCTTATGGTTTACTATGTTATATTATGTTATAGAATGCTGACGGAAGAAGAGACACGAACAGGCACGGAAGAACGAAAGACCCACCGCCGCGCTTTTCGAGCCGTGCAAGCTTGATTCAAACAGTGTTTTCGAAACCCATCATGTGAGCGTTGTGTCTGCAAATGGGGGGGCTGCCCCCCCCAACCCCCCCGCTAACCAGAATCGCCAAATGAGGGGGTGTGTTTAAGATAGGTGATGAAGCGGAATACCAGCAACAGCTACAACACGAATTCCGTCCTAAATGCGAAATTGCAACGAAAATTTGATTTTTCCCGAGGAACAACCAAAGATAACGTATGTTTTCCTTCTGAAAACCTGAAGAAATGACACGAATGCCATAGGTAATAGAAAAATGGTGTTTGTCCTAGGAAAAACCAGGGAAAATTTCAGGAAATACCACGGAATCCGTAGGAAAATCGTGTTTCCCCGAGGAAAAACCAATCAGATCCTAAGGAAATGAAAGAAAATCCGTAGGAAAATAATGTTTTCCCTTGGGAAATTCAGGAATTGCTGTATTTTGAGTGATTCAATTTTTTTGATCCTTATTTTGTTTTTTTTTTTATGCCTCTGCCCCAGGAATTGCTGTATTCTACGTGACTTAATTTTTTCATCATTGTTTTAGTTTTTTGACCCTGGTGCTTTAATTTTTTGATCCTTATTTGAATTTTTTTTGATCCCGCACCCTGTCAACCACAAGCACAACCACAACCACAACAACAACAACCAACGACAACAACAACAGCAACAACAGCAACAACAATTTTTATTAGACGCTGAGCGAGCGGGCTCTGCTCATTGCGGGCGTGTGAAACTGCCTTTGCACCTGAGCAAAGAGCTGAGAGCAGAGTAAAGAGAGCCTGGGCCTGGAGTCTTGAGACTGGCAGTCAGCAGTAAGCAAAACTTAAAGCTACAAGCTACTTCAGAGGCCGTCACATGTCACTCAGTTGGGTGAGAAACCCTCCGTCACCCTCAGTGTGGACTATGGCGTCCCATGTCCACGAACCAATGATTGATGAGCCGTACCCAACGGGCCGTCACTCGGAGTGCCTGTTTCGTGGCGTCCCCCTCATGGTCACTCACAATCAGAGGCGGTGGGCCGTAAGGTCGCAAAGTGGCATAATGTCCGTGGCCAACCAATGGAGGTAGTAGAAGCTGCCCACGCCTTGGCGTAGGCTCATGGAGAAAGACAGTGTCCAACCCGATCTAGCATGGCATAACTGCCTCAATGTGGCAGTTGGGCTTGCTCTCACACAGTGAGCAACGAGCAGGCTCGTGAGTGCGAATATGCTGTTGACTGAGGCAGCTCTTCTTTTTTGAACAAGAGCAGAGTGCATCGGCAAAGTCACGGCACCCCCGGGAGCTGAAGCTCCGTGCCATGAAAGGCCAATGAAAGATTAAATGTCGTGGACGGATCAGGCGTTGCCTGCATGCGAGCTGCGAGCGATGCCCGACGTAACTAGCTGAAGCTACGTCACGTGAAGGCTCAAGAGATCTGTCAGCCCTAAGGGAGATGAAAACCGAGATCAACAAGAGTGGCTTTATGCGCACTCGACAACCGGCCAGGGTCAGAAATACTGTATGCAGCCAGCGTGATTCGATCTGTCAGACTCCAACCGCGAGTACAGTGAACATGGTTGTGAGCTGGGAAAATGAGTGCCTGAAAGGCCAGGCTAAATGGGCGGCCACTCAGCAGACCATAGTCAGTTTCTTCGTAATCAGTGCCTTGCCAGGATTCCACCCAGACTGATCCTTCATCATGGTGGGAGAGACTAAGCAGCAACGTGCCCGTCTTGGAGTTGGACTGATCTCGATGAGGTGGCGTACGAACGTTGAGGTTCAAGGAGAAGGTAGTCCATTTGTGCTCCGGGCAGATGTGCTCAATCAGTCGGTTGAGCAATCGACAGAAGGATCCATGCCGAACCGTATCTGCGCAAAGTCCGATAGGTCCTCGTGCAAAGGCGCCGAAGGTGACATTGTTGGCTGTGCCATCAGAGAAGCGTTGGCGACCTGGGCGCCATATCAAAGCTCGAACTGCTGTGCGCACAGCATTCCAGAGCGGTGACTGAGCGTCTTGTAGCAAATGCCACGACAGAATTTCAGCACTGGGGGTCCGCTCATCCAACTCACCGTACGGAAAGGGCATATGAGTGTCAAGGCTGCGAGGGAGACAGGGTTGCAGGCGTGCAAGGTAGTAGGACAACTCCTTCATCCGTTCATGCCCAAAGGTCTGAATTGCCAGGTGCAGCAGATCATTGTAGGATAGCATCCCCGCTTCGGCCGGAAGCGACAAGCGTGGCGGTCGAGCGGCCAGGGCATGCATGGCCTGTAACAAGAGGTACTCCTCAAGGGCCACGGCGTACAGGTCCGGCGGAAAGTCTCGCGTTTGAAACATGATGTTGGGAGCTTCCTGGCTATGTTTGCTGCTTGAGCCACATACCCTAGAGAGAGTGAGATAGAGTGGTCCCTGGCTCGTGCGGCAAGAGCAGAATGACTGAAAGAGAGTTTGTACTCCCCTCAAAGAGACTAGCATCTCTAGTGTAGGCGGTGCTGCTTGACTCATCACTGAGCGCTTCGTCAAAAGACGCTCGGTTTGTAAGCAGGGCGTTGCCTGACATCACTGCAGGCGTTGCCTGTATTGCCAAGGTTAGCTGAGCAGAAAGGAAGAGAAAGATTACAGTTGCCCATTACCAACAACGCGCAATGATGTCAGCAGGGCGGTGCCTGGCATCAACTGGGGCGTTGCCCGGCAGCCGCAAAAGGTGAGACTGGCTAAGTAGCCCTGGCATGCGATGGCTCAGCGGTAATAGCCGTGGTAGGCATCTCGGTTGACCAGGTGCATCGTGCACGTGCAGATTTAGCAGGTGGTGGCGTCTCAAGGACCACACCGCACCAGCTGTTTCACAGCCTCTTCGCAGCCATGGCTTTAAGCCCTTACGACAAGGCAGTCCAGCAGGCGTCGCAGGCGGAGTACGAGCTGAGCCAGCAGCTTTATTTTGAGAGGCAGAGCCGACAGAAGCGAGGACCCCCATCACCGGTCACTAGCCAGGGGACCACACCGCAGGAGGGCCAGCTTTTCGGTCGGAGCTCTCAGGACGAAGCTTCTGGATCGGCGTCGTTTGTACAGCCGGTGTTGCTCAGTGAAACACCGGTTTTACAGACGGTAGCAGCGGAGTTTGGCGTCGATGTGAATGACCAGCATGCCATGGATCGCTGGCTGACCACACCTATCAAGACCAACCGCGACGTCCTGGATTTAGTTCGGGCCCACCATGTGAAGGTGGCGAGACCGGAAGCTATGATGATGATTGCTCAGCTAGAGCAGGGCCTGAAGAAGATCGGGGATCAGGTTTTCCACACTCAGCAAGAGCTGCACTTTATGGCGAGTGACAATCGCCAACAGCAAAAGAACGCGGCAGGACTGATGCTTGTGAGCACCGGCTGGCCACAGGGGCTAAGGCCGGAACAGCGAGTGTTTATGCTAGGCTGGCTTCTGCAGAACACACCTGAGGTAGTGCAGTGGCTCGTGAACCGTGGGTTGTTGGATGCCAATGCCGACCACACCTCGCTCCCTTCGCAGTTCTGGTTCAACGTCCTCCAGCAAGACCCTGTTACAGTTCCACAGGGTGAGTGGTTCTCGGCTATGACAATGCTGCACTTCAAGGCCTGGGACTTGCGTGGTGCATTTTTGAAAAAGTGGGGAGGGCCGAATGGCACACCGCTTTACAGCGGTCCCACGACCCCTATTTCGGGGAAGCACGTGCGCATATCGCCGTGCGCTCCCCACTACCAGCGCAAGTTAGAGGCTCCCCTAAGAGTAGTGTTGGCGTGTTTGAATTCTCATTCGGACACCTCCAGCCAGCGGGCGTTGGTCTTGTGGCGCACCTTGACCTTAATGGCTCCAGAGTCGGGTCGCGATTTTAAACCGGACCACACCGCATGGGCCAGAGTTTACTACGAGGAGGTGAACGGCCGTTTTCAGGGGAGACTCGAGCTTACTCACGAGCTGAATGCCATTCTTTTGTCTTCCCCGACCACACCTGGCTCCAAGGCTGAATCGCTTTGGCAGGAGAAGTGGTTCGAGGTTATTTGGGGCACCCAATGGGAGCTCGATGAAGCTGAGTGCCAGCTGCAGCGCCAAGCAAGACAGGCCGCCGGGGCAGGCACAAAGGGCATGCTCTCCGGAAAAGGCCGCAAGCATTGGTCGAATGCTATCTTTCATAGCAGTTGGTACTCTCCTTATCCTTTTGATCTCTCCATGCATGTTGTTGAAGCTGTGGCATTTGTCTGGGATGAGTATGCTGAGAAAATGGGTGCTGATGATCAGAAGTGTGGGGACTACACCGCCGCGACTTTTCAAGGCAAGCCGTCTGTCAGCTCTGGCTCTGCCGATGTAGATATGAACTTCGCAGGCGACCACACCGCTCAGCCCAAAAGCCCAGCTCCTGTGCTCCAAGCCCCCACCGGCAAAGGTGGCAGCAAAGCTGCAAAGGGGTCCTGAAAGGCCCCCACGTGTACGGTTCGTGTTCGGCTCCCTGACCACACCTTTCAAGTTTCTTCAAGTGGTTCAGCAGTAGCCGTAGCAGAGAAGCGGCCCACGACTGCCCAATTTTTTCAGTGTGGCACATCATGTTCTGTGCTCATCAACGGCCTTCGACCCGCACGCCTTATGGTACCACCCTTTTGCCTTGTACCCATACGATCCTTGGTAGTGTCAATGTGGGACCCGGCACTTTGCCACGACCACACCTCAGAGCAGCTGAGGTTTAATTCGCAAAGGGATCTCGCGACACCAAGCCCAGACCAAACCTCTTTAGTGGCCCAGGCTAACCGTAATAAGTTTCAACACGCTTTAAACGGTAATACTGTGATAAGCTTGGAACAACTAATCCCTCAACCCCTAGGCCGTGCAGCGGTTAACGCGCCGGCGCCCACAGATCAAACTCCTAATCGCCCCACACCTCTGCCCATCGTACTTAACCTTAGCAACCTCTTAGAGCCTTCCTCTACAGAACCCCCGCCCATTTCCCGAACACACCTCCTTCAACTTAGGCCCATGAAGAGTTCCCTGGTACATGGTAGCCCACCTCCTCAGTGTTTGACCACACCGCAAGTAGCAGGTCTAGGTCCCTCTCCCAAAGGTAGATCAGGACGTAGACGCCGTGTTCTCACCCCAAATGGTTCTCCGATATTCTATAGACAGCCCAAAAATCGGCTCAAGAATTCCAGAATTCGCAGAATTAAACAATCCCTGGTTTCCCCGACCACACCGCCTCCACGAGGCGTGCCGGGGGCTCCTTTAGGAGCCAGCGAAGAGTGTACCCCCATGAGGGCCGAACGCAGCGCAACCGGAGGGGGCGCCAATCGCCGTACTGCCCGCAGGGCATATCGGAGATGGTGCAAAGGAAGCGCAAACACACCGCTGAAGGGGGCGGACTCCCTTTCAGAGGTTCGGCACTCGTCCACGAAAGCCACTCAGAGGACCTCTGTGTGGTTCCGTAAGACTATCCTATGGCAGGAGGTAGCTAAGCGCGTTCCCAGGAAACAACCGCAACGATACCCGACCACACCTCCCCTAAGTTATGGGTCTAAACTTAGGGTGGGAGCACTCAATGTGCAGGGATTCGCGGACACGCTTAAGCTTAAAAATATCATCCTAATGATGCAAGAGCATAATTTGGATGTTGTGATGCTCAGTGAAACTCGTAGCACTTCTTACTATTCTTACACCTCAGAAAACCACTTGGTCATACTCTCCGGTAACACCAGAGACAAGTTCGCAGGAGTAGGAGCAGTCGTACACCCGAGAATCCGACCACACCTCTCTGATATTGTTCAGGTTTCAAATCGCTTGTTGCATTTAATATTCAATAAGCAAGGTGGGCGAACGCATGTTCTTGGCACGTACGCTCCTCACTCGGGACATGACCATGATACGGTACGAGAACCCTACTGGTCCCGCCTAGAAGAATATATAGACAAAATCCCGCAACCTGAATATGTGGTGCTCACAGGGGATTTTAATGTGCGATTCCACACAACGCATCGTTCAGATCAGGGGGTCACAGGTCCGTACACGTATGGAAAAGGCAAACAATTCATTGACCACACCGCCACGGGTAACCGTAGCTTGTGCGTTAGGACCATGCAAAGATTGAACATGGTAGAAGCCGCTTCGTACAAAACACCTGACCATACCCAACAAATCACCTACCGAGACAAGACTGCTCCCCCTAAAGACTGGTCACAGTACCTTCTCGACCCATTGATCATGCAGCAGTTTTATTCGGTGTTGCAGTCTAGATCCCCAGACCAGTGCCTTCCCATTGCCTCGCACATAAGAGCCTTCCTCGATCTACCCCAGCCTCTCCCCCCACCTAAAAGCGAGCCCACACCTGATCCAGTTAGATTCCAGCGGCTTGACCACACCTTTGTTAGAGCGCAATGGCTTTCAGGGGTGAATTCCTGCAGATCTAAATTGTACACGGGTTTCCCGTCAGACCATTACTTGTTGGTAACCGAGGTTCAGGTTAAGCTCGCCGCCCGCCACAAACCCAAACATCCTCGTCAACGATTCGACTTTAAGCAGGTCACTATAGATCAGCGACACGCCTTTAACACAGAATTCCGGGAATCCTTGAGTACCACTACACCCCCCCGGCACACGCCGGCCGACCACACCGCCTCTACGACCAGACCTCCCCTAAATATCTATACCGACGGGTCGGGTACGCGAGGCAAAGCCACGGCCACAACGGCAGCGGGTTGGGGATGGACATTTCGGAGTAATGATGGGGTTTGGCAAGAAGCGTTTGGACCCGTCGTCACAACCAGAGACCACACCGCCTACTTAGGGGCAAACGTAGGTTCTAACAACACAGGTGAACTCACGGCCATTATTGAAGCATTGTTGTACTGCTCAGAAACAGAACACACCTCAGTTCAAATCATCTCGGACAGCCAATGGGCAATCAATGTTGTTACGGGCAGGTGGCGCAGCAAGGTACATAAAGCTTTGGTAGCAAGAGCGCAACATCTATATCGAAAAGCCGGACTAAAAGCTACCTTTAAATGGACCAAGGCACACGTCGGCACGGAGGGCAACGAAAGAGCGGACAAACTCGCGGAAAAGGGAAAAAACGCTGTGACGTCGCAAGGCGGACGCACGCAACCGGTGCTTCCCATAGTAGCCACACCTCGGGTTACGCAACAACAACCGGTTGTAGCGATAGCATCTCTCAAACAGGCCGCCGCCACGCACATCCCACTAGCTACACAGGTGCCAAGAACACCTTGGATCACACCCAATACACTACTTTTGCTTGATCAAGCAAGAAAAGCGGAGGCGGCGCAAACGGCAGATGCTAAGGCCAAGCGCAACAAAGCAAAAAGAGAAGCGCGAAAAGATCGCGTACGCTGGGTTCACGAGCAACTCTTGAAGGACCCTTCCGGCAGCAGCTCACAAGTTTGGAATGCCGTACGCAGACAGAAAAAGGGCTTTACGGGAAAACGAACACACCTCATGCAAAACAACGCACCTGTCCCGTGGTCCAAAACACACGAAGCCATGCGCGATCATTTGCAGGAAACACAATGGGCTAAACCCGCCATTACAGCAGAGAGCCACGCACGCCGACAAGCTAGACCACACCTTCACGCACAGCATGCGGATGAAGCGGAATTCTCACTCGCTTAACTTAACGAGGCAATCGACTCCACCAAGTCAAATAAAGCGCCGGGTCCAGATGAAGCAGTAGGCGAGCTTTTCGTGTTGCTAGACCAGGACTCTAGAGAACTCTTGCTGGATTTCTACAACCAAATATGGCGCCAGGGTGAAATTCCGAAAGAATGGGGCTGGGCAAAGATAGTTTCTATTTTTAAGGGGAAGGGTAATGACACAGAACCGGAGAACTATCGCCCAATCTCATTACTTAACACTGCATATAAAATAATGGCGGCCATGATACAGAGGCGCCTAGCTTCACAATTTGATGGAAAACTGCGTGCTACCCAATACGGTTTTCGATCACACCGCAGCACCAAGCAGCCACTCTTTATTATACGCCGCGCAACAGGCGTTTGACTCCATTGATCACACCGCCATGCTAGAGGCATTAGCCAGATTTGGGTTGTCCCAGGCAATGTTAAGGCTTATCGCCTCAATTTATAGCGCGCCCAAATTTACAGTACAGGGTGTTTTCGGAGATACCGCCCAAGGTAACGTGTCCGCCGGAATACGGCAGGGTTGCCCCCTTAGCCCGTATCTCTTTATCATGGTCCTAACGGTTATGTTGCACGATACCGACCACACCTTGCAAACCCAAGGGGTTCCGACCAACACCTGGTCTGAAGGTTTCCCTACATACGATCTAGAGTATGCTGATGATACGCTACTCATTGCCTTGACCACACCGCAGCTGCAAGCCATGCTAGACGCGCTCGAAACCATTGCGCAGGAATATGGCATGAAGTTAAATCAGGGTAAAACGGAATTGCTAGAGCATCCCAAGGTTGACCACACCTCCTTAAAGTTTAAAGACGGAACACCGGTACCAACCACAACGCAGGTAAAATACTTAGGTTCCAGAATCAGTTGGCTGGACCCTTTCCACACCGCCTTCTATCATAGACTAGCGCTGACAGAAGAAGCTTTTAAGAAGCTGCGTCTTGTATGGAACAGTACATTACCAAGATCTACTAAGGTTCGTATTTACCAAGCCGCGATAGTACCAGTGCTAATTTATGGCCTTGAATCCCTTACACTCACTGACAAGCACCTCAAGAAGATAGACGGCCAATATTATAGATTCCTACGACGGAGCATCGGTATTAAGGCGTCTTTTTACTCAAGAATCACAAACCGTGAGGTATGGACCCAAGCTAACAAACCTGTCCCGGCCTCAGAAATACTTAACTGGGCCCAGTATCAAACCCTCCTAGAAATCTTTAAGCAGGACCGAACAGACCCCACTCATAGTAGTGTTTTCTGTTCTGCCTATAAAGATAGGATAGTCGCACAGGGAAGGCGTAGGGGCATGCAGTTTCCATACTGGATAGACGTTACCACACGCAGACACTTTCCTGTAATTACGGACCACACCGCACGTAGCCCTAACCCACATGAACGTTACGCTAGAATTGCACGGCTGGTGCGAGATCCCTCTTTTGAGCCGGCGCCGAAGCGCGCAAAACTGGTGCGCGCAGGGCCATAGCAAAAAAAATAGCCGTGGTAGGCAGAGTTCCTGGCATTGTAGGAATTTTCTTCCCAGTCCCGCCAGTCTTGCCAGTCTTGGGAGCCGGCGGATCTGGAGTGTTGTTCGGGCGGGGGCTCGTGAGAGCCATACGGGTCCGACCTCCTGGACTCCTTGTTCTCTCTGTGCTCAGCTTGCCTTTCACGGCGACCACGAAGCTGCTGGCCAGTAACATTGCGAATGACGTTCAGCTTGCTATCCAGGACTTGGCCGTGCGTAATCTTGATGGTTGGATGGCTGTCGCGCGTGGCCTGGATGATATTGACGTGGGAGGGTTGGTGCGCCTTCTTGGTGGCTGCCTCGTAGATGGTCTGCAGGGTCGTCGCAAATAGGCGAAACTCATCCTGAGTAGCCACACGCTTGCCCTCGAAGAGAGCGTAGGGGACCCCATTTTTAATGGTAGCCTGAAGGCCCCCGAGCCAGGTCGTGAGCTTGGGGTGGATGTGCTCTTGACCAGCACGGTCCTTCGTGGCCATCGTTAAGTGGCCAGAGGAGTGGACAACAAGTCGACCCGAGATCACAGAGCGCCAGCTGAGGTCTTTTCGATCAGCTTCAGGTTTTTGGTAAACCCTGCTAAGGCCTGCAAGCACGGTTGGCAGCTTGGTCAAGACCTGAAGTCGGGCATTCCATATCGCTCCACCCAGTCGTAGAAGTCCTTCTCGGCACAGAGTTCCTCCATTGTGGGAGGAGTGTTTTCTGGCTCTTGAGGAGGAGCTTCATGACGATGCGGTGCATCAAGGATGGCCGGTCGCGGTGCGACGTATGGCGGCGGGGAGGCAGGCTCGTTGGGCCGTTGATTGCCGGAATCTGAGGAGGAGGCCGCCGCAGCGGCCTGACCTGAGCGCCCAGTGGTAGCCCTGGCATAGGCCTCTTCCCCCGCGTGATGCCATGTAGCGCCGCTGCCGCGTGTCCGCAGAAAGTGCGGCAGTAAGCCCTGAGAGGTGTGGAACATGCAGGGTCCGCCAGATTTGCCCGCACAGAAGACACAGCACAAAGTGTCACCATTTTCTGAAATGGCTATGCCAAGACCGCGCGGGATGAGCTCCTGGACTTGCTGCTTGGTGAGTTCGCCATAGAACTGCGGCCACTTTTCGATGAGCTGCACAATCCGATCGAGAAGGCTGGTGTCGAGAGCTTCAAGCACATGTGCCTGAATGGTTGCCTCAGTGGGGACCGGAGTTGTGGAGGCGTTGCCTCGCCGGGTCGTGGCGTTGCCAGCCTCCTGCGCTGCGTGGAGTGCAGTAGGGAGTCCACGAAGGATGGCATCGTTGTTGGCTTTGGTGGAAGCCGGATCAGACTTCCATCCCTTGTTCCAACCCCAGCACCGAGTAAGAGCTATGAGTTGCTTGGAGGCTGTTCGGAACCCATGCCCCTCATTGGGGGGCACGCCCTGCATTCTCCGCAACTGATCCTCATGGACCTCCTGCAGCAGATAGATCGGGCCCAGGGTCTGTGTGAGGTGCCAGCCAGGGGCCAAGCTGCGTCCTTGCGCCGTCGGGTGGAGGACCGGGTCACTGAGCAGGTCCTGGCGTACGATCTCATAGAGGGCGATGCAGAAGAACATATACTTCTCGTTGATGGCCCCCTGCGCATCCACATATTTGTGCTGAAAAGCATGGCGTAGTGCAGCAGTCATGAGGGGGTGCTGCCGTCGTCCCATGAGGATGCCTTGGAAAATGTGGTCCTTTTTCTGACCGATGGCCGTGAGGAAGTAATCAGGAGGGCCGCTGGCTCGCAAGGTATCAGCATCCCATCCATAAATTTGGGAGGCAAGGTCGGAGAGGAGTGGCTTGTCTCGCCACTCTGCCACGATGGAGGAGTGAAGCTCCTGCGGCGTGATCAGGAAGGCAGTCTTGATGTCGAGGTAGATGCCGCCGCGGAGCCAGTGTTCAACGTATCTGAAGACATCCGCGCGATGCGCGTTGCTTCCGAGCTTGGAGAGAAGGCGTTGCCCTGCTCCTCCAGTGACTGATCGGATCACTTCCGCGCAGGCTTCGTCGTTGAAGAACTCGCGACGAAAGGTCCGGAACTTGTCCTCCGCCATTTCCTTAGGGCCAAACATTTCGTCATGAATGAAGGTCTGGACCAGGCGCTGCGGGATTGGGAACCTCCCATAGGGAGTACAGTCAGCCGGTACCGTAAGGCGGTACGTCTTCTCAATGGGGAAGTTGGCTTGGCTGGCCGCCACGATCAGCAACTCTCTCAGAGTGGAGGCTCGAATGAGCGCGTGGGTGGCCAACATCTCCTGATGTATCATGCCCTGAGTCGCGTTCCAGGAGCAGCACAGAAGGACTGGCAGAAAGGGTGGAGGAGTGTGCGGCGCCTGCTGCGCATCCCCTGGTCCCAGGCCACCCGCAAAAGGTGAGGTAGATGGGATTTGGGGAGCGTTGCCCTGCGGAGTCTCGGGGGCGTTGCCTCCTTCAGCTCGCTGTGGTTTCGGTACTGTCATACAGTAGAGAGCACGGCCAATGATACGCCCAATGGCAGGCAGCTCAGCAGACGGCTGAAAGTGCGTGGGATCCTGGCCATACAAGTCCAGATCCGGAGGCTGGTCCAGGTCCATGATCTGCCAAGGGAACTCGTAGTCCTTGAGGTTGAAGTCGTGCCGTGCTGCTTGGGATGTGGCACACTGCGTCCGCAGGGGACCAGGCCTACCTTGACAGGCTCATCGAGCCTGTCCCGCAGGAAGTGCAAGAAGCCCTCATTGACCAGGATCGGAGCTGGAGCAAGGGCTCCTAAGATGGACAGGATAGCCTAGCGAGGGGTAGCCGTATGAGGCCCATTGCTTGCCCTGCCGCAAAAGGCCCTGGAAGGTGGAGTCAGCAAGGGCAAGAAAGGGCGGCGCCTCATTGAGCACCTCCCGACCTGCATCATCCCAGACTGTTGGAAAGGGGCGCGTCCACGCCATGAGGAGGCACCGCCCTCTCAGAGGGTGGACCCCAAATCGAAAAAGGAGCCGGCTATTTGAGCCTAGTGCAGAAGCAGAGATGCCGTGGTTGCCAAGGCTGGTGGAGTAGTCGGAGGCACACTGCGAAGACGCCTTGTTTTGTACATACTGCACGAAAGGCTGCTGCGTGAAGATGGCGTGAAGGAAGAGATGGGCCTTGCTAGGCTTGCTCACATGATACACCGACGAGTCCAGCTGGGCTATTGGACTAGCTGAAAGAAAAGGCTAAGCTTGCTGTGCTGAAATTGTCCAGTGTGAGCAGATACCTAGCAAGCGTTGCTTGCAGTGTGCAGGCATTGCCTGGTTTGAGAAAGATGATTGAACACCCCTAATTGAGAGGGTTGGCCTGGCTCTCAGTGGGGGCCGGTTCCGGCTCCTGGTACTCCAAGTAGAGCGACAGAGCCTGCAAGAAGATCATCGTATCCTGAATGGAGTTGGAGAGGGCCGCGCGAGAGAGGCCATCTGCTCCGGGTACCGTGGTGCCAGCGTGTTGCTCCAGAGCATGGACGAGCGGGAAGACCTGAAGAGGTGAGAAGAAATGAACATCCGGAGCTCCCGAGGCTGCGGGGGCAGCGGTGGTCTCCTCTGCATCAGGCGCGTCCGTAGGTGGCTCAGCCCAAACGCCCGTTAGCATAGGGGAAGGAGGCGTCGTTGAAGGCGGAGTCGGGTCCGATGTGATTCGCCCTGGCACAAGTGGCTCTTGGGCGGTTCCCCCTGATGGGAGAGCGTTGCTCTGGGACTGCACCGGGGATGGGTCCATCCGAGGTGGACCTGGCGGTGGCTCTAGCATGCCATCCCTGTTTCGGTATGACAGCCAGGGATAGACCTGCTGAGCCACTGATCCGGTGCCACGTCCCTCAGTCTTTAGCTCACAGACCAGAAAGATCTTGGGGAGATAGCCCGACTGTTCCCACGAGCCAGTGTTGATCTGTGCTGTGAGAGAGACGCCAGGCTCATAGGAGGGCTGGTCCGGCTCGTCCACAAAATGCCCATTGGAGTTGCCCTTGCGCTCCAAAGGCGAGCGAAAGGTGGTAGTGCAAGTACGTGACTTGCCCTCGGTAGTCCACAGGTGAGCCGTCAGCATGATGGTAGGGTTGACAGCCGTGTCTCGCCACGAGCCAGGCGGGAAGAGGCTGTGAGGATTGGGCTTTACCTTCCACGTGGTGGTGTCAAGCATCATGTCCAATTCCTGCTCGGCCTCGCGAGGAAGTTGTGGGCGAAGCTGGTCGCGTTTCCGGCGTCTGGAGGCGTTGCCTTCCTCAGCGGGTGGGCGTTGCCCCGCCTCACTTTCCATCTGGCCAAGAATTTCTTCACGGATAGTACAGGCCAGGCGGTGGAAGTCGCTCCGGCCGCATAAGTAAGGGACCCGCAGCGAGGGGGTCGACCATTCGTTCATGCATTCAGCTGGAGGGCGGTGTTGAGTGCCTCCACGGCCTGCTACTGTGTAACCATAACGGACCGTCCAAATGGTCTCCTTGCTGCCGCCGTAATCGATGAGGACGAAGCTGGCAGGGTCCGTGCGGAGCATGATGTTGGCTAGCCGAACATCAGCATGTATGATGTCATGGTCATGGAGCAGGGAGATCGCCCTTCGCATGTCTTGCATGAGGCGAAAGACATGACGAGTGGTCAGTGCAGAGACCGGGACAGGGCAGTGACGAGGCATGAGCACTCGGAGGTGCTGTGGATCCCAGGCCAAAATGGTCTGGAGAACCACCACCTCAGGCATGCGAGCCGCCCTGATAATTTCTCGATTAACCTCCGCGCCGAAGCCGGCTTTGGCAGTCCGAATCACATAGTGCTCTCGCTCTTCCAAAAGGGGCGGGAAGGTGGCGGGGCCACGCGTC
Organism: Symbiodinium sp. CCMP2592; assembly: GCA_905221615.1. Lineage (NCBI taxonomy): Eukaryota > Dinophyceae > Suessiales > Symbiodiniaceae > Symbiodinium > Symbiodinium sp. CCMP2592. The sequence goes on from CAJNDT010003602.1 coordinate 611,011, forward strand.
ACATCGATGCGTTGCACCTCAGAGAAGGGAGAGTAGCAGGGCTGGGCTGGAAGATACACCTGGCAGGTGTAGCCCGAGCTGATTTGCTGACCCAGCTCGGAGGTGATCCCGGGAGGACAAGAGGCGAGGAACCATGTTCCTGCAAGCTCTCCAGAGCCTTACCGGCCTCAGCCGAGAGCGAGGTCGAGGACTGCGACATGTCCGCGCAGGGAGCAGCGTGCTGCGAAAGGTTGTGAGAGAATCTCTTGCTCGGGCCAAAAACTTTGCTGATCGATGCAGGTCAATTGCTGCCAGACACCTGGGATCCTAGCTAAAGCAGCTAGAGACGCTTGTTTAAGGCGCTGGCAAAGGGTCTTCATTTGACCCGCACTTCAGCCGAGTACTGCATGCACTAGTTTCGCGGTGCGAAGTTCGCCGATTAAGTCGTTGGCGATGCCACACGACTCAGGACGCCTTGGGCAGTTTGGGCTTCCACATCATCTGCCGCTTGGATGCGGGAGGCGTAGGGGGCTTGGGAGGCGACGATGTTCTAGTAGAAGAGGAGGATGTTTCAGTCGCCCATTGACGCTTGCCGATGGCCAGGTTCTGCTTGGTAGACGTAGATGACATAGAAGATGTTCCGCCAGACGTCGCTTTGTCGTCCTTGTTCTCTGACTGAGAATGAGTCGGACCATCGAGTTCCTGACGAGCCGCCCACAGGAGATGCTCGTAGAGCTGTTCCTGGGAGATGCCATGCTGAGCCTCCGACATGGCTTAGCTATGTGAGCTTAGGAGTCCGGAGTGGAACTCTGATCGGATCTCAACGGCTAAAACATGCAATGGTTAGCTGGGTAGTATAAGGAGAAGCAGGCAGAGGGGAGGCGGAGACCGCGAGAATGCAGAACTAGAGACTACACGGCCAAGCTGTGTGCCCTTTTTGTTCTCTTTAACGCGTGTGAGCGAAGGAGCGGCAGGGGTGAAGTTCTTGACAGATGGAAAGCAATTCCCTCGCGCAGCTCTCAGCTGTGGGGTGCAAGAGGCTGCGAATCTAAAAGCCGGGAACCTGGAGGCGTTGCCTCACCTCTGGGGCGTTGCCTCAATGCCTCAAGTTCAGCTGGTCGTTGGGAGTCCACGGGCTTTTCGAGCCAGGGTGCCCTGGGGGCGTTTGCCCAGTGCCTCGCCTTCAAAGTCCTCTATGAGTTTGCTGTACGTAGAGACATGAGCGAGCAACGTGCTCTGCATCTTCAGGCGGATCTCCAAGATGAGGTGGGTCTTTTTCGCATTGGCCCGAGCCGAAAACAGAGCAAGCTCGTGATTGATCGCGTTGTTCTTGTCCGGATCATCGAGGATGAGAGCTAGAGCAGCCTTGAAGTCTTCCCAGGCTGGTTGGGTGACAGACTCAGGACTACTCAGGCTTCGTTGAATCCTTCAGGAATGGAAGCACTGCAGCAGCAACCGCAACCGTGGGAGAGCCGGAGGGGTGTGGTTGGCCTGGCTTATGATCCTTCAGCCATCCCTGAATGGCGTCGAGAGCCGTCGTGGCCAGCGGTCCCTCTACCGGGAGCTTATGAACGACGGAGAGCTGATGGAGAATGCTCTGAATTTCGTCATCGTGTGCCAAGAAGGCGCGGGTGAGCTCTTGCACCGAAAGAGCGCGGATCGTGCCTCGCCCGCCTTGAGGTGGTGCCGCGGCAGCCTTCGCCGCAGCCTCGAGGTCACGACGTGCTCGTTTTTCCGGCTTGGCCGGTGGCGAAGAGTTGCCGGCCATGAACGAGGAGCTACGTCAGCTGTACAACTTGAGCAGCAAAACTAAACAACAGCGTTCCTGCTCCCTACCGTGTAGGCAGGTCGGTCCCACAGAGCCAGTAGGTCGCCCCCTTCCTGCGAGGGGGAAGTAGGGGCCCCTGGCCGCAGGGGAACCCTCAGCTTACTCATCTAGAACTGGGACTGGCATAGGGCCAGCCTCCGCTGTGTGCGGTAATGAGCCAAGTCGCACTAACAGCATATAACAGCCTTGTCGTGCCTGCCTGAGATCAGAATCTGAGGCCGGAGCAGTCGGACGACCGTCGTCCGTACTGGATCACGGTTGATCGGGTTGGCTCCTTTAGAGGGAGCGATAGTGTCCGCTGTGCGGGGTGTCTCCAATGTGGAATACACAGGACTGCACCCAGCCCTGAACTGTGTGAACAGAGCCATCAGGGGCCCATTGGGGAAGCGCGATGAAACGGCCTAGGCCCGTGACAGCGTAGCTGAGCTTTCGACCGTCTGCAAATCGGGCTACAGAAAGAACGATCAGCCTTTGCTGTCCCCTAAAAGCAGCTCGCACCGGTTGCCCGGACCATTGGCGTACCAGGTCTTGAAGGTCTTGGGAGCCGGCAGTCAGCGGAGCCGGCAGCAGTGCCAGCGGCCCTCCTGCGTCCAGGATTTCCGTGGTGTTCACATCCCTGACTTCCCAAGGCCTGGCGATCGGAAGATCTGTGATTCCGGCAAACAAAGCCGTCAGAAATTCAGAAGCGTCTTGTTGTTGGCCATCATAACGCCAGGTGGGAGTAAGGTGGCGGAGAGTAAAAGAGGCAGTCAGTGTAAAAGGAGAAGCAGAGGCTCTGTCAGTAACTGCTCTTCCATGCTCAAGCAGAACACGCGTCGGCACCAGAGCCGAGAGCGTAGAATTGATGTAGCAGTAGTTGGAGATATTGCTTACCGGGCGGGGGGCATCAGAGGTAACGTGCTCGGATCCCGAAGCGCCAGAGGGCAAGGACGCACCTGCCACAGGCGTTGCCTGAATTGCTGGGGGCGTTGCCCCGGTGGCTCGTCTACAGTCGGAGTCAGAGGTAGTACGAGGCGCTGCACTAACAACAGGGATGTACCGTCGCAGCGGTCCTCCCTGACAGCGAGAGAGCTCATGAACCAAATCGTAAAACGAGATTTGGAATAAAACAGGGCACTGCGCAGGGTGTAGTCTTTTGTCCGTGACCGTCTTACGGCAGCACGGACAGGGCATGCCCTTGATGAGGACCAGGCCTGATTTGGTGCTCCTGTCAGCAGCCGCGGCGCCATGAGCTGCCCACTCCGGTTTGTGGGCTTGGCGAATATGAGACTTGAGCTTGGTGTTGTCCGGAGACCAGAATCCGCAGATCAGGCAATAAGACATGAGATCCTGGGATTCATCAAGCCTGCCTAGTTCGACCGCAGTGTGCGTCTGCAAGGTGTCATGAAGTCGTTGCTGTCTGGGGTGAAGCCGAGGGACCTGCTGCAGGTCCGAGGGGGGATGAGCCGCTTCATCGAGCTCCTTCAATTTGGCCGGGTCTGGGCAGGCGCCTGATAACAAATGGTCTTTTAAGCCTTTCATCTGAGGGAATTGCCGGTTGCATGCTGCACACTTAGGAAGCCCTCCTACCGAAAGGGTGTGGGAGAAGGCTCTAGGGACATATCTGAGGACCGAGCCTGGGTGCTTGCGTGCCTGGTGTGTGCGTAGGCCGACCTCGGTGTCAAAGGCCTGAGCGCATGTTGGGCATGCATACGATTGGGGGGCTTCCTGTGGCTTAATATTATCGGAGAGCTGCTGGAGAACCTCTGTGTACCCGACAGAGAGTGCTTCCGCTTGATGCACAGCTTTCTGTGTCAGCGAGACGTCTCCTGCAGGTGTTTTCTTTTGGCGGAGATGCAAGCGTTTGACACGATTGGCCTGTCTCGCCTGGAGCTTACAAACGGGATCTATGATCTCGTAGGAAGCGTAAAGGTCAGAGGTTGACATGTGGGTGAGATGCACCGGATTGTTAAGAACCGCACGAATCTTGCGAGCGTGCCAGGCGCGCAAAAGTCGAGCCGTTTCAAGAGTTAGACCGACGTCGACTAGCCCAGAGGCCACCGTGGCCCAGACGGTGCTGTGCCAGATATGGAGCCTCGATTTCGGCCCTGCAGTGCGTCTGTTGTGAACAAAGCGACGTACCTGTTGCAGTTTGGCGTTGCCCTCCTGCAGCCGGAATGTAAGAGTGGCCTTCTCGAAATTCGAGTAGGAGAGCATGACTCCTAAGTACTTGAAAGACGTGACCATTGGAAAGCCTTCGTGAGACTTGGATGTCCCCAACCGCCACATCTTGTGACGAGTACCATCAGACGCGGTGCGCCAATACGTGTGCTGGGACAGGGCGCGTTGCGCCTGTTGGCCTTCGAGCTTTACCATGACTGTGCACTTGGAATTGTTCACTGCAAAGCCATGACTGCGGACCAACTGCAACAACTGCTCTATCAAAGCATGAGCGCGTTCTAGATCTTCCAGCGAGTGGATGTCTCGGTGGATTGTCAGATCGTCCGCGTAGCCTGTGAGGTAGTCCACTACAGCTTTGACTCCTACTAGAGCTATAAGCTCTCGAAAGATGGTGCCTGTGAGCATGGAGAAGAGAGTGGGAGCAAGCTTGCATCCTTGTTTAATGCCCGCCGTGGACTGGACGGTATCGGCTTCACCTTGCGTGCGAAAAGTGTACGAACTGCCTGCGTGCAAGGAGGCGACAAGATCAATGAGGTCCTGTGGGACACCTGCGTCTTGCAGTGTGTTGAGTAGGTCGGACCTGTTCACCATATCGAAGGCTTGCGACAAGTCCAAAGCAAAGCAAATGCCTCCTATCAACTGAGGACGTGTATGTCCTGCGTGAAGCTGGTGTCTGGTTCGCCGGGCCTCCTGGCAGTTACTGCGCACTTGAGTGACATGTCCTACGACCCTGCCTAGCGCGTCAGATAGACCGCATTGGGGTTGGTAGGCAAACTGAGGAAGGCCCCGAAGATATTCAGCCGTGTAGGGAGATAGCTTGTCTCTGCAGGCCCCTGCCAGGCCTTTCCCGTCAGGGCGTATGATGCCCAGGGGGCGTAGATTGCTAGGCTTCGTGGCTGGCTTGTTGGGCTTATAGGAATAAAACACATGTCAGCATCCTTGAGCGGTGGCTGAAGAACATCCTCAGCCGACTGTGGGCGTTGCCCAATGGACTGCAGCGTTGCTGCTAAAGCCTCACCCGCATCCGCCGAGCACAATCGCCAGGACGCCGCAGGTGCGGAGCCTTGAGGGACCGCTTTGTGTGGTCGTATGGAACCGATGTGCTTGGCTAGCAGTCCTGCCGGGATGTCCGGCAAAGTAGTTACATGGTGATCTCGGGGAGGATGCTTGGCAAAAACCTGTTCCACGTGCTCACGGAGCAAACGGAGCTCTGAGTGTGAGTCCAGAAGCAAACCATCCGGGCCCTGAAGCTGTGCCTTGGTCTGTGGTGCCCATGGCCTGAGTTTTTTTGAGGGTTTTGTGAGCAATGTACGAGTCATGGCGGGCGCATGCTTCATCAACTTCTGCCTGAAATGCACGATGGCGTTCCTTCTTCGCCAGGTAAAGAGCCTGTTTGTGCCATCGGCTCAGGTCCTCCAGGGACTGATCTAGGTCGGCTAGTGTGGTGACAGAGTCCTCATGTAGAGAGCGAATGTGTGCTACTCTGTTCCACATGCGCAAGGTTGCGCGGTGTTGCGCGGTCTCCGGCACTTGCTGAGGTCTGGCTTTCGGAAAAAACATAGCAGAAGCCTCGAGCAGCACTTGGTTGACCTCGTCGGGCGTGTGGTACCTGGAAGATAGGCGCTGCTGTTTCCAGGGCCTCCTTATTGTAGGTCAGGGAGGGGCTGGAAGGTTTGGGCAAATTCCAGTGCTGGGTAGGGCGGAGCTGAGCGAATACAGGCAGATGACCTCCACGTTTCCACCGTCCAAGTTGCAGGTCCTGTCGTGGCCCAGCGCGCTTGGCCATACCTTTCGCTGAGGCCTCAGAAGTCAGCAAGAAGTCAATCTGTGAGCCCTTTCCGTTCAGGAAGAAAGTGTGTCCAGAGCCGCAGGACCAAGTGTTGAGCGCTACCAGTCTGTGAGAGGAAACCAAGGCCTGGAACTGCTCATCCTGCATTTGAGAGTGCTCTGGCTTAGTGCTGCACCGACCTACCAGACCCTCTTGCGGGGTCAAGCGTGCGTTGAAGTCACCTGCCAGCAGAAATGTGTCCCTCGCCGGAACAGCTCTGATGGATGAGGACAGGTCACGTAGCAGGCGCGAGCGATCTTCCTTGTTTTGTTGAGGAGTCTTCTTAGAAGACCACGCATGTTGATAGACCGCAAATACATGAATTCGAGCTCCCAGCCACGGAAAGGTGACTTGAATGAGTCGGCCTCGGCGCTGTTCACGCCATCTAATCTTTTTCTTGTCTATCAAGGGGGAAAGGAGGACCATAACCCCATCTGCACGACCAGTGTCATGTATCGCCGGCTGCGATGCAGCACTTCGCGCTGAGCGTTGCCCTGAAGTTGATTTGGCTTTGGGTGCCCGGGCAGCTCCCTTGGTGGCAGAGCTTATGCAGTGCCAACCCTCAACGTCAAACTCTGCTGTTTCGCTCCAGTGCGTCTCCTGCAGGACTAAAATATCGCAGACATATTGGGCCTCGGTTCGTAGCCATGTCTTCACTTCTGCCCATTGCTGGATGCCAAGGTGCCCAGCGTTCCATGAGAGGACACGGAGCGACTTACTGGCTCGTCCACCTCGCGGACGTGAGCGGAAGCTGTCTGTGCGGCCTGAGGGAGAGGGAGCCGAAGGATCCGTGGAACTAGGCTGTACAGGAAGGAGGGGAGGGGAGGGGGGGGTAAGTCCACTGCGACGCAGATGCTCAGGCGTCAGCACGCCGTTTCTATACTGGATGCTTTCCTGTGTTCTGTGTACCCTGTTGCAAGCCTTTCGAAAGGCCTTCTTGCGAATGCTCTCAAAGGAATGCTGGTGCATTGGCGTTGGCGCCGTCCGCTAGTTTCGCCGGAAAGAGAGAACTCGATCCGACTCCCTTCACCTCGCGGATAGGTGAAAACCACTACCGCTTACCTCTTGCCCATGTTGTGTAACTGCAGACAGAGGCCCGGGAATTGGGACCCGGTAGATCACAGCGACACGTGGCTCCAGGGATGGCTATGGCTCAGAAAGAGGACAGTCCCTTAAGCTTCGCAGAAGGGGGCCGTTGCGAGCCTCTAGCGTTGGTACCCGGAGCCCTGTTAGCAGTGCTATACAGCCTGCTGTGATCCATAGCGGCTACACTATAAACTAAGATGTTGTTTTGTTCTATGTTATCTTCTGTTATATTGTATTGTCGTCTTTTGTTATGTTTATTAGATGCTATAAGAAGCAAGGTTCTGTTATGTCAGAAAATGTCACACTGTTTTTGTGATGTCGAACCATCTTATGTCGTTCTTATGGTTTACTATGTTATATTATGTTATAGAATGCTGACGGAAGAAGAGACACGAACAGGCACGGAAGAACGAAAGACCCACCGCCGCGCTTTTCGAGCCGTGCAAGCTTGATTCAAACAGTGTTTTCGAAACCCATCATGTGAGCGTTGTGTCTGCAAATGGGGGGGGGCTGCGCCCCCCCAACCCCCCCGCTAACCAGAATCGCCAAATGAGGGGGTGTGTTTAAGATAGGTGATGAAGCGGAATACCAGCAACAGCTACAACACGAATTCCGTCCTAAATGCGAAATTGCAACGAAAATTTGATTTTTCCCGAGGAACAACCAAAGATAACGTATGTTTTCCTTCTGAAAACCTGAAGAAATGACACGAATGCCATAGGTAATAGAAAAATGGTGTTTGTCCTAGGAAAAACCATGGAAAATTTCAGGAAATACCGTAGGAAAATCGTGTTTCCCCGAGGAAAAACCAATCAGATCCTAAGGAAATGAAAGAAAATCCGTAGGAAAATAATGTTTTCCCTTGGGAAATTCAGGAATTGCTGTATTTTGAGTGATTCAATTTTTTTGATCCTTATTTTGTTTTTTTTTTTTATGCCTCTGCCCCAGGAATTGCTGTATTCTACGTGACTTAATTTTTTCATCATTGTTTTAGTTTTTTGACCCTGGTGCTTTAATTTTTTGATCCTTATTTGAATTTTTTTTGATCCCGCACCCTGTCAACCACAAGCACAACCACAACCACAACAACAACAACCAACGACAACAACAACAGCAACAACAGCAACAACAACAATTTATTGGACGCTGAGCGAGCGGGCTCTGCTCATTGCGGGCGAGCAGAAACTTCAGAAGCGTGCCATCCCCGAGTGTGCCGTGAGCCAGCGCCACCGAGGTGAGCCATAAGCCAGCACCACTCCCTTAGAATCTGACCTGCCGACATTCTTATAGAGGTTACGCGGTCTTCGCCCGGCGGCCTTGTAAAGAAAAAGAAGCAGACTGGCGCTTTGCGCGAGGGGACTGCCCATGCGAGAATCGCAGGTACCTCCTTTATCCGTTTCTGAGAACTACGACCGAAGTCAGGCCCCGAGGCCTCGCGTAAAACAAGCCAAAACGACCTGACCTAACAAAACCAACAGAGAAGACCGCGCAACCCCTATAGGATCCTCAGTGAAGGAAAAAGAGGAGCCGATGCTACAAACGTGAAAAGAGAAAGGGCCTAAGTCAAGAAGAGCAGCGCTGCAGACTGTACACAGCAGCAACAGCTCTTGGGCACCAGCCTCTAGGGGATAGGCCACAAGAAGTTGACTTCAGTTACAAAGGCGTTGCCCGTTTTTTACGCGAGCGATGCCCGAAACTCCTAACGTGACAGCCCGACTCACAAAGTCGTCGTCATGTAGCCTCCGTCACCCTCAGTGTGAGTCATTGCGTCCAATACTCACGAACTGGCAGCCGGTGGGTCGTACTCAGAAGAGCCGTCTCCCAGAGTTCCCGTCTAGTGGCGTCCCACACTAGGTAACTCCCGACTACCAGCGATGGGCCGTAAGGATAATTCGTCGTCAAGCAAAAACACGTGGGCCGTCACTCCTAGCACTGCCTGACCCCGTCGGTAACAGGACAGTAACGAACACACCTGGGAGGGCCGTAGCCGTAGCCCGACACCCATAGCACAGCAAGCGCGTCCGCTTAACGACTGTACCCAGATGTGACGTGGAGCCGTACCAGGTAGACACCGTGCTGGAACTGAAGACGTTGGCCAACTCTGCTGAACCTGAGTCCCCAGTGTCCCAATCTGCGCCTTGTCTTGTAGACAAGTCTGGCCCGGCGGCCCCCGAGAGGCCTCCCCCTCCAGAGAGGATAGCCCCTCTAGGCCCACAAGGGCACCCCATAGCAAGAGGAGTCCCTGGAATGCCCGTCGGGGCCAGCATTGGGAGGATGCTGACGCGTTGTGAGTCACCACGTTGCGCCTAGCCTGTCCTGAGTCTGACTTGCTCCCAGGCGCTGGCGGCTGAACAGAAGTGAAGCGCAGTGGCAGTCCACTGTGCCGTTGAAGGAAAAACTAGTGCTCGAAGAAGACTGCATGAGAATACCAGACGATCCGTGTCCTTCTTGCGGAGGTGCACTAGTTAAAGCGCAAAACCAGAGCGCCAGCAAAACTGCGCAGGAGAGACCGTGAGCTGTACCTGGGTGTCTTGTCGTGTAGCTGGAAAGTCGAAGAGAGGAGCGGAACGAGGCCTCAACTCGAAAGCTTCCTTCAGGATACCCAGGTGCAGAAGATGGCCAACCCATGACTGGGGCCGACCCTTGAATGGCTTGGTGCGGCAGGTCCTTTTGTAAATGTAAAAGCATCGGCAGGAGAAAAGTACTGAGGCACAGTCGACGCGCCTTCCGCTAGTTTCGCCGGAAAGAGAGAACTCGATCCGACTCCCTTCACCCCGCGGAAAGGTGAGAACCCTACCGCTTACCTCTTGCCAAGGTTGTATAACTGCAGACAGAGGCCCGGGAATTGGGACCCGGTAGATCACAGCGGCGCGCGGCTCCGGGAATAGCTATGGCTCAATAAGAGGACAGTCCCTTAAGCTTCGCAGAAGGGGGCCGTTGCGAGCCTCTAGCGTTGGTACCCAGAGCCTTGTTAGCAATGCTACACAGCCTGCTGTGATCCATAGCGGCTGCAACAACAACAGCAGCAGCAACAACAACAACAACAACCACGACCAACAACAACATCATCAACAACAACAGCAACAGCAACAACAACAACAACCAGGACGACGACCACGACGACATCAAGGAAACTCCGATGAACCCTCCACAGGGATCCTGCGCGTCGAAGCGCTGGCGCTGTGGTGCGGTGCAAAATTTCTACGTCCCCGATGAACCCTCCACAGGGATCCTGCGCGTCGAAGCGCTGGCGCTGTGGTGCGGTGCAAATTTTCTACGTCCCCAATGAACCCTCCGCAAGGATCCTGTGCGTCGAAGCGCTGGCGCTGTGGTGCGGTGCAAGTTTTCTACGTCCCCGATAAACCTTCCACAGGGATCCTGCGTGTCAAAGCGCTGGCGCTGTGGTGCGGCGCAAATTCTTTACGTCCCCGATGAACCCTCTACAGGGATCCTGCGTGTCCAACCTTAAAAAAAGGGTTGGCCGCACCTCGGAAAAAAAAAAACCCCCCGCCCTTTCTCGTAGATGTGTCGGCATTCAAAACCTGGGCACGCAGTCTGCACCAACTTAGTCGCTCGCGTCAGCCCATGTTTCAACTTGGTGTTTTGTTGATGTGCTTCGATGATCGTCTGCTTCCTACAGTCCCCGATATGTGCAGATGGCCCGGTGCAATAGTGTGGTTCCGCCGCCAGAACATTAGCCGACCTGCTATTTAGCTTTCAAGCATCTTCAACTACGAAGCTGAAGGACTTGACTTGACAAGTTGATAAGCAGAAGCAAGAAACAGCAAGCGCGTGAAATGCTCTGCTGACATGGGCGGCAAAGTCCCGCGATTTCTTCTCCAAAGCTGGCTTGTGCTCGGACAAGCTACACTGCTGGAAGAGGTGAGCAGCTCCTACCCGCTCAGGTAGATGAATATCGTGACTTAATTGCACAGGAGCTGCGGCGCATTTGGACAGAGGATGCCTGCTTGCAAGAAAGTTGTGTCAGAAGAAGGTCAGGGTCCGAGTGTGCAGCTGATTTCCACCGGGATTTGCGCCAGTGAGCTAAGGTACTTCCCACGGTGCAAGCAGAAAGTCCACCTTTGATTGTTCGGCAGCTCGAAGCCAAGCATGGTAGCATCACAGCTGACCCACTGCAGCCCACACAAACCACCCAGGCGCGTTTGCCATGCAAGGCAATTGCAGGAGCTCTGAGAGTAGGGTCTCTTGCGTGCTCTGGAGGCCTGCATTCTTCTGGACGTTTTCCAGGCGAAGGCTACAAGCAGTGCAGCTCCGGCGTTGCGGCTGGATGTTGGGTTGCTGGCAGGAGCGCATGTGCCTTGCCAAGCAAGCAGTCTGCCCGCGGCTTTTACAAGCACAAGACATATTCTGGATGCTGCCTGTGCTCCCACTACTTTACATTCTACAGTTTCACGATGTTACACAAGTTCCGAAATCACCGGTTCCCACTGGACTTGCATGGATCGTGTTTGCTGGCAGTGCCAGGCTGCCTGCAATTTCCGCGCATTCTGGGCAAAGGGACGTGGATCAGCACTCGACTGGGTCCCGAAAGAGCTGCGACTCTGCGATTTATATCATGTCCTGCTCGTTGAGGACTGCATGTGCAGTCCAAACCGTGTGAGCATGCGTGGGGTCTCGCGTTTTGCATGGCAGGATGAATACATCCTTGACAGCTTTGCACGTGCTCCGCCGGTTTGCCGTATCTTCCCAGTAGACCCGCATGAGGCACCGGCCAGTCGCATCACCCTGTTTGACCTGCACGAATTGCTTGGCAAGGCTGCAGAGCTGCCTTTCGTGCGACTGCCATGGGCACCTGGCGAGCCACTGCCAGACCTCAGTGGCATAGTGTCCTTTCACGCTTACAGCGTGGCCCGGCGGATGTCCAGAAAGCGTTTCGCGACGAGCACTGCATGAGATGCAGTCAGCTTGCGACTCGACTCTTTGGCAGGTGTATTCGGCAGAGGCCCAATGGAACCCACAACGATGGCTGCAGGCCGCCTACCTCGTATGTTGTCATACACTATCTCACACTGACGGAAGCACGGACGGCTGTCTGAAGCACGGCCAGGAGCCAGATTTCTGGAATGCTCATTTTACGGCGCTGATGCAGCAAGGGCTGCTTAACATCTGCCTCACAGAGGAGAGCTGCCAGGACTTAATCTGCCGTGGTTGCGAACTCCATCATGCCAGCCTCATCTTGTCTCCCGCATGTGCACGCTTTCAGCCGGTTTCCTCAGGGCGATGTTGCGCCGTACCGGCTTATGTTCTGGGAAGACATCAGCACCGAGTTCTTGGAGTGTATCGCAAGAGGCATAACTCCCATCTTTTTGGGGACGCCGGCTATTTATGAGTATGTCGAAGCTCGGCCTCCAGGATTAGGACATTACAGTAGGAGCTTCTCGAGCTTGAATTCGGGGTTGGGCGGAGCAGGGTCAGTGGAGTTGCGCAAATGACACACACACACACAGAGACACACACACACACAGAGACACACACAACACAGACACACACAGACACAGACAGACACAGACACACACAGACACAGACACACACAGACACAGACACACACACACACACACACAGACACACACACACACACACACACAGAGACACACACAACACAGACACACACACACAGACACAGACAGACACAGACACACACAGACACAGACACACACACAGACACAGACACACACACACACAGAGACACACACACACACACACACAGACACACACACAGACACACACACACACAGACACAGACACACACACACACACACACAGACACACACACACAGAGACACACACACAGAGACACACACAGACACACACACAGACACACACACACACACACACACACACACACACCCACACCACAGACACACGCACACGCACACGCACACGCGCACGCGCACGCGCACGCGCACGCGCACGCACACGCCCACGCACACGCACACGCACACGCACACGCACACGCACACGCACACGCACACGCACACGCACACGCACACGCACACGCACACGCACACGCACACGCAAACGCACACGCACACGCACACGCACACGCACACGCACACGCACACGCACACGCACACGCACACGCACACGCACACCCACACCGCACACGCACACGCACACGCACACGCACACGCACACGCACACGCACACGCACACGCACACGCACACGCACACGCACACGCACACGCACACCCACCCACACACCCACCCACACACGCACACCCACCCACACACGCACACCCACCCACACACGCACACCCACACACACACGCACACCCACACACGCACACCCACCCACCCACACGCACACCCACCCACGCACCCACCCACCCACCCACCCACCCAACACACCCAACACACCCACACACACACACACACAACACACACAACACACACACACACACCCAACACACACACACACCCACACACCCACACACCCAACACATCCAACACATCCAACACACCCACACACCCAACAAACACACCCACACACCCACACACACACACAAACACACCACACACACACAACACCCAACACACACACACACACACACACACACACACACACACACACACACACACACACACACACACACACACACACACACACACACACACACACACACACACACACACACACACACACACACACACACACACACACACACACACACACACACACACACACACACACACACACACACACACACACACACACACACACACACACACACACACACACACACACACACACACACACACACACACACACACACAAGTTCAACAACACTTTAGCCCTTGCATGCTCCCGGGTACGGGTGTTGAGAGGGAGGAAGAGCCTTGCGAAAGAAAGGAGAGAGCGAGAGAGACAGGTTCTAAATGCAGGACATGAAAGGAATAATATGAATAAGACTGAAGAGAAACAACGCCGCCTAGCAGTGGCAGGCTTAGTTTGAGCCTAAGTCGTTGGGGGTAACTCTGCTCTTTTTCATAATTCGTCGACTGCGAGGCGATAGCAGCCCATGCCTTCATTCTCACTCTCACTCGCGCGCTCCTTCTCGCCCTCATCCGCACTCTCACCCTAGTGCTGGCCACGCTGCTGAATTCAACGCTAGGCGCACACATGCGCAAGAGGGGAAGCAGTCAGTGTGAGGAGCACTGCCCCAGTAACCCCCCACCCACAGGTGAAGACCTTCAAATGGCCAGGGTGGATAGGATGAAGAGTTTGACATCCCCCCTCCCCCCTCTCCCAACACTCATGAATCAATGCCAGGCTTGGTACTCTCATGCCTATGATGTTTCATGTTATTAATATTACGCTTACGCAACACTACGTAAGAATGAGCTCTGCCAACCATCGGCACCCTACAGTAAAATGTGCAGCATTCGCAGAACCCCCAAGGAGAGAAACGTCCTGCTCACGCGCTGGCGGTTCGAGACGGCGGAGGAGATGATGGCGACAATTAGCACGCTGTCTTCACCGCAGGCTCATCCCTGAAAACTGCTCTGCTGCACCCAAGAAGGCAACTTTCAGTCTGACGCTTCTGGCGAGGGTGTTCTGGAACACGGCACCCGTGTATTTATGGAACGCCAGGGAAACTACTTCCTTAGCAGCGCGGCTTGTTTGATCTCCCGACATATCTTGTCATCAGTTCGAGATTTGCAGTTGCAGTCACTCGGAAAGCTTCCTATTACACTGACGCCCACCAAAACAGCAAAGAAAGGTAAGAGAGAGGGAGAGAGAGAGAGAGAGAGAGAGAGGCTAGCTAGCACCTAGACTGAAGTGGATGATCCTACCCGAAGTCGTCACTGCATCATACTCTGTACTGTGTGCTGGTTGGTTTTGAGAAAACGGGGGATGCCACTAGCAGCCCCATATATTAAGCCATCGTGGCATCGTACTGTGATTTGCTTGGCCTGATACTCAGTTGTTGTGTACTGCAAAGAGAAGGGGGCTGCTACAAAAACGCTAGCTTACGGGGGGGAGATGCGTATGGTGCAGGTTCTAAGGACTTAGCCTTAGGAGGCGCGGAGATGAGGCCGGGATGCGGGTTAGGCGTACAGGGTTGGGGAAGGTTCCGCACCGTACGCACTGCACCTGTTGCACAATCCGCCGGGGGGAAAACCCTACACCACAGATCCCAATGCCTCCTTCCACCAACAAGGCAGGAAGGGGGGGCCTCGGCCCGGGTCTGCTCGCAGACTCAACCCCAGCAGCGAGCGAGCGAGCGAGAGAGAGAGAGAGAGAGAGAGTCGGGGGGAAAACGACCCCGCGCTCTCGACCCCAAAGCCCTCTCCCACAGACCAGACGGGGAGGGGGGGGCCTCGGCCCGGGTCTTCGGACCTTGCCCCTGATGCGAGCGAGCGAGCGAGAGAGTCTGGGGACGAGGCCGGGAAGCGGGCTAAAGTTAAGGGTTAGGGGGGTTTCTCGCCAGACGATCTCTACCACACGTACAGAACGTGGGGAACAACCCCATGTCACTGACCCCAATGCCCCTCTTCCACAAACAAGGAAGGCAGGGGGGGCCTCGGCCCGGGTCTTCGGACCTTGCCCCGGATGCGAGCGAGCGAGAGAGTCTGCGAGAGCACACGCCATTCCCGCCTTGCACAGCCAAGCCCATCAAATCAGAATGATGGATGAGGCTGCACGGATCCGTGCGGGGTACAGGGACTGCCTGTGCCCCATGCCCAGCCCATGCCCAGAGCAAAGCAGAGAGACTGTGCAGAAGAGGGGTGATGAAGGGAGTGCAGACCTTACCGCAGAAAACTTGTGGTTGCGTCCAAAACGTGTGGACCAGAGGTGCGCGCTCGTGTGCGAGGGTTTGGGAGAACGAGAGAGAGAGAGAGAGAGAGAGATGGGTGGTCGGGCGGGTTGAAAGCCTGAGGGTCGCGACAGCGACCCCGGCAGAAAGAAAGACAGATATAATGCCAAGGGGAGCCGAAACTGTCCGTGACACCGAGGCTGGTTCTTCAAAATGCATAACGGCATAACCGGCAGCTCTTTACTTTTTGCTTCAGTCCTTCAACTAGCACCGGGCGAGCCGAGGACATGCATCCGAGAACACACTGGAATTCTTGATCTTAGAGTTTGTTCTTTAGACGTGAGTTTCGTAGGGATGCCAACTCTCGGGGCATCTGAGCTTTAACTGCGGCTAATATCGCGCATGCCTCCAACAGACTTGCGTCCCCAACGGGGCCTCGCCCTCAAGCCTGGTGACAGAAAGAGACCGGGGTCTCGCACATCTAAGCCTTGACGAAGAAGAGAGAGAGAGAGAGAGAGAGAGAGCCCCGTGCATCCGAACCAAATGTTGGCTGGGGTAGCGCAAACGCGCGGGTCGCAAGGACTGCTTGCGGCCCACGCCCCTGAGCGAAGCAAAGCACAGCCCCGTGCAGGAAATGGTCCTAAAGCCAGGTCTGTTGCGGTTGCGAGAGTGACAATGCCAGCAAAGAAAACGTTTACAGACCTTCGTGTGCTGAGGTCGCCTGTACTGGCGTCAAGATCCCCGACTGCGCGCCTTGCTGCTCGCCAGTGCTGCGCAGCGACAACAGCGGCTCCAACCACTGGGAAAGGCATGCTCGAAGCTTCGCTGCGCGTCTTAAGTGTCCAGCTTGTCTTTGTGCTGGAGTTCCGTGCTGAGAGTGTCGGAAGCAGTGGTAGGTGGATGCATCCCCGCCTGTCATGGAGATTGTCATTTGCGTTGCCTCTGCGGCATACAACAGAGCCTTGCTGCATGAGACACACATCGCCGCTCATGCTTTGTCGCTGTGTATTTTCCACAGGACGGGTTGCAGCAGGTGCAACTTGCAGACGATACGCGAAATGCGTTTCATGGTACAGCGTGCCGAGGAGCTGCACGCGACATTATCCGAACAACCTGGGGCAGCGAGAAGCACCTTCGCACAGGCTTTGGCATTGTCCTCGTTCGAGACACTCAGCTGTGCATCAGCTCTTGCATCGCAAGCGGACAAAGGGTAGATGCTGAGGGCATATTGCAGACGTTAGGTCTTGTTCTTCCTGGGGCAGAGCGACGGAGCCAGTGCCGAGCACAGCGAGACTGGCGACATTGTGCTGCTAGTCTTTCAGTTTCATCCGTCCAGGACAAGCATAACTTGAGATGGCATTTGCTCACCCAGTGCCGGCGAAGAGCACCGGCATTGCATCTGGAGCATATACTTCAGTCCCGAACAGGCTTTTGCCGGACCTGCCTGAGAATTTCAGCAGCATTTGGTTGAAGACGGCGGCTATATTGAAATTTGGGGCCGACTACTTCAAGGCGGCCGAAGACGAAGAGTACCCGTCCTTTGCAGGAGTAGAAGTACGTTGTTGTTGGTGCTTGCGGAAGGATGCCAGGACACATAGTATTGTCCTTGCCAGGGGTTTGCACAACCTGGCCGCAGTGGTCCTGGGAGGCATTCTCGTGGCCTCGGATGTGTTAGCTATGCTGCAACAAGCGGGGTTTTCACACATGTGCGGCTCCGAAGGTTGCGTTTCCTCATCAAGTGTGATGACGATGCCTTCCTTGACATCGATGCTGTGGCAGCTGACATCATGGCAAGCGCCCCCGTAGGCGAGTTGTGGAGCTGCATGAGCAGTTTACAGTAAAACCTGCACAGAATGCAGGCTATAGCGAAACCTTAGATTTGGCAAGATGCTGAGTGTTCCGTGCTTGAACTCTCTCCTGCAGCAGGTCTACTTTGGGGCCACGCAGCCCAGATGGTTTCAGCATGCTGACGCTTCTCCTGCCGAGGCGGACATGGCATGGAAGTCCATACCCGCGCAGCCCAGGTCATGGCACTGGTGGAGCCAAACAGAAATGCCTCCGACAAGTATTTCGTCCCCCATGAAGCTGCCCGGTATGCATCTGATACGTATCTACTGTCACTTATCGAGTTGTCAAGCCGTGTGTCGTTGCCAGACCGAGGTTTATCCCATGCAGTCTCTCGGACTTCTCGGGTCTTCAAGGATCCGTGTGTCCATCTCAACGGGGCCTGCCAGCACCCACCAGCTGCTGCCAAGGTACTATCCACCCTATGCCCGTGGTATGGCATATGCCTTATCTGAGGATGTGGTTCTACCGCTTGGTGCTGCCTTATATGAGGGTCGCATAGATCCTTTTCCGTACAGGGAGGACGTATCTGTGGGCTTGTACATTCTGGAACTGGCAAGAAGCGGGCGAGCAGCTTGTTCCGAAGCAGAGAACACAACAACTAGCCTTGAAGGGAGGTGGCTTAAGCAAGCCGAAGCTTGTCATTGGCTTGCAAGGTACGCGTGGTTCCACATCAGCGCAAGGACGCAATGCCCTTGGAGTCTCGCCGACACTGCAGAGTGCACTTACGTGGACGTTTCCGGCTCGCCTCGAACTGGGAACAGAGCCGCCAGAACCTCCGCAAGCCTAAGGACTTCAAGGAGCATTGTGCCGGGCCCCAGAGCAGCAATCCCGTTCTGGTGATGCATCGCAGCTGGGCCGGCAAACTGTGCACCAGCTAAGAGCCAAAAGAAGCCCAGCTCATGAAGACTGGACAGTCGTCCTCAGGCTTCGACCCTGCTACCGGATCATGTTTGTGGAAGCTGGTGCAGGACGTGTGCGTCAACCGCATGGCCGTGCAACTTCGACTGCAGCCTTCGACAGGAGCGCCGCAGCGAAGTGGCCAAAGGTGCTACCCGCAACGCGGACTTCTGCTCGTGCTCGCGGCTGCTCGCTGCACGCAGGGAGAGCGTTTGAACACCTGTTGAACATACGGTACTTGTAGCCTCACCGAACCCCCATCAATGCGGACTTCCGTATCCAACTCTGGCGGGGATCCGGTTTCTGTGTCCAAGGCTTGCCAGGCAGGCGCTCTGACTGGAGGCCGCGCATGCAGCAAAAAGTCACACTTCGTAAGTTTTCGCGAGCCCACAACTTGTTGCAAAGAGGCCATTCATTATGCAATGATCCATGACCATGCTGCCCAGAGCCATTTTGCAAAAGTGTTGCTTGGCCTGCTCGATCTGCTCATGACCACATTGAAGCGATACTCCTACACTGAAGGACAGTCGTTAGTTGGTCAGCACGTGGTAGGTGCAACCCACGCCATCCCAGATCTGACATATCCAACGTTAAGGACAAACACGGTGTGATTCTTGCTTGTGGCAGGGACTCAAGCGTCTTAGCTATTCGATGTAAATGCGCAGCCATGCGCGGACGGCAGCACGATGTGGACAAAACAATCTGCGTGGTTGATGCTGAGAGTGTTAGCGACATAGATGGGGGTCGCGCAGTCACAGATTCTCGTCCACTGAATGTTGGCCGCATTTTGCAGGCCATCCAGAAGCTACAAGCGGAGGGTCTCAAAATCATTTTGGTCAGCCGGCAGGACATGTCGACACTGATGCATGACTCATCGGTCGATGCATCAGGCTTTCTGTACATCAAGTCCTTGAACGGCCCAGCGATTGACACGGTCCGTATTGCTGCAGACTATCGATGCTTTTTCGTAACTTCTGCCGATGCTGCCGCTTTCGAATCTGACTGGCGTCTGCCACAGAAACACCAGATGTGGGTATACCAGAATCACAACATGCAGGTGAGATTTGAATTTGAGCCGCATTCTCGGGAATTCGTGCCAGTTTTTTCAGCAAGCTCGCCATCTCAGGCGAGCCCCGAAAAGATTGAAGAGTGCCATCAGCAGACCGAGTTGCTAGGGCCAGAGCATGGTGTGCTGGAGACTCTGCCGAGCGGGTGGATTTCGGACTCTCTGGAGCCATTGATGGCTGTTCTTCCTTGCAGAGAAGACGTTGCCTTGCAGCCGGTTCTTGCTATGCAAGCACAGGATGAGAAAGATCCCATTGTTCAGCACGCCGTCAGCTTGTCCCAGACGCATATCTACAGTGGGACCGAAGAGTCCGATCTACAAGACTGGAGAAAGATCAAAGGACCTTGGTCTCACGAGCACATCAGCTCTCACGTCGTGCGCGTTGCTGGAACCCGAAACCCGCTTTGGGCAGTGGGAGCCGGCAGCAGGAAGCTGGCCAGAAAGCGAGCAGCACATTTGGCTTTGGTAGTTGCGTACCATGCATCGAAATCAGCTACCGCCGCTTGGAATGTTGGGCCAAAAGATTGTCAGGATCTCAACTGCATGGTTGCCCGAGCCCGCAGATTGATGGCACACGCACGTTCTCTCGGGGTTTTCCCGAGCATTCAGGAAGACAGCTTTCCCGCACCACAAACCTCGAACCAGTGCAGTTCATTGGCTGAGATCACAGCCGACGAGTTTGCCGGCAAAGCGACACGCTGGCTCGAAGACCCGGGTGTCGAGCATGAGGCCGTGCAACTTAGCCTGGAGGAGATGGATGGGAAACTCAAGGGCCGGAGGGTGGTCGTCACCAAAGCTTATTTTGGTGAAACGGGTAGTGGGTATTTGAATCTCCAGCCAGGGGATCAGGTGGAAGTTATGTATGCCACGATCGAGGCTCCTGGCCCTGACGACAGGCACAGCGGCTATGTTTACGGTCAGCTTCTCTCCGCCACTTCTGGTGATACATTGGGTTGGCTCCCGACAGATGTAGTCAGGTTCGAATGATGCTCTGCTGCTTCAGAGGCTATTTACACACCGCCGCGTGCTCCAGGTTTGGAGAAAGGTCTTGCTTTACATATCATCTGCTTATGAGCTATCTTCAGAAGTTTCACTTTTCTCGGACCGTAACGTGAAAGGACTGTTTGCATCGAGTGTGCATTCTCGTAACGGTGTAGTAAGGGGATGAAGGAAGACTACTTGACTTGGATCCGGTTTAACCGAGCTGGCTGTAGTGACGTTTTCCTAGCCGAGACCAACCCTTGTCGAGTGAATATAGATAAAAGTTTCTTGAGTTGAAGCTGCAACCTGCTTGGCCTCCGGATGCTATCTTCTGTTGACGAGGGCTGTGGTCCCCGACAGTGGTCATGTTTAGGGTTTACCCTACTTCCAGCCTTGCAACAATACAAGATAGTACAAGCCGTCGTTCATAACATCACAATTGGTGATTGCCTTCGCCGCGATATTCAGCCAAAGGGTTCTCAACTGTCAAATGGGTGCTCTTCATGGGAAGCGTTCTTTGCACGAAAACCCGAAATGGGCTTGCATCCCCACAACTTGACGTCGCGAGTCGCAACCGTGGACCTTCATGGCTCAGGAGCTGAGTGGAGTAGAGTAGGTCCCCAGAGATGTTGGAGAAACGGATGATCTGTGTCCAGCATTTGCTGTGCCTCCTCGTTTACCACCGCTTGGACATAAGCCCACGCTGCACGCTGGCACGCTTTCAGGTTGGCACTGGTTCACGTGTCCTTTCTGCGGATGTGACCTGGCGTGTAGCCTACCCCTGATGGGGCCTCTTCCTACCTTGCTGCCTAGCCTTGAGACAGGTACCAGATAGGCCTCGCCCTCCGTGGTCCCTGCTATTCTTCTTGCCTGCTGGGACGAAGCATCAACGCACTGATTCGCACCTGCTTCCGTAGATGCAGGCGGACAGGCTTGAGCTCTCCCGGCAGAGATCATCAGGTGAGATGTCCTTGGATTTTGTCATGCAGCCTCCTTGGCCCATCTGATGCATCCACAACATTTGTTGGTTCAGCTCTTTCGCACAAACGCTTGTCATCCGCCGAATGGCTCCACTCCTTGTTGGAGTGGTCTCCGAAACTTCTGCGTTGATCTCAGGGATCCACTTGTATTGTCGGGATTTGAGGAGATGGAGTACACATCACGGCCGGAACCCCTCTCCAAGTTTCGCAGATGTTTGCAGCCCTGCAAGTTTGAAACTATTGGATGGTGGCTGCCAGCTTGAGACAGGAGCTGCAGAAAGGCTCATCGCGCCTGGGCTTACGGCGTGGCTTGTGCTCTACTTTTGTCGGGTCGAGACAGGTGTGATGTGGTGTGCAACTTCGGGAGGACAGGTTTTCACTGGAAAGGGCTCTGTCTCAAGACTTCGGCAACCAGCACATCTGTAGCTTTCAATTCGTGACGGTGCGTGTTCTTCTGCCCTGCACAGGCCCCCAGGCCCGATCTTGATATTGCCTGCTAGAGCAGCAAGCGCCATGCTTCTTGACATTCCGGAACCTTCCCTCGCGCAAGACTCCTGAAGTTCAACAGATATGTTGAAGTCCTTTAGCGGCACAACGTTTTGAGTCTCGCCAGAGCCTATACCCGCAACTTTACAACCTAGGACCTAGACCCGCAGCTTAAGATTCCCAAAACTTCAACTGCAAGCGCAGCAAGCCTCAAGCCTGCGGTTGTTTGCTTCCAAAGGCTCTGACGCATGGCTTGATCGGGAACCCTCGGCTCCTTGACATAATTTTTGGGGATGCAATGGGATGTTCATCTTACAGGCTTCGGCAGTCTTCAAACTTCAATAATAATCACGGCACCCGAGCGGCATACACCAAAAGGACAGGAGCTTCTGGAAGCCCCATTCGATGCTCAAGTCTGACGCAGAGGAGGGAAGGGGTGGGGTTTAGGGGCTTAGGCGTCTAGAGAAGGCTTCCGTGTGGGCTAACCAAAACAAGGCCAACTGTTGTTATCGCTTGGCGCTTCGTCTGCTCAATGCCTGAACAGAACCCATTCAGGGCTCGTTGACTGCCACCCAGTACCCTGAAGCTGCGGCCTGGGGTTGACCGGGCAAAAGGCGAGAAGGCCTGTACCCTGTGCTGGCGTCTAGCTGCTGGAGCAGTCAATAGCTACCAGAGGCCATCTGGGGAACTTGCTTGAAGCTCTTTGGTTCAGGTTTGCAAGGTGCTCTGCCCCATACAGCAGCATTTTACCACTGCCCGCGTGTAGATCTTGGTCCGTGCATCTCGCTCAAATAAAGATTCCCTCCTAGCATGAAGCTTGACGAAGCGGTTGTGCAAACACTAGCTGGCGGACCCTGTGCATTGAGAAAGGAATGGTAAAGCTTGTGCACTGGCCCCACCCGAGATCCTGGAGCCTGAAAGTAGGCCGACACGCACCGAGAGACCTCGTCTGAGTCCGAGTTGCGAGAGCGCAAGTCCTAGACCCTCGTCCTTGCTAGGTAGGAGGGAAAAAAGTCCTAAACACTAAAGCTTAAGATGTGAGAAATTCAGAATGCAGCGCGGGTCTGAAGGCTTGAAGTAGCTTGCGATCGCATGAATTAGGCTTAGGGTTTAGGGTTCAATGTGGCCCAAGGCAAGCGGCTTGGGAGGCAGGTCGGAATTTCATCGATTCCTGACACACAGCGTGGTGAATGCCGTGATGCCACAGGTTCGCAGCCAGGCTGATCAGCTTGACATGGACCTTGAAACCCTGTCAGCAGTTCCAACAAAACCGCCATCAGGAAGGCCAAGGATGAGCTGCCAGTGTAGCTTCGCTTACAGACCCCAGGCCCAGTGGCAAACCGTACGTCGAAGCCTGTGTTGGCGCTGCTCGTTTCATTCTAGTTGGGCGGGTGCATCGACCGGACTGGGGCCTGCGGGGTCTGGAGATTTGCTGCACGCATTGGTTCGCACAACCGTGACAGCCGTGGTCTATCTCCTCAGTCAGACCCCACCCTCATTGCCCAGCTCTTTCCCAAGTCAAACGAAGGCTTTGGTGCAACTGCAGCGCAGCCACACAAGAGTAGTCCACCGCCTCGAAGAGATCGCACGCTTTTCTAGTGTCTCCTTTGCTTCGGCCGGTCTCCATCGCAAGATGAGGCGCAGTTGATTGAGCTTGTGTCCACGACTGTCAGCTTCCTTGCTTTTGCAGCTGTTTCGCATTGCACCGCCACAGAAATTTCGCAGTCGGCTGTTTCAAGCATACTTGGCCTCCTTTCGACACCCCCAAATTCCGTCGGACACTTCTTTTCGTCACGGTGCCTCGCAGCTGTAGCCAGGGCTGATGGAGCGGCAAACGCCCAAAGGGTCGAGAAGAAGTCATCTCCTTGAGAGATTCTGTGGGGTTGAGGATTGAATCGGCTCTCCTCGGGTGCGGTTCGCCCTTGGTCTTGCCACGAAACTGTCTTTGGTGGTGAGCTGCTTCTTTTCAACTGCACGGACCGGTGTACCCAGAAGATATTTCCAAGGTGCTTGCGAGCTTCTTTACTGACAGCAACATGCAGCTCGCATCGGTCACGAGACTTGAGGGTCCGAGGTCAAGTCGGCGGGTGAATACGCAATCGGGAATGACAGAACCGGCAAGGCTGCGATCGGGGAGCATGGCTTTGCTTGCAATGCTGTACATGTGCTACATATCTGCTAACCTCTTAGCTGCTTGGAGCACAGCAGCGTCACATTGGAGGGTGGCCGATTCCACAGCCAGCTAGGAAACACGGCGCGGGTGGCCACCAGAACCTCAGACTTGGCAGCGAGCATCTAAGCTGTGGGGAATGTTGACCTTGAGCACAAATTCAAGGCTGGGACGGTTCACAACATGACAATGAGCGCCGCTTCATCTACCCTCAGGGCGATACCATCCGCACAACAAGGACCGCAAGGAGGCATCCCGAAACCTAATCCCAAGAGCTCCCCCTTTCAGATTGGTGCCTAGTGTCACATGGATTCACTGTTCGTCAAAGCTTGTCTGTCGACGTAAGATGCTTGCGTGGTATTATGATTCGATTGTGGACACATGGCCGACTCTCCAACTGTTCACCCACATAGACTCATAGACATCTCACGCTCTCGTGTTTCTCCTTCTGCTTATCTCTACACGCCATAGCCATAGCACTCGCAACTTCGCGTTCCATCATTGGCGGAAAAGGAAGCGAAAGTGCATGGATTCCGCCCAAGATGGACCCTTGTCACCAGTGAGGTCTTCATAAGGCTTCTCGTGTGCATATCTTGTCCAGTGCTGACTACCTTGGCTTGAGAGTTTGGGCTGGGAGCTTCTCAGAGGAAAGCCTCCCCTGAAGCCCGCTTTGTGAGCGGCAGACCAAAATGCAAGGCTGAGATCTTCCGAAGCTCTGCCATGCCCTGCCGTTGACATGCCTGCTTAGAACAGCTTACATCTTGTTCGTCTTGTTCCCTGACCCTGTTTGCTTGCTTCATGAGGCTGGGACTGCTGTGATGCCTGCGACACGCTGCAGTTGCAAGTTGCGATTCGGCATGGCCTGGCCGCTCAATCAGGTTTCTGAGCGGCAGGTCGAGGCTCAAGGCAGTTTCTGCTGCTCTGGCATGGGGTGCCTCTTTGACCCTAGAGCTGAGCAGCATTGGCGACAGCATGTTCTGGGCTCAAGTTTTGCGTTCGTTAGGCGCAGCACGCAACCAGCGGAAGGTATCATCTTGGTGCCTTCGTCGTACCAGCGTCATCCATCGTCGACGCCAGTCCGACTGGTGGAGGATGTTCCCCTGTGCCCTTCAAGAGCTTTGGCTTTCGCACGCAGAGTGCCGACTTTAGCCTCGCGTGAACGGCCACAGACTCCAGGTCGGCAGCTGTAGCTTCCGTGATGCTTTGCAGCACGCACATGGCCGCAGTGCATCGCACTGCTACGATGCTGACGTTGGGACTGCTGTGCATGCATGTCAGCGCCTCCCTTGTGCCCATTCTCAGCTTCGGAGGTAAGCTTGCAGCCGTAGATCGGGCTGTGACGCTCTGCTCCGACAAGAAGTTCCCGCCAAGCCAGTGCAACGTTTTGGTGCAGACCCGGAGGTGAAGGGTGGGCTGGAAGCTGCCGGCTTCACGGTTGGTGGAGCGCTTGTCCTCTCTGGCTTGGTCTCCAGCACGCTTTCACTGATCTCAGGATCTACTTGCACTCTCGGGCTTTGCCCATGTGCTTTCCAAAGTGCACGGCCGTCTGCAGCTGCTTAGGGACGTTGCTGAACACGGCAGCTGACGCCGACGCCGAGCGAGCATTTCCCGAACGTGTCGTCATTTTCCGAAGCAGACTTGAAGCCGATTCCCAAGCTCGGAACAAACTGTCCGGCCACATTCGGCCCAACGCCTGTGAAGTTATGTGCTGTTGTTCTGCACGTATGGGAACCCGCACGAATCAGAGGTTATCCGAAGTGCTGCTCAGCTTCTGTTGGGGGGTCTTGATGCCTTCCTGGGAAACAGCTCTTGTCTCAGCTTGTTTGGGCTTTGGGCTCTCTCGCAGCACGCGTTCCCACTTCCGTGATGCCATTTGGTGGCAGCAGACGATGCACCGAAGTCTGGCAGCATCGTGTGGCTTGAGCCGCGGGGCTCGTACAGGGGCAAGCACTTGTTCAAGTCACGTCTCAATTCTGTCAAAGCAGCACCTCGACCACACCCGGGCCACCGGACAACATGCAAGCCTTGGGGGAAGACTCCCAACAGTCCGAATTCAAGGCAGCATTTGGCATGCAGATTCCAAGCAGCTTCACGGCCCAACTTCGATTTTTGTTGAGCTGCCTTGCATTTGATGGGGGTTGTGTAGTGCTGTAAATGGGTTGTCTCCGAGTTGCATGCGGGGGTCTGCAAGGGCAAGCTCCTTAAATGGCAATGACGGCAGCCACGGGTTGAGCACTTGAGCTGCTCAGTCATTTGCAGGTACTCTTTGCTTTATCTAAGAATGGCAGCACCCCTTCATCCTGCAAAGCCTGAAGTCCCCCAACCGACTATGCACCAACAACCTCGGCTTGCTCGTCCGAGTGTGAGCGCCGAAGTCGTTGGCGTGTATTTGCACAGGGACTTCCCGTGTCTTTCGGCTGTGAAGTCACCATCTTGGGTTCTCAGCTCCTCTGTAATTCTCTGCCTACAGGCCACTCTTGGTGCTCAAGAGTCCGTGGTGCTTCTACCTGAGCCTTTCAGCTTCGGACGTTGTCCGACGAGACCATAGCGGACTCATTGGTCTCTTTCTGTTTCACGGGTAGAAGTAGCCTCTTGCAGCCTCTCAGCAGCTTCGGGCGTCAGGCCGCCTCTGCAAGGCTCCGATTTCCAAGTGCCACATGCCATTTTCCCGATATTCTCTCAGCTTGTTCTTCTCTTTGCAGAGTGCTTCACAGCACGTGCAGGATCTTGCTCATTGACAGTCAGCTTTTTCACCGCTTCTTGCCTCCGCTTCGTGCTGGCCTGCTGAGGATGTTAGCATATGCTCAGTGGGAGACACTTTGGCGAGGGGAGGATTCAGTGCTGCCTGGACGACATGTGTTTGAGACCCTCCTGCGGGCTGTGCCTTTAAAGATACCATGTCCCGTTCCGGTAGGCGACATGGGCCCTGCATGGCCCGGGGTAGTGTCAGCTGTATCGACTTTCAGCCGCAGGTGTACTGTTGTGTTTCGATCTCAGTTCGCAGAGTGGCGCATCAAAGCCAGCCGCAGGATTCGCTTCAAGTTCGTTCGTCGCCCCAGGAACTTGCACAAGAGGATGTAACGAAGATGAGCCGCCAGGATCTCAGGCTCGACACAAAGGCTTACCTCCGCATTTGCAGCTCAGAATTTCGCACATGAGCAGTAGTATGTTGTGCAACGGCAGGTGTCCATGTTGGGTGTTTTCTATAGTCAGTCCGGGGCTTACATTACCTGAAATATGCTGTGGCCAGCGTGCGAATGGTCAGAGTCTCAGGCTTCTCTTTCAAGAAATGCTCCAGCAAAAAACTCAAGGCCCCGTATGCCGTAAGCCGTAAGTCCTCAAATTCCTGAAGAGGGCGGTCCACGGTCCATGCCTCGGCAAATGTGGCCGCGAGTTGAACGTTAGATCCCCGAACCCCTAGGCCCTAGCCTAGACCGTCTCGAAACGTCGAGTCTGAGTGCGAGCGCCGAAATGCTCACTGGTGCAACCTGCCAGCACGGGGCATGATGCAAAAGCAGCTTGTGCAGGTTGGGAGTTATAGATCAGCTAGCTTAAAACGCCAGTCATTTGTCGGTGAAGCTCCCGCTCCCGCTTGGAGCTTGCTTCATGTTTAAGATTTGGGGCATGGCCGACTGCTTTATGCTGCCAATGGTCTGCAACAGAGATTTCCGACGCCCTCGGCAGAGCAGGCTTCTTCAACAGTCGCACAGAGCGCCCCTGTCACTAACCTTGTGAGTCTTGTGCTGGAGTTTTCCTCGAAAGCACCATTTGCATAATACTGGGGTTTTCTCTGGGATCTTTGAACTCGTTCCTCGTGCCACCACTTCCGAGCGGGCTGAGGGTTGCCCATGGACACATCTGTTGGGTGTTCTTGTTGTGCGAAGTGCAACCACCGCCGGTTTGGGCAAGGTCTGCCAGTTTCCGGAGCTAGCGAGCCCACGTCAATGATGAGAAATCCAAGTCGTTGGGACATACCTGTGAGCCTGTCATACAGCAAGGGGGATTGCATTAGCAGCATGGAGTTCCCTTCTATGGAGTTGAAGCCTTCAGACAACAGGGAGAGCGTTTGGATAGTTCCCAATGTCAGTGGAGGCATCAAGAAGAGAACCACATGACAGTTTCTGGTAGCAGCACCGCTTAAACATGTGTTGAGAATCTTCCTGCTGGTCCCGTACGCGCAGTGATCGTGATCACTCAACAATTCCTGGTAGGCCCTAGGCCCTAGGTACTTCCCTGCATGTCAGCAGTCGCGAAAGCTGGGCACGGACGTAGGTTTTTGCTAAGAAGCCGCTCCTTTGTTCTGAGTTTGCATGCAATGGATTGACAACTCTACAGGCTGACGCGAGCAAAGATCCAGGAGAGAAGCGGCGCTCGAGTTGCTGACGTCAAACATGTTGTATTAGGAAGTCGTAGAGCAAAGTATCCCTGATTAACCCTGAGCCTGTCAGGTCTGCTTGACGCGTAGTTCCCAAGCGGCACCGAGACTGGTGCACAAGTCTTGGCCTCCTCGGCGGTTGGCATCGCCTTCGGCAGAGTTCTATGAATCACTGATTACACTCGTTGCACCCAGTAGCGGCACACCGGCTTTATTTTCGCAGAGGTTGTAAAATATTTTTGAAGAGCTGGCGGTTGCGAGGTTGGCAAGTCGAAGGACTACTAAAGTCGTGGACATCTCAACGGTAGGACTGGCTTCATCTGGCCATGCAGCGGTTGGAAGCAGTGACATGCGCTCCGCATCCAGGCAATGTGCAACCTCGCAGGCAGCCAGCTCACGGAAGTGACCCTTTCGGTTCCCACTCCGGCGGAATGCATCGCTCGAGACGCACTGGGCGGCTGAAAGGTGGCAGGAAGAGTGGTATGCAAAGCTGGATGCGGACTGTAGGTTGCGGACTTGAGGACTCCGCACAGGTTACCCTCAAAGATGAGCAGAATGCTCGAAAGTTCGTAAGAGGCCGAAGAACATGTCCGGCCCCTGCGGCATTCACGGCCGCGAGACCCAGGGCCAGCGCCTCGGTCTCCTGACAAAACATCCGGTTGCATGCAGTTTCTAGTCTGACTTGTCTGCATTCGATCGACGCAGCGGCCCTCTGAAGGGGCCAAAAAACGCTCTCGACTCTGTGAACCCTTCATTCAGTCCTTGACACGAGCCATTGTCGACCTTTGTATCATTAGGTTCACAAGCCCTGCTAACAGACTTCGCAGCTAACGAATTGGTGCCATGCTGCAGCAGCGGCAGCTTCAGGCCTTGCATGAAGCTTTCAAGCACCTCAGCCGTTGGGTTGGATGCATCCTTCTGAGCTGCCCCTTTGAATTTGTGACAAAGGATGTGTTCCAAGATAGTGAGAAGGGGACTTGCTGGTCACAAGCTTTGTAGGCTTGGGATGGAGCAGTCGCTAAGTTTGGTGGACTCATGCGGGCCTAAGATGCCCCTTGATCCTTCGCAGAGCCGTCGCACAAGTTTTCTGCTCTGCCCCTTCTGGCACGTGAGAGAGATCCAAAATCAACGTCACCTTCATCTTGCAGTGTCGCCAATAGGGCCTGCGTAAGGTCAGCATGACCTCCACGATCCCATCTGCACAGGGAGCTGGTGATGCTCCTTTGATACATCGCCCCCTCTAAGCCAGCCAGTCTAGGTCCTGGCCTGCAGAACCAGACCCCATGCGAAACTAGTACAGAACCCCTTTTGAGATAGTGGGTAAGTTTGGGTCTGCTTCCTCTCCCCTCTCCTCCACCGCCCTTCCCTGTCTCCTCCACCGCCGGCCTCATCCTCCGGGCACCACAAGCCGACGACAAACGTGTGACAGCTTGCGATCTCGCAAGGAGACTGTTACTGTTGCTGGTCTCGAGCTGTTGGTTCACCATGCCGACCAGGTCAACGACACGTTGACCTGTGTGGCTCATCGAGCTGAGGGCTGCGGATTTAGCCTCGATTTGCTGGACAGCAACCCGAAGACAGACCTTGTACCAAGAAGGAGGACCCCAAGAATGACACCAACAATATCCTAGAATCCCGATGTTACCGGTGGAACATCGGGCCCTGCCTCCGTTGGCACGTCGGCGCCGGGTGTGAAGGGAAGAGATGCTTTACAGAGGCAACTTGGTTTGGTTTAGCCAGGCTTTGCATGAGCTTTTCGTTTTCGTCCATTCGCATGCCCAACTCGAACGAAATCGACTTTTTCAGCAAGATGTACTCCAACTATGCATGTCAGCTCTGTATGGAAACTCTGTATGCGCCCTAAGCGGCCTCTCCCTTGCTGTGTAGCAGGGACAAAGCACCTCACATACCAGGTATCCCTCTAGGCCCTAAACCCTGTACTTCGCTTCCCACAACGCAGGCGACAGGCAGCATCACCGCTTCATCCGTCCAGCAGCGACACGGTTCATCCGTCCAGCAGCGACACGGTTCATCCGTCCAGCAGCGCCGCGGTCGGGCCGATGGCATCGACGCCCATCGGGGGCAAAAATGGTCTCGTTCGGTGGGGGATGAGGATTTTGGGCTTGTTTTTTTTTGTGTAGGTTTTCGCACTTAGAGCTGAAACCCGAAGCCCAGAAGTTGCAGGGTTTGGCGTCAGGAGGCCACAGGGTTTGATTGGCCATGTCTGAGGTTTGAAGTCTGCGGGTTAGGGTGGAAGAGGTTCAGGCTTCAAGGGGTTCCGGGCACATATTAGCGTCGTCCCAGCGTTTCAGCTGCACAGTGGGAGCGATGGGAAGACTGGGAACATTTTCAGTCGGCATCCCATTCCAAATTCGCCGCCCGTCTTCGGGATATCCCTCTATGGTCCCGTATGACGATCCTTCATGTACCACATCATGCTACACATTTTAACACCCTGCACTTTCACCTCAATTCTCAACCCGCCTAACATTTCAACCCTTAAATCCCGCAAGACACAAAGCACCTCCCAAATCCAACACAATAATCCCGAAACAAAGCAACCCAACAACAAATGCAGTTATCCAGAACACAACCCCAAACACAAAGCACCTACCAACACAACACCAAATCCCAATACAAAACAAAATCAAAAACAACCTCCTTCCCCCACACCTCAACCCTTCAAAACACCAAAGCACAAAGCACCTCCCAGCTCAACAAAAACACCAAAACACAAAACAACATCAGAACAACCTCCTTCCCCCATACCTCACATCCTGCACTCCCCCCTACACTTTCACCTCAATTCTCAACCCGCCTCCCACCTCAACCCTTCAAAACACTAAAACACGAAGCACTCCTCAACTCACAACAAAACAAATAGCACAAACTAAAACACAAAGCACCTACCAACACAACACCGAATCCCAATACACAAAACAAAATCAAAGCAACTTCCTTCCCCCACACCTCAACCCTGCAAAACACCAAAACACAAAGCACCTCCCAAATCCCACGCCGAAATCCCAAATACAATCCCAAACTCGAAGCACCTCCCAAGCCCCACGCCGAAATCCTGAATACAATCCAAAACACAAAGCACCTCCCAACACAACACCAAGCCCCAAAGCACAAAACAAAATCCGAAGCACCGCCCTGACCCCACACCTCACATCCTGCACTCCCCCCTACACTTTCATTCCATTTCTCAACCCGCCTACGAACTCAACCATCCAAAACACCAAAACATAAAGCACCCCCCAAGTCGCGAAGCTTCGCGACGTCTGCCGACACGTCCTCAACCTTTCCCAAAGTACCGTTTCAAGCCAAAGCGACCAAAGCAATCCTTACAGAACAGCCAATAATCTTAGCGTCATCCCGTACAGCATGTTTATTTGGTTGAGTTTCATGCTTCTGCCAAGCCCTCTGGACTGCGCAAGGGTGCTATTGCCGGCATTGTGCTCAAAACAGGCACTGTGTCGAGTGACATGGTTGTAATTGACACATCAACCCAAGCAAACCACCCTGAATCAGCGGGGCAATAGAGATCGAATCATTGGAAAAGAACCAGGGGCAGCCATGTTATCACGCTGCTTGCGCCTAGTGTCGTGGTGGCCGCGGATCCGGCCACGAGATGGTACTGACCTCTGGTCTCTAAGCTGAGGGTTGCTGGGAATTTGCTGTGAGTTTTAGGCGTGGAGGATCCAATATACTTGGTTTATCCAGAGGGAAATCGTCAAGGTTTCTGATGCGGGCTTATGCTTTCCCGAGGCATTCCGCCACTAGTGTATACTGCTCGGCATGTTCCCCTATCGAGTGCGATCCATGTTGTAGATGGTCTTGTGCAGTCATGGTCCTAAAGTAGTTTAATACTCTCCGCTGAAACTTCCCGTCAGCAGCTTGTAGTTGCATTCGTGGCTTTGTCTGTCCCTGCAGCTTTCAACTAAGCCCGTGACACATGCCTCACCTGGACTCACGCGATGTGGTCCCTGTGAACGATGTCGACGGTAACTGGGGAGCATGTTTCAGGGTCCTGAGCTTGGAAAATGTTTATTTGTTTCGATTAAGCTGGAATCGATGTCGCATGGGTGTTCTGATCCAAGCCCGAGGAGGTGTAGATTTTGCCCTGCCTCCATTGCTATTTCTATGGTCCTTAGCTATGTCTGTACGCGACTGCACTTGGCCCAAGTCCCCCGTTGAAAAAGGTCACAAGGGTTGACTTACCGGTAACTAGCCGTGTCAAGCTGGTAGCCTGGGAAACTTCAGGTTATCAGCCGTAGTTAGCTCCGTAATGGACATCGTGCCGTTCACAACGGCCGCGGGCAACAACGGTGACGGTGGTATTGGTGGTAGACAGGAGCAGGAAGCGAACCAGTACTTCTTGCATTTGTTGCAGGAGAATACTCAGGTGAACTTGTTCCTGAATGACCCCCGCATTCAAAGTGCCTTGGAGCTTCGCGCGGAACAAAGACATCGATTTGCATTGGACAACGTGTACGCCGAAGCCAACGCATACATTGCACACCTAGAGGCAACAGCGGATGCGAATCATCGTCAACAGCTAGCATTTGTGAGCCAATCCACACACCTGTTGGTGGGACAGCTACACAATGAAGTACGAGTGCTAGAGACAATCGCCCGAGCAGAACGACAATCAGCCAATGAGCTGCAGGCACAGCTGGCACGCGCACAAAGGGAAAGTCAAGATGAAAGGTCTATGGCCATGCAGTTTGATGCACATCGATCCGAGCTGGAAGCAGCAGCGCGCACGCTCACTGCGGAAAACAGACAGCATGAACGCCGTTTCGCGGAATTGCGCTCGAGTATCGAAGAAAACCACAGTGAGATGATTGCCTTTTTAGGGTCTGAGTTTGAGGAAAAGCTTCAATGGGAAGAGAATGAGTACTACCATAGGCTAACCTCTGAGGCACAGCAGTACGATAGCTTGGTTGATGACCTGCAGGACAGGAACGCGGAGCTTATAGCTGAGGTCGACTCACTCAGGACTGTCTTGTCGACAGCGGAGAGTAGCCCGCCGCAAGGTGGTGCCGTGCCGGTGAAAGTCGATCCCAGTGAGAGCTCCAAACTTCAACCAAGCCCACCGCAAGGTGGTGCCGCAGCGCCGCTTGTTCAGGGTCCTAGTCATTCATGGATTCCGACCCTTCCGAACCCCAGGGAGATTCCTGTGTCGCTTCGGACGGTTTTGGGAAGGACCCAACGGTATGACATTGGTGAGCCTGAGGATTCCAAGGCCCACAATGTAGCGGTATCTGCTGCTGAACAGAGTGATAACAAAGAACCGGCAGAATCTACTGAAAACAAAGAACCTAGCGTACTTCTCGCTGAAGCACTCAAGTCGGTTATCCAGAAGCCTGACGATGACAAACCCAAGGCTAAGGAAGCTGAAACGGTGAAGCTACCCGACTTTCCTAACCCGGAGACTTACAGGAGCTGGAAGATCACAGTTAGGGAGGCCGTTCGGGCAGCATCGGACAGACCCGATGAGGCATTCAAATGGGTTCAAGAGGTTTACTCCAGGGACGCCGATCCGGAGAAGTTGAGGGACACGGGTAAATTCCTCACTTTGGATACGAAGATTCTTTCGGCGCTTTCGAGGGTTGCTAGGGGTGATCTTGGACGACAGATCATTAACTACAAGGAGTCTGAGGCAGCTGCTGGTAGGGCCGTTCGTGGTAGACAGGTTCTACTGATGTTCGAACACTACTTTAAGACCAACGAGGAAGCAGGCTCCCTCTACTCTGTAGAAGATCTACTCAAGGTGCAGCTGAATGGTGATGACCTTAGCACTTTCATTCACAATTGGGAGTCGGTCATCGCGGGGTTGAACCACCAACCCGAGGAGACTACACTGAGAGATATTCTACTTCGGCAGCTTCGCAATGCTAGCAAGCTCAAGTTTGATCTGGAAGTTTACGATAGGGCTAAGGAAGGAACAGAGCAGCGCACTCATGACTACTTGGTCAAATGCGTGAAAGAGCTGTTGGCAAGAGATAGGACTCGCAAAAACCGCACAGCAATCGCCAAAGCTCACGGTGCCAGATTTGGTGCCCCTGCTCCTTCCGATACCCCGAACACCCCTCGCGGCCGAAGCCAGGACAAGCCCTGCTACGCTTTCCAGCGTGGGAAGTGCCCACGAGGTGATAAGTGCCCATACAAGCACGTGAAGCTTACTCCTGAACAGACAAGGGGCAGAACACCTCCACGTACCCCTTCGAGAAAAGGTGGAGGTAAAGGCGGTAAAGGTGGGGAGAAGAAGGACACCTCCAAGATCCCTTGCATCTTTTTCCCCAAAGGCACCTGCAAGAACGGTAAGAATTGCCCATTCATGCACAAGGATGCCGCACCCTCTGTCCCGGCCAAAGGCGATAAGGCTGGCAAGGACGGGAAGAGATCGCCCTCCGGCAAGCGCAGGCGACCCAGTAAGAAAAGGCCAAAGAGTGAGGGCAAGCCAGCCGCTTGCTGTCTTTCCCTTACAGCCACCCTCACGGGTGCGAGTCACCGGCCGACGCTGGGAAAGCCTACGCAGTAGCAGCCCGCAAGGGCCCTGCCGGAAAGCCCCGAAGCAGAAAGGTCCAGTTCCTAAGGCCAGAAATCATTGACATCCCGCCTGAAGGTGAAGGCTGGAGCTTCGTACCAGACAAGCACAAGTTCGAATTCAGGTACAAGTCTGCGGAGCTATGCCCACCATCAATTCCAGAGGACACCGAAGAAGCTTTGCAGAATGCCCGTCACTTGGAATCAGCAGTGAACGGGATGAAGCTTAAGGTTCGGGTCAAGTGTAACTACAGGTGTCGGGGTAGAGAAGGATTCTGCATTCACTGCAAAGAAGCAATTCCCCTGCCCCAACTTGCTGCAGCGGCGGTGACAGGTGAGAACCTCGAAATCATCGCAGACACCGGTAGCGAGGAAGATCTGATTAGTCACTCTGATTTGGAGGCCCATTTCAAGGGCAAGGCTAAGAAGGTTGCTTCCAACCCAGTAAGTTTGATCACTGCTAACGGACCAGTAGACGCTGATACCAAGCATGAGGTCTACATTGAGTCATTGAGGAACCCATTGCAGTTCGTTGAGCTCCCCAACACACCTGCAGTTTGCTCTGTAGGAAAGAAGTGCATGGAACAGGGGTTCTCTTTCCACTGGCCAGCGGGTGAGGCGCCATATTTCATTTGCCCAGACGGTCAGAAGATGATTTGCCAACTCCGAGGCAATGTCCCCGTGTTTGGCGACCGAGGACCATTGATGGCATGCTTAGCGGCAAAGTCCTCAGAATCTGATGGCAGCAAGGTTGCACCGACCTCTGTCAAGTCTGGTTCGGGTTTTCGGTAAACAGCTGCCCGCAAGGGCACGCCGCACCGGCTAGGGGAGAGCACGAACACGAACCTGAAGGTCCAGCTGGCGCGGCAGAAGATCCCATCGAAAAGATGGCGAATTGCATTCCTCCCATTCCTGGGGTGGAAACGAGGCAACTGCTAAAGGCAGGTTGGACTGTCATCAACGGCAGCCCCGCTGCTAAGGTGGCACATTTCCCAAAGACGCTTCGAACACCGGCTCCTAAGTTCCCAAGGTATAGAATCCGGACTACTTGGGGATTCAAGGATGACGTGTGGTCTTTGTTGGAGGATTCAGTCAACATTGACGAATTGGACGGAATCTATGGGGAAGTACCTGAAGGGACTATTGCGACTATCACATTGTTTGCTTTGCCTGAAGGGGAAGTTGAGGCGCAAGCCGACAGCGATGTCGAGCCATACACAATGCCAAAGTCTAAGAAGGATGAAGCTTCCTTGAGGGCTGAGGCTGTGTCTTTGGAACATCGACTTACCCATAGACCAAAGAATCCGTTCTGCCCCATTTGCCAAAGGGCCAAGATGTATGCGCCCCAGGCGCGTAAATCTGGTGGATCCTCTACAATCTACAGTAAATCGTTCGGTGACCACATCACAGTAGATCACATCGTGACCGCTGATGCCAAGGATTACGGGTTCCAAGACGAAACCGTGGCTCATGTTGTGAAGGACGTGTATTCTAAGTTTAGATACGTGTACCCTTCCAAGACAAAGTCTGGTGAGCAGTGCTACGAAGACATGTTGCACTTCCTTGGTACAGATGATGAGGTAAAGGTTATATATTCCGACAATGCGTTGGAGTTTGACTTTGCGGCCAGACAGCTTCGCGCTCGTCACAACACTTCTAGAGAGTATGTGAACGAAAACAAGGCCGTAATCGAGCGAGAAATCAGAACCATTTTGGAAGGCACACGAGCCAATTTAGTGCAATCAGGACTTCCAGATCGCTATTGGCCTCTTGCATCGCAACATCATGCTATGTGTCTTAACATCACTGCGAGGATTGACAATGGTCAGATTCCGTGGGAAATCAGGTACGGTGAAAAGTTCAACGGCATGCGCATTCCCTTTGGAGCGAAAGTCCTCTACTGGGCCCCGAAGAAGCAACGCAAGCCTGAACGATCCAAGTTTTCTGGCACAGGGATTGAAGGTATATTCCTTGGGTATCACATCCAACCTGGTTTTATCTTCAAGCTTGAGTACGTTGTTGCTCCCCTACACAACATCGAAGCCGCGTTGGAAAACGAAGATCTACGTGTGTTTCGCACTAAGAGACTGGAGCTACCAGATGGTGACTTTAAGTTTCCTTTGTTGCAAGAGCCTGCCTTGGATAAACCACCAAGCCTTGATGCACAACATCACAATGTCCTTGATGAGCAAAACCCGCATCCTCCTCTGGAGGAAGGGGGGGGATACGATGAAGCCACAATTCAGGAACAACTTAGCGAAGACCTGGATGAAATGTTCCCAGAGCTATTTGGTCCTGATCGTGATAAAGATCCTCCGCCGAAGGACGCGAAAGAAGCCACCCGCAAGGGTGAGTCAAAGTCTGATTCCCGTGCAGCATTGCTTGATGATGTTCCGTTCTCTGTGAAGCAGAAGCTGAAGTCCAGCGCAGCAGTAGCAGCGCAAGAACCACCGTATGGTTATACGTGGAGTGGGGAATGTTTGGTCAAGAAGAACAACAAGAACCGCCCTAACGCTATTGATCATACTGCATGGAAGGCTATGTCGAAAAGACAAAGAGCAACAGCAATTGCAGAACATGAGAAGAAGCTACATGAGGAGAATGAGGCACTGTATCGTGAAGCTGTAAAGGCGGTACCTGCAATGCCAGTCCTACATGGGTGTAGCGAGGAACATCGGGAACGACTCAAAGGGCTATATGACAAGAAGCTTTTTCAGATCGCAGATGAGATGTATGCTGTTGTCGCCAAGGTCCTGTCGTCTAAGGAGATTTCAACAAACCCTAAGGCGCAGGCTGCCATGGACAAAGAATGGCAGAAATTGGTTGACAAGGGCTGCTGGGTACAAGGCAAAGTCAGGGAGTTCGAATCGGTTGCCAACGAAGCTAAGAAATCTCAAACCAAGGTTCACTTTGGCAATGTTTTTGAGATTGGTACCCTAAAGGGAGCCGAGCTGAAAGAAGGCGACCCTAACCGTAAGTATAAGGGACGTTCGGTATTCCAGGGAAACAAAGTACTTGATGAAAACGCCGATCACGCGCTCTTCGCGGAGATGTCGAGCAGTCCTGCATCCATGGAAGCAGGAAAGATTCTTGACGTCTTCGGCTCACAACCTGGCTACGTCATCCAGCAGGCCGACGCCAAGCAAGCATACACCCAAGCCTTGTTCCAAGGGGTTGCCACTTGGGTACGATTGCCTCGCAATCGCTGGCCTAAGGCATGGCAGGGCATGAAAGATCCTGTCGTCCCACTCAAATTGGCACTTTACTGACACCCCGATTCAGGGGGGATTTGGGAACATCACTGCGAAGCTGAGTTGAAGAAAGTCGGGTTCGAGGCAGTATTGACTGACATTTGGAAGAGTGTATTCTACCACCCGAAGAAGAAGCTGCTTTTAGTGGTATACGTCGATGACTTTAAACTCGCTGGCCCTAAGAACTCTATCAAGGAGGGATGGGACTTGATCTCGAGCGTCATTGATATGGATCTTCCGGAAGCCATTGGTAGATACTTTGGGTGCATGCACAAGGAAGAACACAACCTCAAGCTGCCCAAGGAAGCACACCCTTTTCGTCACGTGTTTGAGCCCGAATCATCAGCTGCAACTCCTGCTAGAAAAGAAGATTATTGGGACATTGACCCTGAGAATCTCATAGCAATCCGACATCACCGTTATCCTCGCAAAAGACTTTATGTCCCCAACGAGGATGATGCTAGAATGTTCCCGGGGATTGGCCCTCGGAGATACACTGTGGTGGCTAAAGCCACCCGCAAGGGTGAGTCGGAGGAAGTTGTTGTTGACAGTTGCAATCAAATGCGCGATCGCTGTCTTCAGGATTGGTGGGACGGCGAAACCTACTTCGACCTCGCAGGCCGGGAACAGTCTGATTTCGAGCTGGCAGTTGCAGCTGCCCGCAAGGGCAAGCCGGTTCGTAACAAGTCTGAGGCTAAAAAGGAGGCGAAGCAGAGCAAGTTTGTTACCTTGTCGCAAGACGTTAAAGAGAAGCCCGGTGCAATGACCAAGCCAGTCACTCGCATCACGTACGATATGAAGGACTTTCTCGACTCTTGCGTTGATCGGTACTGCGAGCTTGCTAAGGTAGAGCGTAAGACCCTGAAACCAGCTGCAACCCCCTTCCATGAGCTACGTGTGGCTTTGCCAACAGCTTCCGAAGGAGAGAAGGCAGGGCGCTTGCAACCTATTGCTAGTAAGGTACTAATGAAGATATTGTTCGCTGCTCGCATGGCCAGATGGGATCTTCTAAGGGCAACACAGTCTTTGGCGTCGAGGGTGACCAAGTGGAGTCCAGATTGCGACTTGGGACTTCACAGGTTGGTTTGCTACATAAACTCTTCGCTTGATGTCACTATGAGCGGTTTCATAAGCGACAGCATAATGGATTGCAGACTGTGGTTGTTCAGTGATTCCGACTTTGCGGGCGAATTCGATTCAAAATCGACTACAGGATGTGCGATGTTTTTGGTCGGACCAAACACGTACTTCCCCCTCAATGCCTTCAGCAAGAAACAAACATCTATCACAATGAGCTCTACTGAGTCCGAAGTTGTAGCAGCGAACCACGGTTTACGTGCCGAAGGTCTACCTTGCCTGAGCTTGTGGTATTTCCTATGGCGTGGAGATGCCGGCCGCAAGGCCGAGCCAAGGGCTGAGAGGGTAGATTCAATAGTTGCACGCATTGATCCTGAACTTGACGAAATTCGTTATGGGTCCACTAGACCGGATGGGTTGTCAATCGCAGACATCAACGGCCTCTGTGTCCAACTTCCTGAAAGTTTTGAGGTTAGACATATGGAGGATAACCAGGCGACAATCACTCTTTTGTTGCTAGGGCAAGCTGGTGTTCTACGACATACTGATCGGACACAGAGGGTGAGTTTCTCATGGCTAAAGCAGCAATATGAGGTTGGGCATTTCAAGCTACTGAATGTTGGTACAGCCGAACAAGTGGCGGATGTGTTCACGAAGCCTTTCACTGAAAAGAACAAGTGGACGCATGCCTTGAAGCTTATTGGACATACAACCAGCGCGAATGTAGCCGGGTGCAAACCCGAGTCGAAGGTCGAGGTCGACAACAAGGTTTCGGTAGCAGCAGCTCCGGATGCATCAAAGGTTGTCGAGGACTTCGCTAAACAATCGTTCGAGGCTAACGATTACAGCTTCAAGACCTTCGAGAAGCTAGCTGGGCTTATTCGTACCAATCTCAAGGCATCATTGGCAAAACCGCGATCGTTTATGGCTTCTGAGAATATATCCAAATACTTGGTATTCGGCGCTTGGGTCCATGGTGGGTGCTTTGGTATTACCAACCGCACAAAACATTACCCATG
This sequence comes from Symbiodinium sp. CCMP2592, assembly GCA_905221615.1. Classification (NCBI taxonomy): domain Eukaryota; class Dinophyceae; order Suessiales; family Symbiodiniaceae; genus Symbiodinium; species Symbiodinium sp. CCMP2592. Next base: position 651,377 of record CAJNDT010003602.1, read on the forward strand.
GATTTGCAGGTATGTGAATGAATTTGTTAAGCGATCATCTCCGAAAGGGTTTACATGGGACTTCGTTCGTGTTCAACTTCAATGGCAAGGCCCGCATCCACACGGATAAGTACAATCAGAAAGAATCGTACAACCTGACGTTCTCCTTCGGTAACTATACAGGGGGGACACTGTGGATTGAGGGCGCGAGCCAGTTGGGACCACCGGGAATATACACAGATGATTATGGCAAAGACCACAAAGGCTACAATTGCAACACATACCGCAAGCCTACTCTGCTGCATCCATCGACAAAACATGGTGTACAACCCTACACTGGCGAACGACATTCCTTCATCGCCTACTCTTCAGGGGGGTACCAGAAGTTCAACAAAAAGCAAAAACAATTCCTACATCAATCACAGTTCCTCTTGCCTACGGCTCAGTTGAAGCTCCCAGCTCAGAAGGCAATGGTTTGTTTGAGGTGTGTTGGTTCCCCTCTCGATGAGGGGGGTAGGCTTAACAAACCGTGTTCTCGTTTCGAAAATGATTCGTTTGCACACACATCGCTCGAGTGCACAAACACACAACAAACTGCAAGCCTTGACCATGAAATCTTGGCTTCCTTTATGTGCACACCTGCCATTGCAATTTCAGCTGGTTCTGATCTTCTCGACTTGCCCGAAGCGACTTCTACGATCCCCAAGATGGCAGCCATCGTTGTGAGCGACGAGTTCTGCAGGGTCAACACCTCCGAAGCAGACAGGAATGGAGTTACCAAGGCCATGAAAGCCATTCTCCAATCCGCCGCCCTCAACAACGATATCATTTCGCTCGGCGCCGATCATGAGAGCCAGCTCTTGGAGTCGGCGTACAGCTGCGTATCCACACAATGCGCGGCTGGGGTATCCTTGACCCATGCCGACGCAACCTGTGTGGCTCTGCGCCAGATGGCTGACCTCAGTGACGAGGGACTCGCCAAGTTGAAGCCAACCGCAAGGTTGAGCCCCAAGGCCAAGCGAGCCATCATAGTCGTGTCAGACAGCTCCACTGCACTCTGCAAGAAGAACAGGCGGGGAGTGTTCGTCAAGGCCGACTTGGATGCGGAAGTGAACATCGCAAGCTGGACGCTGGGATGGGCACAGACTCGCTACACCATGTGTTGGGGTAAAACCTTGGCGTGGATTGTCTGGCAGGTCGAGGAGCATGTGAAGGAGCTCCGGAGCAACTATCCGGACCACACCATCGACGTGATCTGCTGGTGGTGCGGGAACGAGATCTCCGGCCAGTGGGGCTGCATCCCCACGCGGCTAGGACCGGGACTCGCCTACAGAGATCCCAATGTCACAACGGAGACCGTCGCACGGAAAGTGAGAAGGGCAGCGGATGTTTTAGCCGCCCTCGCGGGCGAGCCGGACATTGGTTTTGTGAAGGTGATTGGGCAGGTGGAGGCGGACTTGTTCCAACTCCACTCAGCCTACAACGACTTCAATGCCGCTATGTTCGAAGAGTTCAGGCAGCGCGGTCTGCAAGTGCAAACCGCGAGCTCCTTGGTCGAAAAGCTGGAAATGTATGACAGCTTTCACGCCAGTGAAGACCCTCGCAACCGCGAGTTATTCCAGACCTACTTGCATGCGACTTTCAATGCAAGCAGGAGCGAATGGCTTGCCCAGAAGATGGCACCCTGTGTCAGGGCTTTGCTTGTTCGCTATGAGCACTTTGAGACTGGCTCCGGTGCCAACAATCCAGTGCTCGAGGATGTCTTCAAGCAGTGGCGTGCGGAGAAGGACCAGCTTATGAACCCGAAACAGGCAAAGCCAATGCCGGTCACCCAGGAGGACAAGATGTGGGAAGCCCCAGATGCCGCTGACGCAACCGACGTCACTAAGATCTCCGAGGGGCCACCCATGGATAAAGCCATCCGCAAGGATGTGCCAAGGATCGGTGCAACCACTGATGTTAGTGCTGTTGCGGAGTGCGTCAATGACATTGTCACCCAGGACGCAGATGGTAAGGTGTCCTACAATACCCCGGGCACGGTGGAACTGGTGGATGAGGGCGACCAAGTCGACCCCATCCCATCATCGATTGGACGTGTTGTTGAGCCAGCGCCTCCGAAGAAGACTAAGAAGTCTGACCGAGACGAGGACGCCATGCGAAGGCTCATGTTCATTGATGAAAGCGCCCCGCAAGGGGCTGCCACTGTGCCAGAGCTTCCGAATGAGTACTTCTACAACGGCAAGAAGCACTTGATGAAGCCCTTCAACCCGGAGGACATTGTGGGAGACAGGCACGTGACATTCAAACACGGTGACCTGAAGTTCCTCACCAAGCTGCTGCGTGGCCATGAAATGGACGACTTCCCTGCATTGATCTTTGACCGTGGGTGCTGGGCAGACGTTGACACTCTGCTCCAGGTCTTCAACACGGCACGGAACGCACGCTGGGGTGTGAGGCAGCTGCTACGCGCAGCGAAAGCCGATACTAAGGGACGGATCAGACTTTTGGGCATTGATGTCCCCATGAAGGACACCCTGGGTCAGCCGCTATTCCCTGTCCGGGTGAGGATGGCCCAAGGGCACAACTCCAAGCTCATTGGCAATAACCCGGACGCGGACTTCTTCCTCGCGACCAGGTTCTACAGCGGATTGTCCGAGTACGAGGCCGACCTGCAGAGCAGCGTCAGGGGGGTCACTGTGCTCTCCCGCGAGGATACCCCCCCGAAGCTCTTCCACCGCACGAATGAAAAGGGAATGAAGGGTATCCTCCGCGATGGTATGATCGCCGGCTCCGCGAGGTCAGACAGGTCCCACAACTACCTGTCCCCGTACAAGTTGGACGACACTCACTACAAGAGTGGAACGCGCTCCAACCAGCCGATTGAGCTGACGATAGACACGCAGCGAGCGATCGCCGCTGGATGTGTTTTCTTCGTCACGGAGACCGACGGCGTCCTCACACGGGACAATGTGCCTCCCGATTGCGTGCTGTCCGCCATCGACACCAGCAACAAGAACCTCCCGCTCTATGTCGCCGAGCACAAAGAAGCCGCCCGCGAGGGTGAGCCAGAGCGCATTTTCCGCGCCAAGCGCGACTATGAGGAGGCCGCAGCAGCAAGCTCATCATCGGCACCGCCCCCAAAACAGGCGGCTATCGCTCCCAAAGCGATTGCTTCAAAGAAGATGCCGAAGGTGGTTCCCAAGCCCGCCGCAATCGCCGAGAAAGACGAAAGCATGGACTTGGATGAAGCCACCCGCGAGGGTGAGCCTGCTGATGCTGCTGGTGCATTCGACCTTGACGAAACCAAGGTTGAGGTTGAGGTTGAAGTCGATGAAGGCGATACAACGGATGCGGGTGAGGATGAGCCTTACCCACTTGGCTCTCACCCATGCCGCGAGTGCGCAGCAGTCGTTGCCAATGGCATGCTGTTCTGCCTCCGTTGCAAGGCTCCCCAGACGGATGACTCTAAGAAAATCACAAAGCGAGTCTTTGAGAATTCGAGACTCCGCCAGCGCCTTCTTGCCACCGCTGCGACCGGAGCCCAGAAGCCCATCGATGATCTCCTTGCGAGTGACCTTCGAGGCCTGGGCGAGGGACCAAAGAAACGTGGTCAGATGAGCGCAGAGGCTGCCGCCATTCGTGACGCCAAAGACCGAAAGATCAGGGCCGCCAAGTTGAACTTTGACACCGTGTCCGACCGCTTCGAGAAGGACGCGCAGTTCAACGTGAGGATGATGCAAGAGGGCCGCAACTTCGAGGACATGCAGAAATTCGATCACCTGTCGAACGCTGTGCTTCCCGATCCAGGACGCAGCGAGGAGCAGCGCTACTTGCGTGCCGGCTCCCATATGGTGGTGGCAACGTCCCGCCTGCGAAGTTGGTCTATTATGCCCACTGCGAAGTGGAGCCGTTGAGGAACTTGCGGTTTATCGATGATACCGCGGATGTCCCCATCGGCTTGACCTACCTCGGTGCATTCCTCCCTCCGCGACTTTATGCTGAGGTGGCAGCAGTGAACGATGCTGCGAAAAGGATCCTGACTTTCGACGGCGAGGTCTATGTGTCGGCTACCACAATTGAAGGCATCACAACTGAGATCGGGCAGATTCTTACCGATAGCCTCCGTAGTGCTCAGAACCAGACAGACCAAACGGAACGTTTGGCAGAGCGCAATCGCCAGGCCGCAGTCCAGAACCGCCCATCCCAAAAGGGACGTGGTCGCACGACAGCACCTGAGCCAATGTACAGAGGCTATACTCAGGCCCAGTGGGACGAGTACTATCGCCAGCGTCGTGGAGGTTACACTCAGGCCGAGTGGGATGCATGGAACCGCACCCATAGGCGCTGAGTCCTCATTTTGATTTGCTTCGGACCTGCAGGGCTTCCCCGTTGTGCTTTATAAATGCTCGCTTTGGCAAGTCTTCTAAACCGTTGCAGCCCAGGGCAACCTGGAGCCATGTACTATCCGCCTTAGCTCGAGCAGCACGGCGAGGGGGGTGTAGATTTTACCCTGCCTCCATTGCTATTTCTATGGTCCTTAGCTATGTCTGTACGCGACTGCACTTGGCCCAAGTCCCCCGTTGAAAAAGGTCACAAGGGTTGACTTACCGGTAACTAGCCGTGTCAAGCTGGTAGCCTGGGAAACTTCAGGAGGGGCAGCAGAACAACACAAGAAGTTGATTGCACGTCAGTGAAGCCGGGCAGCGGCGAAAATCCTGTCAGCTCTGAAACTCTGGCCTGTGACCCGAGGGAAAAAACCCTGGCCTGTGACAGCCAAAACCCGTGCATCAGAAATCCTGCATCCCCTGCCCCGCCTGAAAGCGCACGGCAGGAGAACTCTCACTGGCTCGACGTTCCGCGAACATTGGATAGTGCTGTTTCCCATCTAGACCCTCCACACAGAAGCTTGTGGCTGTCGGATCGATGGGACTAATGTAGCTTGGCTGCACTGTTTCGGAAAGATCTTGCCATGGCATGCCTTAGAAACGGACTCCAAAGCTCCAGGAGGCAACATGTACTGTTGCTGTAACTAAGTCTGGTCATTGTGTGTTTGTTCTTGTGTTGCCACTCCCCTTCTTTGCTGAGTGGTGAGCTTTGATGATTCGCTTCCTGTGTGGTATCTCATCGAGGATGGTGTGGTGCAAGGCTTAGAGCCGACGGTGGAGGCGTTTTGGAGCTAGCAAACGGCACTTGTGTTGTTAGTTCAGTAAGTAGTGTGCTCCGAATGTTGTGGAAGTTGAACTTCCTCCTGCCGGCTTCACTGGCTTTGTTTCGTCAGTGTCGGCTTCTCCACATCCGGAAACTTATCACCCTTAGATCCTGGAGATTGAAACCTTGGGATTCTATGTAAACCTCAAGCCTTGCACGATAACCACAAACGTAGTCGCAGTGGCTCAGTTTGTACGGGTGCAAGCAACAGAGCGCAACTAGTTGATCGGCCCGTAGGATCCTGGATATCCTCAGCCTCAGCAGTTGGCGGGGGTTGGGGGGGGGGGGGGGGGGGGGGGGCGCTCGAAAAATGGAACCCTCGGTAGGTAGTATCTTGAGTAGTATCAGTATCAGCATTAGACGTGGTGGTAGAAGGAAAAGTAGTAGCAGATGACAAGTAGTAGCCGGAATAGTAGTAGTAGTAGTAGTAGTAGTAGTAGTAGTAGTAGTAGTAGTAGTAGTAGTAGTAGCAGTAGCAGTAGCAGTAGTAGCAGTAGCAGTAGTAGCAGTAGCAGCAGCAGTAGTAGTAGTAGTAGTAGTAGTAGTAGTAGTAGTACTGATATTCGGATTCAGACGCTGCATGCCATGATGTCTCGATGCTTCTTTGACGTCAATCGGAAACCTAAGGACGGTGCAGGGGGCAGCTCATGAGCTCATTGCGTGAATCCCAGCTGGCATTTCATGTCATGACACGAAACGCGAACAGCATTTTGTGACTCTGACTTCATGCTAAAGCTACCGCATGATGTGCATTCTGCCAGATGCGGAAAGCCTGCACTCGTAGCAACGCTGTGTTCCGTGGCTTGTGGTTCAAAGAGTCTTGGGAACTCCAGCCAAATGTGTCTGCCAAAGACAGGCCTCCGAGCTCGGAGTGTGGAAATTGAAGTCAGTGGCTACGACCTTCGGTGCATAGAGTTTCAGTGAATACTGGCATGCAGTGGGCAGGTTGCTATCGTGGTGAGCCACAACAGTCGAGACTCTGAATAGATCGACGCGTCTTCGAATGAGACTGAGCCTCCTGGAGAAACTTCACAGCTGGATCTTGTAGCGAGTAGTTTTGTTGCTGCTCTGAAGAAGCGGTGAGCAGCTACATGGTGGAATCTGAGGTTTTCTGCTTCTGATCTTCACACCAACCTCGTTCTGCTTCTCGGCTTATTTCATGATGTTTCCGGGAGCCGTTTGGCTTCGTGCTTGGAACGACCTGGCCTCATCAACCGTCAGTGGGATTCATCTCGTACGATTGACACTGGCAATGCTTGTGAGGCGCCCCCTCGCCACACGTGGCGCAGGCACGGTCCAAGCCGTCCAGTAGCTTTCATCTAAGCCCGACCGAAGCAGGTGGTCTTGGAGGCGGATGGGGGCACTGAAACGGATCTTCACCCACTGCTGCGCAAAGAGGCTCAACCGAACCTGCTTCAGGAGGGGGCAGGTGATGAAACGACTTCGGGTCGGTGAGGCGGTTTGCATAGAAATTCCCGCAACTGTTCAGTGGCAGGAGGATGCTGTGGGAGACATGATGCAGCAGCAACCAACTTCAGGCCGGCCAGGCATGGTGCAACCGCATGGCAAGCAGCCCCGTTATCTCAGGATTCAACAGCTCGTCCGGTCTGTGGAAGGAGATCCGCAAAAGAGCAAAGGTCACAGCCGTTGAGCCATTCTCTGTGTCTTGGCTTACGAGGAAGTGAATTCAATTTTCAACGTTTGGGGCAAGCAAGAAATCCAAACTTTACCATGTAAAGCTCAGGCAGACGCACCTCCCACTGTGGTTTACACAGGACAGACGGCCTCAGCTCTTTGGCGTTACGTACATCCAAGTGGAAAGATGTACATGTTCGCCGATCACCAGTCACAGTCTCCAGTTCCGCATTTGAGACTAAGGCTGCGGCGACGATCCTCATCAGCACGACCACCTGCTTTTCTGCAATTGCATGGGCAGTGCAGTCCAAGATGAAGTTTGTGAAGGAGGCAAGGTCAGAATGCAGTTGTGGAGGCAGCAGCTCAATCTAGAGGAGCATGAGTTGCAGCATGAGAACACATGCCAGGCAACTTGGCAGACACTGGGTCCTGCCATCGCCATGTTCTGTGCGCTCCAGCTCTTCTATATTCTTCGAGCCTGCGCTGCAACCTTGAACTTGCGTCTACCGTGCTGGGTATGGATTGAGTATTCAGTATTCACACTGTGAGGACCCACTAGGATCACTTTGGTTGGATTGCTTATGCCGAAAGGCAAAGTGCTGTTCACCCTACCAGTTGTTTGGGGCACTGTCTTTCAAATGTGGTACATATAAGGAGAGGTGACCAACTTGCTGGTCGCCGATAATGTGGCGACGGAGGAAGTCTCATTGAAGGGATTGAGGCAGCTCAGCTCAATCTTATTCTTGTGGGGTGCTGTGTGTCCACCGCGACTGACAGCACGCCATGCTGATTAGCCACAGAGGTTTGGCCCTTACAATGAGAATAAAGCCATAAACAAGGTCTTCGTCAGTTCTGCGTCCGTTCAATCGAATCTAGTAGGCACGTGGCTCGGCGTCCCAATCGCGCGGCAGTGTCGGTAGCCACCCAGCGAGAGCTCGCGCAGAATAAGAGCTTATGTCGGCAGTGGAGCACATGGTGGTCTCGTGTCATCAGCAGTGAAGAGTCATCGAGTCGTGGAGCTTCGGGCAAACAGGAACACATAGAAGGTGTGGTCGGTCTTCGGATAAGCGATCAACGGTTTTGACAGAGACCTGAGCTGCGCGGGAGATTGGTTGGCAGTTGAACGGCCCCGCGCTACAGCAATATGAAGGTTGTAGTCTAGTTGTCGATGCCCTTCCGGTGCATTGACTTCAGGAGGCCTGCACTATCACGTCCCAGTACCACACTGTTCGCACCATTGTGCAATCTCCGCTTGATCAAACTGGAGCCGCGTATTCCATCACCCGGTGTGGGAGATACTGGGATATCTTGGGAGTGTAAGTGAAGTTTGATTCCCAGGCCGGAAGATGCACCGGCTGTTGCTGCAAGTGGAGCCGGCTCAGTGGCGGTCACTTGCCACTCTCAGTTGACCTGACATTGGCAACAGATTACAAATCCCAGATGAGCCCGCCCCAAGTGATTCAACAATCCTGGAGCAGTTAATCCAAGTGCATCTAAGGTATCGTTTGCACGCTTTGTCCTTGGCTATGCCGTGCTGCAGTCCATCTTTGTCTTGAGCAGGTGGCAGTTGCTCCTTCCACCTCCAGTTATGAACAGAACACTGCTTGTCGCGAGCGTAGCGCAAGAGAGCAGCCAGGCAGCGGAAGCTGGCGATACTTGGCTTATCGAGGGTAGTTCGACATCATGCACAAGCCACGAAGTTTGCTTCGGGACAAGCACTGCAGCAGGATGGAGATTGCTGCCAGTTTCGGGTCTCAGCTCGTTGGCCTCCTCGCGGCAGATGCCTTTGCAACATGGCAGGAGCTCTAATCATGAAACGAGAATGTGCTCCAACCTAGATTGTGCAGGGTTCAGGGCACGGGGGTTTGCATTGGCCAGGAGACTCCGTACTGGAACACCGCTGGCATGAGCTTCGCTTTCGTTATCCTGTCCGCGGTTGTGCTGGCCCTTGTGCTGGTGCCAGCCGCCATGTTGCGGACGAAGGCGACCTGCCTCTGACAACGTTTTCAGACGGGTCGGCACCGCTGCAGCTGTATTACAGGTGATCACCGCCGACGAACAGAAGGCTAAGTCATCCTTTCATGCTAGGGCTTGCCGTTTGCCGGTGCATGGAAGGCCGAATGTCAGAAAAGCGACGAGCTGATCGCTTGCTTTGGAATTTCGCTGTGCTTTGCGCAGATCTTCGGCTGGAGTGGCAGGCTGCAGCAGTGAGTGCAGTAGTATCTGGAGCTCAGGTTCTGGCGCTTTCTGCTGGCTGGGCAGCTGCCCCATTACCTTGGGGTACAGCGCAGCAGCTATAATAGATCAGCAGCTTGTCGTGAAACTCCTTCGGCTGCACCCGACCTGGAAGTGCTGAGGGTTTGTCTCATCCTGCACAAGTCCGGTTGCAAAATCCGCTGGCATCCAAGGAGACACTTTTCTTGTTCCTTGTGTGGGCTAAACTCTTTGTGCTGGCGCTCGCATTGGACAAGTTGGTCTCACGGTTCCAAGGGCCTGTGCCTGAAGGAGCCGGGCATCTTCATAGTTGCCTGCATGCACTGTGCGATCATGACAACATGCCGTCGTGCGTGTTGGCGACAATGACTGGCCAAACCCATACTTGTGCGCCACTGTAAGCATAGCGCAAGTCATATTTTGTTGCAAGGAGCTGGGAGATTCTACAGTTGCTTCCACAAGTGCATGCAAGCTGCGTCTGTTGTTCCACTTGCTATGGCTCCGACCCTAGTTCCTCAGCAAATGCCACTGCTGCTGCCAGCTGCTGCGGCATGGATCCGACAGTCTGCGGTCCCATGAGTCAGCTGCGTGTTGCGTTTTGTTTCTATCGCGGGATCAAAGGCCATGACTTCTGCCTGGTGTTGTTTCTATTGGGCCAAATGGGCCACCTATTCCATCCTGGTCACTGCCGAAGAAGTCGTCGCGGCAGGATGCATGCTCACAAGAGCACCTTCTCGTTCCCTAGAGTTGGCGTCGAGGCGAGCTATGGATCAGGTCCCGCTAAGAGTAAGCCAAAGAGGGTTGCACATCTGAACCATAACCGGTAGTGTGGCGATATGGCTTTGCTGCGCATGGCAAAGGGTACAGCAATCTAACATCTGTTGTTCGTGCCAGCCGATCATCAGCGAGGATACTTCTTGAAAGCGGAAATGTACGCAGCGATCGTGTTCTCCCTCCTGTGCTTTGCAACTATATATGCCGGCATGCATGTGAGTGAGATGCTGGGCTTGCCTTCATAGCCTGTTGCATCGAGTGCAGATGTGAGAGGAATGCCGCCATGTCACGCTAGTGCATGTGACGAAGGAAGTGGCCACACATGGTCGCTTCCGTGAAATTGAGTTCAGTTGCCAGCATCTTCGTCTTGCACCTCGGCAGTCGTTGTGTCCTATGACAACAGCAAGCTTGAGCAAGGTGCTAATGAGAAATTCGCAGGTCTTTGTCCTGGAACAGTGCATTCCAGAGCGCGTGCGCCTTCAGCAAGGAAGTCGTCTACAAGCATGTTTGGTCTTCTTTTGGAATGAGTTGGCTTGTCGCATACAGCGCAGGACAGCACCTCCAGCGAAGCCTTGCAAGTCTTCGATCGCTGCCTGAAGTGCCAGTGGATGCAACTCTGCATGACATAGCTACCATTGCCTTTGTAAGTGCCGGTGTTTCTACTTCCGAGCAGTCGTCGTGGGAGTGGTAGTAGTAGTAGTAGTAGTAGTAGTAGTAGTAGTAGTAGTAGTAGTAATAGTAGTAGTAGTGGTAGTAGTAGTAGTAGTAGTAGTAGTAGTAGTACTAGTAGAAGAACTAGTAGTAGTACTAGTAGTAGTACTAGTAGTAGTAGTAGTACTAGTAGTAGTACTAGTAGTAGTAGTAGTAGTAGTAGTAGTAGTAGTAGTAGTAGTAGTAGTAGTAGTAGTAGTAGTAGTAGTAGTAGTAGTATTAGTAGTAGTAGTGGTGATTAGTAGTGGTCGCAGTCGCAGTAGTAGTAGTAGTAGTAGTAGTAGTAGTAGTAGTAGTAGTAGTAGTAGTAGTAGTAGTAGTAATAGTAGTAGTGATTATTAGTGGTCGCAGTCGCAGTCGCAGTCGCAGTAGTAGTAGTAGTAGTAGTAGTAGTAGTAGTAGTAGTAGTAGTAGTAGTAGTAGTAGTAGTAGTAGTGATCAGTAGAGCCGCCACGGCTCAGACGTTTTGGAAGTTTCGCGCTGGCTTTCGAACAGGCTCTGGATTCCAACCTTGCGTTGCTAGAGGTCTCAAACAGGCCTCTCTCCGAACGACTAAGGGTTGGTTCCTCACGCTGAGCCATGTGCCATGTGCCAACAGTTTGCGTCTGAGCCGCCAGGTCCCAATTCCTGGACCCAGTACCCTGTTTTAACACGGGCCCACTGGGCAGGCGGTAGGGTTTCCACTAACCGCGTGGTGGAGGGAGTCACTCGGCTTGCCTCGTGACGAAATAGCGGATGGCGCTGCTCCCAGTGCACTCACAAAATTATTCTCAGATCAGGAAGAATTCGTTCAAGCATGTTTGCAGAAAGGTGGTTGCAAGCCAGCAACCCGTTTCCTACCGAGGTCAGGTTATGACCCCTGCTCTTCTCAGGCGCATGGGCAACTGCCCACCGCGGCCAGGTTCCACTCAGTCTTTCGCACCACGGTCTAGAGCAGGACAGGCCACCAGGCCCCTCCGTGTACTGTCATGGAATGCAGGCCACCTTGGCCAGCAGCAATGGTCGGAAGTCAAATCATGGCTTTCCACTGAGGCACGTCACACCTGTGATGTTCTTGTGCTGCAGGAGACCCACTGGCAGGCTACGGCTGAATTCAGTGTTGCAGGCTGGTACTGCATCTCGTCTGCCTCTGCTGCAGATCCGAAAGCCTCTAGACGCAAACAACGCGGGGGCAAGGCCCACATACAGCCACCTGCAGAGGCAATGCCTAATGACGACAAGACCCATCCGCCCCGCAAGGAACCCTCGACAACCCGCGCGGACGGAGTAATGGTCTTTCTGTCCCCACACATACTACCTAAAGGTGTGCGATGGCAGGAACATGTCATAGGCAGAGCCCTGGAAGTCAGGTTTGACTGGCACGGGGCCCGCATCCATCTGATTGCTGTGTACCAACATGTTTGGTCACCGGCCAAACAGGTGCAGAACAATCGTCAGGACAGGGCACAGGTCCTAAAAGCTCTTGGCAGATGTGTGCAACGGGTGCCACACCGAGACACGCTTCTCATAGCAGGTGATTTCAATAGCTCCTTGCAAAAGCAGCCTAGGCTGGTAGGTCCAGAGCTCATAAGCCCACAGGAACCGCGACCTGATGAACCAGAGCTCACCAACTTCCTGTTGAGTCATCGCTTGGTGGCCCTCAACACGTGGCGACCTCAGCCATTATTTACGTACCAACAGGGGGATACACGCACACAAATTGACTTTGTGCTTACGCGAGAGGTGTCAGCCGGAGGCACTGCCAAGGCCTCCACGCCACTGGCGGCTTTTCCGCTGGGCAGCTGGAAGAAAAGCGGGCACCTGCCCATCAGTGCGACTGTCAAGCCAGTACGTCACTGGAATCTGCCGCCTCCTCAGATACAGACACATCAGTTTGACGCTGCTGCCCTGCAAGCGGCTGTGAGGGACAACACGCTGCCGGCTCAGCAAATGCTTGAGTGGGTTACAACCCGTCTCACTCCGGACATGCAGCCGGCGTCATGGGATCGCCTTCTTGGCGAAGCCACCTCCAGGTTTTTCCCTAAGACCCCGGTGGCAATGCCAGAAAGTCCGGAGACGTGCATTGCTAGAAGAATGTGGCGCTCTGCACGAGGGAGCAATGCTCACACCAGTGCTGAATCAGCTACAGACGCAGCTGCCCGTCAACTGCTATACGACCAGCACAAACTGGCGGTCAAGCAGTCTCGCAAAGACCAAACCAAGCGGTTCCTCGCCGAGGTGGACCAGGCTCTCAATCAGGGAGACCAACACCTAGCATACCAAACTCTCAAGCATCTTCGACCGTGGAAACCAGCTCTGAAGGCTCAGCTCAAGGATTCGAACGGTTTCTTGCTCAGCCCAGCAAATGAACTTGCAGAGTTGGGCAAGTACGCCACCCAGGTCTTTGCAGCGCACCCACCGCTTCCTTCTGACGCGGGACTTCTGCCCCTACTGCCGCAGACCAAGTTGGCGAAACATATTGCTTCGATAAAACCTGGAAAGGCAGTTCCGAAAGGAGCAGCACCGGCCGCAGCCTGGAAGCTCTGCGCACAGCCGGTATCCGAGGCGCTCTCACATTACTGTTCTGCTCTGACACAGGACCAGCCACTAGACGATGATCTGACACGAGCGGATCTCTGCTTAATCCCCAAACCAGGCAAGCCGGCTGACAAGCCTTGCCTGGCGGGAACGGCTAAGGAGCTCCTGGAACCTCTCACGCTGCCGTACATGAATGAAGCCTCTCCCTCAGTTTGCATACCTACCGGGGCGGGGTCTCTCTGACGCTCAGAGTAGAGTGGTACAGCACCTGAGAGAGGCTCGGCAACTGTGTCGCAATGCGAACCTCACCAGAGCGGATCAGCAGCGGGGACAATGTCCTGTTGGTCTAGTCGGCGGCATCACCTTTGCACTAGACCTGTCACAGGCATTCGACACTGTATCCCGCAGCGAAATCTTGTCTCTGCTTGATGAACTAGGCGCAGATCCCTCCCTACAAAAACTGATACACGGCCTGCATCATCGATCCAAGTACAGGCTCCATTCACAAGGGGCGCACCAGGATGTGGAAACCACCACAGGCATCAAACAAGGCTGCAAGCTGGCCCCTACGTTGTTTTCCGTTCTAACAGGCCGTCTTCTGCACAGGCTGATAGGAACATTTGGCTGGGACAATGTCCGCAGATACTTCACTGGGTACGCCGATGACTTTACCATGCATCGCACAATCCGTAACAAAGCGGACGTGGACGCAGCTCACAAAATGATCCTACAGCTTTTGTCGGAGGTAGAGAAACTAGGCCTGCGCGTCAATCCAACCAAATGCGCCATTCTAGTCAAACTCAGTGGCAGAGAGGCCGAGGCCACGCTCCAGAAGCACACCTGTTGGCTTCCCGACCAAGACGGCAAACTCCAGCGTCACTGGCGACTGGGCAAACACAAGTCCTTCCCCGCCTACAAACTTGAAACACAAATCAAGTACCTGGGCATTCAAATCTCCTATGGGAATTTCGAAATGCAAACGCTGCGCTTCCGTATAGCGGAAGCTGCCAAAAAGCTCCAGCAGGTCAAGCGATTTGTTTACAACCGCAGAACTGCAGGGCCAATGGCCAGGTTGAAGGTTTGGTTCACCACCGTATGGGCCACTCTGGTCACAGGACTTCCTGAAGTCGGCCTCACGGAGGAAACAGCCAGGCATCTCCGAGGTTGGTATGCTCACAAGCTACGCTCCGTGCTTAACCAGCCTGTCCACGTCAGCCGCATCTCCACAGCTGACCTATATCAGCTGCATTCGATTCAGGACCCGGTGGCAAAAATCCGAGCTCGGATGGCTTCGCGACTAAAAAGACTGAGCAAACGACCCGACATCCCTACCCCCGAGGCTGACATTTCCGTCCAGCGGATGACTACTTCCAGTGCACCTACGGTGCAGCTGGGCCCGTGGGCCAGACTGCGTCCTGACGCGCCGGCCTCGGTCACAGGCTCGAACCCTACCGACATGGCAGTGTACGGTGATGTCACGTGTCTGGGACATGTCCTACAGGACTTACAGGACATACTACGAGAGGTGGACAATCTTCCGGCGAGCACCGAGGCCTCGCAGCAGCGGTTGCACGCCTGTCCTCACTGTGCGTCTGGCTTTGTCTCTGCGCATGGTCTACATATGCACATCACAAGGATGCATCGTGATCAAGTAAAGAGGTACATTCCTCCCTCCTTTGATCGTAGTCGGCACTCCAGGGACGGTCTACCAGTATGTTCCGCATGCGACAAGGCCTTCCATCAATGGAAGGGCCTACGCGACCATTTGTTGTCGGGAGCTTGTACGCAGCCGGAACGCCTGCGCCAGCTATCTCTCACCACTGAGGAACAGCTGCAAGGCCAAGCTCTCAGAGGCTTAGCAGCCCTTCGGGCTACGGTGCAGAGTTCGCCAAAAGACAAGCTCAGCAGCATAGCCTCCCGACCGGAAGCTCAAGAACTCAAGCACAGGTGCATCTTGTGCGGATTCTGGACCCCCGACCATACCAAGATGAAAAATCATCAACGACAGGCTCATGCACAGGTCTGGCAACGAGATGGTCCGGCGGCACTCAAGCTTTGCCAGGCCTACACCGTGCAGATGATCAAAGGACACCCATGTCCCTTTTGCAAACTGCAGGTCTACGACAAACGCAAGCACCCAGAACAGTGCATAGTTCTTTTCCAGGTCCTGCTCGGCTGGCATAAGGTCCAGGGTAAGGACAAAACGCGGGAACAATGTTCCAAGCCTCAACCAAAGACCGCGGTGACAATGTCCCTCAGCGGCTTCTTCGGGACGGCGGACCGATCTGCTACTCCCGCTGCCTCCACCACGGTCCCCACGGCGACGGCGGGCACCGCCGAGGGACATCTCCCACCAGGCCTGTACTCACGCATGCGGCGCATGATGAACTCAGGCAATACCTGCTATGTCAATGCGACCATACAAGCCCTTCTAGCCGCGCTTGACTCTGTGTCCAACATAGCAGAACTGGGACCACTGGTCGAACATTGCATTAGCCCAGAGGCGGATCCAATGGACACTAGGCTTATCAACCCCCCAAGCCTTTTTGCACTCCGGTCGTTAGTGCCTAGATGGCGCTTTGATGGCAGACAACACGACACCTCCGAATTTGTCACGAGTCTGCTAGAACATCACACCGGAACCCTACAACCTGTGCGTTGGGAGGGACGCACTAATGGACTGCCAGAAAGCGAAGACGATGGCCTTACGCCGCTGCTGCTACCTCTTTCCTCGGACTGTCGCGCACTGCAGCAGGCCTGCATGGCATGGTACAACCACATGTTCCAACGCGCCCTGGCATGGGCCCCAGACATCCTGCCCGTCACAGTTGCTCGATGGATGGACGGCACCAAACGACGCACCCCGATAGACCTGCGCAGGCAAGTCTCACTGCCGACTTGGACGGAGGGTCAGGACCGCCAGTGGCACCACTTTTCAGTCATTTCGGGGGTTTTTCATGTAGGAGCGGAAATCCACTCCGGCCATTACCGGTCTTTCTGGATCCATCCGCATGGAGGTGCGCTATACGTTGGTGATGATGCCACCAGCCCACACCTCGCCTCGACCTCAGAACGCAAACATGTTTTGGCAGATTGTTACCTCCTTTTCTTGAGAAGACAGGAGTGACTCTGACTCACCCTCAAGGGGTGAGTGCTGGCCCTCCCAGTCTAGGAATGCGTGCACCACTAGGGTGCCTGTGCGTGGGAAGGCCGGACCCCACAATAGGTGGGCATGGCCCCCCCCACGTCAAGGCCAAGCATGCTTTAGGCATGCGCAGGCTTACCCGCAGCTTTTTCAGGCTGACCCATCATGGCTGACAAGATCCACAGCCCAGACCACAAACGTGGTCGCACCACATCTCCCCTAGCTTCAGATTCACTGATGGGCGAACCGTCGGAGCCTTTTGGTGTCGATGCTCGACGCCAAGCGACCGGCAGCGGCAAGCAGCGGCCAGGCAGGGCCCTGCACGCCCTTTCCAACGCCGAGCTCACTCAAGGCTTCCTACTACATGAAGAACAGCTTGCCCTACTACAACTCCAGGCCTCGCTGGTGTACAAGCTACCCACGGACGCCCCCCTGGCACAGGCCCTAGCCAAGGCCGTGGCCGCGTGGCAGAAAGGCCACACGCCAGGGAAAGCGCACCCACTGGGTTCATGTGCACACTTCACAGCGGGAGCAATGCTCGTCCAGCTGGCCCAGTCTCAACAAAAGCCACCAGGCATTGACACTGCACAGTTCAAGGCCTTCATCAAGCTGATCGAGGACTTCGGCGAATCGCCGCATGAGGCTGTGATTCATCTGGTCGCGCACTGCTCGGCTCGACAGAACGCTCTCAAGACGCATCTTATCTTGGACTTCCGACCGGTTCTCCACTCCCCGCTTGCGCAGTACACCTCGCTGATCGCGGCCCTCCTGGATTCCTATGAAGGAGAGCGCCTCGGAAAAAAGGCCCCTGGTGGCCTGGCTCGTAAGGCGAGGGGCAAAGCTGGCTGAAGGAGAGGTGCCAATGGCAGCAGCTGGACACGGCCTAGCTCAATTAGGACAATCTCTATCTTTCACAGGAGCAATGCTCGAATTTGCCTTGTTCCTGGAGTGCACTGTCAGCCATAAGCTGTATCACTCCTGCGCACAATGACAAGCAACCAGGCAAACACGCCTGTGGAAAAAGCATTGACCTTGCGCCGTGTTCACATCATTGCAGCGGGCTGCCATTGTCTGGCATGTGCTAGGCAGCGTCTAATCTAGTGTCACGCAGCCTTTCCAATTGCCAGATCGCATTCTGAGTCCCTTCCAGCCTCGTTGCCGCCCAACATGCCAGGGCTGCAGAGTCACATTGATCTCGACTACTACGTTGCCCAATGGGATAAAATCCGAGAGCTCGGCCTGGACAAACCTACCACAACAGCGGCGACCTCGGCAACCTCAGGCGACAAGGAACGGGCCGTGCAGACTAAAGAGCCAACTGCTACATCATTGCCGTCGGGCCGTCAACGCCCACCTACGCCACCTCGCTCACCGAAGAAGCGCCAGAACACGGTGAATAAGATCCACAATTAGCGACAATGCCATTCTGAGTCTCGGGTGCGCACAATGAGCGGCCCTAACCCTGAAGGTGGTCAATGACCTCCTGCACCACGCTGCTAGGATGAAAAAGTTTCGCAACTTAAAGGATCGCTCATAAATAATGCAAGCTGAGGGCGGTCAGATCCTCCATACTGTGCTCGCGTCCATGCGACTAAACACAGAAGGATCAAGTCAAAGGCCCGGCACTCTACCGCTCCATTCCGCTTCGCACATGGCGGCTCCTTCTGACACTACGGCCCTGGACAGCCTAGACCAGGACCCCCATCGCATGGCAACGGCTATTGTGGCAGCAATGACGGACCACGCACAAACCGTGCAACGAGTCCCTACCCCCTGCACCTTAGCGGGACCCACGTCGGCTGCCTGCATCAGCCTCCTGAAGGGCACGGTCGGCAAGACAGTGGGAAGAGGCCACACGAGCACAGTCTACCTGTCTCATGAGGACCCCAACTTTGTCATCAAACAGGTCAAGGCGGAGCACGAGGCAGACTTTCGGAAAGAATTGCATCGTGTTACAAGACTTCCGCCTCTCTCCGTGATCAACACCATCTACGCGGCAGACGGCCCGGGCACTCATGCCGCGCCTTTGGTCAGCTCCCCGTCCTCTCACCGGGGACACAGTCCAGCGACTCAAATTTGATATCGCGGCTGCACTGCAGATGCTGCATTCAGCCCAAATCGTTCATGGGGACGTGCACGCGGACAACATCATGGTCCGGCACCAACCGGCCAGTTTCGTACTGATTGACTATGGCGGCTGCTCGGGCGAGGCCATCTACCCCTTGAGTAATGGCTACGGCGCCAAGGGATATGGAGGCGATCTACATCGGCCACCAACCCTAGAAGCTCCACCCGCCCCGGTCCGGACGGCGCATGGGGACTTCTACCGGCTGAGCCAAACGATCCTCAAACAGTTCCTGTCGGATGAGGAGCCTACCAAACGACGCAAGGGCAGCGGCGTCAATGACGGAGTCAGCAGAGGCATTCCTAGCCACATGAAGCGAGAATTGCAACTGTGGCTGGAGCGGGACCAATGGCCACAGCCCATCTATCCCAACTCCCCCTTCCCTGCTGGCTCCTGGACGGACTCTGCCTTCAACCCCGCGGTCACTGTACATGCTGGCCTGTGGAGAGCCAACGGGGAGCTCCGGACAGATACCGCCACCTTTGCCAGATCAGACGACAAGTTTGGCAACAACAACGGCTCACTGGTTCCGGAAAAGTCAGATCCGTCAGATCTCTCACCTGGCCTTGGATCCTGGGAAAAGTCTGCTGTTTGGGCCAAGTTCTACCTTTCTACGGAATTGAGGACATGCGGCCGCCATCTCCGGTATGTATACCAAGAGATCTTTCCCTGGGAATCCTACTCCAACCAGGACGGCTACTTGGTGCTGGACAAGCCCCCTCCTCCGCCTCCGAACAAGCCAATCGAGCCGAAGGAAGAGGCGGTGTCACTGACAACCCCAGCATCCCAAAGCGGGGGCAAGGCCCACTCTGCTCTGACGCAGGCATCGCCTCCATCTCCCACCTCTCCTGTGAACCGACCCGCCATGGAAGCTGTCCCAGCTGACAAAGGGACAGCGAATCCGCAGCGGGAGCCCCCACGTGCTTCTACCGAGCTGCCAGGCATCTGGGGAGAACCTCCCGCCCGCCCTGCGGAGGACCAAGACCCCTCGCAGACAATTTCTGCCCAACGCCAGCCCCCGCCCCAGCCCATGCAGGCTCCCTTTGACCCACCGGAATCAGCGCCTCCTTTTAACATAGTCATGAAGGAAGCTCAGGTCTACGACCCGAACGCCAGATTCCGAGCGATGGCAGCCTCAGGAGGCAGCGATGTCCCCTTCGACACCAAGGGCCACATGCTCCAGTCTGGCGATGCTTTTGTGGCTCGAGATCTAGCAAGGACTCCCACACCAGGATCTCGAAAAACCACCATCGAGGATTGGTCTCGTAGCCTTCACACTGCCGCGGACTTGCTGCGTGGAGTCGCGGGGGATATGCAGGCCTACCCAGATCGCTTCCTGGAAGAGTGCCCATTCCCGAGACCCCCACCGCCCTAACGCAGCTGGGACAATGTCCGCCCAAGTCATCCTGATGGCGACAATGTCGTGCTAGAGCTGTATCGGCCGGTACTCAACTCCTTTCTCCTTTCTCCACGAGCCTGTCGGCTCACACGCCGCTGTACATCATCACGGCCATTTTCTCTTCAGACGACGCTGCTACACATGTTGCAGTTCGGATTGAAACAGAGTGTCGGTTTGAGTGTGATGCTTTCGCCATCAATGCAGAATCAGCTGGGATCTGACACCGGATACTAGGCTGTCACCCTCTCATACCACCATTCCTGTTCACACTTGTCGGCTCTCAGACCCAGATAGCTGGTCTGGACACTCAGGCCAAACAGCTGCCCCCAGCGATGTGGAGACTCCGTAGCAGCTCGGGATGTATCCCCATGGACCTGGACGAATCTGACGAGGAGGTCCCCGAACCGGCACGCAAATGCCGTCGCCCGACACTCACGATGCCAACTGCTCAACGCACCCTTCGGTCGACCTTTCCGACGACTGACGAGGACGCGGCACAAGAGGAGGAACGACAGGGCTCCGTCTGTTCAGCCCTGAGCCTATACGCTCCACAGGCGCAGGCACCAGGCATATGCCTACATCTCCCTCCTGACATGGATGAAATGGAGCACAAATTCACCCTATGTGCAGTCGAACAGGCCGCGGCGGACTACCTACATCGCAGGTGGGTCACCTTCGAGCAACTGGATGCCCTGCTGGACACTATGCCTACCACCTCTGCCTGTCGCAATGCATCGGTGGCACTGCCACAGTCTGCTGACCAGCGGATTGTCACATTCGGCGCATACCAGCAGGGGCCACTGGCCGGTCTGAGGACACCAACGCATCGGTTTCCGATGGCGACGTGTCTCCTCAACACGGTCGTGCACACCATGGCCGGACGCCATCCACGCACGACTCTATTCCTGGCACGAAATATGGCCTCTGGATTGCACACCGACAACAATCAACAAGGGGTGAACAACATCCTGATCCCTCTCTCCAACTTCGAGGGCGGCCACCTCTTCGTGGAGGACAACGCCGGGGATTACCTGTTGGACTCCGACGGACCCAGAGGACAAGTTCTCCCCGTGACCTTGCCCTACCTTAGTTTTGATGCCTCACGCCGACACCTGGTACTGCCATGGACGGGACGCAGACTCATACTCGGTACTTATCACATCCGAGATGCGGACAAGCTCTCCGCACATTCCGCTCTGTACCTGAAGTACTCAGGTTTCGAGGTACGTCGCACAGCTACAAGCTCCTCTAGCTTTCAACGGCAGCACAGCTGATGTATAGCAATGCGCTGGCATGGGGGCAATGCCCAGCAGGCTTTCAGCTCAAGCTACGGAGGCTGCTGAATGCCCTCTCTGAGCCGGACTGAAGCACGTCCAATAGCTCAATAAATTTTGACCAACAGCCTCAGCTGCCGACACCCTCCCTGGAGGCTCGGTGACCTGAAAAGACGGCAGATACACACAGCCTTTCTGTCAGCGAGAGACACACGGATCGCTCATGTCTACTGCTACTGATGCTGGCATATCGCCTCTAAGGTCCGACGATGCCCTCAGGCTGCCCCTGCTGACGCCGACCTTCTGGCATGGCCGGACCAGTGCCCCTGCCCACTCGCACAAGCAAAGCTGACTCTGCAGCGCTGCCTCAGCGTGAATGCATTTGCAGCTTTCCTGCTGCGCCGCCGGGCTCAAGATCACTGAAGGCATCAAGCATAACAACACACAAAGCAGAAGGCTCAGGGCTCAGACTTTAGAACATTGCAGCACGCTCTGCCCTAGGCTACAGCTTTGACATTCCTGCGCAGTTCCTCACCACTTCACTTTCCCTCAGCCTAGTAAGGGCGCGGTGCTCAACGAGCACTGGCAACTGGGCATGGCAGCTACACCGACCACGCCGAAGCCCTTCTTGGTGCTCAGTGACAGCACCTTGCAACACTTGTTATGGCAGGGGGCCAATGGCCAATCCTACGGAATCGTTGACATGGTTCGGGGTGCAATGCACGGCTACGTCATCTCCTGCCCGGGTACCACTCTCACAGCAGAGTACACGGGTGCGCAGCCACCCAACCCAGCGGTGTTGGAGGTACTGGCCTGGCAATTCATCCGCGTCCTTGGAGAAACGCGATCTTTCCCGGCGGAAAGCCCTGCATTGATCAATTTTCTCCGTGATCATTACTATGACGAGGTTAGCGTGCGCCTGATCCCCATCAGACAAAGCTTATTACCCCATAAGCAGAAGGCCTACGACTGGATCGCGGAGCTAAGGGATCAGTATGGCCTGGGACGGTACGAGCTCAGCGATGAGACCATCATGAGCCTCCAAGGCCCTCCTCCCCTGGTCGATCAAATATACAACCAAAATAACTGTCACTTTCGACCGACGGTGGCGGATCACGTCATTGGATTGCTGGTATCCCGCTCAATTCAAACGATGCGGCGACTGAAGCCAAAATGCGATCCATGTTCTGGTTGTGTGCTCATGGAACTGCCAGGGGGACAATGTCCACAAGGAGATGAACGCCACGTTCGACCTGTGCAGCGCGGAGACACTGTCTGAGGTGGGTGCGGTGGCTGCTCGACACACGGGCAAGGCATGGGCCCTCAGACCATTCCTGGAACCCTATGTCAGTCGCCGGCCAATGCCCCGCACTCTTTTTCAGACATACATGCACGATGACCACCCAGGTCCCAAAAGCATGTGCCGGGAATTCCTGGCTGATTTCGAGCGCTCCTTCTGCAATGACGAGATTTTGCTCGAGACCCTTCAGGTGCATGCTGGAGACAGCGGAGAACACTTGATCAAAAGCTTGAGGCAGCCTGCTCACAAGGCTGATGTCTTCAGGTACGTCTACCACTACTATCATGGTGGCCTGTACCTTGATATCAAGATGGCGCTGCGAATGCCCTTCGATCAAATTTTAGGGCTCATAGCTTCAGAATGGGACAATGTCCAAGTTCGCAAGAGCAAAGAGCTGGGGCACTGCCCAAATGGAGTGGAAGGGGTTCTGCCCAAGGAGTACATGATCATGGGCATTGGGGTCAAAAATGACCACATTTTCCAGGGCATCATCTATGGACAACCGCGCCATCCCCTCATGCTCTGCGCTATAAACCACGCTTTCAGCAGGCAAATTCTTGCCTCGGTCGCCAACCTGGACTACATGATCTTCTGCAAGGAACTTTGGAAGCTCCTCACGCACGACATGGGCCACACCCCAGTGACAGGATGGAACCAGACCCGACAGTTCGGACCGGTGTATTTGCTCCGCGAGCGACATTCAGCTCAGCTCACCAAGTCCAAAGAGCTTGAGTCCGACGGTCACTACTTTGAGACCCGCGGTCAGGTTCGGGTAGCATTCACCCGATGCTGGAGCTGGCGAAAAGGCTTCAAGGGCGACCCCAGGGCAGCTCAAAGAAATGAAAACTCTCTCATGCAGAGCGTGCCCCAAATCGTCTCGGAGGTCATTGAAGCCGGTGGCGCTGCCTCTGCAGCACCCCATTCAGCACAGGCGGGAGCAATGCTCACCAATGCAGGCGTCAGAGTTGTCGGCGAGACCGTGCTCAGCAGCCTCGAACGGGGTGATTTTGACGCGATCATGGCGGCGGTCGAGAAGGAGCCGCAGTACCACGGCATTTCGGCCGAGGCTGTCCTTCGCAACATCCCCCGAGGCCTCTGCCTTCACCCTGAAGATCCAGACTGGCTTTCCTGCCGCTACTGTGAGCGCGGCGGTCGGCGCTTGAAGTTCCCAAATGAGTTGGGAGTCACACACCACTTCATGCAATCCCGGCACGACCGATCAGTGCCCGAGCCACCAAGCCCTCCGCCTCGCAACAGCATGTGGTCGCAGCGCCCGGCAGAGCCTGCAAACCCTCCCTCAGCTGCAGCCATCGCAGCGTCAGGCCAGGCTCCACCACCACCAGAACCCACGGCGGACCGTCCGCCCCAGTGGAGACCCACAGCGTCGGTGTCTAAGGCACGCTTTGGGCTCGGCCTCCCTCCCATTCCGCCAGGTCCTACCCCACATGCGCAGGGCCACCGGCCTCCTGCAGTGAAACAAGAACAGGGGGTCAATGACCAACAGGCGGACATCAAGGATGAGAAACAGGCCACTGCTGTTCCCACGTTGGGATGGGCGGAAGACACTGTGGGCACGCCAGACACTCCGATGCTGCCGGCGAGCACACCGCAGTCACACAAGTCTGCTGGCTCTGGCCAGACAAGTGATCGGCCTTTCAATGCATTCTCAGCCCAGAATGTGACTCCGACGGCTGCCCCCACCGAGGAGACCGTCCCGCAGACCCCAGGCCCGGCTGACACCACATCATCCTCCCCTGTGGATGCCCCCTCTACGCGTGCAGAGGTCAAATACCAGGGACCGGTCACTACGACCAAGCTGGTGGAGTACAGTGTCAACCCCTCTCCAGAGCAAGAGGCAAATCAACTGCCAAAGCGAGATCAGATTATCCACATCTGCCAGTCTGACCAGATGCTGGAGTGGGTTCATGCCTTCGCGACCATTTCCATTATGAAGGAGCAGGCCATAGTGGGTGGCCTCACGGCCTCCGAGCAGGTCTACCTCTGGACCAATCGGTTTCGGGCACTGGGCAAGGTGCCATGGATCTTCGCCCCGATCAAGAAGGTCGCCACTGACAAGGATGCCAACTGGCTTGACATCACGCAAGCGCGGCTTATGGTCGGGGCCAATGGCCAATTCACACTATCCATTGGCCAAGATGATCGCTACACCGAGCTCAAGTCCACCACGACCTACTATGGCATAGTGCACGCCCTCTTTCAGAAGATGTGGGATCATCCGGACATGAGCGCACTGCTCGAAACGGATGACAACTTCGAGATCGTGGCCTCCACCTTCAAGTGCATCTATGACCAGTCCTCCAGGAAGAGTGGTGGCCAAAATCGCGCCATCTTCTACCAGCCTCGGGATGGTCAAGTTGTCCACAAGCTCCGTATCGAACACAACAAGGGCGACACGGCCACCTACCAATGGCATCGTCAACGCGAGCTACGTGAGCAGCGTGAACAGCGTGACAAGCGCTCTGGTGAAGAGACACAGTCTCACACAGACAAGCGCTACCGGGACGGCGATGCCTGGACCCGAGGAGGGTGGTGGAATCGTGGCTCGGACTCGGGGGCCAGTGGCAGCCGCTCCTGGCACCAGTGAGCTCCAACTTTGATCACCGGTGCCAATGGCAACCTATGCAGTGCCATGCGGAGGCCATGCCTGCATTTCTACTTCGTTTCTTCCGGAACGGACTGACGGCCTTTCTGCTGATTGCCGCCGCTGTCAGAGTAAAACATGCCTCGCCTTCTGCCAGTCGCAGAACTGTGCCTCTGCTAATAGTGCTGCATAATCACTATCCTCGCTCAGGTACACACAATCTGAAGCTTGATGCCTGGCAGCCTACCAACTTGCTTCGGCTGACCACTGCCAGTTAGCTGGAAGCCTGTAGGCCGCCAACACCCAAAGGTCTTCGACCTGGGCTGTTCAGCTATAGGGTCTGAGTCAGTTTCACACCATGTGAGTGCACCGCGGCAATCGCCCGCTATGTGCTGAGCCCGCTCGCACAGCGTTCAATTGAAAATAGTGATCAGTAGTGGTCGCAGTCGGAGTAGTAGTAGTAATAGTAGTAGTGGTGATTAGTAGTGGTCGCAGTCGCAGTCGCAGTCGCAGTCGCAGTAGTAGTAGTAGTAGTAGTAGTAGTAGTAGTAGTAGTAGTAGTAGTAGTAGTAGTAGTAGTAGTAGTAGTAGTAGTAGTAGTAGTAGTAGTAGTAGTAGTGATCAGTAGTGGTCGCAGTCGCAGTAGTAGTAGTAGTAGTAGTAGTAGTAGTAGTAGTAGTAGTAGTAGTAGTAGTAGTAGTAGTAGTAGTAGTAGTAGTAGTAGTGGTGATTAGTAGTGGTCGCAGTCGCAGTAGTAGTAGTAGTAGTAGTAGTAGTAGTAGTAGTGGTAGTGGTAGTGGTAGTGGTGTTTTCAGGTGGTCATAACAAGGGGTCATGTGATAATTAGCTTTGATTGTGTCGATCGGTGTAAGCGGAATTACTTCGTGCCCGCGCGAGGCGCGAGCGCGAGTGCCGCTGTGACGCGCGGCATTTTGCGCACTCGTGTGCAACTATCTACACAGTCCCACTCTGGCCCCATTCTCCAGAGTGCGGGATACATTGCAAACCCGGATAAGATGATATCATGTTGGCCTGGGGCTGATTGAACCCCGCCAGTACATACTGAGGGCTAATTAATTCGGGGATGTCCTGAAGGATGAGTGTGTGTGTGTGTGTGTGTGCTTGTATGTGTTTTGTGTTTGTGCTTCGTATGTGTTCAAAATGACATTCCAGTCCTTGAAGACCAGATAGGCTTCTCGTAAGCCCATGCTGATTTCAGTCGTGTATCAGTTTCGGAACATGGGGCGTACGAGATGCTGCAGGAGGTCCAAAACTGTTCTGCTCCGCTGCTTCCCGAGGTGTGTCCTCCTGATCCCTGTTTGGCAGCTTGTCCGACAAGGGCAGAGTTTTTTGCGAAGTGCTGACATGATGTTGCAGATGCCGTGCGGACACACAGACGTTCCCCGTTCAGGCTCCAGCTTGTTCTTCCCCATCTCGCGAAGAAGGATGGGGAAGATGATCCCAAGAAGGCTTCAGATGGTGTGCAGATCCGGTGCGGTGCTTGTCGTGAGTCAAACTGCAGAAGGCCGAGACAGAGGCAAAAAACAAGGCCCCATTGCATGCTCTTCAAGATGCGGGTAGACTCTGGTGTCCTGGGAAATGGTGGCAGGCTGGTGACGACAAGGCTGCAGCAAAGGTGGAAGGGCAACCAGGCACTGCATCAATATTATCTACGCAGGTATTCAGTGCCTTCCGATGCCGGGGAGTGCTGCCCAACTTTTGTAGAGGCGGTGGGGCAGAAGGAAACCAACCTGCAGCACCAGCCGAAGCACCCGCCGAACAGGCGAAGGGCTTTGCAACGCTGACAGAGTTCAGTTCTCAATGGAGAGCTCCCGGCTCTGGCTCAGGAAAAGCAGGGCGAGGGGAGCCAGCCTGCAGCAGGCGAAGATGACCAGCCTCCCACCCGAACATAGAGCACAGCTACGGGTGTCTGTTATTTGTCGTTTCTGTGCGTCCCAACAGATCGCAACTCGTGACGACAGAGCACCAACAGGTTTCCTGCATTGCGGACAATGCCGGTTCTGCTGCGTGACCTGATATGCAGATGGTGCCTGCATGGCTCAGGTACTGACATGCAGGAGCTTTACCGGTCGCCCGATGGAGCGAGAAAAGCCGAAACTTGCTCATTGCCGACAATGTCGAAAGACCTGAGTAGCTGCTTGCAGAATTTTGAGACGGTGCCTACTTGTAGTGTACTGTAGTGGATTCCCGTGAACCTCAGGTGGCTCGTGGGGCTCGCTTGATCCCTGCAAGCCACAGGCGATCAGTCGAGCTTTGCAGGGACCGGATTGCAAAAGCCGATCGATTTGTGCAGCTTGTTGCCATTTTGCATGCCGTACCGCTGCTGCTGGATCACTGCTGGTAATGAAGTTACGCCAATGCTTCGGTTGTTGGGTCGCTGGAGCGGCCTGTGTTGCGGCATGAAGCGGCCTTCTGGCATGGTGGTCAGAGATGCGAAGCGCCCTCGGGCACTGAACGAGTCAGGCTCAGACCCCGTTCGTGTTGCCTGCCTGGGTGATTCTAACACAGTTGGCGGAGGGCTCGGGCGACTCGTCAAAAGAAATGACTTTCTCCGTTAGCGGGGCAGGAGCTGTTGGCTTGGCATATCGCCCAGCATGCCAGTAGTGAGGAAGACCGGAGCCTATCCGGCCCAGCTGCAGCGACACCTGGATGAGCGCGCAGCTTGGAATGCATAGCCCGTTGCGATCCCCAGGCTCCAAGGGTTCGTGATGAGGCCGGAGCAGGCGAGTTTCTCGTCAAGCCCTTCGGTGTCAATGGAGCAGTTGCTGTAGACACACCAGGCAAGAAATGCTTCTTGACTTTCAGCTCCCCAAGACTGATTGACGTGCTTGTGCACAACCCACTCGGAACTTCATGCAAGCCTTCACAATCTCAGGCTATGTGAATCAGCAACGATGTAAGGATGCAGCGGGCTTTTCCCCTCACATAAGTGTGGCTGCCCGGCAACCATTCAGAGGAATGCCCTTGGAGCCGTGCCGGAAGTAGCCCTTGGCCATGGCGAGGTCATGCTTGGAACGAACGATGCCTGGCATCGCG
Organism: Symbiodinium sp. CCMP2592; assembly: GCA_905221615.1. Classification (NCBI taxonomy): domain Eukaryota; class Dinophyceae; order Suessiales; family Symbiodiniaceae; genus Symbiodinium; species Symbiodinium sp. CCMP2592. Next base: position 679,317 of record CAJNDT010003602.1, read on the forward strand.
CCGGGGAGCCACAGAAGGTCGGTGAAAGCATCATGACCTTGCTCGACAGCATCGAAAAGTTTCGGCCTTGGATATCGGAACTTGTCGACGGCTGGCGAGACAACTTGCACCTGTTGCATGCCAGATATTTGCGGGCAGTGTGACTCTGAGTTTGTTTTGGCTCCTGCTCGCTGACGGCGCGTGCCGTTCAGGTGCAAAACTCCCATGCCATCGAGCACAAAGTGTAGACCCTTTTTTCTGGTGCTGTCTCCCGGTGTGCCTCGGACCAACGTCGTGTGCAGCTTTTTGGATCTCTCTGGTCTAGGAGGCACCTTGGGCTTTCGTGACGACTTGTCAGGCCAAAGCTGGACGCCTCAGAGACAATTTGGCAAAGCACGTTCACCCAGAGCTGCGAAGGGTCGCGTGACTTGGTCCTTGAGCTTTCCCGAAGCGCGCCAGCTTAAGAAGTTAGTAAGCGGTATTTTCTGTTCTGCCACTGTGTTTTCAAGCAGCTTGGCCTACGAAGGAAAGCCAGAGCGGACACTGAGTTGGTGGATGTATGCCTGCCGCCTTCTGGCTACCGTGCAGACGCCGTACACTTGTCCAAAGACGGAGCCTTCCCATCAAGTGGTATCTGTTGACTCCCTTGCCTGCAAGGGTCTGGCACAATACCTTGACAGTGATATTGCGACGTGACTGGGCTGACCCCCAAGATTTGAGCTTTCGACTTCGCTCAAAACGGCAGAAACCATTGCATAATTAGTCACAACCTTCAGCGCTTGAAGCTTGAATCGGCTTTACATGCAAGTTACACATGTCAAGCGTGCGAATTGCTTGCCTGTTCCAGGGATGGGCTTGACAGCTGAGGAGCCAATGAAATTGCCAGCGCTGTGGCCACCTCCATCCTCGACGGCGGAGGAGCTTGATGAGTCGCTGGTCTCGACCGTGTTCGGTCCTTCTGCCATCTTCAACGTGCCAGAATTGCCAAGATCTTCATTCAACTCGCTGCTTGATGCAGGGCGCCGCGGTGCAAAGCATGTACCACGTTATTGCCAAATGGGGGTGATTGATCGTCTGCAGTCGTTTGATAGCTTGCGACTGTCGTTTCTGCGAAGCACTCGACCACAAGACTTAAACTGAGCCTTTTCATTCTAATTCTAAGCCTCGACCTGAAGGCACCCACGAAGCGCAAGAAGTGCAAGAGATGAGCTCTTCTCCAGGAGGTGTACTGACAATACTCTTATCATTGGTGCTGCATGGCCTATCACAAGCTTCGGGCTGCCCGTAAGCTGCAACGGGCAATACTTGGAGGATGCACAAGGCTCCTTTGGCACTCAATGCCTGTCCAGCTGCTTCGCATTGTTGCCGGAATCGGACGGGGCTCCGTGTCGAAAAGGCACGGCGAAGCCTCCAGAAAGAGTTCATGCCCTGCAGCAGCCAAGTCAAGTTGACGCAATGGATGCTCAGTACACACTGTGTAGGGTTTGTTGTTGGATGTTCATGATGACATATGGCACGCCACACACAGCTGAGATCTTCCCTCGGAACGCCACAGGAATCTGTTCCGCTTCCGGCATGCAGAAGGTCTCCAGCTTCGTCCGGGCTGGGCAGCCTTCAAGGTGCTACCAGAGTGCCCACCCGCATTCGCGTGCAGCCTATGTCGCAGCTCCAATGAAGGTTCCACCCGGGTGTTTCACACTTCAGACACAGACGAGACCATGCTGCATCATGCCGGGTCATGCCTTGGTTTGCAGACACGAGCTGGCTGGGTTGATTCGACGTCTGTGACAGCTTCGCATGTTTCGGTTTGCGTCGCTTGCCTCTCTTTGGCCCAAGGCTTGATGACAGGTAGATTCGAACAGAGCGCTTGACCGCGCAATCATGATCGGCTGGAGGAGTTTGCTGCTGGTGGTCTTCTTTGCATTTATCGCCTACAACCTCCAGACGCCTTTTTCAAGCTCAAACCTGGAGCCCTCGCTGGTCGGCAAGGCTGCTCAGCCCTGCCTCCCCCCCCGCCCTTCTACAGACTGAGTTTAGCTTCAATGCTAGCTAGTAGGCATACCAACAGAGTTCGGTAGAAGCTAAGGTGACATGTACAACTGTACACACGTCATGCCCCAAGTGGATCATGGAGGTGTGCCTGGTTACTTTCTTTTTTCACTTCTGGCTTTGGATGATGTCATGTGCTTGATTCTCTCATGTACGGCAGCCACTGCCGCTCTCCGGAAGCGTGTTCATGAAATTCTAGGGGGCTGTACATACCGAGGGCATGAAAACCTGAGCAGCAAGTGGAGACTATGTAGACTACAGTACCCGTTTTTGTGGCTTAAGTGACTTTCCTGCTCCTTGCATCTCCTTTCGACATGGTGTTTGCTGTGCAAGGTTGCAGTTGTGACCGGCGGAAGCCGGGGAATAGGCAAAGGCATCGCAATTGGCTTGGGCGAGACTGGGGCCACAGTGTATGTTACAGGCAGGATGCATATGCCAGGGCTTTGCGAAGCAGACGTCCAACAGCTGAACATGCAGGTCGCACTGTGTCTTCAAACTCGACGAACACTGGTGGACCTGGTGGAGCTCCACAAGCTGGAACGCTGGAGGAGACTTGTGCCGAAGTGGTGAAGGCCGCATGGTGTAGCACCTCGGATAAGCTGGACTTTCAGGTGCTTGCTGTCTGCTCCTGTGTTGAAGGCTGGTGGCAAATGCATTGCAGCCGGCGTCGACAGTGGGAACGACGAACAGCTGAGAGAGTTTATCGATCAGGCTGGCACGTCTTAGCACGCTCCTTCGACTGTTTCTGTGATCTTCTGTCGAGAAACCTGGAGTCGCGAAAGTCCAAGCCGCAAGCCGAGTCCCGGATTTCTCTGCGATTTGCAGGTCGTTCGTGATCATGGGCGCATCGACGTTCTAGTCAACAATGCCTTCAGCGCCGTATCGTGGCTGCCAAAGCACGCTGGGAAACCCTTCTGGGAAAAAGGATGGGGCTTGCTAAGCGCAGTGCGTGCCGTGGTTCGAGTTGGGGCCTCGAACAGCGCAGCTCCACCCTGAGAGGAGCTGATGCTTGGGACAAAGTCAATCACGTTGGGCTGCGCTCCCACTACCTTGCCAGTGTGTTTGCAGCACGACACATGACCCATGCCAAATCGGGGCTCATCATCAATGTAGGGTCCTTCGGCGGCCTGAGCACCTTGGTGACAGCTTGTTAAAAGATGACGGAGTTCCAGCTTCGTATTGCATGTGCCCTTGTGCCCGTGGCAACTGCCAGACTACATTTTCGACGTTGCCTACGGCATTGGAAAGGCGGCAATGGATCGCATGGCTGCAGACATGGCCATCGAGCTGGCTACCGACAATGTCACCATGATTTCGCTGTGGCCAGGGATCGTTGCAACGGAGAGACCCGGCTAGGAGACCCAGCAGAGCTTTGCACATCCATCGTTGCATGCTGGCATCGAGGCCAGCATGAGGCGGAAAGGAACAGCCCTGTCGTAAACAGGAGGCATGCGAAGGCTGGAAGGCAGTTGATGAGACGGTGGGTTCTATGGAAACCATATGCATGTGCTGTCCACCTCTGAGCGACGAGCAGGTTTGCAGTAGTCCGCAACAAGAAACCCATGCCATGTTCTATGTGCGGCCATGCTTGCCCACGGCATGATAGGAGGGCGACTGCAACATGGAACTGATGTTTTGGCTCTGGTCCAACAGCTCTAAGGTCAAGTGCTGATAATTAGGCAATGCATGATGCCCTCCTAGCTTGCAAGTGGCCTGAATCGTTTGCGCAGATGAGCCAACTCATAATATCATAAGCAAGGAAGGGTCGTGCACTCCGAGGGTAACGGAACAGGCTAGCATCATCTGGTTGGAGCCAAGCAGGCCGTTGGTGCAGATGGACATAATTCGCATAAAGTTTGAGTCCATGCTCGGTCCTCAACCGAGGCATGTACCGATGTAACCCCTGACTTGCTAATTCGTACTTTCTCGGGTTGCTTGTGGAATGTAGAAACGTAAGACATCAAGACCTGTACAAACGTTAGTGGATATGGAATGTAGAGAATACAATGCCTCGCGCTGCATAGTGTGTGGTAGGACTCGCGGGGGGTGCTCCTCAAATGGGCTTGGACTGCTAGAAATTGATCCGTTACTGTTCGGGTCTCCTCTGGCACCATGATGCTGTGTAAGTATGGCCGTGGTGAGAATCAGGAATGTCCAGGACGGTGTTCTCGGAGGCATCTCCGAACGCCGTGGGCTGGCTCCAGGACCAGAGCATCTTGGCATCTGTGCTCTAATCGATGTTGGTTCCCTGCAAGAAGCAAGGGGTCCAGGCCCCGAGTGATGAATCTTCTGCATGTCTGCATCATCAGGTTTGATACTGCTGCACTGGTTCAGAGCCCCCTCGCAGAAACACCACTCTTTGTTGGCCGGGCCGTGTCTGCATTTGCGCGGGACCGCACCAAGTTTGACTTCACTGGGAAGGCTGGCGGCTTTGCCGTTTCGACCTATTAAACTCGATTGTTGGCTTCCTACGGAAATTTGCAGCAGTCCTTAGAAGACTGAAAAAGCAGGTCCTGCTGCCGGCAACGATGGCAGCAGGTTATGGGCTGATTGACGAGCGTGGCCTGAGAACCCCACCTTTCAATTCCATTAAGTCCCTGGGCTGCCCAAGGAATTTCATGGTGCTTGTATGCCGTATAGAAGCTGTTGATGCTCGTGTTCTACTCAGCCAGCACTTTGAGGTTTCTGGCTGCAGCAGCGCTGAAGTCGACACTCCAAGATCAGGGTTTGTTTGCTGCCACCTGCATGATATTCAGGATGAGCTTAGTAGAATTTGATGTCATGCCACGCTTTTGTTGACAAGTCGAGACTGAGGCATCAACGGAGCTGTTCAAGGCTGTCAAGCCTACCGCAAACATGGAGCTGCTTTGGAAAAAGCTCCCGGATCTAACCGTCCCGCAATTCATTTTGAAGATGCCTGACTGCACATCAGTTTGCCGAAGACTGCATTGTCTCATCATTCTAGTCTTCTATAGGCACGACTTTGTGCATCCTGAGCAAGTGCCGAGGCTTGCAGCAGGCTCTCCGAATTTGTGAAGTGCCATCCGCGACGATCGGATCGTTTGGCCGGAGCGCCATGCAACAGCGAATGTTGCCCGTGCAGCCGGCACAGCAGCAGTGCATGGCTTGTGTGTACAGAGGCTGTCCAGCCCGACGCCGGCTAACGTGGAGGATTTACCTCCCCAAGTGTATTTCTAGTGCTCTGCTAATGTTCAGTTTGCATCTCACAGCTGCTTCTGTATTGGCTCGCCCGGATCATCTGTGACTTCTGGGGCCTGTTTCGCAGATGTGCTTTCAGGGTTTCGTTTCGTTGCCCTCATTTTCGGCAAGTTTTCAACAGCTGCCACAAAATGAGTTAAGCAAAGGCGACTGCAAAAGGTGCGCAGATCTTGTGAACACCGTATGTCACATGGGCGTCCACCCATCACTGTCCCTTTCTCGGATCATGCCGTGCCTCATCTAGCATAGGGATAGGGTCCTCTTCTGAAAGACGTGCCCCAAGGAAGAGGGTTTTAAGTCCCAACTCAGTGACCAGTGACCTGGAGCTCAGGCTGTAGCTGGTAGCTGTTCATGGCAGGTCCTCCGCCAGCCTCTGGCGGCAACGGTGCACGGCGCGCCAATGTGACCTCGTCTGAGGAGGCCACGAGATGGCTTCCTCTCCAAGTCTTGGTTCTATTATTCTTACTGACATCATCACAAGTAAACCAGCACATCCAGTTCAATGCACACGCGAAGCAAACGGAGTTAGCCAAGCAGTTTATCTGTTCATAACATGCGCTGTGCTGCAGCTTTGACGGGCTCTTGGACGTGTAGTGATAACACGCACTATGGCTGATTCGGAGAGCCGGCCACCCAGCCCTGCATGCTCGACAGACAGTTGTTTAAGATGATGTGTGTCACACCAATGTCGGGAGTCGTGGTCGTGCTGCGCAAACCACTACATTATACGAAAGAGGCTGGCAATGCGTGCAGCCACGGTCAAAACAGGTAGCAGGACATCGCGACGACAACCGGGAGGAGGACGATGCGAGGACGAGCATGTGTGTGCAAGGGCATGAGCCCAGCGACAATTCCAAGGCCACCACCGCACCACCAACGGCTAGTATGATGGCGCACTCAGTAGCAGCAGCAGCAGCAGCAGCAGCAGCAACAGAACCAATATCAAGAGCACGAGAGGACAGAAAAAATCGTCGCTGCCACCGCCGCCACTATCGTTAGCACCAGCGCCAGTGCCGCCAGTGCCGCCAGCACCACCAGCACCACCGCCCCCACCGCAGCAGCAGCGACCATCACGACAAGGGTGTCTGGTTGCCTGAATCTGTCATCAAAGACTCAGGTCCGCTTAGATGGCTGTTTTTCGGATGCGGAGCTGTTGGAGGATACTTTGGTGCTCGGTTAGCGCAGCTTCTCGGTTGGTAAAATGACTTTGGGGTCGTGGCTTTGATCTGTGGCTGGAAAGTGGACAGCAAAGAACGGCGGCCCGAGTTCATTCACCTTGAATGAGCAGATAAGGAAGAAACAGAAGGTGAGTTTCATGGCAGCCTGTGCCGCAACTAATGTCTGGGAGTTGGGATAGGCATCATTTCCATGAAAATCAACTTGCAAAGCCCCAGGTGAGGAAGGAGACTCTTCGAGTCCTTTCCGGAGATGGTGTCAGGGTGACCTGCTGAGCGAAAGTTCTTGGGGCAGCGCATACAGTTACGGCGACGTAGCAAGCCTCAGCTCTGCTGAACGTCCAGGTGCGAAGTATCTGCGGTGATGTGCACATCCCTCGAAAAGACTTGGACCAGGCTTCGCCAAGACTTGGCCGCACAGAACAGAGGAAAAAGTCTTGAGGCGATAGTCCCTCTCTGCAGGTGATGAACACGGAAGCTTTGGACAAGGAGTCGAAATTTGACGCCGACGTGATCGTCCTGGCCTGCAAGGCACCCCGGCACCGCCTCGCAACCTCCACGGTTGTCCAGTTGTCCCTTCGTCGGCATTCCCTGAAAGGCCTGGGAAGTGGAGCGCTGCCTTAAGATGTGTCAGCCGTGGTGTGGACCTAACACTCTTGCTCCGCGGACGCAAACAGGGGCGACATGTGCTTTTTCATCATCTGCGCCGCCGGCAATCGAGTCGTTGACCTAGGTGCTGCCGCTTCAGAATGGCGTCGATGCATTTGGCACAGTCCGATCCATTGTGACGTCTTGGGGAAAGGGCCGGCCATTGGTTGGCTGGTGCAACATCGTTGCAGCCATCCAGGATTTCTAGCACAGCTTAGCAAGATGCTGCGGCAAAAGCAAGGGTCGAGCATTGAATCTTGGAGCAGGAGCCAGGGCTCATCAAGCACTGGGCAGCAAATCCACCTTGCATCTACTGCGGGGAATTCGAGGCAGTTCTTTCCGACCTGCATGTGGAGAGATAAATGTCCCAAGATCTCGGAACCCATGCAGCAGCGTGCGCGCGCTGCACCGGTGTTTGCACAGGGCGCCCCAACATCGAGGACAAAGCACATGGAATCCGTCCTCGCTTCCTGCGAAGGCATGGCAGGCGGGCTAAAGATTGGTCGGCGCTTCCATGTCATGTTGTCCTGGATCATTGGAATATTGGCCAGTTTCTTTGGAACAAGATGCACTCTCCAAATGTTGGGAGACTGTGCAGCACTTCAGAGCTAGACCTAGGCAGATGTGTTGTATCGGCAAAGTCTGGCAGGGTGAAACTGGATCTACGCAATAAGTGGACACGACCTCAAATCAGGAAAAGTTCTCCTTCATCTGCTCGACGACAGCGGTGCAGGCAACTGCAGGACCCAGTGCCACCCAGGACTTGATCCCGCAGGCAAGGGAAACTTCCACCGTGTCTATCGTACTGACGAATCGTAACAGAAAAAATTGCAGGTCCCTGAGCTTGAGCAGATGTGGCGCTCTGCCATGGAAGAAATCATGGCAATTGCTCCAATCTCGGGCGAAATCTCATCAGTTGCCACCACTTTGCCATCACACGCAGAGGCCAAAAAGAGCGGTATTGACTACCAGCAGTCCTGGATGGAGAAACGCGGTCAGGCTTCACTTAGCCACAATCTGTCCAGCAAGACATGGTCTTAATGCATACAGCTCAGGCATCCCGGTTTTGCGAGATGCCGTTGGTGCCACGACGAGCTGCAGTCGTGATCTTTGGGCTGGCAGGCACCCCGCATCTTCACCTGTCCAAGAATCCTGCAAGAAGACGTGCCAGGCACAGCGAGCTGGAAGATTTGCTGCTGGGTCCGAAAATAAAATGATGGAGAGTAGCACGTTCATCGATCGAAATTCTTGTGGAGGTTGTGTTTTAGAGCAAGCCTTCTATGCTCAGGCTCGGCTCGGTCCATCGTATGGGCCAGGAGAAAGGCGTTCCGACGCCAGTCATTTCCACTTGCCTGCGAGCCCTCACTGTGAGAGCTGGCAGCACTTGGGTTTGCTTGGGTCTTGAGTGTTATGTTCGCAGCGGATGGCATGGGTCCAATTTGAGGGCTTTCTGTCTCAACATCGTTTTTCGTGATTGCCTTTTCTGCATTCATGTCATGCAGTGTCGCACTGGGTGGACGCGGAGTCCTGCTGCGGCCGCTACCGGCGGTTCCGTTTCCGACAGCAGGACAGGAAGGCATCTTGAACCACCGGAAGGAAGGAGAGCGAACCACCCATATTTGCGAAGTGATGGAGGCGATCGTACCTGAAACGGGTGCAGCAGTTCCAGAGCAATGGCTGTAGCATCGACGTGCATTGCGCACTGCGCACTTATTCTCAAAGCCGAGGCGCGATCGGCTGGCACGAAGGGCTACGACCTTGCCGATTTATCCCATGTTGGAGGGCCAAAAGATTCTTGGCACCATCTGAAGCTTGCCGGCATGATCAGGGGGTGACTTTGGTGACATGGGCAGCTAGCAGCCACCGACAGCGAGAAGAGGGAGCTTTCGTGTGTTGCTCATCCTTGGGCCTTTGAGCGACTCTAGGAGTGCGGCCTTTAATTTTGCTTTTAAAGACCTTGTGATTTTGTACGCTACCTGATACTGACCCACCAGCAACCCAGAGCCTCGAACTACATGTCGTTTCAGGGTGTTGCTGCTCTTCGATGAGTCATTCCGGGGTTGTGATCCGGACTGTAGGCAACCATCAAGGGCAGCAGCTGCCTGCAGATCGAACGCTGGCACAGAAGAAAGCTGAAGAGCAACTTGTCCACAATGTGAAGAAGCTGGCTCAAGGTTGTGTCGGCTAGACACACTTTAAGCAAGACTCCGCGGCATGTCTCATGTGCAAACGCTGTTACTTTGTTCCCTTTGCCTTGTCGATATGAGGTACTTGAGGCCTGTGCCTGGGCTGCATAGAGCGGCATCGGCATCGAGTCATAAGTCACACAGAGATGCAATCGCCGGCATGCCTGCATTGAAGCGCGCTGTTCCAGTACCGTGTGCTCGATTTCAATCCGGCATTCGATAGTTAAAATGGCTTTGGTGGAGTTTGCTGCAGCATGCCGCAGCTGAGGAGTGGTACGTGTGTCCCATGACGTCGGCCATTGCCACGGGTGGCCAGTGCGAAGTTCCTGAAGGTGTCCAGATGCTGTGGGAAGCAGAGCTCGGGGCCGCCAGCCAGATAATTCGATTCTATGACTCCGTGAGCCTTTCCTCAGTCCTGCCTTGCGTGTCGCAGCGAGCATGAGTCTCAAAGAAGGTTGTCATTTCGCATTCCTGCTGCTTGGCTTTGCAATCAAGGAGTGGCTTGCCGGTTGCCATGACCGCATACATGTGCCCGTGTGCATTCTCTTAGCTAAGCCATATGCAGGCGAAAATCTCTCCCCTCATGAAGCTCTGGACTACGTGGGTGGCTACTGCATGGTGCTCGATTTGACTGGCGGCAACCTCGGCCATTCGATTGCAAGCACAGAACAAAGTCAGTTCTCGAGATATGAACTGATGATGAAGCTTACGGGGTGTGAGGGATTCATCGTGATCTCTGCGCGAGTGCATTTGATGTGTGGAGCCTTCCGTCCTAGAATCCGAGGCTTTGAGTCCATGAAGCACCGTGTCTGCAGACAAACCGGCTTGCGGCGTCGTCTTGCTCCTTCCGCCTACACTGGGTGAGCTTAAACAGAGGTATGGCCACTCCTGGACTCGGAACAAGTGCCAGAACACATTCAAACCGGCTGGGGTCCTCGGATGACCAGGTAATTAATTGAGTCAGCTGACCTTCGCATCCGTGAGGTGGGTGCATTTATTCCTGCATCCGCGCTTCCGAAGCCAGAGTCTTCCCGCATTATTTGCCGGGTGAACGGGCGCCATGGCTGTACAAGTGAGCCAGGCAAGTAAAGGACGAGACACTGGAACCACATCAAGTATGCGCAACGGCAATGATGAGTGCAATGATGAACAATGCGGCACGAAGTTTGGAGTTTTTCACCCAAGTCAACGTGTGGGTTTCTCACTTTGCAAGCGTCCACCACGCTAAAAGCTAGAAGGCCTTCCAGGTGCACCAGCAAACTTGTCAAGCACTCCTGCAAGCAATTCACAATCGGACAGTTTGCGGCTTTATTTGTCTGTTGAAGAAGCCGAAAGCCAAGGAAGACTGTTGCAGAAGATGAGATCAGCAAGATGAAATTCACAATAGCGCAGCAGGTTGCTGATGTGACTTGCCATTGTACTACTTGAAAAGAGCATTGCAACGTCGAGTTGTTCATATTGCTATGCTTACCCCCGCAGCTTAGGCCAGCGAGCTGACACCTCTACGAAGAGGCGATATTCTTCTCACCGGTGCAGGCAGGGAGGTTCTGCAAGCTGAACCCCATGTGAGGTTGCTGCAAGTAGGGGTATGACACGAGTTCCTCTTCCCCATGGCTGACCATGTAGCTACTGAAGGTCTGGAACCAGCCAAGCCCACGTCCTTGATTTTCCCTATGCCCACTAGATGGGAACAGCCCGTATGACTACTTCCAGCCTGATTCTGCTACGGGTATGCCAAGAGTGATTGTGTATCAGTGAATCCCGTCGGTGTCGAGGCTCGTTGGGCCCTCTTGCGATTGGAGATGTTGTGGAGGGATCTGTTGAGGGCCTCGATGCGAAGTACACTGTGAGTGCCACGCTCGTAGCTGCTCCGAAGCGGCGGAAATTGGAACCTTCAAAGCTTTGAGCAATCTTTGAGGCCGGTGAGGTGCCAAAGTTTTCACCTGCACCACTGGCCACGATTCTTGAGTCAAGCCTCCTGTAGCTGACGCTACTGTGCACCATGTGCGCAGCATATGGACAGGAAGCAGAACAGATTCCGATTTGCGGCACTCTTGACAGCCGGTTCTCCCGAGCCAGCTGGAGCTAGAGCATTTGCATTGATGGTGCTGCCTTTCTGAGCGCAACCATACTCTGCCTTTGCCAGAAGCAGCGGGAAGAAAACCGTCAAGCCCGGACCTTTCCGAGACAACTTGGGTAGTGGGCGCATGCCTCTATAAGGAATCGTGAGAGTGATGTGCATAAAGGATGTGTGTTTCTCGGTACTTCTATACGCTTTACACAGGCAAATTCGAACGCGGAACAGCCTTGCAGGTGTTTCGATGAGCGACGAAGACAGTCAGAAATCCTGGAACTTCTGTAGCAGTTCTGTCGAAGAGCCTCCCACTGTAGAACATCCATAGCGGTTCTTCAGCTCTTCCACGAAGGCCGATCAAGTCCGAAGATGCGTACACTGGAGGAGAGTCGGTGAGGGGTTTCTGCATGTCCTTCAAGCCGTCGCAGCTACAACGTCAAAAGTGGCGCGGGTTGGCGCAGCTGGCATTTCAGTTTTATTCGATCAGCTCTTTTCAGTTGTGCTTGTTTCCATTGCACTTTGCTTTTGGGGTAAGTGCAGACTGTTGGCGTTGTCATCGAAGCCCGAACCAGAGATTTCTGACCGATTCGTGCTTTATCCGTTCTGACAGTAGGCTTCGGCTTGGTGTTGCTATTGCAGTCCATCAGCCGTCAGCAGCTCCACCAGAGCTGGTGAAATGGCATGCATGCCCTGCGATGCAGATTTCGTTTCCCCATGTGCCAAAGAAGAGAGGGTGCCGTGAGACAGAAGTCTTTCATGCCGCGGATAGCACGCGCCGGAGCGACTTTGCCAAGGCTGACCGCGGCCAGCCCTACTCATTGCTCCAGCAAGTGCTCGGTAAAGCAACATTACCCGTCCAACAGTGAGAAAAGACTATGTGAGTGCAGTTCGGGTTTTCGTTCAGGTACGTGCGGTGAGGAGGAGCTGGTTGAATCCAATCGAGACGTATGCGCTGCGGCACGAAGAAAGAGCCGTCGGCCTGGGCAGTGCAGCATTTTCGCATCATGTCCAGCTTGACAGTTGAATCTCTGAACCGTCCGCGATCACAATGAATCAAACGGAGTTGTATAGGAGATAGCCGCATCGCTAACCCGCTCGAAAAGGATCGCGACATGGCTCGGAAGATTGCGTCCTGCTGCATTGCCGTGGCATCAGCAGCCTTTCTTCTGATGGCACTGCCGACCTCGTTTGTTCCTTCGCCAGGAAGGCAAGGTGCTGTTGCCGCTGCTGCTGTGGCAGCAGGCTCTGCTGCTTTGCCTGCTTGGGCATATGACCCGCAGATGACCGATGCACAGATCTTGTTGGCACGCATCCCGGGAGGAAAGCGCACTCAGGAGTTGGGCTTGGTCATTCCCATGGCTGAGGAGGACGGCTTGACCGATGGTCAGGTTGCCGGCTTGTTCCTGATTGCGCTGGTTGTGTTCATCTCTGCCATCGATCTGGCGAAGACCATGTACAACGGCATCAACCCGGCCAAGTTCAAGACCAGCAAGGGCAAGGGCTACATCTCCCCACTAGTGAAGCGTTACATTGAGAATGGCTACTGAGCGTGTCACAGATTTTGCGCTCAGTAAACGGAGATTCCAACATGGGGATCGCTCCGCAGCAAAGACCGAAGTGCAGCCATGGCTAGCCACAGATGTGCTATAGCTGTGATGCTTTTGCTAACGGACGGGTCATGGGAGCAGTGTATTCGCTTGTGCTAAGCAGGTTTTTTTGGATTCAGGTGTGCGCCCTTTTGCCAGTCCCCGCCTCCCTTTCCAAGATGGCTCGGAAGATTGCGTCCTGCTGCATTGCCGTGGCATCAGCAGCCTTTCTTCTGATGGCACTGCCGACTTCGTTTGTTCCTTCGCCAGGAAGGCAAAGTGCTGTTGCCGCTGCTGCTGTGGCAGCAGGCTCTGCTGCTTTGCCTGCTTGGGCATATGACCCGCAGATGACCGATGCGCAGATCTTGTTGGCACGCATCCCGGGAGGAAAGCGCACTCAGGAGTTGGGCTTGGTCATTCCCATGGCTGAGGAGGACGGCTTGACCGATGGTCAGGTTGCCGGCTTGTTCCTGATTGCGCTGGTTGTGTTCATCTCTGCCATCGATCTGGCGAAGACCATGTACAACGGCATCAACCCGGCCAAGTTCAAGACCAGCAAGGGCAAGGGCTACATCTCCCCACTAGTGAAGCGTTACATTGAGAATGGCTACTGAGCGTGTCACGGATTTTGCGCTCAGTAAACGGAGATTCCAACATGGGGATCGCTCCGCAGCAAAGACCGAAGTGCAGCCATGGCTAGCCACAGATGTGCTATAGCTGTGATGCTTTTGCTAACTGACGGGTCATGGCAGCAGTGTATTCGCTTGTGCTAAGCAGGTTTTTTTGGATTCAGGTGTGCGCCCTTTTGCCAGTCCCCGCCTCCCTTTCCAAGATGGCTCGGAAGATTGCGTCCTGCTGCATTGCCGTGGCATCAGCAGCCTTTCTTCTGATGGCACTGCCGACTTCGTTTGTTCCTTCGCCAGGAAGGCAAGGTGCTGTTGCCGCTGCTGCTGTGGCAGCAGGCTCTGCTGCTTTGCCTGCTTGGGCATATGACCCGCAGATGACCGATGCGCAGATCTTGTTGGCACGCATCCCGGGAGGAAAGCGCACTCAGGAGTTGGGCTTGGTCATTCCCATGGCTGAGGAGGACGGCTTGACCGATGGTCAGGTTGCCGGCTTGTTCCTGATTGCGCTGGTTGTGTTCATCTCTGCCATCGATCTGGCGAAGACCATGTACAACGGCATCAACCCGGCCAAGTTCAAGACCAGCAAGGGCAAGGGCTACATCTCCCCACTAGTGAAGCGTTACATTGAGAATGGCTACTGAGCAGCTCAGCTCTTACAAGGAGTGGATTCCACATTCACGTCACCACACCAAAAAGAGGCTGCCTGCAACTGACTGATCTTTGGCTCCCTACTTTGCACTTGAAACCTCCCTCCGGCTCCGATCCTCCAGCAGAGATGATTAGCAATGCAGTGGTAGTGCGGGCTGAGCGCAAGTAAAGTACCAGCTGCATGCTTGCTTCTGAGATTCGAGGGTCCTTGGCCCTTGCAACACCTTTCTCCGCAGCTGGCTTCAAATTAAGCTTATCTGCTGTTCAATCCTTAACATACCGTGCGCCAGAGTGCGATCATCCCGTGTTCGCCTAATTTCAGTCAAGCGGGGCTGCATGGCAGTGTTCAGCACTGGTACTTGTACTGTAAGTCGTCTCTCTGCAAGCAGGCCAGAAAGTGTAGTCGCACTGGACGCATGGGTCTTCTCAGTGGTTACGGCAGCGATGAGTCCACCTCCAGCGATGACAGAAAGGTCACCAAGAGGCACTCGACATCCACAGAAGATGATGTCAAACAGTTTCAAAAATGGAGTCCAAGATCAGAGTGTGTGGAAAGTACCAAAGTTACTGTAGCGGAGCTTGTCCACAGCATGGCAGGGGAGGGAAATGTGCTGGAGCTACGTGACCTGTTTTCGACCGAAAGACGACAGGTCAGGAATGGGGCAAAGCGTCGCTCATTGTCAGGAAGATGAAGTGAGACGTGCAACAACTAGAAACTTTGGCGTCAGCGTTGCTTGTACGTCTGCAGACCTCGCCTGGACATGTTTGAGTGTTTGAGTGTGAGCATCAAAGAAATGACCTCTTGTCGCTTTCGCTAGCAGTTCTTGTTCAGGCGTCGTGTCGTTCGCCGGTGGCCCAGTCACTCGTTCATCTCACGAACACGACACGTTCTGCAAGTGCACATCGGTGGGTTGTGGGTTCAGGATTGGATTACGCAAAGCTCCCCATGTCGCGCCCACTGCCGCTGCCGCTTGCAAAGCAAGCTGCAGCTGCGACCGAAGAGTTGCCCGGGCAAGAGGACATCACGAGTGGCAGTAGGCATGGCATTCGACTCGCGATGGCCGTTGTGAAGGAGGGGGATTCAACAGATCCAAATGCCACAAGCGAGTCGGAGAATCAGGCTACCCAGTAGCAGTTCTGCAGAGTCCCGCGCAACCATGCAGAGGATATCACGTTCGCCTACCTTTCCGTGGACTGTGGCATGTCCTGGACAGGTGCAGGAAAGCCTGTCCGGCAACGAGAGCTCCGAAAAGGAAGCACAGGAAACAGAACTTGCATCCATGGATGAGGCAAGCACGAGCAATCACGTGTGTTTCTGTCTGGGCAGCTTTGGTTCCTGGCATCCTGTGGCTGCCGGACAGGATGTTTTCTCCTCAGCCGGACCGTCCTCGTCGCTCGTGTCTCTGCTCCCACGGCCAAAGAAGGCCAGCTCTTCGTACTTGAGCAACCTTGAGAGCCGTTTGTGAGAGTCTTTGGCTTCATCCTGGGTTCGCTCGAATCCTTTTCGCCTAGCTTGCACGGCGCTACCTACTGGTGCGAAGCCTCGGCTGATGCTCCGCCGCTCCTGAAAGCCGAACCCGTGCCACAGGAGCCCGTGCTGGATCCGGGAAAGGAGAGTCAAATTGAGATAGACTTTGCTACTGCCGGTAAGCCCAAAGAGCAGCTCGGCTCAATGTTGAAATCTGGCTACTGTAAGTGCCTGTTTCGGCGGTGTGCCCGACTCGTGTACTCGAGTAGCTGCTTGATTTTACATTTTTCCTGTTCGTTGTGTTTCCACTTCATACACCACGTGGACTCCTCTCCTGCATGCATGCATACATCTACTTAACTTAGTAGTTACTTAACCTTCAGTTTTTTGAGATCGCTGAGGAAACCTCATGCAATGGGGGATGCGTCACGACCCAAGTTCCTTGCTGTAACGGCCACACCTTAGCAGCCTTCTGAAGCGTCTTGAGGTGTTTTTATCTCAGTTATCCTGGCAGCAGGAATGCGTGGGTCGTCCGTGCAGCTCACGTCCCGGAAATCACAGAAGCCCAGGACGGTAGGTTTATCAGTTTATCCTACAAGAGAAGACGACAAAGGGACAGTTTCCGTTTCACTGCAGCCCCAGACGGGTGCATACACTTTGCGCAGAGTCTGCAGGCTTTTTGTTGCATCAAGTTGTGAGCTCAAACGCAGGAAGCTCCTTCGGCGCGATTGCTCAAGCATCCACTGCTTCGGACGCTACAAGCCAGCCCTGAAGCATCCTCAGTGGACAAGATATTACAGGTCATCGAGAAGACACGAGTGTCGGCAGCCACTCCCAGCCAGCGCACACCAAGGCGGGCCCTTCACAGGCAGAAGTCGACCACCTGACGCAGCTGAGCGGTGATTCAAGCCCTATGTTACGCTTGGCCACCTCTCTCTATCAAGCATCGCGAATGCACATGTCTTTGCAAGGTCCTCTTCTGCCAAGGTGATGCACATATCCGCCGACAGTATGAAGGCAGATGCTCCGCTTTACGTGGTTCTTGCGGCTGCAAACATGCAAACATAGCTGGGCAAGGCCTGCAGGTGGCCTCATGTCAACTTCAACATGATACGTATGTGTAAATATGTATATGTATATAATGTATATACTATTTTCAGATATGCGTAAACATACGAATTTTAAACAAAAAGTAAAAATAAATATGTGTATATATATATATATAAATAAATATGTTAATATACACATGTATCCCTGTCTCTCTCTCTCTCGCTCTCTCTCTCCGAGTCGCAGGACCCAGATTGGCAGATGAACAACCTTCTCACCGGCCAGCCTGGCCTTCTTCGGGCTAGCAGAGCTGGGGTCTCAGATGAAGCTTGAACCAATGAAGCATGCCAGCATAACGGAAGGACGTTCCATAGTCATAGGTGCAGATGCTGCCAATGTTGTCATGGACGAAATATGTAATTCATATGAGGGCATGATGTCCAGAAGGTTCCTGTGTTCGTGTGGCACATTGGATTTCGGTCTTGGTTCAGGTGCCCTCCGAGATCAGCCAATACGACCAGGTCAGATGGCAGAGCACGACCATGTCGAATCCTTCCAAGACACAGAAGAGGACCCCTTTTCAGCTTTAGAGCAATTTCGCTCCTCTGGGCAGCTGGCCCTGAGCCTCGGTATGGTGAGAGTGTGGGCTTCCCAAGCACGCAGGAAGCATCACATCAACTGGCTCGTTGCTTGGCGTCTGCATACATGGCTTAGCCAACGGTAAGCCTTTGCTGAAGCCGCTGACATGCCACAACACAGGCTCACGAGGCAATCGAGAAGGAGCAAGAAGACTTGGATCGAGCTGCTGGCGGCAAGTTGACCAAGGTGCTTGGTTTCAACCCCATGGTCACAAAGCCCTTTCGCATAACATGCTCGCTGCCATGTTTGCAAGAACGAATGCACTTACATGTTGTTGGCAGGCGCAGACAAGGTCGAGATATGGCTGGTGACAAAATCCGATAAATTTTCCGATATAATCTTACAATTTCATCATGCAAGATAACAATTTTACTACATATTTCACCAGTATCAGGTTCTGATGATCATATCGGACATTTTTGGGCAGGAAACGCTTCTTCGCGAGACCCAAAAAACATCCTGTAAATATTTCCAGATGAACTTTGTAGACAGCAGTCATTTGAGATCATGACTTCAATCAAAAAGAAGTGGATGCGAAATATCTTCAAATTTTTGAGCAAGAACTGCTGCTTTTTTCCGGAAAAATACGAGGCGTGAGATGCTACGTCAATATCGATGACGATATATAACGACGAATCTTAGTCTCGAAAAATTTTCGTTACTCTTGAATAGTTGTCTGATAGGTGGCATCCGTCGTAGCGTTTTTCGACGGTCGTCTATTATTATTTCTCGTTAGTCGTTGCGTTAGTTTTCAATTTATTATTATATTATTTATCTTCATCTCGTCATCTATCGATATATTATTTGATATTATATCGTCTTTTATCGTCTCGCCGGTGACTATTTCGTTTTTCGATCTCGTTTAATGCGTGATTCTAAATAAAGAAATCTTTTTCTCTCCGAAATCTAGATTGGTATTATATTTAAATGATTATTCTTAATGTTATGATGAATACTAGTACTAGCATTCGTATAAGTGGCGATTTGGAAGTACTAGTATTGTTAGTAGTAGTAAGAGTAGGAATCATAGAAATAGAAAGATTAGTAATATTCGAAATTAGAAATAGAATAGTAATAATAGAACCCTAATAGAAGAAAAATAGAAAAACATAATATAATAATAGATGCCTCTTAAATATTTTTTATTATGATGATATTGATATGTATAAGGGTTCGAAGAAATTCTCTAGAAAAGGATTTGATTATTATTCTTTAATATCATTATTATTTCTGGCTGAATGAATACTCTTTCGAATATTCATATTTTTGTTTAAATAAACTTTCTTATGATAAGGATTAGATTTTTCATGATTTTGACGAATCTCTCTACGATTTAGTTGATATCTTCATTTTTGATAGGTTTTTTAAATAATATATTTCAGATTTAGCAAAAATAAATATTTAAATTTTCTTGGCTCGACTTGATTTTTTAATAATATTTCTATCTTTAATATTTTCCGATTATCTATTATTTGGTAATTTCCTACTCTTCGAATTTGCAATTCTAATTGCTGAAATACTATTGAGACCTCAAGATTTATAATTTCGTCGATTCTGATAATTAAGGTAAGTGAATCTCGGCAATCTCTATAGATGCTATAAATAGGGAGCTTGAGTCCCGGTATCTTCGATAACTACTATATTTATTGATGATGATGATGAAGAAAGGCGCTAGGTGGTGGCTAATAATAATAGTAATTATAGTAGTAGCTGTCGTCGAGTCGTTGTAGTTGTCGTGGTCTTATAAATAGAAATCGTCGTTATTATACTTCTTCGTGCTGGAAATGCTTGTTTTAGATATTGCTTAGATTGAATTAGATTATGATCTTTATTTATTATTGATTATAGCTCATTTCGGAAATTAGTTGAGCTATTCTTGGATGCTATATAATATGAGCAATCATGGTAACCCATCGAATCTTTATTTCTAGCTAGTAAGTATTCTGATCTGACGAAAATATTAATAGTAGCAATAATAAATTGAGAAATATTAGTGCTCACAAACGCTCTTTTGATCATGAGCTGCGCTAGAAAGCGAGTTGGTTCACAGAAAAGGATAGAACTAGTGGAAACGGAGCACCACACCTGCCCGACGGAAAATGGCCCAGAGAAAGCAGCATGCGCGGAAGCAACCACCGCCCCTCGGACCATCCCCAGAAAGAAGCAGGCATGAGCACCAGAAACGGGTCAGCCTCCAGCCACCCTGGCATGCCCTCCCGTGGGTCAATACCCAACTCTCATGCCGCACTGGATGCCAACACCAGTGCACCCCTGGTGGTGAAGGGGGACGGATGGTGGGGCTGCCCAAACGCTACATGACAAAGAGCTGGCTCGCACTACAGACCAGAGGACTGCATGTTAGTGCTCACAAACGCTCTTTTGATCATGAGCTGCGCTAGAAAGCGAGTTGGTTCACAGAAAAGGATAGAACTAGTGGAAACGGAGCACCACACCTGCCCGACGGAAAATGGCCCAGAGAAAGCAGCATGCGCGGAAGCAACCACCGCCCCTCGGACCATCCCCAGAAAGAAGCAGGCATGAGCACCAGAAACGGGTCAGCCTCCAGCCACCCTGGCATGCCCTCCCGTGGGTCAATACCCAACTCTCATGCCGCACTGGTGTCCACCTCCCCCAATCTGCGCAACGCGCGTTGAAATCGTAGGCGGCTCAAGCGGGGGAGGCGAGAGTGGTAGAAAAGAGCAACGCATACAGTGGAGAAGGGAGGCAAGGGAGGGAGCTAGATGTTTAGCCAATCAGGCCTTGCACGAAAGGCAAGGGCACGAAGTTGCCTCATTTTGGAAGGCGTGAGCGAGAGCTCAGTGAGCTGTGCAATGCCGTCGCAAATGTAAATCCGAGCGGTCTTCACAGAGTTCCAACGACCCTTGAAACACACTGCTGGGAGGTTGTTGGATTTCCGAAATTCATGTGTAGCACCTCCACGTCGCAAAGAATACCACCGAAAAGGAGTGACAAGATTGAGAAGACTAAGCAGATGATGAAGTCGCTTACGCTGTGTACCTGGCGGTACTCTGGACAGCAAGTCTCCGGGAGCACGGCCACGACAAAGATTGACAACGGCAGTACCAACGAAAGCATCATCAATAGCAAGTGATTCTGAGGCACCAACGCGTTGACCAGACTTAGTCAACGGCAGTGACCAAGTGCCTTTTCCTCGACTAAGGTTGAAATCCCCGCACTTTGCTGCAAAGAGCTCGCCTGAACGAGCGAATGTGTGGAAACCGAGAATGAGCAGAACTGCTGTGTCCATCCATTTGGAATCAAAAGCCAATTGAGCTAATGCATAAGTGATAACGGGGCTGAGCGGAGGTGCCCGAGCAGGAAGCTCAGTACGAGACCAAGCTGAGTGTAAGCGCCAGCTCCCAATCAAATGTGGTTTCACAGCTGGAATGAAGTGCCCTAGTCCACTCAGCACGTCGCTTGCCCAACTTTTGGGGTCTCCTTCTTCCCAAAGATGTTCAATAAAAACGGAGAGCTCGAAATCAAGAGAAGTAAAATTTGTGGGATACGACTTGCCATGATCTTTGAGGAACTGCAAGAAGCGTGAAACATGCTCAAGATACCGCGATTCTGTCCTGGATGAAACGACTTGGGACCTCAACGCACCTAGCAACTTTCTTTCAGCTTTGCGCTCGCTCTTTGACCGTTTGCACAACACTTGCTTGTGCCTAGGCATCAGCATGAGCACGCTTGGAGACCCATCGCGATGGGCCATCAGCCGGATTCCATTCACTTTTCACGTAGCCAAAGAGCAAGCGCAGATTGCCAGCAAGAAGGGCGGCTGAGATGCGTCTGAGAGGTCCTTGAAGCAGAATTGAGCTGGTTCTGCCTTTGGTTGCAATGCTAATAACGGCCTGGTTATCCACAAGAAGGATGCACTTCACATTCACATGCGAGTCACTGCGCAAAAGGCGCTTTACAAGGTCCAATACAGCAACGGCTTCAAGTTGCGTGATGTGCCCAGATCTTTTCCACTTATGGGATTGCAGCACTTTCCAGTGCCACAACGTGGGATCAATGGACTTCCGGCAAAAATCCGCAGCTGCAAAGGGCACACCATGATCCAAACGAACATCTGTACCTCGATGAGATACGTTCTGTGCAATGAGAAAGGCCAGCAACTGCTCATCACTCAATTTAGAGTTCGGGTCTGCCCTGGCACGCACAGAAAAGCCTTCGCGGCACACCTCCGGAGCCCGAAAATGCGCCACAGCGACCTCACTGCCCGCGTTGGGCCCAAATCGTTGTGACCATGACTCATGCTTGATTTGACGGACTTTGTCCTCCCCGGCCTTCCACACTTGCCATAATTCTGTAGTGAGGTCTCGGCCCTTAGCTTGTTCATGAGTGACGACCAACCCTGCAAGCAAGCGGGCAACTAGAAGAGCTGGCCAGGTGTTTCCCACCATCTGCTGCCGTTGATCTTCTGATAGCTTCATCTTGAGCTCAAGATGATCACTATGATACCCCAGCATGCGAAGCTGTTCATCAGCAAGGAGACGGCGAACCCCCGAACTCGTCCGAACCAAGTTTGAGTCTTGGTAGTGGTACGGTGCCAGGCGCCAACTATCACCCTTCCAATGTCCAAGTGCTTTTGAAGAACACTGGTGGAATCCGGCGGGTGATGCTGGAGGGCCTGCACGCGCTTGCGGTCGACAGAACGAAAAGAAAGGTTCATCCACCTTATCCAGCTTCACAGCTCCAAAACGGAGAAACCAATCCAACCCAGGTCGTTCAGTGTCAATCTGAACGTGGGTAACGGTTCCTAGGATGCCTGGGGCATTCTTTGCTGGACCGACGCTCAAGTCCAAACCCTTGATTAGGTCCACACCTTTGATCCACTACAATCGCGGACGCCGACAACGAAGGACTTGACCGGCTTCAGCAAAAACGGGTGGATACCCAATGATTGCACTTTGACTTTGAAGGTCATCCTCATCCATGACAACATTCTCAAACACCTCCAACACGTCCCAATCAGGAAGCCGCAAACGCCTCGAGGCTTGTTTCAACCAGGAACGAATCTGAATCAGATTGTCCAGGAAGCGCGAGCTGTCAGCCGCGGCTCCTTTTCGGGCTGCATGTAGACGACTGTGGTTCACACAAGGCCAACCTCCTCCCAAGATGACTTTGCGAGACCGAGGGAACAACCGACGCCATTCCAACACATGATCGAAGGTAACTTTCCGGATGTCTTCCACGGCCAACACATACGGGCAGTGACGACGGGCTAATTTTATGCAAGTGTGGTCCGTCTCAATGAAGATGACACCTTGCGGCAGGATGCCCAGCAGTTCACAAGCTTTGCGTAAGCCTCCAATGCCACCAAAGGCTTCAACAAGCACAACCGCGTCACTGCCGCCCCCGAGATCATCAGCGGAGCATAGAAGGCGACACTTGGCCCTTCCTCGGGCCGACAAGCCAGTACTGCAACAAGCCCCGCCACCGTCAGGAGACGCATCAGTAGCATAAACTATTGGGCTAATGCTCATGCGTTGGTCCATCCAATGCATCGGCAAGCTACTCACAATCATGAGCAGCTCGTCCTCCGACGTGATTGTGATGGCATGCTTGCCCTCAGACATGTTGATCTCACGGTATAGGCAATCAAACAGACATGCAAGAGGACGACAGAACTGGATTGAGTGCATAGCCTTACCAACCACCGACAACAACTCCTTGGACCCACGAGGTTCACCAGGTTCTTTTCCAAGCAGTTGCAGGGCTGCCCCTGCCACAGCACGACGCAACTTGCGAGACGAACCAAGCAAGCCTGCCTCACCAAGCTGTTCGGCACCCAAGCTCGACCAATCAAGGGATCCTTCGGCCGACTTTTTGGCATCACGTTCGACTCCCCACACGTGGAAGACATCCCTCAGCTTCATTTGAGTGTCCGATGGTCGGCCTTCATAAATGCCCTTGTCCGTTGTGGCTATCACTTTGAAGCTGTCGAAGTTGTCGACGTAGAACGAAAAGTACTCTCTTGGAGTAATCAATGGGAGAAGTGGGACAGGTTCACCCATGCGGACCACTCTCTCAGCTGGCACCCCTGCAAGGGTCCCCATTCGTTCAAGAGAGCTTTGGACGAAGTCAACGATGTTCGACCAGCCCATGGGCGCCGACTTGACACGCGGTCGTCCAGGAAGAACGCAACCATCCTTGAAGGAGGAGGCCCGCGCCG
This sequence comes from Symbiodinium sp. CCMP2592, assembly GCA_905221615.1. Lineage (NCBI taxonomy): Eukaryota > Dinophyceae > Suessiales > Symbiodiniaceae > Symbiodinium > Symbiodinium sp. CCMP2592. The sequence goes on from CAJNDT010003602.1 coordinate 702,860, forward strand.
ACTTGTTCAGGACAAAGTAACCTCGCCATTTCGGTGAGGGTGCAAAGATGTGAAAGCAATGTCGGACATCCTCAGCATAAGCAAGAATGACTTCATCCCCGAGCAGAGTCATGCTTCCCCAAAGAGGGGCATAGCCCATTGATGCAGATGGCTGGAGTGGCATCCTGGACTGGCACCTGTTCGCTGGAATGAGGTTAATGATTAATCGCAAAGTCCGGAACCATGATCCTGTGCTGTCCTCCTTCCAAGACTTGTGGACACCAAACAGACCATTGTACACAGGCTCACCCTTCACAAGCAAAGTTTCACGCTCAACTTCGCGTTCAAACATCCCAGCCTCAACCAAGCGTTCAACAATCAGGTCGTACTCTTGATCAGACTCGACCAGAACGGGAGCTCTAAGAGGTGCCTCGCCGAGCTCTTGGTCCGGAATGCGCAGCAGTTCCGGATCTTCGACGAATGGGCGAAGTGATGGATCAACCGACTCAGCTAAGTCAATCCGCCCGGCTTCTCCGGGACCGGGGACGTGTGGAGCAATGGCCTTCCATGTTACTTTGTAAGCTTTTTGGATCTCGTGTCCAGTGTACATGTCGCCAAGCTCCTGCCGGACCATCTCCCACGAACCTAAATCCATCCGGGCTCGGTCCTCCACGAACAATGCCGCATAACGGCGAAAACGGTCAACTGCCTGCTGCTGAACCGCAGTCCACTCTGCAGGATGCGGTAGAACCTGTCCCAACACCTGTCCCGAGCCACACCAAAGGAAGTTCACAAGAGCAGATTGGAGGTAGCACCAGGAGTCTATCCCAAACTTTTCGGATTCGTAAGAGATTTCATGCCAAACGTCATCATCCATGACATTGGACTCCCAAGCACGCATCATCTTTTCCTGAAGGGCCATTTCTTCTTGGCTATCGACCGGTAGGGCAAGAGGGAGAAGTTCAACTGGCGATGGCTTGAAGTGCTTTCTAGCGCATGCAGGCAGAATCCTCAGAAAGTTTCCCAACTGCCCAGGCTTGGCCCTCAGACCAACTTTGAGCACCAAGCCAACGAAAGCCACCGACACCGACCTTCTTCCATCCAGCCAAAACCCCAGCCACGTTTTCCAGACTGACTGGTTCCAGCAATTACCTGGATGAACACCAAACCTGTCAATGACCTCACGCGCAACTTCAACCTCCGACGCGAGAATATACAGCGGCCTCCCAGATAGAGCCGAAGACACTGCAAATGGATCCAAGCTCTCTCGGTATGCTTCACAGAAAATAGACTTCGTGATGTGGGCATCGCCACGGCCGACGTACACTCCGCCGTCATCACCACGCCATTCTGGATCAAGCCGACAAATCACAACGCCCTTGTACACTTCCAAGGTTTGGGGCTGCCACTTCACCCCGTGAGAAAAACTAGCACTGGGAAGACGTGCCCCAAACAACTCCGCTGACCCTTCCGAGATCTCCGGGCCCTCATCCTCAATCAGGCCCCGACAAAGCCTTCCCAAAGACGCAACCATTTCATCCGGAGTTAGACCCAGACCATCCGCGATGTGGCAAGCCAAGACATGCTCCAACCTATTCCAAGTCTTACCACATGTAGTGCAGCCTCGAACAAACTCAAAGATCTCCATGATCCGAGGGTCCTCCGTGTATGCATGAAGCTTCTCCTTATCCTCATTCGTAAATGCAGG